>NW_026844366.1:15470615-15566435 GCF_025583915.1 Anolis sagrei ordinatus | reverse complement strand
CTTTCTCATTACTTTATTTTCCAGATCACCAGGCTGGGCCACAGCAACGCGTGGCAGGGGACAGCTAGTTATCTACATGAATGCAAATACAAGTATTCCAAACCCAAAAAATCGCAAATCCAAAACATTTCCGGTCCCAAGCAATTTGGATAAGTGATATTCAACTTGTAAAATATGTGTGGTATGTATACATATTGCACACATTTTTATCACAGACAGTTGGATCAAGTGTGAGGGGTCTGTTACATAAAATGTGCTTGAGGAACCACTCCCTAAATAGCATCACTGTTGCTTCACTATGTCTTAACTACTGTTGCTTCCCAGTCACTTGCTCTGTCCATCCAGTCATATCACCAGAAACAGATCAGAGTACAGATATAGGGTGAGGGAGATATGCCTCAAGAGTAACACATGTCAAGGGGACTCTGAAATTATTGCTGATCATAAGTTGAACATGACCCAGCAATGTGATGTTGTAGCAAGAAGGCAAATGCTATTTTAGCCTGCAATAAAAGGAACATGGTGTCTAAGCCAAGGGAAATAATATTCTCACTGTATTCTGCTCTTGTCGTGCTTCATCTGGAATACTGTGTTCAGTTCTTGGCACTTTATTTTAAGAATGAAATAGGCAAATTAGAACAGGTTCGAAGAAAGGCAACAAGAATAAGAGGTATGGGGAATAAAACATATGGGTAAAGTTTGAAGGAACTCAACATGTTCAGCTTTTTGAAGAGAACGTAACATGAATGAACTCATGGGCTGTCCTAATAAGGAGGTGCAAGCCTGTTCTCTGCTGCTTTCAATAGTAGGACCAGGTCTAGCGGTTTGAAGTTAGAGGAGATAGCTTTCAATTAAACATTAAGAAGAAACGGCAGTAATAGGTGTCCAGCAATAGAAATAATTGTCAAGAGATGTGATGGGATCTCTTTCTCTGGGTGACTTCAAAAAGAGATTGAACAGCTAACTTCTGGGGATATTTCAGCTGGAGATTCTGAACTGAGCATGTGTCAAGGGAGAATCCTCCATATTACTATCAGTTATAAAGCTTCAATATCTGCTGTATTCCTCTGTTTCTCAGAAACCAGAGGCTCAGAGGGCCATCTTCTGTGATTCCACAGTATTTGCCTCTTGCGTTGCTGCTCTCTCTCTGCTCTAGGTATTTGTTTGACCCCAATCCATCCCAGTTTGGGGATATGGCTGGTGCCAACACATACTGTGCCTAGCAGAAGTATTCAACCATACACACCCTTGGAGTTGTCCATAGTTTGTCGTGTTATAACTTGGAATTCTAATAGATTTACGGTAATTTGCATTGTTATCATTTGAGGTATACAAGATACTCAACACTGTGGGCAGGCAAATATTTTTAATGTGGCACAAATGTTAAGTGTAGAAAAGCAAACTGTCGCATGGTGAAGACTAAGTATTAACCACCATCACCCATGTCAGTACTTGGTAGACACAACCTGGGCAGTAATTACAGTTGTGCGTCTTCTTGAGCAACTCTGGATACAGAAAGTATGCCCATTTTTCTTGGCAATGAGCAAAACTGTTCTGTTCTGTTAGGTAGGATGGGTGCTCTTGGCATGGAGTAAGTTTTAAGTCTTGCCCCAGATTCTCAAATGGTTTATGGCCTTCTGGGCTTTAATAAAACCTTTCTGAGAAATCCAGGCTCTTCTTTTTAAATCCCTCTGATGTTATTTGGCTGTGAACTTACAGAGTTGTTTTCCTTTGAGAAGGCGGACTTCTACCCCAGTCCTTTATATTTTTCAAACTGAAAAATGTCTTATTCAAGTATGGTCCTGTGTTTGGAAACATTCATCATAACGTTAATCCAGACCAATTTCACAGTCCCTGTCACAAAAAACAACCCCACAACATGATGATGCTTCCACCACACTTCAGTGCAGGGATGGTATTTTCAGGATAATGTGCACTGTCAGCTTTCCATCACACATAGTGTTTGTAGCCAAGATCAGAAAGTTCAGTTTTGGTCTCATCAGACCACAGAACATTTTCCCACATATTTGCTGTGTCTCCAACATGTCCTTTTGCCAATTCCCAACAGGATTTCATATGGTTTTGTTTGAGTAATGGCTTCCTTCTTGCCAATTTGTCATAAAGCCCAGTTGTGTGGCACTCTCCAAAAGTTTCCCAATGAACAGTTTCTCAGCTGTGGATCTCTCTACGTCCTTCTGAGAAACCATTAGCCTCTTGGCTGCTTTTTTAACTAATGACCTCTCTACCCAGTAGTCACTTGAGTTTTGATAGATAGTCATCTTTATGTGAAGTTGAGTCATTTCTTTCCATCTTGTAATTATTAATTCCATATTTAAATATTTTTTATTTTTTGTATTGCACTTTCTAAATGTGTCTAGTCTGGGATTATTAGCCACCTTGAGTCCCCACAGGGAGAAAAACAGGGTATAAATAAAGTTAATAATAATAACAACAACAACAATAACAACAATTTGAGACTTAAAAAAATTAATCCTGATGAGCAATTCTATGCAATTTCTCCCACAACTATTCTGATAGCTCCTTGGTCTTCATGATGCTGTTTGCTTAAATATGCTCATCAACAAACTCTGGGGCTATCCAGAAATATGTGTACAGTGTTCCCTCGCTACTTTGCGGTTCGCTTTTAGCGGACTCACTGTTTTACGGGTTTTTTAAAATATTAATAAAAATATAAAATATTTATGTCCAGTGGAGGCCAGGGATCCCGGAAGTGCAGCGGCCTGAAGTGCGGCACGGAAGGCTTGCCTCCCTGGCCTCCACAGACCCCGGAAGTGTGGTGGCCTGAGGCCTGCATCCCTGGCCTGCTGCTGCCTTCGTGGCTCCAGAGGCTCTGCCAAGGTCTGTGGAGACCACGGAGGCAGGCAGGCGCCCTTGGGATGGGCTGGGAGGCGGGTAAGGAAATGCGGGTAAGAAAATAATATATAAATTAAATAATGTATAAACATTAAAATTAATATGCCGTCCCTACTTCATGGATTTTCACTTATCGCGGGTGGTCCTGGAACAGAACCCCCGCGATAAGTGAGGGAACACTGTATTTAATCTGAGATCAACTGACCCAGGACTGGCATAGCCCTGGATTCTCTCTACTACTTCCCTGGAGTTTTGGAAGCAGTAGATTGCTTACTTAGGCTTGCCAAGTCAAAAGGAAACGATTATTTTCACAGCCATTAACTGCTAGATTTGTTTTTGTTTACTTCTGTACTACAATAAATATACCTGGGACCTTCATATAGTTATTTTTCTTGTGTGCATCAAGTGGTAGCAATTACAGTTAAATCCATTTCAATCACATGTTTCAAGGCATTGAAAGATGAGCCAATATCAAAGTAGACAATATCCAGCTTTTATTCTGTTCTACAAAATTAAATGATTGGATAAAGAATAATACAGTATGCACCATCTATTCTTTCTAGACAGTTCAGATGGAAACAATAGACTCTGCCTCAAGATCCATCCTACTTTATCCAAGACACAGAGCAATCTCAGGCATAAACTATGTAGAATAATGACAGGCATGTTTGTTTAAACCAGGTTCTGACTCAAATACGTAGGACAAATGAGGTGAATTATGGTGGAAGCTACACTCAGCATCAACACTTGCATCTTACTTGCATATAGCTTCTCTCAAATATGACTGTGTGGTGGAGGCTCCTTCTTTGGAAGCTTTTAAACAGAGGCTGGATGGCCATCTGTCAGGAGTGCTTTGAATGCAATATTCCTGCTTCTTGGCAGGGGGTTGGACTGGATGGCCCATGAGGTCTCTTTCAACTCTATGATTCTATGACTAAAACCACATATGTGTTGTAATGCTGGCATATGACTTAATTGACTGACAAATGTGATACTAGCTGAGAAACCTGTAGAAGGGAGAAATGAGCCTATGGTGAATGCAGACGACTTGTAGACTCTGGCCCCTTGATCCTTTAAATTTGCCACTATTGTTAAATGATATAAATAGATATTGAGACAGTTCATCTCCCTTTACCAGCCAATCCCTTTCACCACAGAAAGCTATCTTTATATCAGCTCAGGCTGTTTCTCCAACTAGGACAGTACTTCTATTGATGGGCATCAACTATTCAAGGCCTTTCCCACCTCCTGTTATCTGATCCTTTGAACTGGAGATACCAGGGATTGAACCTGGAATGTTCTCTCTGCAAAGCGTGTGTTCTGATGAACCAGACTGGCATGCTTCCCCCCTTTATAAATGACTGCCAGACCCAGGTTCGAACAAAAGGTTCTCCCACCATCACGTACCGCTCAAGCCTGAGAACACACTTTCCCTGCCAGAGGGGAGAGCAATGCTGAGTTGCAGACATCAAGGGAAATCCTTCAGAGATCCGAGTGGAACAGACATAGTCCATGTTCTGGATGACTCAAAACCAAATAAGCCAAGCCACAACAACTGGGAGTGTGGTCAGAACATGCTGAAACATATAACTTTCTTTCATTTCTTTTCAAACATGGGCAAACATAAATATACTATTCCGCACTGTTATAGCTTCAATGGGGTAAGTGGAGGGAAATGGACCACAAGACCATCTTGACAGGGTCATCAAACTTGAAAGGAACTTGACAGATGTGGAAATTCCTTCTCAACCTTAAACTGGGAGACATGTATTCATTTTCAAGCAAAACCTACTTAGTAAAGTTGTAGAATGACTATAATTTTACATAACTACAAAAAGCTCAGAAAGTGGCAAACTCTTATTATAATACTTCTAAAAATTATTTAACGACTGGGTTAAAACTGGTAAATAAAGAGCTAATAATAGGTTTCTTTGCCAGTGCCATAAATTAAGCAGCAGAGTCACTGAGGACTAATGTTGCCTTAATAGTAGGCAGTTCAACCAAATTTGACAAAAATGAACTACAGATTGAGTATTCCTTATTTCAAATGCTTGGATTGAGAAGTGTTTTGGATTTCGGGTATTTTCAGATTTTGGAATATGTGCATTTGTATATAGAAAAATGCATAATGAGCTATCTTGGAGATGGAACCCAAGTCTAAACACAAATTTTATTTATGTTTCATGGCTCGAGAGCAGTACGTGTGAAAAAGATCTTGGAGTCCTCGTGGACAACAAGTTAAACATGAGCCAACAATGTGATGTGGCGGCATCAATCGGAGCATAGCGTCTAGATCTAGGGAAGTAATGTGGTCTTTGGTTAGACCACACCTGGAATATTGTGTCCAATTCTGGGCACCACAATTCAAGAGAGATATTGACAAGCTGGAATGTGTCCAGAGGAGGGCGACTAAAATGATCAAGGGTCTGGAGAACAAGCCCTATGAGGAGTGGCTTAAGGAGCTGGGCATGTTTAGCCTGAAGAAGAGAAGGCTGAGAGGAGATATGATAGCCATGTATAAATATGTGAGAGGAAGCCACAGGGAGGAGGGAGCAAGCTTGTTTTCTGCTTCCTTGGAGACTAGGAAATGGAACAATGGCTTCAAACTGCAAGAAAGAGATTCCATCTGAACATGAGGAAGAACTTCCTGACTGTGAGAGCCGTTCAGCAGTGGAACTCTCTGCCCCGGAGTGTGGTGGAGGCTCCTTCTTTGGAAGCTTTTAAACAGAGGCTGGAATGGCCATCTGTCAGGAGTGATTTGAATGCAATATTCCTGCTTCTTGGCAGGGGGTTGGACTGGATGGCCCATGAGGTCTCTTCCAACTCTTTGATTCTATGATTCTATATCTTATATTCTGATGGTAATTTCAATCTATATTTTAATAATTTTGTATATGAAACAAAGTGTGTGTACACTGAACTACCAAAGCACAAAGGCATTACTATTTCAGTCACCAATGTGGACATGTTTTGATTTTGGAGTATTTTGGATTTTGGAATTCTGGGCAAGGGATGCTCAGAATTCAAAACAGAGTTTGGTAATGTGCACATGGATCTCTTATCTTCACTTGTTCTCTACTCAAACTACAACAAACGAGCCAGCCACCGGCAAATCTACCTAAATGGTAACAAAAAATTAATCTCAGTATACAGTATAAAAATATAGCATTCAAGTTTGTAGTAGATTATACCAATGCAACTGCTGCTTCTCTTCTTTTGCTTTGTTGTTTAGAACTTTTAAGAAAAGGGTGAGAAAGATTTGAAGGGGATAAAAAATCAAAATGAAAGAGAAAAACATATACATTCAACAGCATGCTCCGTGTGCAGGCTAATGTTGGTCTGTCCGAAACAGTACTGATACAGAGGGAAGATGAAATCGTTCTGTAAAAAGTGTCAGTAATGTCCATGTATGACTTCAGCAGATAAACTAATTCTTAATGCACATAGAATTACCTCAAACAGGCATTTAACAGCCATTTCTTCATATGATAAATTTAAAAAAATGACAATGATTGTAATAAAATCCCACTCTGTCCCCTCCCCACTACTGTGAAATGAAGTCTATTATTAAAATGGGACAGTACCATCCATCTCTACTCAAAAATAGACCCAATGAAATCCCTGGAAATCCAATTTCTAGTCCTGAATAGAGTAAAACCACTGGGATTTACATAGCTATGGTCTTAATACCCAGCAATTGATTTGGTGGGTCTACTGTTCTTAGGAGTACAACAAAAATGGATTTAGGTAAATGACTTACTCCCAGTAAGGGTGCTTAGGAATGCCTGCTTCAGGACTTTCAAATGAAAATAAGTTAAATAACTGCAATTCCAGAAGGTTCTTTGATGTCCCATGCAGTTGAAGGGTGACAGTGCAGTGCCAAATACAAAGACAGCTGGGGAGGCCAAAATTAACATCCTGAGCTTTATATAGACTATATCTTGATGCTGAATGGTCATATCAAATCTATGCAATACTTACATATAGCTATTGATTTGACTTATTCCAAAACCATCCTGAACACCTCCTTTCATTCTCTCCCATGCAAGCAAGGATGAGAAATTCATCCACTCACCAACGAATGATAAGGAAATACAACACAATTTTATTTATTTATTTACTGCGCTTATATACCGCAATTCTCAGCCCCCAAGGGCGACTCCACATGCATTCATGTTATGATCTCTATCTCATGCCATCTGACTACCAGCCCTCTTCACACATGGCCATTGCCCAAAAGGGAGGACAGGACATATGAACCAGCCATAAAAGTCAATTGCCCAAAAGTGGGGGGAAGGTGGGCTCTGGAATGTGGGAAAGGGCAGCACCAGGCGCCAGGACTCTTGCGTGATTTATGATTTATAGCTAGGGCTATATAGATAATTTATAGCTAGGGCTATATAGATGGGCAATAGTGCAAGACTCCTGCATTCTGAACAAGAAAGATGTATGGTATCTTCAGCCCTAGAGCCCTCCGTGGCATAATGGGTTAAACCCTTGTGCCGGCAGGACTGAAGACTGACAGGTCAGATATTTGAATCCGGGGAGAGTGCGGATGAGCTCCCTCTGTCAGCTCCAGCTCCCCATGCGGGACATAAGAGGATGGTAAAACATCAAAAACATCCAAGCATTCCCAGGGCAATGTCCTTGCAAACGGCCAATTCTCTCACACCAGAAGCAACTTGCAGTTTCTCAAGTCATTCCTGACAAGGGAGAAAAATCTTCAGCCCTTATGCATTTTGCTGTGTTCTTTCAAAGAAGACTAATCCACAGCAACACAGTTGGAGCTGAGAAATTCATTGGCAGTTTTTGCTCTCAAACTCCTTTCAAACCAATCCCAGAAGTCTCTACTAACATATTTTCTCTCCCCTATGAAAACTGAACCCTTTTATTTAACTAGTTCTTTTTATTTTTTAATGTTAGTTAGAACAGCATATAAAATCTGACCTTGAGCTACTGCATCAGTAGTCTTCAGCATCACACTTATACTAATGCTTGATTTGTTATTTGTAGAAAGGAGCCAGAGACACAAAACATTTGATCTCTAATTGCACAGAACAATTATCCCTGATTTACAATCCCCATGATTTTCCTGCCCAGCACTGCTTAAACCAAAGAGAGAGACAATTAAGGTTTCCTGAATAGACCCCACTCTTTGCTTGTCTTCATTTGCAGAGGAGAATGTTTGAACTAAGTACTTAAATAGAAGCAGATACAATACCTGAAGGAGGTCGCTGAGGTCAAGCAGCATGTCTGTGGTGAACAGTTAAGGAACAAGAGCACATTTGATGCATTGCAAACTGATTGGCAACTGAAAAGACAAAAGCATTTAATCCGGAAGGCACATCAGTGGGCATCTCATCATGTTATTCTGGTTTTTCAAATAATGGTGGTGAAGGTTACTGCAAAACGTATGTTCAGGTGAAGGCAACCAAAGTAGTAAAGAGCCTAGAAACTATATTCTATGAGGAGGGGATATGTTGGTAGCCTGAAGAGAAGGTTATGCCATTTTTAAATATTTGAAAGCATGTCATATTGATGATGGAGCAGACTTGTTTTCAGCTGCTCCAGAGACTAGGACTCAGAGCATTGAACAGAAATTACGGGGAAAACTTCCCTGACAGTAAAAAAACAGTTCAATCCTGAAATACATTGCTTTAAAGTGTGGTGGGGTCTCCTACTCTGTAGGTTTTAAAACTGAGGCTAAATAGGTTGTTGTAGGTTTTTCAAGCTGTATGGCCATGTCCTAGAAACATTCTCTCCTGGTTTTTTTGTTTTTGTTTTGTTTTTTTGTCATGTCAGGAGCAATCACTCCTGTTGTGAGAGAATTGGCTGTCTGCAAGGACGTTGCCCAGGGGACGCCTGGATGATTTTTGATGTTTTATCATCCTTGTGGAAGGCTTCTCTCATGTCCCCGCATGAGGAGCTGGAGCTAATAGAGGAAGCTCATCTGCCTCTCCCCGGATTCGAACCTGTGACCTGTTGGTCTTCAGGCCTGCCGGCACAGTGCTTTAACCCACTGCGTCACCAGGGGCTCCTGATGTTTCGCCTGCATCCGTGGCAAGCACCCTCAGAGGTTGAGGTTGAATCTGTCCTGAGTGTTGGATTGTGTGTTCCTGCATGGTAGAATACGGTTGGACAGGATCGTCCTTGTGATCTCTTCCAACGCTATGATTCTACGAAAACACACAAACACATGTGCCTCTTTCATGGATAAGTGGAAGGATGATGTAGTCTTCCCTCCCAGCCATTTCTGGGCAACCAGTGACCCATAGAGTAATGTCTTTTTAATATAAAAATGTTAATATAAAATATAAATATATAAAAATTTAAACATATAAACAAACATATAAATATATAAAAATATAAAATAAAATATAAAGATTTTTAATATAAAAATCTTTGACTTTTTAATATAAAAATTGTGTCTTCCGAGAACACAATTCTCCCCAAAGTTAAGGTACGGCATTCCCATATCCTTTGTTTTACCAAAAAAGGGGAGGGGTTTTTAAAAACTACAAGTGACATTTGGGCCACTTCTGGATTCCTTTGGAGGGAATGGCATGGCACCCTCTGGAGGTCCTTGAGGCAGAAAAGTGGGCATAGGACAAACAGGGACGGCTCACCCCCTGTTTTAGGATGTATAGGCTTGTTGTACTTTACAAGAGTCAAGAAATGCCTCTCTGGATTCCACGACAGAAAAAAGGTAGAAAATAAACAAACAAACATTCTAGAATATAATTCACATCAGGGTGAGAGTTATACTAAATATTATAGTAGACCCAAGATTTGACACCAAGATGGAATTCACCATGCCTAGGTTGGTAATAAAATTATGAGAGACATGTTATATGGCATGGGCCAGGATGCACTTAACAAAATCCATGAATCCCAACAATTTCTAACAAAATCATCCCTTCCACCTTCCAAAAATAGTAATTCAAGGGAAGTGACACAAAAAAGTATTTAAAAAGACCTTTGCTCTCCACCCCACCACTCATAAGTCAATGTTGTCTTCTTCTCTGCCTATTCACGTTTAATAAATGCACACCATAGTAAGGTTGGGTTCCCTGCCACCTAAGCAGCATATGATGTGGAGACGCAGAAAGCAAATACGTTTTTCAACAAGAAATAAAACCATGCCTCAGTTATTGTCAAAAGTTTGGCGGACACAGGGATATATTAAATTGCCACCTAACAGACTTAACATGGGTTGTTGTAGACATAACATGTTTGCTTCTTTGCAGGCTTATCAGCCCAATACCAACAGCAACCTTCTCCAGGGAAATAAAGCTAATAGGAGGGAATGTTTAATCAGGAGATTGCATTGACCTATTGGTATAGCCACCCATAGAAAATCGGCCACAATCAACAAAAAGCCAGGTGTGCCTAAGTCACATGGAGCATATGGAGCTGAAGTAGTTCAATCATGTTTCAACCAAAGAAATTAAGGAAGGAGAATATATCCTTGTTTAACAATTACATCCTACGCTACTCTTCCATTCACTTGCGGGGTTTCATATCACTCCAACAAGCGTGAACATCGGCTCTTGGAAATCCGTCTGCCACAATGTATTTTTGCCAGGTAGATCTCAGGGAATGACGTATGAAGCGCAGCAATGTATGCCTACAGCACCACATGGCACTTCACTGAAATTCATTAGGCAAAATAATATACAGAGTAAGCTCCTGCCGTCAAGAAAGGAAGGGTCTAAAGCAGAGGTAGATTTTTAGCCAGAGGTAGGTTTTCAGAGTGGAGTGAAGCCCAGTCCAGCTCCTGAAACACTCCCAAAACCCTCCATTCCACCCACCATGTGATTTTCAGGTAAATTTTGTCCAAAACATTGCCCATCCCGGTCTAAAAGCATGATTTTCATTTACTGCTTTTCATTCCACTCTTCCTCCATGCAGTCAGCTTCCCCAAACACATGAAAGCAGAAGGAAATACTGAGTGTCACTTCCTGACATATTTGGGCTTGTGGTGAAGTGTGAGGCCCATGAAGAATCTAAGGAAACAACTGCCCCATGGTCCCCACACAGATGCTCAACCCAGTATAAAAGCATGATCTTGATAGAATAATAGAATCCTTGAGTTGGAAGAGACCTCGTGGGCCATCCAGTCCAACCCCCTGCCAAGAAGCAGGAAAATCGCATTCAAAGCACCCCCGACAGATGGCTATCCAGCTCCTGTTTAAAAGCCTCCAAAGAAGAAGCCTCCACCACACTCCGGGGCAGAGAGTTCCACTGCTGAACAGCTCTCACAGTTGGGAAGTTCTTCCTCATATTCAGGTAGAATCTCCTTTCTTCCCTGTAGTTTGAAGCCATTGTTCCATATCTTCATTTCCAGGAAAGTAGAAAACAATCCTGCTCCCTCCTCCCTATGACTTCCCCTCACATATTTATACATGGCCCTCATCATGTCTCTTCTCTGCCTTCTCTTCTGAAGGCTAAAAATGTCCACTCCTCATAGGCTTTTTCTCCAGACACTTGATCATTTTAGTTGCCCTGCTCTGGACAATTTCTTGTCAACATCTCCCTTCAATTGCGGTGCCAAGGTATTGGACACAGTATTCCAGGTGTGGTCTGACCATACCTGTATTGTATTGTATTTTTATTCCACTCTTCCTCCAAGGTATCCTGGGTAATATACATTCTTCTCCTTAACTTTCTGTTTTTAAAACAAGCCTGTGAATCCACTGGTCCCAGAGCTCCCAAAGAGCTTTATTCTGCTTTGGGATCGATTGGGGTACTAAGTGATGTTTTCCCCACTGCATGCTGGTCCTGAAAGGCTTATTTGGTGTTGTTGGGAGAGCATGAAGGAGCTGGGCAAACTTTTAAAGTTCTCAATGCCCCAAAACAACAATAGGCCAAGAGTGTTGTGTAAAAGCAAAGGAGTGGTTGTACCATATACCTTGCATTCTTTGGAGTAGAATTTGCTGCTGTGTACCTTCAAGTCGGTTCCGACTTATGGTGAACTGATCACAAGGTTTTCTTGGCAAGACTTATTCAGAGGAGGCTGACCTTTGCCTTCCTCTGAGGCTGAGTAGAGTAGAAAGAATTAAAAGGATTCAGATCAGGCATCGGCAGTGGACCCTGCTTTGTATGCTGCCCAAGATAGCCATTACAGTCCTGGGTTTCAAGGAATGAGAGGATATTCAAACCATGAAAATATATAACCAAACGGGAGCCACCTGAGATTAAATCTACATGCAAAGGGCATGGATTCTAAGCAGGTTTCATCCGTGTTATGATACTTGTATTTTCTAGTTAGTTTCTCCAAAATCAGAGTTGAAGCTCCTATAAATACACAAGCCTTATTTATTTATTTATTTATTTACTTACTTACTATATTTATATACTGTCCATCTCTGCCCACAGGTGACATGGGGCGGTTCACAGTCGGTACCAAGACCATAAAATACAATTTAAAACATTAAAATAATATAAAACCATAGCAAAGACAATAACGAACATACATCATTAGTGTCTTCTTCCTGAAAACATTGAACAATCACATTGCCTAAAACCTTGTGCAGTTTTATTTCTAGTATCTTGAACAAAGCGACAGATGAGGATATACTCTTAACTCCATGCCATATCCTAGCCTCCTGTCCTCATCAAGTCACCAGATACTTACTGATATGAGCAACCTTCCCCAATGTAATGTTCTCCAGATGTTTGGGGCTACAATTCCCATCATCCCTGATGGCTGGCCTTGCAATATGGGAGCTGAAATTCAAAACATCTGGGGGCATCAGGGTGGGGAAGGCTAAATCAGAAGATTCTTTTTATTCACTCAGTTCTTCATAGTGAGACCTCGCTAGCCTTGAGGTTGCAAACATCTTAGCAAAGATTAAAGGAGTTTTAGAACAATTGTGCTACTCAAGCAGAACACAACAGAATGAACTACCACAATAAATTAAATATTTTTTCCATGTAAATATGTTACAATACCAAAGGCTTTCTTTTTTGTGTGCCAGGCAGTGCCAGCAATATCAAAGCTGGCTTTCTTTCATAACTATAATCTTTCTTTCGGTTTAATAAAAGATTGAAACTGATCCTCTCAAATACAACTCAGTTTAAATACTGGCTGTAAAAGAACAAAAGCATATACACAATTTGATAAGAGAAAGTGCTGTAAAATTATCTGTTCACAATTCAATAGTTTGTGAATTCTCCTCCTCTTTCTGGGAAATCATAGCCTTATAGATAGACTATGATTTCCCAGAAAGAGTAGAATTCACAAACCACTTAAACTGGCGACATATAAAAAAGTAAATAAGAGTTCATATGGCATTTTTTTAATGCCTAGAGCACTCCACAGGCAGAACCTTAAAGTAACTCTTACAGAAATATTGTAATTGCTGGTGGGCAAAGTATGGTCTTCCAACTGTTTGACTGCAACTCCTATCAGCTTTAGTAACCATAGCCAATCCCAAGGGGCTGTGAATGTTGTAGTCCAATATCTGAAAGGCCACACATTGCTCACCTCCAGTGGGAATATTTACTTCCTCCATAATGCAGATGGGGAAACTGTACAGAAAAGGGGTGAGGGCTTACTTAACTAAGATCACTTAGAGAATTGACTTTAGAGGTAAGATCTGACGTAGATGTCAAATCTCAGAATATGATGGAGTCTCCTTCACAGGAGGTTTTTAAACAGAGGCTGGGTGGCCATCTGTCAGGAGCGCTTAGTGTATTTCTATACAGCACAATAGTTTTGGATTAGATAGTTGTTGGGTCTAAAGTTCTGCTATTCTAATTTACTGGTCAGTCTCTTAGTTACTTCTCTTTAAAAAGAACAGCCTCTCATAAACAGATTAAAAAAAACTAGAAGCAGCTTTGCTGAGTCACCTTATAGAGTGATGAAGTGGGGTATAAATAAACATAATAATAATAATAATAATAATAATAATAATAATAATTACTATTATTATTATAAGAAAGTTGACGACAGATCCCAAGTGTAGCCTCTGCAAAGAAGCAGATGAATCAATAGATCACATTCTCAGCTGCTGCAAGAAGATCGCACAGACAGATGACAAGCAGAGGCATAACACCGTTGCTCAGATGATTCATTGGAACTTGTGTCACAAATACCATCTGCCTGTGACAGAGAACTGGTGGAATCACAAGCCTGAAAAGGTTACAGAAAATGTACACATCAAGCTATTCTGGGACTTCCGAATTCAGACTAACAGAGTTTTGAAGCACAATAATAAACAATAATACCCCGCTACCATCTCCCGCAGGACTCGGGTGCGGTTTACAAGAGGCCGAGCCTAAACACATCATAAAACATAACAACAACAAAACAAAAATAAATAACTCATAAAAGCAAAAACAATACAATAATAACACGACGCATTTTAAAAACCTGTGGCAGGGCCAAATCTAAGAATTAAAAATTTAAAATGCTGGGCATGTCCAAGGGAAATAGGAGGGATATTTTGGGATAGGTGAGCGTGCAGACAATTCTAAGTCTCTCGTAAAGTGCATTTAGGACGTATTGCTTAGGGTTCCTTACAATACTCTTGACCTCACGATCGTGTTCAAAAACCAAGTATGGGTCGTCAATGTTGCAATTCCAGGTGACAGAAGAGAAACAACTGGAAAAGCTGACATGATACGAGGATTTAAAGATCGAACTGCAAGGACTCTGGCACAAGCCAGTAAAGGTAGTCCCAGTAGTGATCAGCACACTGGGTACAGTGCCTAAAGAACGGCCTGCACTTAAACACAATTGGCGCAGACAAAACTACCATCTGTCAGCTGCAAAAGGCTACTCTACTGGGATTTGCACACATTATTCACCGATACATCACACAGTCCTAGACACTTGGGTGACCTTGTTTGCTGTGTACTAATCTTGTAGTGTTTCAAATAATAATAATAATAATAATTATTATTATTATTATTATTATTATTTGTTTTTTAACTTGCTTTTCATGCAGGTATTCAAAATTTGTGTACATGCTGTGGTAGAAGGAGTGATATGCAGAAATCTTTTAGCATTGCAAGTTCTTCCTAAGAGCTAAATGAACTCCCTTCCTTTCCAAAGTCCTACTTCTGACTCAACAGCTTGTTGAACCAAAAACAAAACAAGACAAGCCCACAAAGTACTGGGGTTGAACAAGTTTAAGATCATTTGTTGGAAGCAGCCCACAAGACTGGATGGGCTGGGCAGCCACATCCAGCCTCTGACAAACCCTCCATGTTGACACACCCTGAGACAATTGCTTTACCCGCAAAACAAGAGGGCGAGGCTTCATTGCTGTTTCAAGAACGCACAGAAATGAATAATTTTGTCTGTTCCCAATCTTCCTCTCACTGACTCCTCACAAGATAACTATAAAAAAGGAACCAACCCCCATAAAAGCCTGGTGTGCCATAAAACAAAAGGTGAATTTCAGAGACTGAGGTCATGGAACAGGTTCAGTCCCCATGGTTTCTAAGGATTCCTTCTTTTTTAAAAAGAGAAAAAAGTTTTTTGCTCTCTTCATACAAGGAAAACTAGATACAGCTCGTTGGTACAGAATCTCAAGAAGTAAATGTCATACTCACTGGAGGAAAAGAAATATCATTTTTCCTAACACCCACCAGATCACCATAGCTGGGCGGGGGGGGGGGGGGAACAAGATGGGGACGGACCCTGTACCCTCAAGGTACCAGATCCCATCTAATATTGGAAAATAAGTTGTACTTGGGAGACTGCCAAAGAATGACAGGTACTGTAGTGTAGTGTTTCTCAACCTGTGGGTCGAGACCCCTGAAGGGGTCACGAGAGGGTGTTAAAGGGGTTACCAAAGACCATCAGAAAACACAGTATTTTCTGTTGAGCGTGGAGTTCTGTGTGGGAAGCTTGGCCCAATTCTATCATTGGTGGGGTTCAAAATGTTCTTTGACTATAGGTGAACTTTAAATCCCAGCCACTACAACTCCCAAATGTCAAGGTCTATTTTCAAGCACAAAACTAATAATCCAAAAGAACGCCTGAATGATTATTTACCAGTTGTAGAAACCATAAAAATTCACAGTGGGTTGTACTAAAAGAACAAAATCAGCATTTCTCAACCTGGGGATTGTAAGAGGGCATCATAGGTGTCACCAAAGACCATCAGTAAACCCAGTATTTTCTCTTGGTCATGGGAGTTCTGTGGGAAGTTTTGCCCAATTCTATCATTGGTGGGGTTCAGAATGCTCTTTGATTGTAGGTGAACTATCAATTCCAGCAACTACCACTCCCAAATGTCAAGGTCTATTTTCCCCAAACTCCACCAGTGTTCATTTGGTCCAGTGAATATCAGATATTTACATTACAATTCATAACAGTAGCAAAATTGCAGTTATGAAGTAACAAAAAAATAATTTTATGATTGGGAGTTGCCACAACATGAGGAACTGTATTAAGGGGTTGCAACATTAGGAAAGTTGAGAACCACTGCTGTAGGGTTATATTGCAGAAGAAGAAATTGGCAAAAGCCTGATTGACACTGGGGACCCTGTTTATTTATTTATTTATTTATTCAAATATTTGTACCCCGCCCTTCTCTACCCCCGAAGGGGGACTCAGGGCAACTTAAAGCCAGCAACAATTTGATGCCCCCCATATACAAACAGATAAAACAAGTTACAAAATAGGTAAAACATTAAATTAAAAACCATTTAAAAATAGTGCAAATTGAATTGGTTGGCCAAACCTAAATCTGAGTTCTACAATCAACAACTTAATCTGAAGCCTGTCCATAGTCCATTGTCCATAGCATTGTCATCATTTATCAGCCTGCTATCCAAATGTCTGGTCCCATAGCGACATTTTCAATTTTTTCCTGAAGGAAAGGAGGGAAGCAGTTGACCTAATTTCACTGGGGAGCGAGTTCCACAGGCGGGGGGCCACCGCCAAGAACACCCTGTCTCTAGTCCCTGCCAAGCACGTTTGCGACAGAGGCGGGATCGAGAGCAGGGCCTCTCCGGAAGATCGTAAGCTTTGAGGTGGGACATAAGGGGAGATGCATTCGGACAAGTAAGCTGTGCCAGAACCATATAGGGCTTTATAGGTCAAGACCAGCCCTTTGAATTGCTCGGAACTGGACTGGCAGCCAGTGGAACTGATATAACAGGGGTAGTATGGCTCTTCGGCTTAGAAATAGAGATAAGCACCACACCCTAGAGTCAGACATGACTGGACTTAATGTCAGGGGACAACCTTCACCTTTACTATGCAGCACTGCTGCCACTAGCATAGCTTCTTGCACTATCAGCAGCACTGCTGCCATCAGTATGGCTTCTTGTCTCACAAGAGCATGCAATCACAACACTGCAGGAGCATTGGAAGATTGACATACCCTGATAAGACCTGGTGGGAGAAGATTGGGGCGAGTCTCTCAATGTAAAGATGAAAAGGGACGTGGAAGGGAAAGATATGCCCCACCCTGAATGAAGGACAAGTAGAATAAAAATAGAATTAATGCACCAAAGTACTGAAAGGATCTCTGTTTCAACAATTCTTGTAACATCCTCAACAGCACACATACAAACCTTAAGGGAGAGGGGGAAACAAACCAATGACATGGTGGCACAATGAGGACTGGATAAAAGCCAACAGCATAACAGCTGCATTGTTAAATCACTATTGTTAATTGTCGTTTTATTTTTTTGTGCTGTTCTTTCAGAGAAGGAGGGTCAGCTATTCCTTAAAGTAGAAGAAAAGTTCAGAGAAGGAATCTGAAGCTAGCCAGCCTGTAGCAATATCTGGCAATGCTTAGATGCCAAGTTGCCACAGCAAAGAGAAAATATGTCATTGCTTGCCCGTGGGGCTAGCCTTTGTTGTGCCTGCCGTGACAGCAATTATCAGTAGGAAGCAGTTGTAAAAACACCCATTTGTTTTTAAACTCTTTCCATTTGAGAGAGAGAATGAAAATATGAGTACAGAGGTCTGGGGATAGTGAACCACAGAAATACTGACTCCATTCCCAGGAACTTGCAAAACACAGACCAACATTTGTCCTCCCTGATAGGATCCTTGCAAACACTCAGATCCCCAGATGCAGTCAAGCTCCCTTTGTCTGCGAGATTATCCCTTTGGGCACAGCCATTTGGAAGAACTATTTATAGACAGGCATTTGAAACCCACCACAAAAGAAGCTATATAAAGAACAGAGAACTACTACAAACAGCAACATTCAATTCTAGCAGTAAACGTTCAACTGGTTACAAAAGCAGGGAAATAGCCCTTTGGATTACCTCACGCTTTTGTGTCTGATTGCATCATTACACAACTTCTGAAGGCAAGTGAGGTTTGCCCATGACATAACACAAAAAGGGAGGCATTGTTGAAGGTTTTAATGGCCGGAATTACTGGTTTGCTGTAGGCTTATCGGGTTGTATGGCCATGTTCCAGAAGCATTCTCTCTTGACGTTTCACCTGCATCTGTGGCAAGCATCCTCAGAGGTTGTGAGGTTGAGAGGAGAACAACATTTTCAGACATTTTCACCTGACTGGCACAAGCAACTGATGACAACAGGCCAGCTATAGCCAACAAACAAGAAGAGATATAACTCCAGGTACAACACTGTGATATTAAGTCACACTAAGTCGGAAAGGACTGGAAGGAACAGAACAACTATAATAGTATCTAGAGCTGGTGTGGCATAATGGTTTTTGTGTCAGGCTCGGACTGTTGTAGACTAGGATTCATATCCCCACTTAGCCATGAAAACCCACTGGTGATCTTTGGTCAGTCACTCTCTGTCAGTGGAAGGCAATGGAGAAACTCACCTGGAGAAACCTTGCTAAGAAAAGCCCAAGATATGGTCACTGTAAGTCAGAAAGGATTTGAATGTGCATTATAAGTACAATGGAGCCAGCCTGGTATAGCAGGCAAAGAACTGAACTAGGACTTTGGTAGACCATGGTTCAAATCTCTGCTCAACCATAAAACTCAATGGATGACCTTGGGCAAGTTCTACTCTCTGAGCCTCAGAGGAAGCCAGTGGCAAGCCTTCTCTGAATATTGTAAGTCATCTTGAATCCCAGTCTGGGGAAAAAGCAGTGTATAAATTCCAATAAACACTGGAACGAACATATCTCCCTCTATGAACCATCATGGAGGTTAAGATTGTCTGGGGAGGCCCTGCTTTCGATTCCACCTCCTTCACAAGCGCGTCTGGTGGAAACGAGAGACAAGGTCTTCTCAGTGGTGTCCCCTCATCTTTGGAACTCCCTTCCTACCGAAATTAGATCAGCGCGTTCCCTTTTGGTCTTAAGAAAGAAAGACTTGGATGCAAGCCTTTGGGCAATAAGCAATGGAAAAAACGTACAGGACTATGTGCAATTGACTTTTGGAAAGGCCTCGGACTTTGGCTCCTGGATTATGTGATTTTCATGTTTTATATTAATATATTTTAATTCCATGTTTAAATGTCTAGATGTGTTTGTTTCTCTGTTTAATATGGTTTAATTTAATGTATAGTTTATATGTTACAATGGTTTTTATACTAGGTTATTTTATGTGTTGTAAGGCAGGGGTCCCCAAACTAAGGCCCGGGGCCAAATAAGGCCCTCCAAGGTCATTTACCCAGTCCTCACTCAGGGTCAACCTAAGTCTGAAATGACTTGAAAGCAGACAACAACAACAACAATCCTATCTCATTAGCCAAAAGCAGGCCCACACTTGCCATTGAAATACTAATAAGTTTATATTTGTTAAAATTGATCTTCATTTTAATTATTGTATTGTTTTTAGGTGTTATTTGCACTACAAATAAGGTATGTGCAGTGTGCATAGGAATTCATTCATATATTTTTTTTCAAATTATAATCTGGCCCTCCAACAGTTTGAGGGACTGTGACCTGGCCCTCTGATTAAAAAGAGAAAAGGAAATAAATGTGGGGAACACACATCTAAGCTGGTATTTGGTTTCCAGTAGTGAACAACTAGAGAGCTTCTGAAAGCCCCAACAAGCTGGTAAAGGAGGCAACAGTTCTTGCCTAGGAGTTGCTCTTCAGTAGGTAGTATTTAATGGACTGTCACTAAACATGGAGGTTCCATTGCTATATCCTGTCACATAGTCATTGGTACATTCTTCCCATTTCTTTATTACTTTTTTAACATTCTAAATTAAGTGGCTGTTAACCACATTCTGAGCTACCTTCTTGATACAACAACTTCCTTTTGTCAGTCCTGAAATTAATAAATAGAACTATTTTATAATATATATTATTGACATCAAGCGAAGGTTTTCCAAATGTTTTATATGCCTTACAAAGAAAAATTATTCATAGGCATAAACACATATTTTTAAATTCAGAAACAATGAAAACAAACAAAACATTTTTCTGTTTTGAACTTTACAACTACACGTGTATACACATGTTTTCATTGTTTATGTTCAGACTGTATTTTGTATACACAATAATATCTGAAGACAGTCAATTTTTAAGTTCTCAATTTTTTTTTGTTTTTCTTTGTGCCTAGGGAATATTTTTTCCACCTTTCCTCCATGCTTTCAGTGCACAGCAATCATCTCTTCTCACAGTAGTTTTAGCACCACAAAATCTGAAGCAATCAGCTTTCTGTATTATCAAAGGCTTCTAGAAGGCATGAAGAACCAAAACACAATCTCAGATTGTTTTAAGTAAACCTGGGGCTCTTAAAGGACAGGAAAATGAGAGGAAGAAAAAGTGCAATTTAGTGCGATTAAAAAGTTGTAGGAAGACAGATGAGAGAGAATAGGACAGGCCGTAGAATTGCCCAATCATTCTGTCAGAACAAGAAGTTACCTGCAAAATGTTTGTTTATGGGGTGTAGCCCAGTCTCGTTTACAGCTTACGGGTTCAAGAATAAAGATCACAACAGATAAAGTTATTCGGAGGCAAGTTTGTTGTAGAAAGCTTTTCCATTTAGAAGCGCCTTGGGCACTCTGCCAGTTCTATTATCCTCGAATGCCTCCTATGTTCCTTGTATACTCAGGCTTAAAACCGATCCGTCTATTTCCATTGCTTCCATCAATATAGTTATAACATGCCTGGAAGAAGAGTGCAATGTTTGCAAAAGTTTGCAAAAGTTTGCACTTGCCTTTGGGTGACCTTTCCAAAAAGATCAATATCCCAGGTTCCACCTAAAATCATGGCATTTCATAGAGGACATGCCTTACAACAGTTTTGCTCTTAACGTTGTGTCTTTCAGATGTGTGAGGTTCCATCTCCTGATATTTCTCTTCCTTAAAAGACCTTTTTATGTTGGATTATTGGATTGCCCCCCTGATCCACCCCAAATATTTCTTAGGCAGGTTGAAGCCAAAATGGATAAAATATAATAGGGAGATTTCACCCATGAGATTTGACCAAGGGAATCACTTTTGGGTGGAAAGGGGTAGATAAAGCTCAACACTCAATCAAGTTCTCTAGGAATCCTCTGCCTTCATCTCCAGTAGCAGTCCTGGCGCACTTTCCAGACCTGACTTCAGGTCCAGCCACTCCCAAATCTTCCTATCTGCACCTTCAATCATCTTCATGCCACTTTTAATTGTGTGGATTAATTGCTGCTATGTGCCTTCAAGTCGTTTTTGACTTATGGTGATCCTATCTCTGGGATTTCTTGGCAACATCTGTTCAGAGGGGATTGCCTTTGCCTTCCACTGAGACTTAGAGAGTGTGACTTTTCCACAGTGGGTTCACCCAATGGGCTTCCATGGCCAAGTGGAGTGTCAAACTCCAGTCTTCAGAGTTATACTAACAACATTCAAACTTATAGTCTACTAAGAATGTAAAACCTGACATTCAAATAGAAAAGAAAAATACTCATCAGGAATACCATATTCCTAACATCTGACAGGGGAGTCATACAACACAGAAAGTACTACAGTAAGACCCCTTTATCCATGATTTCAATACCCACTGTTTTATTTATTCTTCCAGAAGTGATTGTGGGCCTCTCTAGCTGCTCTGATGTGATTCTATGTTATACATCCAGGCCACATATAGTCGAAATACAGGGCTTGCTATTATCTATAATTTCAGGTATCCAAGAGAGGCTTGGAACATATTCCTCATAGATACATGGGTTGCAAATGTACTTTGTTCTATAACAAAGGCTCAGGCAATTAACAAAGCCCCCCCCCCCCCAATGCATAGAAGGGAGTTCTACAATAATAATCATAATAATCATAATAATCATAATCACCCTATCTCCCCGAAGGGACTCCAGGCAGTTTCCAATAAATATAGCAAACATTCAATGCCAAAAGGAAAGGCATACAAACAATTTACAACAAGGCAAGGCACATTAGATAATATAGAACAACCAATTATAACTTAATAAACAAAGTAATACAAAAACCTAATGAAATAAAAATATAAAACCAATTTCATTAGGGCTCCATCAGGTGAGATTCAACAATACCAATAGCCAGGAGTACTAAAATAGATATAATCAACTACAAAAAAAAAGAGATAGTCCAAACGAACATGTCAAGGGATAGTGCAAACAAGGACTGGGGAAGTGGATGCAGAACAGAGTATTTTCTAGCAACCTAGGAACTGGGCCTAGGGACTAATCATTCTTTAAAGCTTGCTGCAACATCCAGGTTTTCAGTTCCCTACGAAAGGAGGACAGTGTGGGGCTTGCCTAATCTCCCTGGGGAGGGAGTTCCAAAGTCAGGGAGCCACCACTGGGAAAGCCCTCTCCCTCGTCCTGTATAATCTGGGAGATTTAAAATAAATACTTTGGGAAATTTGAAACATACTATTTTGCCTTTTCAGAAGCACAGTAAAATACTGAATTGATCATCATAAGCAACAAGGCTCCTTTCAGTAGATTAGTACACACTTTTCTTCCAGGACATTTTCAAACATTCACGGTAGCCTGGACACACTCTACAGCAGGAGTCCACAAACTTTTTAAACAGAGGGCCAGATCTCAGTCTTTCAAACTGTTGGAGGGCCGGATTATAATTTGAAAAAAACATGAATGAATTGCTATGCTCACTGCACATATCTTATTAAGTGCAACAAACACTTAAAAACAATACAATAATTAAAATGAAGAACAATTTTAACAAATATAAACTTATTAGTATTTCAATGGGAAGTGTGGGCCTGCTTTGGGCTGATGAGATAGGGTTGTTGTTTGCTTTCAAGTCATTTCAGACTTAGGTTGACCCTGAGCGAGGGCCGGGTAAATGACCTTGGAGGGCTGTATCGAACCTCCAGACCTTAGTTTGAGGACCCCTGCTCTACAGCTAACAAAATGTCGAAATCTAGTACCTTCTAATGCCTTAGCAAATCATCAATGAGAGGACATGCTTGCATTGCTCTCTTTGCTGTAAAAATAATTCAACTTGAATGTAGCCATGTTGCTCAAGAAGAGGAAAGCCTTCGGGGAACACTAAAGAACATCCTAACTGGATACTGATGAAATCTTCAGCTGCGTTAAGGAACCAGAGGATGGAGTGTACTAGAAAGAAGAACTCAATTAAGAAAGCTCCGGAGACCAACTTGCCCTTAGCTTTTCATATGTTGTACGTACAACAACATCTTCCTGCTCAGCAAATACGTCAGAATTCCAGAAATGGACAGCAGTCCCAGAATACCTAATAATTCAACTGCAGCAACTGCACCATCTATCAAAAATAGATAAATCAGGAGGGGATGACAAGAGACAGGCCCTGATAGAAAATAAAGTTAAGAATTTACAAGAGCTATAAAATAAGAATGGAGAGATGTGCTTCACCCACTTGAATTCAGATATGGAACTATGATTTCCGGTAAGGGACAATGTCCTCTGAATGCAACAGAGAAAAACCTGGGGGAACAGGAAGTACAAGACAGTTTGCAATCATGGCTCCCTTCCTTTGATTTAGTCTCAAAGCCAAAGAACTCTAAATTTCTCTATTATTAGGAGGCTGAAACCATGAACAGCTGCCCACAAGAGATTGCCCTGATTTGTCTGATAATATATAACTACCTGTCAGCAAGATTTATTTTCTTAAATTTACCTTCCATATGATCTACGGTTAATGAAAATAATGTATTTGAAATACTGTAGAAACGTTTATATATAGTGCTTTAAGTCAAATAAATTAAACTTCAGTGTAGGATCCCAAGAGATCAATAAGCCATCATTCATTTATGAAGCACAAACTCCCTCTTTATTTCAAAAGGCAAGCATAGGACATAAAAAATTAATTCGATCTGATCACAGAGTGAACTCTGTTTTGCTCCAGGATAATAATAATTCAACTTGAATAAGTGGAAGCAACCACTTCAAGTAATCTTGAAAAAGCAATATGTGAAGCTATTTTAATGCTTGAAATAATGTACAACTTACACACCCGTCACAGAGAAACCTCTCAGCCTCTTTTCAGTGCTGCTGTTTTCAAAGGCTCAAACCAGGCCACTGAAGCTGTATTCTAATTTATTCCCCAATTAGATTTCAGGAGTTTAAAATTTACTATGCCATATACATGAGTTAATTTACTTGTTTGGGAGGGGGGCGTTTGCAATTACCAAGGTTTTAAAATGACAACTACACATACTTTCACTAACAAGACTTTTAACAAAGGGAAAAGAAGAATATTACTTTGGAAGCCTCATCAAATTTTTATGGCTCTTAATCTTGTGAAGATGTTGAATACTTATCACTAGTAGTCTAGTTTACAACACAGCAAATGCTCTTTTCATTACCAGGCTTCTTTTCTCCATCTCCCTCCCCCTTCCGCCCGCTTTTAGGAGAAACTGTAAATTTATTTCTGTTACTAGAGTTCTTCACAAGAGAAAAATGCACTAATTGCACATATTGTTTGCCTCTGGTAAAACAACAGCTTCCAACAGTATGTCAGGATAAAAAAGCAGTCAAGTAAGTCGTTTTTTTGCACATTACATGGCCATAGGTTTCACTGCAATTTGGTAGTGATCCTGCACAAAGACTGATACTATGCCTTTGATTGACACTTCTTTCCAGAAACAGTAACTTCATCACTTCTGAAGAAATTGTTCAAATTCCTTCAATTCTGAAGTCAATACTCTACCTTTTCAGTGGATAGTAATACCATTTATGGATAGTTTTCAATGTTTTCCCCCTCTAATTTGAGCTAATACTGACTTGTATGGTAAATTTTCCCAAACTGAGATCCATTTGTTTGTTTTCAGTTATTTTTCAGCTATTTTTTTCCACAAGATTAAGAAAAAAGTATCAAAATTGTGCTGGAGAGATTATGGCGCATTGGGAGATTGGAACCGTATACGGTTCCTATATCCAAAATTTCAGCAAGAGGTTTTAACATGGATAAGCCATATAATAGAAGAAAAAGTCCACCACAGATGCGCATTACTGCTTCTATTCTTAATTATTAAAGGACAAAATTAGAACTTACAAAATGTAAAGGTTTCCCCTGACATTAAGTCCCGTTGTGTCAGACTCTGGGGAGAGGTGCTCATCTCCATTTCTAAGCCAAAGAGCCGGCATTGTCCATAAACACCTCCAAGGTCATGTGGCCGGCATTTATTTATTCATTTATTTGCCACATTTATATGCCGCCCTTCTCACCCCGAATGGGACTCAGAGCAACTTATAAGACATATATACACACACACACACACACACACAAAATACAATATAACATGAGCACAATACAATATCAGCGCTATACACCACTATATTGTATAATATAAAATATATGTAATATAATATAAAATATATGACTACACGGAGCACTGTTACCTTCCCACGGTACCTATTGATCTACTCACATTTGCATATTTTCCAGCTGTCAGGTTGGCAGAAGCTGGGACTAACAGCAAGAGCTCACCTCACATCCTGGATCTGAACCGTCAACCTTTCAGTCAGCAAGTTCAGCAGCTCAGCGGTTTAACCCGCTGTGCCACCAAGTTAAGCCACCTCATAATTTTTCTGGTTTGCATTGCAAGTTTAGATATAGTGAAAGCATGAAAAAAATGTATCAAAACAGACTTGGATAAACAGATTATAGGCCATTAGCTCTATCTGATATACTGACACACAAAAGGAGATGAGCAAGGGGAGAATTAAAAGACAATTGTTGGAAGTCCTATGGAAACCATATGTGTCGAACACCAAATTCAAACCACCCTTAGTTCAAGTAAGATTTTGGTTAGATGACTAGGGTAAGGTATCTCTGTTAATAAGCAGGGCTTTGGAAATTGCATTTTATAGCAACAGACTGCATATTCTCAGCATGTTTTTTTCCAATTCCTGTAAAATTTGTTCATATGGAACTGGCTACCAAACCAAAAAAAAGCTTCTGGACCCCTGCTCATATTGAGATACATAAAAGAGAGCCACTAAAACACAGTTTTTTACATTAAATCCATACAATCACATTAGAAAGTCAGCAGAGGAGTGAAAATGTTTCTAGTGTTTTTCAGAAAGCACACAAAGACTACAGCCTGGCCAGAAAACATGCTGTGACATGATCATCGTCACCACACCAGGGAGCACACATCTCAACCAGTTCAATGGGATGCTTGGGGTGTGTGCGGTTGCACAAGCTCACTCTACCACTTCTGACGACAGAAGAAAGCATCCTGGAAATAAGCCTTTGCAGTCAGAAAGCAATTCCTTCCACTGCAGCAAATGTGGAAATGTAGAAAGTATAATCCAAAAAAGGACTGTTTCCCAAAGTTCCTTCACAAGTTTCCAAAATATACAGCAGCAGTTAATTCTTAGGTCTAGATCCAAATGGCAGTCTCAACTAAAGTTGACATTAGAATAATAAAATACTAGAGTTGGAAGAGAGGCTGGGGGGCATCCAGTCCAACCCCATTTTGCCATACAGGAAGACACAATCAAAGCACTCCTGACAGATGGCCCTCCAGACTCTACTTAAAAACCTCAGGAGAAGGAGTTGCCATTGGATTCCAAACCAACACATTTCACTGCAGAGGAGCTCCTACCATCAGAGAGTTCTTCCTAATGTTTTCCTGCAATTCAAAGATTTACCAAAGTATTGATTTACCATTCAGTGGATGTACTCTACTTGAGATTAGTAAGTAGGTTTAAATCTGCTTCTTCATGATGAAGAGGAGAAATTTCTACTTCCACTCTCTCATTCTCGTTATTAATATAATTAATATGAATATTTTAAGAACACTCCCACTCATAACTGAAGGTTAATGAATAAACTGTGTTAAAGTTGAACATACATTAAAGGAGTATTTAATTACAAAAGAAAAAAATTAAGAAAAATATCTTAAGAATGAATGAAAGAAAAAGAAAGTGTGGTGGAGGCTCCTTCTTTAGAGGCTTTTAAACAGAGGCTAGATGGCCATCTGTCAGGGGTGCTTTGAATGCGATTTTCCTGCTTCTGGGCAGAATGGAGTTGGACTGGATGGCCCATGAGATGTCTTCCAAATCTATGATTCTATGATTCTATCACCCTTGAATTGGACTTGTGGAGAATTTCATGGAGCAGGCCAAAGTTATCCTTCAACCAGCCATCTTTGTGATGTTGCTCTATTTATAAGAAGTTCAGACAACTTTTTATTCTTTAAAATAAATATCTTTTTTTTAACTTCAAAATACAATTAATAGTTATAAACTGCCTTGGAGCAATTTGTTTAAAAAATAAAAACAAAGAGCCAATGAATATACTCAGCCCTCCACATTTACTATGGCTAGAGATGCAGGACCTCTGTAAAAGTGGGAAAAATTGAAAATAAAAACTTTTTTTTAATCTGAGAGATTTCCTCTTCAAAAGTCTCTAGGTCCTTGTGCTGAAAGATTTACAAATGCTTACAGGAATGTTCTCTGTAAGAATCTCTATGTCCTGCAGTGCAGCTCTAAGGCACTATATATTAATCATAGAATTATGGAATAATAGAGTTGGAAGAGACCCATGGGCCATCTAGTCCAACCCCCTGCCATGCAGAAAAGCAAAATCAAGGTGCCCCTGACAGATGGCCATCCAGACTCTGTTTAAAAGCTTCCAAGGAAGGAGAGTTCCATTGCTGAATAGCTGTTACAGTCAGGAAGTTCTTCCTAGTCAGGAACACTTCCTAGTGTTAAGGTGGAATCTCCTCTCCTGTAATTTGGTTTCAAACTACAGGAAAGGAGATTCCACCTGAACATTAGGAAGAACTTCCTAATAGAGAGAACTATTCAGCAGTGGAACTCTCTCCCCTGAAGCATGATGGAGGCTCCCTCTTTGGAGGCTTTTAAACAGAGGCAGGAGGTTGGACTGGATGGCCCATGAGGTCTCTTCCAACCATGTATAAATATATGAGAGGAAGTCACAGGGAGAAGGGAGCAAGCTTGTTTTCTGCTTCCCTGGAGACTAGGACGTGAAACAATGGCTTCAAACTACAAGAAAGGTTGATTCCATCTGAACATGAGGAAGAACTTCCTAACTGTGAGAGCCGTTCAGCAGTGGAACTCTCTGCCCCAGAGTGTGGTGGAGGCTCCTTCTTTGGAGGTTTTTAAAGAGAGGCTAGATGGCCATCTGTCAGGGGTGCTTTGAATGCAATATTCCTGCTTCTTGGCAGGAGGTTGGACTGGATGGCCCATGAGGTCTCTTCCAACTCTATTCTATGAACCCCTTGCTCTGAGTTCTAGTTTCCAGAGCAATAGAAAACAAGCTTGCTCCCTCTTCCTTATGACACCCTTTCATTTATTTATACATGGCTATCATGTCTCCCTCCAGCAAAGGATCACCGCCTTGTCGGGGCGCTGGAGCTTGAGCACCTCAATGATGTCATGAGCGAAACCGTGAAGGGACACCCAAGACGGGACGGTTGTGGCAGAGAGGTCAGACCAAGCGTGATCCCTGGGGAAGGCAATGGCACACCACTCCAGTATCCTTGCCAAGAAAACTAAATGGACCAGTACAACCAGAGATATGTCGGTATGCCATTGGAAGATGGGACTCCCAGGTCGGAAGATGGCCAAAATGCTACTGGGGAGGAGCAGAGGATAAGTTCAACTAGCCCCAGATGTGATGACGCAGCTAGCTCAAAGCCGAAAGAAGGCTAGCGGCCGACGGTACTGGAGGTGAACGACGAATCCGATGCTCTAAAGATCAACACACCATAGGAACCTGGAATGTAAGATCTATGAGCCAGGGCAAATTGGATGTTGTTATTGGCGAGATGTCAAGACTAAAGATAGACATTCTGGGGGTCAGCGAACTGAAATGGACTGGAATGGGCCACTTCACATCAGATGGCCACCAGATCTACTACTGCGGACAAGAGGAACATCGAAGAAATGGAGTAGCCTTTATAATTAATAAGAAATTCGCTAAAGCGGTGCTTGGATACAACCCAAAAAATGACACAATGATCTCAATTTGAATTCAAGGCAAGCCATTTAACATCACAGTGATTCAAATATACGCCCCCAACCACAGCTGCTGAAGAAGCAGAAGTAGATCAGTTCTATGAGGATCTGCAGGACCTACTGGATAATACACCAAAAAGAGACATTATTTTCATTACAGGAGACTGGAATGCCAAGGTGGGAAGTCAAATGACAACAGCGATCACAGGCAAGCATGGTCTGGGAGAACAAAATGAAGCGGGACGCAGGCTGATAGAATTTTGCCAGGAAAACTCGCTGTGTATAACGAATACTCTCTTCCAACAACCTAAAAGACGGCTTTACACATGGACCTCACCAGACTGTCAACACCGAAATCAGATTGACTACATCCTTTGCAGCCAAAGGTGGCGGACATCCATCCAGTCGGTGAAAACAAGACCTGGGGCTGACTGTAGCTCAGATCACGAACTTCTTATTGCTCAATTTAGAATAAAACTAAAGAGATCAGGGAAAATACACAGACCAGTTAGATATGATCTCATAAATATTCCTGGTGACTATACAGTGGAGGTGAAGAATTCATTTAAAGAACTAGATTTAATAAATAGGGTACAAGAAGAAATCTGGACAGAAGTCCTCCTTATTGTCCAGGAGGCGGCAACAAAGTATGTCCCAAAGAAAAAGAAAACCAAGAAGGCAAAATGGTTGTCTGCTGAGACACTGGAAGTAGCCCAAGAAAGGAGGAAAGCAAAAGGAAACAGGGATAAGGGGAGATATGCCCAGTTAAATGCGAAATTCCAGAGGTTAGCCAGAAGAGATAAGGAACTATTTTTAAATAAGCAATGCATGGAAGTGGAAGAAGACAACAGAATAGGAAGGACAAGAGACCTCTTCCAGAAAATTAGAAACATTGGAGGTAAATTTCAGGCAAAAATTGATAAGAAACAAAGATGGCAGGGACCTAACAGAAGCTGAAGAGATCAAGAGAAGGTGGCGAGACTATACAGAAGATCTGTATAGGAAGGATAATAATATCGAGGATAGTTTTGACAGTGTGGTGAATGAATTAGAACCAGACATCCTGAGGAGTGAGGTTGAATGGGCCTTAAGAAGCATTGCTAACAACAAGGCAGCAGGAGATGACGGGATCCCAGCTGAACTGTTTAAAATCTTAAAAGATGATGCTGTCAAGGTGATGCATGCCATTTGCCAGCAAATATGGAAAACACAAGAATGGCCATCAGACTGGAAAAAATCAACTTATATCCCCCTACCAAAAAAGGGAAATGCGAAAGACTGCTCAAACTTCCGTACAGTGGCCCTTATTTCTCATGCCAGTAAGGTAATGCTCAAGATCCTGCAAGGAAGACTCCAGCAATACATGGAGCGAGAGTTGCCAGATGTTCAAGCTGGGTTTAGAAAAGGCTAGAGGAACGAGCGACCAAATTGCCAATATCCGCTGGATAATGGAGAAAGGCAGGGAGTTTCAGAAAAACATCTATTCCTGCTTCATTGACTTTTCTAAAGCCTTTGACTGTGTGGATCATAATAAATTGTGGCAAGTTCTTAGTGGGATGGGCATCCCAAGCCACCTTGTCTCTCTCCTGAGGAATCTGTACAAGGACCAAGTAGCAACAGTCAGAACTGACCACGGAACAACAGACTGGTTCAAGATTGGGAAAGGCGTACGGAAAGGCTGCATCCTCTCACCCAACCTTTTTAACTTGTATGCAGAACACATCATGCGATGTGCGGGGCTGGATGAATGCAAAGCTGGGGTGAAAATTGCTGGAAGAAACATTAACAACCTCAGATATGCAGATGACACCACTCTGATGGCCGAAAGCGAGGAGGAGCTGAGGAGCCTTCTAATCAAGGTGAAAGAAGAAAGCGCAAAAGCTGGGTTGCAGCTAAACATCAAAAAAAATCAAGATTATGGCAACAAGAATGATTGACAACTGGAAAATAGAGGGAGAAAACGTGGAGGCCGTGACAGACTTTGTATTTCTAGGTGCAAAGATTACTGCAGATGCAGACTGTGGCCAGGAAATCAGAAGACGCTTACTTCTTGGGAGGAGAGCAATGTCCAGTCTCGATAAAATAGTAAAGAGTAGAGACATCAGACTGTCAACAAAGATCCGCCTAGTCAAAGCCATGGTATTCCCTGTAGTCACCTATGGATGTGAGAGCTGGACCTTAGGGAAGGCTGAGCGAAGGAAGAGCGATGCTTTTGAGCTGTGGTGTTGGAGGAAAGTTCTGAGAGTGCCTTGGACTGCGAGAAGATCCAACCAGTCCATCCTCCAGGAAATAAAGCCCGACTGCTCACTGGAGGGAAAGATACTAGAGACACAGTTGAAGTACTTTGGCCACATCATGAGGAGACAGGAAAGCATAGAGAAGACAATGATGCTGGGGAAAGTGGAAGGCAAAAGGAAGAGGGGCCGACCAAGGGCAAGATGGATGGATGGCATCCTTGAAGTGACTGGACTGACCTTGAGGGAGCTGGGGGTGGTGACGGCTGACAGGGAGCTCTGGCGTGGGCTGGTCCATGAGGTCACGAAGAGTCGGAGACGACTGAACGAATGAACAACACAATATACATCTAGTCTAAGTAAAAAGGCTACACAAGCAGGTCTCCAGACCTTTGATCATTTTAGTGGCCCTCCTCTGGACACTTTCCAGCCTGTCAATATCTCTTTTGAACTGTGCTACCCAGAATTGGACACAACATTCCAGGTGAGATCTAACCAAAGCAAAATAGAGAGGCACCACGACTTCCCCCGATCTAGATACTATATTCATTTTGATGCAGCCCAATAAAGTGAAGTCTACAAATGCAGAGGGCTGACATGGAGTAACAATGACAAAAAGGACATGCTGTTTCCTCGCATATGGAGGTCTCAAAGCAAGGAAGGAAATGAGATCATGGTTTGTCTCTCACTGGGCATACTGAGCCAGACCCAGGATTCAAAAAGGACACTGAGGGATCTTGGTTCATTTTGCACTCTGACATTTTACATGCCAGAATTTCAGCAGCCTAGAAATGTGGCCTGAATCGATGAAATATTGTTTTGGAAGAAAGATAAGAATCATAGGGAAGGGGATACAGATATTGTTTTATATGAATTTATTTGACTTTAATTTTAAACCTCTATGCTTAACACGTTTCAGTAAGTTTTTAATTCAGTCCAATTCAGTTTTCCACCCAGCTTTTTTCTTCCTTGTAAACAAGGGAGGCTTGAGAGAACAAAAAAAAAAATCTCCCAAACAACCTGCACCTGTATCCTGTCCTCAATAGGACAGAAAAACCCTCTTCTCACCCTATGACTCAGGAACACTCCTGTTGGGCTCTCTGTTTCCAAAAGGACACACTCCGGCATCTGCGGCAAAGATAATTAAAACCCATTTGTCAAACATACAGGGGGTCCGTCCTTCATGTTTTCCATCACCAGCTGTAGCTATTCCTGTCTACAGAAAGTTCACACGGTGAGCCATCTGTTGGCTCAATTCGAGGGAACATAACAACTTGGTCCAATCTTCTGGCTTGCCAGACGAAAGGAGAACATGCCAACCGCCCCTCCCGTTAACTTCCTGCCCTCTTTCTTCTTCATGCAGTTTGTAGATTAGACTGTCAGCCTGCAGGCAGGGCTCCTTTCACCTCTAAAGTTCTGCAAAACTGTCAAACTGTTTAGGTTCTTTGTTGTTGTGTGCCTTCAAAGCTATTTTCGTTTTATGGCAACCCTAAAGGAACCTACCACCGGGTTTTTCCGTAAGGTTTGTTCAGAGAGGGTTTGCCTTTGCCTTCTTCTGAGGCTGAGAGTGACTGACTTGCCCAACGTAACCGGGTTGGGTTTCTATGGCTGAGTGAGAATCCAAACCCCAGTGACCACACTCATAGCCCAGTATGCAAACCGACAGAGTTACTGGCTCCTTTAGGATCTTTATTAAGAATTTGCTTAATAAAGCAAATTTTATGTTGAAATTGTCCACACGCTTGTGGGTTTCAATGGCTTCTCTGTGAAACCATGAAAATGAACAAAATCGGGCTAATAGTTTAAAAAAACTCTAAAATCGGGACAGTAAATAAAGAGCAACACTCAAAAAGCAGGGGGCTTCCCGACAAGAATCAATTAGGTCCTGCTAACACCTTAAAAAAAAAGGATTCCCCCAGGCAGGAAGCAGCCAGGCCTTGAAGCTGCAAGGCCATTTAATGCTAATCAAGCTGCCCAATTGCAACATTCACACTTGACTCAAGCAGACAAGAGTTCTCCCACCCTAGACATTCCACAGATATAGAAACCGCACTGGCCAAGTTTCCAACAGACCTCACAACCTCTGAGGATGCCTGCCATAGATGTGGGTGAAACATCAGGAGAGAATGCTTCTGGAACATACAGCCCGGAAAACTCACAGCAACCCAGTGATTCCAGCCATGAAAGCCTTTGACAACACATCAAAAATCTCATTAGCAGCAATTTTGGAATGTCATCTTCTCTCTAGCTTTCTTTATAGAAAACTTTCCACAAGGGTCAACGTAAGTTAGAATCAACATGAAGGCACATATCCATTGCAAGAAGTGAGTCCACCTCTATTCCCCCTCATTTAACATAAAGTGAAATATGCATGACTGGGTATCTAGTCCTTCTATTTAAAAGACATACAATTCTACATCTCCCCCTATGTAAATTACAAAAATGCATGTTCTCTGAAGGGCTTCATTTGAACTAGTTTGCAAATAAGAACACAATAAAACAATACAAACTGGCTATAAATCTATTATTTGGATTTATTTAGATTTATAGCCTCAACAGCTTGCTTCCTTGCAAAAAAAAAATATCAATGTTGGTTACATTTACACAGTCCCAACACAGATGAGGGAGAATTTCAATTCCACTCATTTGGTTCAGAATTTATCCAGATTCTCAACCTCAACTTTGAGAGGAAGAAAAAACTGACACATTTGCCCAATGCTAGGACACAAGTGTGCATGAAGATACAAACATTTCTTGTAGGCTCTAAGTCTATTAACATGCCTTCCTAAAAAAAGATAAAGTATAATTTTTTGTAATAAACTGGAAATTGTGTGTAAAAAGGGTGCTGAATTCTCTGAAACCAGAAGCATGGAGTTCCTGTACCCTTCTGCTATTACATCTTCTACAAATTATTTAAATATGCAGAATGTATTACTCAAATTACAAGACAATAAGAACATTTTGCTCAATCTGCATAATTTAATACCAGTTTCAGCTTCTGTCAACATAGAAATTGAGTCTGTCTGGTTGCAGTACCTCTCTCTCTGATTCCTTTTCCCTTTTGAAACGTGGAGTATATGCATAGTCTCAACTGTGACCCTTCAAAATCATGGGAATGTCAATATTATTACACAATAGGCAGTTCAATACACCATCCAGCTGAGCAAGAGAGTTTGAAGTAAGATTTAAATAGACTGGTTTCAGTCCACGAATGCTAATGCAGTTACAGGTTCACACTGGTTTATGGGATTAGACAATGGCAACATATGAAGGTGATAAACACCACCTCCTTGTTTCATCCCACATGCAAAGGAAAATCTACAGACGTACAAAAGTCATCCTTCACAGAACAACCCCTTCCCTCACCACCCATACTTCCAATTAAATTCTTCTTTATGAAAACAAACGCTGAACATTCCACCTGGAAAATACTATGCAAGCCAAATATTGTTTCAGCCACTATCATGGCGTGATTCATCAAAAACTACATTCAGCTCTTCCACCGGGCTCTCTCCCCCTCCTGGGAACTGCAGCAACAGCTGAACCACTCCTTAATCTTAATCAAACCATAATATACATGAGGGCAGGAAAGCTCAAACATTTAGATCCACACCACTGCAGTCTGCAATCGCTCCAAACAGCAAATGAAAGCCACCATCATGCAATGCTAAGGGCAGGGTGGTTCAGGGTGCATCCACTCTGTAAAATTAATGCGGTTTGACACCACTTTAACTGCCATGGCTCAGTGCTATGGAATCACGGGCATGGTGTTTTACAAGGTCTTTAGTCTTTTCACACAAATAGTGCCAGTGCCTCTTCAAAGTACAACAGAATGGAGAACTACCAAGCAACCAGGCTGGCCAAGTTTTATCTATATCCTACAAACACTATTTTAGCAAAGTTTATTTTGTCCACAAACTGCTCTAGATTCCAAGCTTTTGTTTATTTACTTGTTTCTCTTTAAAAAGTTAATCTCAAGTGTGTTTGTCCCCCAAATTATGATGAAATATGGGGGACGTGTGGCTCGAGAGCAGTACGTGTGAAAAAGATCTTTGGGTCCTCGTAGGCAACAAGTTAAACATGAGCCAACAACGTGATGCGGCGGCAAAAAAAGCCAATGGGATTTTGGCCTACATCAATAGAAGTATAGTGTCTAGATCTAGGGAAGTTCATGCTACCCGCCTATTCTGCCTTGGTTAGATTGCACTTGGAATATTGTGTCCAATTCTGGGCACCTCAATTGAAGAGAGATATTGACAAGCTGGAATGTGTCCAGAGAAGTGCAACTAAAATGATCAATGGTCTGGAGAACAAGCCCTATGAGGAGCGGCTTAAAGAGCTGGGCATGGTGAGCTGAAAAAGAGAAGGCTGATAGGAGACATAATAGCCATGTGAGAGGAAGTCAAAGAGAGGAGGGAGGAAGCTTGTTTTCTGCTGTACTGGAGACTAGGACACGGAACAATGGATTCAAACTACAAGAAAGGAGATTCCATCTGAACATGAGGAAGAACTTCCTGACTGTGAGAGCCATTCAGCAGTGGAACTCTCTGCCCCAGGATGTGGTGGAGGCTCCTTCTTAGGAGGCTTTTAAACAGAGGCTGGATGGCCATCTGTTGGAGGTGCTTTGAATGCAATTTTCCTGCTTCTTGGTTGGAGGTCTCTTCCAACTCTTATGATTCTATGATTCTATTTGTGGCTTTACTCTCTGGAAAGACAAGCCCTGGGGTAGGGAACTGCAGCTGATTCAGGGGATCTAGGGGACAACTTTCTGTCCCAGGGATCACATGAACTGCAAAATAACAACAAAACAATAATGGAAGTGGCAAATAGTTACCTATTTGTTAATAGATATTTTTATGTGACGTTTATTTCAATCAATTGTAAAGGTGGGAGCCACCAAAAAGAGAAATCATCTCTCGCAGAGCTTTTTGAGCAGTTTATTTGCCCGTACGTCCTTCAAAATTAACAGAAATTGACTCCAAGTGCCAAATATACTCATGTACAGTATAAGGCAAGGGAATGTTTCAAGGCCAAAATTATGGGTCCTGAGATGATCCGTGGAGTCAAGGGTCATTCTGTGGAGAAGGGAAAACACCAATGATGACTCAGGGAGCCAGACACCCTTTGCCTCTGCCACCATTTCCTTGCCATGGCATCCAAAATTGCTACAAGTGGTGCCATGGCAGAGAAAGCACAGTGGGTCAATGTTTCTTTAAGGTTCCCCCAGGTCAGATCAAGTTCTTGCCTTCTGCCATTCTACCGAGGGCAGGGGATGGTTCCTTTTTTAAAAAAAAGTTAAGATAAAATACTTTCTGTATCTGTTGATTGTTGTAAGCTGCCCCAAGTCCCTTCAGGGAGAGAGGGTGAGGTATAAATAAAGCTTCTCCTTCTCCTTCTTGTTATTCACAATGACCCATGGATAGATAGGTCAACCCAGGCTTTTGGGGTTGCTTTTTAATTAAAACTTCTGCACTTATACATGAGTATACAGGCTATATGTGCACAGATGTAGATACTTGTACTTATTATGAATCCATGCTGTTCCGTACTGTTATGCAACCCATAACTGGGAAGCAAAAGTACAGCTACAGTGTGGGTGGGTGTGTGGAGGAGTAGAAGGGATTTGTATCAAGAAGCTGAAGTTAAATATGGGATGCTGCTGTTTAGGGGAAAAACAGGGTCTGCCAAATTGTACTTGAATTTGCTTTCAAAGATATGCTTTGCTTACACTGAGAGCACTTTTCAAACATTTCAGGGAGGTAGGAATGTCTGTCTGTTGCAGGAAAAACAACCAAGCACCTTGAGGCACCTTAGAGACTAATAATTTTTATCTTGAATGTGCTTTTGGATATACATGGTTTGGCTACAGGTTACCTACAGGATCACCATCTCCCATATAAACCACTCCTTAAGATACTGAGGGCCTCTGCAGGACACTGACTCCAATCAGGACAACTCAACTGTCAATCATGACCTAGAGAAACCATATGATGAAGGAAGCAAGGATGAGCAGTTGCCACTACCATATAAGAGAACAAAGCCATGGGAAGTAAGAGGCAGAAGGAGATGTACAGTTATGGGATGATGAAAGTGTAGCTGGAAAAGGAAGAAAAATGAGGAGAAGCAACAACATGGAATGAGTGCACAGGAAATGAAGGGCTGGTAAATGAAAGAGCTGCAGACAGACATACTTCTATGGTGACATGGAGTGGGCTAAAAGGGTTGAAGGAGCAATAGGTTTGTGAGAGAGGAGAAGGGAGGCCCTCTCGTTGAGGAGAGCCAGCAGGTCTCCAGGCAATGGACAAAATATTTCTGACTGTGTTGTCAAAAGCCTTCATGGCTGGAATCACTGAGTTGCTGTGAGTTTTCCAGGCTGTATGGGCATGCTCCAGAAGCATTCTCTCCTGACGTTTTGCTCACATCTATGGCAGGCATCCTCAGAGGTTGTGAAGTCTCACAACCTCAGAGGATGCCTGCCATAGATGTGTGCAAAACGTCAGTAGAGAATGCTTCTGGAGCATGCCCATACAACCCGGAAAACTCACAGCAAACCATTTCTGACAGACTAGGTCAGCTGCTGCCAATCCAAGTAGATAATATTAAGCTATCTGGTTAAATAGTCTGACCTTATATCAGAACTTTGAAAGGTTACTTTTTTGGACTGCAAATCACTAACCTTCAGATACTATGGTTGCTGACCATAGTTGTTCCCCAGAAAACAACTTTCCTAAGCTCTTGCCTGATGTAAGGCTTGTGAAGGTCCCCTCAGTCTATCTAATGAGAAGGCCAACCCTGTGCATGCACTGCAACCCACTTAATCCTCTGTGTCACCTCTGTCAGAAAGCAGTTGTGCACATCCTCATATAGAAGAATGCATCCAGTAGTATAAAAAGGAACTGAAATGTAAGATAGAAAACACTGACTATGATTTTCTCTAGGGACATTAACAAACAGTAGCTGAGTGGTAGTACACATATTCTAGAATGGATGAGTTGATGAACTCATGTATTGTGATGAAAAATCAAATTGGCTGAAAAAGGTTAAATTCAAATATTTACTTAATGAAATATTTAATGTGTATCCTTGCACATGTTTCTTTTTTACTTAAATTTCTGGTATCTGTTTTCAACTTAAGTCTGAAAAAAGAAATAGGTGCGGTATTATTTTTAAAACAGCAAAAGACACTGAATACAGATTTGCCATGTCACAGCAGAATAAACCTTGGAGATTGCATGCAGATATACTGTGAGACAACCCTGAAAATAATTTTATTCCTTTACAATTCCACACTCCAACAAGACCAAAACCAACACAACCAAATATTTGGCAAATCTTACTACTAGAACGTAGCCTTAACATCACATGGATAAGTAGTTTCGGCTGGTCCTTAATTTTGAGGTCTTTGTGTACTTTAAAGAGCTGCCCCTTTTGTGTGCTCTCCCAAATTCTAAGAAAAACTATTTGCAAGAGCTTCACAAAAACAATATCAAAACACTTTCCTGTCAAATTCCTAGCACAAGTTCCTGCATGCAATTCACTCAAAACAATGCAGAAGTGTAATGCTCAGTTGGGGTCAGAAAGAAGTCAGCACCATTCTTCCATTAAAAACAATATCTCTTTTTTAAAAAGATCAGCATGGGAAGAGGGAAGGGTCAGTGTTCAGCAACATAGTGAGCTGCATTCCATTAATCTCCAGGCAAAATCCCTGCCATCTGCCATCAGAACAGAACAGGTAGCAGAGGGAGAATAAATTATCTCCCAAAATAATAGATAACTTCTGCCAGGGACAATATTGGGCTAGAAAACCCTATGGCAGCGTTTCTCAACCTGGGGGCTGGGACCCCTGGAAGGGGGGGGGGGGTCGCCAAAGACCACCAAAAACACAGTAGTTTCTGTTGGTCATGGTTCTGTGTGGGAAGCTTGGCTCTGTTTTATCATTGGGAGGGGTTCAGAATGCTCTTTGATTGTAGGTGAACTATAAATCCCAGTATCTACAACTCCCAAATGTCTAACTCTACCAGTGTTCACATTTGGGCATATTGAGTATTCGTGCCAAGTTTGGTCCAGATCCATTACTGTTTGAGTCCATAGTGTTCTCTTGAGGTAAGTGAACTACAACTCCCAAACTCAAGGTCAATGTCCACCAAACCCAGTATTTTCTGTTGGTCATGGGAGTTCTGTGTGTCAAGTTTGGTTGAATGAATTCCTTCATTGGAGGAGTTCAGAATGCTCTTTGATTGTAGGTGAACTATAAATCTCAGAAGCTACAACTTCCAAATGGCAAAATCAATCCCCCAACCCCAACAGTATTCCAATTTGTGCCAAATTTGATCCAGTGAATGAAAATGCATCCTTCATATCAGATATTTACATCACAATTTATAACAGTAGCAACATTACATTTCCGAAAGTAGCAACGAAAATAATTTTGTGGTTGGGGGTCACCACAACATGAGGAACTGTATTAAGGGGTCACGCCATTAGGAAAGTTAAGAACGACTGCCCTATGGCATAACTGCACAGAAGACAGACTAATGTGTCTGTATGTGAAGAATATTCTAGGCAAAAACCGTACGAAACAAGGGAATACACTATACATGCGGTGTAGCAAATCACTGTTGTATTAGATACATAATTCCGCATGCGGGAAAGATCCTCTTTCTGCCTCTGGAAACACACAACCAGCATGTTTCTAAGGCAGGCTACTGTGATTAAAGTGCTCCCACTGATGACCCTGAAGGCAGATTGGAAGAAGGGCTGAACAGGATCTCAGAAAGGAAGGTTATCCAAATTAGCTCTCCTAAATAATTTGCTGTACTTCTCAACAGTAAGAGCAGGGCAGCAGTTGAGCTGGGAAAGGACTGAAGCTCAAAAGAGAGACAAGGCTTACGGACGCTGGCAAAGACAAATGTCAGGCTCAAACATAACAATTCACAGGAGCAACCACAAACCATCCCTCACACGTGTGCAACTGCAAGTAAGAGATAGAACCCTCCTGAAACCCACTTCAAGTATAGGTAACACAAACAGATTATACATCGGATAATACAACTGGATGTATATGGAAATGGTTGGGCATTACATGCAATGACCAGAAATGTGATTAATAATATGAATGCAATGGAGGGGAGGAAAGTCATAGAAATCTGACATCAAGCAAGAGCTGTGGGGGACAACAACTCTTAAAATTCCCCGGGCAACATGGCTAGTGACCATAGTATTTGTGAGATTCAGGGGTTAAACCCTTGTGCCGGCAGGACTGCTGACAAAAAGGTCAGCGGTTTGAATCTAAGGAACGGGGTGAGCTCCCGTCTGTCAGCTCCAGCTCCCCTTGCGGGGACATGAGAGAAGCCTCCCACAGGATGGGAAAACATGCGGGCATCCCCAGGGCAACGCCCTTGCAAACAGCCAATTCATAGAATCATAGACTCAAAGAGTTGGAAGAGACCTCATGGGCCATCCAGTCCAACCCCATTCTGCCAAGAAGCAGGAATATTGCATTCAAATCACCCCTGACAGATGACCATCCAGCCTCTGTTTAAAAGCTTCCAAAGGAGGAGCCTCCCCCACACTCCGGCGCAGAGAGTTCCACTGCTGAACAGCTCTCACAGCCAGGAAGTTCTTCCTCATGTTCAGATGGAATCTCCTCTCTTGTAGTTTGAAGCCATTGTTTCGCATCCTAGTCTCCAGGGAAGCAGGAAACAAGCTTCCTTCCTCCTCCCTGTGGCTTCCTCTCACATATTTATACATGGCTATCATATCTCCTCTCAGCCTTCTCTTCTTCAGGCTAAACATGCCCAGCTCCTTAAGCCGTTCCTCATAGGGCTTGTTCTCCAGACCCTTTATCATTTTAGTCACCCTCCTCTGGACACATTCCAGCTTGTCAATATCTCTCTTGAATTGTGGTGCCCAGAATTGGACACAATATTCCAGGTGTGGTCTAACCAAAGCAGAATAGAGGGGTAGCATTACTTCCCTAGATCTAGACACTATGCTCCCACACCAGAAGAGACTTGCAGTTTCTCAAGTCGCTCCTGACACACACAAAAAGGGCTTGCAATCCAAAAAGCAAACTTTTACAAGCTGAAATATAAAGTCTGATTATTGTTCACTTCAACTGGAAGAAGCTGAAATATTTTGTCCATTGCTTGCTAGCTGATTCTTTCAAATGAAGAAGTTGGGGCAGAACCTGGGATTTCCTGTTAAAATGCACTAAGCTTTGGTTCCTTTCTTAAAAGGTCTGCTTCCATCAATCACAATGTCAAGAAGAAGATGAATGAGTGTATTCCCCCATATTCACATGAGTGACAGGGAGGGCATAGCCCTCCATGAGACATCCTGTCAATTACATCATCATGATCCTGCTTGCAAGAGAGACAGTGCCACCTAATGACTGAGTAAAAGGTAGGCAAACAACTTAACCGGGAATGGAACAGAAGGAAACCCGCTCTAATAGATCCCGATTGTCAATGCCTGCAAAATGAGTTATCCACTCTAGTTCCTGTCACTGCTTATGTAACAGGCCCGCTTAGATTGCTAAGCCAGATGGCTTCTCACACATAACTACTTTTTTCCTGGGGCTGGATGTCAAGGTAACTGCAAGGGGAAAACTAAAGCATTTGATCAAGTAATTAAAGAGGCTAACACTGGTCCATAATATCCTTTTTAGACATTTCTCTGATACACACAAGCACATTCCCAAAAAACAAACAGTTACACAATATCCAGCCTACTTTTAAAATCATATCCAGTTATGATTTAAAATGACTTTGAAATGGACAATTCTCTCATCAAACGATCCTTCGGCAGAGCAGCTCCTTAAAGCTTAAATTTCCCGAGCAGAGGAAGGCTTTGTGTCTATACCCCCAAATGCCCCTGTCAGAAATATCATGAACCAGAAGGTGCTATCTAATTTGCAAATGTCATTTACATCATATGTCTGCCACAGGATCAAATTCACAAATCTGGAAAAATGCCAAGCTTACATCATTTAAGCCACAAACCTTTAGGGATGAAAACAGGCAAGGCAGAGGAAAGCTGAATATATAAAATACAAAAAACAATAAAGTTGGGAGAGGCTAAGATCCAAACATGAGCTTCTACACAGAACAAAGGTCCTCCTCACACAAAAAGGCAATTTTATGAAAACAGTTTAAGAATAATCTTCCCAAAAATAGCAGCCTCCTGATGAGTTGGACTACAATCCTCATTTAACATCCCGGCTGTGGTGACAGGCTTTGCAGTCCGAACATAGCTGAAGTTTAGGAAAAAAACAAAAAAAGATTTTGATAATCAATTCCCATTATGAAACCTTATTAATGCACACTAGCTTAAGATAAAAAAATCTATTTGTTATTATTTCTCAGAGTTTTATGTATTTATTAAAATTATGCCTGTTTATTCATTTGAAATATCAAATGTATCTTTTCATCTACTTATTATTAATTCTTTTTCATTGTTTCCTCAGCTACTCTGTATGGTTTAGAAGGACTATCTTGAAATCTTAACTTGAGTGGTGGGGAAAAATAATAAAGGTGTTGACTTTGCTTACTCTGACAGACTGTGCTCCCCTCTTTCCAAAAAAGAAAACACATCTCACATCATATCACGGTGAGATATGATGTGAGATGTGTTTTCCCAATGTGGGAGAAAAGTGGCATATAAATGAAGATTTATATTATTATTATTATTATTATTATTATTATTATTATTATTATTTGAAACACAACAAGATGAGTACTCAGGAAACAAGACCACTATGCTGGCTGTTGTATCAGATCACGTCAGACACTTCCCAAGTGTCTAGGACTGTGTGATGTATCGGCAAATAATACGTGCAGATCCCAGTAGGGTAGCCTTTTGCAGCTGACAGATGGTAATTTTGTCAGTGCCGATTGTGTTTAAGTGCAAGCCAAGGTCTTTAGGCACTGCACCCAGTGTGCCAATCACCACTGGGACCACCTTTACTGGCTTGTGCCAGAGCCTTTGCAGTTCGAGCTTTAAATCCCTGTATCATAACAGCCTTTTCAGTTGTTTCTATTCAATCCTGCTGTCATCTGGGATTGCTATTATTATTATTATTATTATTATTATTATTATTATTATTCTACCAAGGATTATAATGAATCCATTGCCTGAACATTTGGGACAAGGAGGCAGTCTTACTTGTGTGTCGGTATGCATGAGTGTGTGTTTTTTTCTTGTCCAATACTATTGTTCTTCCACTTTCTCTTCCTTTACCTCAGAGATGGAACTGCGTGGCTGGAACCCAGTGATACCCCTCAAAACATTGTTTATTAAATAAATGACACCAAAATGAAAATTTTCCAGCTGTAAATATTACTCCAAATGTATAATTTACCATTCTAACACTTCAGAAACAACACATCATTGCCCAAGAACTGACTCCTTGTTCAAAAAAATGGAAGTAGCACAGCCCACCAAATGTCAGGAAAAGCCAGAAATTGCCTTCCTACCCTTTCAGAACACTAGTGGTTCCCAACCTTTGGTCCTTCAGATGTTTTGGACTTCATCTCCCAGAAATCCCAGCCAGCATTCCAACCATTAGGTATTGTGGGAGCTGGAGTCCAAAACTCCTGGAGGACCAAGGGTTGGGAACCACTGCAGTACAGCCACCTTTACTTTTAGTCAGTATCATCACCTTCATTTTGTCCTTTACTTTTCATAGCATCATTTATATTACAGGAATCATATTATTTCTCCAAAATTATTTTGTATTCCCAACAATTTTACAGATCAGCATTACCTATATCACAGAAATGGGAAACAAATGGCCCTTCCAAAGCTACTCTAATGCATCATCAACCACACAAGCTAAAACTAATACAGGCTGTAGTCCAAGGTCTGGAGGGCCAAATATTCCCTATCCCTCATCTATTGTTACCATTCCTTCTATTGTGCAAAGCTCCTGCAAGGCCATTATTCAAATTTGTAAGAAGACGTGTTTGCTGTGTTTTCTAAGTATTATTCTGAGGCCTTATGTCTTTAGACTTTGAAATCCAGTTTCTTTTTTGGCAGTTACAATATGAAAAAGAAATAAAATATTCCCAAGAAATGCCAAGAAAAGAGGTATATAAGAATTGGACCACATGGTCACAAAGTCCAAGTGGGAGAGAGGTACAAAAATTAAAAACAGACTATCAGCTCAGCAGAAGCAAAAAGTATAGGATTTCATCAGAAGGAGGCAAGACTCAAAGGCCTGCTCTGGCTATGTTCAACATCAAACTAAATGTATTTCTGCAATTCAGAGACTTTCATTGCAGTTACAGGTTATTAATAACTCATTCACCCTTAAACAAATAGAGAGACAGACAGAGAAATTATTTTTGGCATACAAAGCCTCATTCACAAGTAGAGCTGCTCGCTACTTAAAACCGTTGAACTGGCCAACATTCTCCTCCCGAGAAATAATCTCTTGTGGTCTCATTTAAAGGGAATGGAGCATACCACCCAATCCCACCCTGTTTCCTAACTGCCAGACCCTGAAACACAAAGCATTATATTCAAGTATGGATTAGACTTGGAAATTAACTTTACTGTTTACATTTCTTCAACTCCAACTGGTTTCCTAGTGCTTTCTTATAGAAATAAATACAGAGAGACAGACACGGTAGCCACTAAAGTTCTTCTACATAAAGTAGCACAAGTTCTGAACATGAAAGTTAAGAGCTCAAGCGTTCTTCAGAAATGAAAGGATACGTGGGGTGCCTTCTGTCCTACACACCAAGTAGAGGCAAGCTGCTATGACATGGGTCATCTTCCTCCCACGGGTTAAGTGCTTGCTCACCGCCATCTTGAAGAAGTTGAAGGCGGTATCAAGGCAATGCTGATTGAGCTGAAGTTGGTTTCCCAAATGATGGATCTGCCGTTTTCCTTTTTAGAAAAAGAAAAGAAAGTACATATCACTTGCAAAGTGCACTTACATAATACACTGGTCTGCATGGATGCTCTACACAAAATAAAAGACAGAGGCTTGGCTTCTATTGTGCCAAACCACACACATCAAACGGAGTAGTGCAAATGGTTTGACACTTACTCCACTCACACAACGAGGCATCCAGGAAATCACTGTGCAAATATAAGCGCCTGTGTCTAAATTAGGACTGCCATTTGAAAAATAAGCTGGTAAGTTTTCCACTTCACTGGTGTCCAATTGTCTATCACAGGTATGGGCAAACTCTGGCCATCCAGGTGTTTTGGACTTCAACTCCCACAATTCCTAACAGCCGAATTGTGAGAGTTGAAGTCCAAAACACCTGGACAACCAGAGTTTGCCCATGTCTGATCTATCAGCTAGGAATTGTGACCCTCCAGATGTTTTTGGATTGCAACTCTCTCCTGCCTTGTCTGATTGGGGCTGTTGGGAGTTGCAATCAATAAACATTTGAAAAGCCATCTCTGTGCTTTAAATTAAGTCGGCCCCCAAGAGATGTGAAGTTAAAAACTCACTAAAGACTGAAACAGTAGCAATGTTTTCATCTGAACAGAATGACTATTCTGAAGACATGAACAATATCTCACTCCCCAGTGTATGGATGCATGCTCCAAAATGTCAAACGCAACATCAACTCAGGAGCAAACTGCAGGTTTTTCAAAATCCACTAAAAATCTGCTAAAGCACTTTCCTACACTCATAAACACATACACATATATGTATATACAGGGCCTCTAACCACATGAGAAAAAACCACAACTGAAGGAATCCAGCTGTTGGAAGACATGTGCTCTTTGCACTAGTCTGTCCTGAGGAAGCACTTCCTTCCTGTGCTTCTGTTTGGAGGGAAGAGGGTTGGCAGATCATACAGATTAGACTGTGGTTTCAAGAAGATGGCTGCACCTCTTTGCTTTGTTTGAAGTCCTTTAGAAGAGGATACGGTACAGCTGTTGATGAAGTTGTGGAAATTGCAGCACAGGCCCACCATGCCAATAAATATTTTGGCCGCAGGAAACTGAGAAGAGCACACAAGACCAAACATGGGGAAAGTGCTTACAGAAGAATGGGATAAGACAAGGATGGTATTTATTGACAAGCCAATAAATAGATATAGATATAGCATGTAAGGAAGATGTTTATACCATGTGTTATTACAGAAGACAGCCAGTAACCTAAAGTTTCATAGGGACCCTTGAATGCATTAACATTTCCATGTGGGAAGAGAAATTTGTCATGTGGCTTGTTTCAGCTTTATTATAATGACAACACCAGGCTTGCAATGAAAAAGAAAAATGCTGGGACCATTACATGCATCACTTGGTGCGTCTTGTACAACCAAAGCATCACTAACAGAGTAGTAAGGAAGTGCTGTCCAATTAAAAATATCAATTACCATGGCTAGTAAATACAGGCAGTCCCCAAGTTACAAACAAGATAGGTTCGGTAGGTTTGTTCCTAAGTTGAATGTGTATGTACAGTAAATTGGAGCAAATACATTTCAAGTGTAGCTTTGGGTAACATAGGGAAGGGTGAACACCCTTGTGGTGTTTGTTTTCCTGACTCTGCCCCTGTTCAGAAGATTTCGCCTCACTTTCTGTCCCTGTGAGAATTGCATTTGGAAAGATGTGACTTATTGTGGAAAGAAGGTTTGGTGGAGACACCTTTTCCCCATGATAACTCTTTCAAGAGGGAACTTCTCTTCCTAGGCCTGGGATTCTCACTTCCTGTTGTCTTGCCGCTGCTCTTAACTATAAGTCTTTTGTAAAGACAGATGTTTGTAACTCGGGGATCGCCTGTGCTATGATCACCCACTTTAAAAAGCCCTTTTAATCTTTTCTACTCCAGCTCCCATAATCTATTAAGTACTGGTCATTATGGTTGAGGATCTAGAAGCAATCGTTCTCCTTCCGCTATGTTTTACATTCTATATGAAATGCGCCAAACATCAGTGTAGCATGTTTAATATTAACCAAAACTATGTGTAATCAAACATATGAAGCAACGTCATATATTGAATCACAACATAGGACTATCTGGTTTCAGGAATTACTTCATTGTCTGACGGCAGCTCTCCAGGTTTCTCTTCGACCGGCCTGCACAACTTGCAGCCTTCTAGGTGTTTTGGACTTTAGCTCCCAGAATTCCTGGCCACTGAAAAAGCTAGCTTGAGTTTCTGGGAGTTGGAGGCCAAAACATCTGGAGCTGTGTAGGCCTGTCTTAGTGAGATGGGTCAAATGTCATAAAACTGATGAAAACATCAACTCCACTTAGGAATTAGCATGCAACTTGCATGCAGGTAACATTCGTGTATGTATCTTTGCCTAGAAGTGATGGGAGGCTTCAAAGAACTTCCCTGTAGAAAGGAATTCTACACACCATAAGGATACATACTTGATGCCTGTGCTACACTCTACGTGCGAGATGCATTCAGATTCTGATACAGAAGTACCTTTCTAGAACCAATTTTGTAATGCTTAATAAAATCTTCATTTTTCTTAGGTTTGGAGAAATGAGAAATACTGTAATTTAGCACTCAAGATAATGAAATGTCATTCCCTTCTGTCTGGGACTACATGTAAAGCGGTGTGATTTTCCTGTATTTGGGGAGGTTTAGATTGTGCGCTTGTACTGAGAGCCCAATTAGGGAAGAATGAAAGCATATATGTCTCCAGGATCATTTTTTTTAAAAATCCTAGCCTGTTAGATATTGAAATACAAAAACTAAAAACTAATAACTGTGGTCCACTGGTGAAAAAGCCAGTCATTCAGCTCCTATGCTGTGGAATTTCCTTCCAACTAACTCCCTACTAACTCTCCACCAAGAGTTGAAGATCTTTTTTATTAGGCAGGTCTTTTTGCAAATGATAAGCTGCTCAGCAAGAAGCTAATAAAGAAAGTTTATAACTTTCCTCATCTCTATGCTATTAATTCAATTTCATTTGAATACAGTCATGTCATCGTATCCACAAATTCAACCATCCACGCTTGAATATATTCCAAAAAACAAACCTTGATTTTGATATTTTTATAAAAGGGGGCATTTTATTATGCCATTACACATGTATATAATGAAGCTTGTGCATCCATAGATTATATTTTGATTGTGTTTGAACATTGTGACATTTCTGCTTTTTTCCCATCTGTTTTTATAAAGTTAATTTTTCTCTGTGCTACTTCGAGCCTCCACTTTAAGAGAAAGACAAAGTACAAATCATTTTTCATTAAGGCTTGAAGGATATCAAACCAAATCAGTGGTTTAAAGATTCATGGGTTAAATAATATCGGGGACATCAGAATCCTGCTGCATCAGTCAAGGTTTTCCCATCAGCTGTGCTGGTTGATGACATAACTAGTTGGCACCAGGTTGCAGAAGAATGCTATACAGTAATAAGAATATCTTTCCTGAAATACTAGTCCTTATGTAAACAAAATGGCACCGATCATGCAAAAAGGGTATACTAAGGGCCGCGATGTAGTCCTAATGTTTTCGCAAGCACAAAAAAAGTGTTCAGAAAAATTAGTACAGGGAGAAAATTCAGTAAGCAGTGCATGTGATGCAACTTGTAGAAAGAAAGGAGGGAAATCTGAGTGAAGAAAATGATGTTTTTTCCCTGTGTCCCTCCTATGTAAAAGATGTTGGGACCATTGGAATATGCATAGGCCTTCATCCCTCACCCAATGAAGCCCTACGAGCCTCATCCTTGACTTCCCATCTAGAGCCTTAAATCTCCTTGTCAAGGACCCTATTACATATCTATAAAGGGAACGGCCTACTATATCTGAAATGCACAATTAACTCCCCTTTGCTTTGCCCTCTGTAGCTTTAAGCAGACCTCTTTCCCAATCCCAAAACCCTATGGGGGCTGCACCAACTTCTATGCTTATTTTTACTATAAACAATAGCAAAGGTCCAAAATCCAGGCTGCACAGCATAAATCTCCATCAGGAGTTTTACACATTAATTGTATTGAATGGCAACACTGCTAAACTAAAGAAAGGTACTAAATGTACAGCAAGTTTGAATTTACATTGGGGTTATGTTACTGAACTCACTGAGCAAATTGAGACTGATGTTTATGGGGAGAGTGCATTCCATAGGGAATCGTTAATGATTAGGGGAATGAGGGGAACTGAAGAATATTTACATAAAAATATGTGTTCCCACAAAGCTCTAGGAAGTACATTTTAAAGTAAGATGCATTGCAGGATCCCCTGACACACCTTTGTCAAATTAAAAAATAGTAAGCATTTGAACTAAAACAGGACTCAGGAAGAATATGAACTAAAACCATTTTTGTCCTTGACAGGGGTGAAACTCAACCCCTCAAATTTTGCTTATAATTTCTTTTTTGTTTTGATTTTTTAAAATTTTCAGTTTCATCAAAAACAGTGAAATAATTCTACAGCAGCGCTGTAGAATTTGAAGAGGCACAAATGGAGGATGAAAGAGAGAAATGTGCCAAGAGGAAGGCGCGTCAAGTCAATCCTGACCGAGATCGCTTTCCGCCTGGAAACCGATGCCCTCACTACAGGAGAACATGCAGGTCAAGAATAGGGCTCCACAGTCATCCATGGACCCACCGCCAGTACACTGAACTTGGAGGACAATCATACTTGGACAATGAGGGATCACCTAAGTAAGTAAGTAAGACACTCCATATATTCACCCAGTTTTTCTGTGAAGAGTACTGACTCTATCCATAGGTGGAACCAATGTTCACAAGACTTGTGTCTAAACTGGCTCCATGCAACACACAATTAGCTCCACCACACTGTACCTTGCCCTCAACAACTTAATTGTGAGTCCTCTTCCCACTCCTTACTTATTTTGGCTCATGAAAGAAGCACATAAGCTTCATGCGCACTGTGCAGCTTCTCAAGGAAATCAACTGATTTGTCTATAATTAGCCCATAGCTTTGTTGTATTCTATACTGGTTAATCTCCTTTAAACAGCAACCCCATCATGTCTTTTTCTTGCCTTTGTTCCAACACAAAAGATTCCCAAAGTGGGAAATGTTAAGAGAAATGAAACATTCTTCATCCAAAAAATGTGTTTAACTGCAAAAAAAGGAACATGTACCTCAGAACAAAAGAACCTCTCAAAAACCTCGAACCCATCCAAAGGCAGAAACTCCAGAGAAATGTCAGTCTCCCAATGTCGGAAAGCACCTACACCTAAAGACTCAAATATATGTCACATGCAAATTAGTATAATAAGCCTTCGGTAGCTGTTATTTCTAGGCAAAACAGGTTCAAAAGGTGACAATTTACACTGGAAAAAATGAGAGGAAAGAGAGCAGAAAACAATGATCAAGCCTTCCTCTTGACTGCCATTTAACCCCCTTTAACCACTTCCCCTCAAGTGCAGGGTTTCAAAAGCACTGACAGATTAGAGAGTAATGACTCAAAGTTGTTCAGGCTGAAAATGTGTTCAAGGCATTGATATGTGAACCCAAACACTCATCAGGCTTCAACAAATCCACTTGCCAGAGAAGTTATGGTGAAGACTCACATCTACTCTGGCAACTGGATAAGGAAATACACAATGTTTTTCAACTCTGCTACTAAAAGTGGTTGTTCAACTTCACAAGGCGTGACTGTGCGCATTTAAGTTGCCTGCCAACTTATGGCAACTCTATTAATTTGATGTGGTTTTCTTAGGCAGGGAATGCAGAGAGGAGGTTTTACCAATTCTTTTCTCTGAAATATGGCATACATCACCTGGCATTTCTTGGCCATCTCCCATCCATGTACTAAGTAGGAGCTAACCCTACTTACTTTCCAAGATCTGATAGAATTTGGTATCTTTAGAGCAGTGGTTCTCAACCTTTGGGTACCCAGATGTTTTGGCCTACATCACCCAGAAATCTCAGCCAGTTTAACAGCTGTTAGGATTTCCGGAAGTTGAAGGTCAAAACATCTGGGGACCCACAGATTGAGAACCTCTATTTCACTATGAATCACAGTCATTCAGACCACTTCACCACACCAGTTCTTAAACAAAGGGATTAACATTAAAATGGAAATGAAGTAGGATGGCATGGAAAGTGTGATTTTTACAAAATGTCAAAGCTTCCCAACTCCTTGTGACTACAGCAAAGAGAGATGTTACCTGGTTTTTTTTTTTGGGGGGGGGGGGAGATCAAGGTGCTTTTCTGTATCTCAACATGATGAGAGAGGGCCTAAATGCTCTAAAGCAGTGGTTACGATGACTCTGGAGACCATGGTTTGAATGCCCATTCAGACATGATCATGGACAAATCTCTCAGCCTCACAAAAAGGTAATGGCAACAATACCTCCAAATAAATCTTGCCAAGAAATCCCCATGAAAGGGTTTCCTGTAAGTCAGGGGTCCTCAAACTAAGGCCCGGGGGCCAGATACGACCCTCCAAGGTCATTTACCCAGCCCCCACTCAGGTCAACCTAAGTCTGAAACGACTTGAAAGCACACAACAACAACAACAACAACAACAATCCTATCTCATCAGCCAAAAGCAGGCCCACACTTCCCACTGAAATACTAGTAAGTTTATATTTGTTTAAATTGTTCTTCATTTTAATTATTGTATTGTTTTAAAGTATTTTTTGCACTACAAATAAGATATGTGCAGTGTGCATAGGAATTCATTCATGCTTTTTTCAAATTATAATCCGGCCCTCCAACAGTTTGAGGGATTGTGACCTGGCCCTCTGTTTAAAAAGTTTGAGGACTCCTGCTCTAAGTCATAAAAGATCCTGAAGTCACAACACAAAAACAAATCTTGTTTCCTTTCTGCTTCATTACACTAGAGAATGAATCCACTCTAAATCCAATTTCTGCCTCCTGCAGAATTCTGGGTTTTGTAGTTTAGCGAGGCTGTCAAAGGCTCCTCCCTAAAAAACAAACCCCAGAATTCTTCAGGAAGCAGCAAACGGATTTAAAGTGGATTAAATTCTCTAGTGTGATGAGGTCTTCCCTTTGCTACAGCACAGAAGCTGACCAAGACTGGGATATGTGTCCCAATAGATTTAGCTGAATTAAATATTAAAAGTATAAATCCATTGACCCAAATCCTAAGAATTTTAACTATAGCAAGAGGAAACAATCATTTCGGAAAGTGACTGGTTTTCACCAACCATACTTAAAATGATCCACAGTTTAAAGTGCAGATAATAGAGCTTCAGACAAAACAGCAGCAGACATATTTGATTTCCTCCTGGAAAGGTGGAACATATGTACCTATAGCAGAGGTTCTTAAACAAGGATTCGTGGACTCCTTTGAGATCCATGACCTTGAGCTGAAAAAAAGTCAACTTAGTATCTTTATTTTCTCTTATCTTTAGTTGAAATTCAGCATTTGCTTCACTTGTGAATTTCTAAATGTTTGCCAAAAATTATCGTTTGGACAGATGCTGCACCAGGTATTGAAATGGTAGTGAAGTTGCAAAACTTTGATTAATCCTAAAACTTAATTTGATCTTGAACGTCATAATACTATATGCTGCTACATTTTAAGAAGGGGTTCATAGTTTTCACCTGACTGGCAAAGGGTTTGCAGAACAAAAAAGGTAAAAAAAAACTCCTGGCCTAGAGGGAAGTTAGATCATTCTCATAACACTAACATTTTCCATCCCACTGAAATATAACTATCAAAACCTGGAAAGTCTTATTTTATCTATTCTAATCTACTAGATCGGGGATTTTAGATACAAAGAAGACGGGGGAAATAAGGGGTGAAGCTCATTCCTCCCTTAGCTCCCTTTCAGATTGAGATTCAGCCTCAATCAGACCAAATGTCTGAAATCCTTTCAAGTCACTTATAAACCCTACATCGCAATGTCCTGCTAGCGCAGAAGACTAAATACAAATAAAGAATAAAAAGAAAGGGGATGAGAAAAAGAAGGAAGGAAATGAATCAAAGGCTTGACATTGCACTCCTGCTTTGATGAGGTTTCTACTTCAGGCCAACAGATTAAAAGGCACAAGTTCTTTGTAAAATCTTTTTGCACTTCTAATTACATGAGAAATAGTTGCATTTCAACCAGATGAAGAAAACTTCTTTGAAAAACAAATAATGTGCTTTATGATTTAAAATCTATGCAAAACTGCTCAGAAGTAAAAACTCCTAGATTTAGTAGCATTTACTCCCAAGAAAGTACACATAAGACTGAAGCCTTAAATTGATATATTCGGAAATAGTTGGAAGCTGCACAGTGTTCTGTAACTGGAACATAGCAGATTTCCATCCATCACCACCACCCACGTTTGAACAGAGAACATTATTCAGTTTGTTTACACAAACTTTTAGGACTTGTGGAAGGTTAAAGTCAGACAAGCCAAAGAAATAAGCTATTTATCAGGCCAGATTTTAGATTTCTCACCTGGCATGACGACAAAAGTGCTGTATTTACTTATAGCAGCACGGTTTCATTGAATTAATTTTCATATATGCTTTTTGTGTGTGTCAGGAGTGACTTGAGAAACTGCAAGTCGCTTTTGGTGTGAGAGAATTGGCTGTCTGCAAGGATGTTCCCTAGGGGGACACCCGGATGTTTTACCATCCTGTGGGAGGCTTCCCTCATGCCCCTGCATGAGAAGCTGGAGCTGACAGATGGGAGCTCACCCCACTCCCCAAATTCGAACTGTCGACCTTTCGTTCAGCAGTCCTGCCAGCACAAGGGTTTAACTCACTGTGCCACCGGGGCCTCCATAGATGCTGCTGAAGGGTGGGGAGTGAAGGAATCAGTATTCTGACAACCATAAATAAAAGTTCATCAAAAATCCAGTTTCACATTAACTAGAGCAGCGTTTATCAAACTGGGGGTCGAGACCCCTAGCGGGGGGGGGGTCGCAAAGGGATGTCAGAGGGGTCACCAAAGACCATCAGAAAACACAGTATTTTTCTGTTGGTTGTGGGGGTTCTGCGTAGGAAGCTTGGCCCAATTCTCTCGTTGGTTGGGTTCAGAATGCTCTGTGATTGTAGGTGAACTATAATTCCCAGCAACTACAACTCCCAAATGTCAAGCTCTATTTTCCCCAAACTCCACCTCTGTTCACATTTGGGCATACTGAGTATTTGTGTCAATATTTGGTCCAAATCCATCATTGTTTGAGCCCACAGTGCTCTCTGGAAGTTGGCGAACTATAACTCCCAAACTCAAGGTCAATACCCACTAAACCCTTCCAGTATTTTCTGTAAGTCACGTGTGCCAAGGTTGGTTCAATTTCATCGTTGGTGGACTTCAGAATGCTCTTTGATTGTAGGTGAACTATAAATCCCAGCAACTACAACTCCCAACTGACAAAATCAATCCCCCCAACCTTAAGCATCGGGTATTTGTGCCCGATTTGGTCCAATGAATGAAAATACATTCTGCATGTGGGATATTTACTTTACAATGTGTAACAGTTGCAAAATTACAGTTATGAAGTAGCAATGAAAGTAATGTTATGATTGGGGGTCACCACAACATGAGGAACTATACTAAGGGGTCACGGCATTCAGAAACACTGAACTAGAAGAAAAAGAGCACCTATGTAAACACTGGCTTACAAAGTATCATCAATTACATTTATAAAATATTGTGTTATCATGATGGGATCTTAGACAACATGGTTGCTAACATAAACAAATGTTTGCTTACCACCTATAATTTGTGGACCTACAGGATGAATATGTTTAAAGAAGAAGCATATAGTCCTTATGTTTTGTTTTTTAAAAAGATCTCTCAAAGAATATAAACAAACAACTCTATTTCATTCCCTAATAATTTTCCCTTAAAATTTTGACAGCATAAACTCGAGAGAGAAATCTCACATCAGACAGCACCAAGTTAAAGCAGAAATTGCATCCATACATTTGCTGGAATCTACCAATAAACAGAACATTTACACACATCCTCTCACTTGTATGAACTCAAGCCAAAACAACAGAATACAAAACACCTTATTTTCTTCCAAATGGAAAGGGTTGTGTGCAGCATAGCTGTGATCGGGTGTCTTCATTTCTCACACATGTGTACACACCTTGAAACAATGAGTCAACTGTAATCAAGAATTTCAAGGAGTTACTTATTGTTTTCCTCCAGCATGGGGAGGTAATCCATCGTGTTGGGTCTAGCTCCTCCTCTGCACTTCTCAGACAGTGTTTCCTCACCTCTCAATCATCCTTACCACCCTAAGAGACAAAACCAGTCCCACTTTCCCAGTTCCATCCTTCCTCAGCTTGAACCAAAACAGGACTTTTAGTGCACTGGTAATCATAGTTTGAAAATCAGTTCTCTTTGGGTTTTTGTAGGGTTTTTTTGGGCTATATGGCCATGTTCTAGAGGCATTCTCTCCTGACGTTTCACCTGCATCTATGGCAAGCATCCTCAGAGATAGTGAGGATGCTTGCCATAGATGCAGGCGAAACGTCAGGAGAGAATGCCTCTAGAACATGGCCATATAGCCCGAAAAAAACCTACAACAACCCAGTGATTCCGGCCATGAAAGCCTTCAACAATCCATCAGTTCTCTTTGTTGGTCAAGAGACCCTTAACTGTATGAGACTTGCCACCCGAATGGGTACAATCAGTCTCAGTAAGATGGATAATCAATGCATCACCTAGTTCTTCTTTGATGAGGAATCAGTGGTAGCCTATGTAATTTTTGAAGCAAGCTTGGGTTGTACTGAGGGAAAGGACCAAGCAGTCCTCTTTGGGGGAGTGAAATGGACTGCAAGTCGAGTTACAAAGGAGCATGGTCATCGGTTTGTTGTAAATTTTTTGGGGCTGTATGGCCATGTTATAGAAGCATTCTCTCCTGATGTTTCACCTGCATCTATGGTAGGCATCCTCAGAGGTTGTGAGGTCTGTTGGAAACTTGGAAAATGGAGTTTATATATCTGTGGAATGTCCAGGGTGGGAGCAAATTGTCCACAAGCATGTGGACAATTTCAACAGAAAGGAGAAAACCATGAAAACGAACAAAATCTGGCTACCTGTATTAAAAAAAACTCTAAAATCATAACAGTAAATAGAACAATCAAAATAGGGGAACTCCAGACAAGAAACAATTATTGTTTCTTGTCTGGAGTTTCTCTATTTTGAGCTAATCACCTCTCAACAAAGGATTCCCCAAGGCAGTAAGAAGCCACACCTTGAAACTGCTAGGCCATTAAATGCTAATCAAGGTGGCCAATTGAAATATTCACACCTACCTCCAACAGACAAAAGTTCTTTCTTCCACCCTGGACACTCCACAGATATATAAACACCATTTTCCTAGTGTCCAACAGACCTCAAAGGATGCCTGCCACAGATGCAGACCAAACGTCAGGAAAGAATGCTTCTGGAACATGGTCATACAGCCCAAAAAACTTACAACAACCCAGTGATTCTAGTCATGAAAGCCTTCGACAATACATTGAGCATGGCATTGTTTCACATAGGACAGGACACATAAGAGAGTTAACAGATGTAGTGTTGGTCACAGAGGTGAATAGACCTGATTCTCCCAGTTCTCTGCCTCTCCTTATTATCAAGTGGGATCTGGAGGGAGGACAGAAGTGAGTTTATTAACTATCTAAGATGGTAGGTGGGTTAAGCATCATTAGAAAAGGTGCAAAAAAATCAGTTCTATGATACTCGCATGCCCTTTCTGAATCTTCACCTTCATTGTTGAAGGCTCCCATTGAACCCTTGAGATCAGTGGGATTGAAATCTTTTCCTTTTTTAAATGCAAAATCATGATAACATAACTCATGTCCTATGAAACCAGTATTAATGTTTCTGTTTTGTTGTTATACTTCTGGTTAAAGTTTGTGGGTTTTTAAAAATGACTTTTAAGAAAGTTAAGGAATTTTGTATTTTGAAAGTATTATTTTTAGTAGCAATTAATTCAACCTACAGGGTTTCTAGGTCGTAGGTTCACTCGGTGCTTGGGGAGATGAGTACTTTTCAAACAGATGCAGCTGTTCTTCAGTTAGATCCTTCCTTTGTTCCTAATATAAATTCTATGTTCTATCGATTTCAGGAAATTGTGTTGCCTTCCTTTTGCTCACAGGAGAAACAGTGGCATAGTTTTTTTTTTCCATGTCAGGAGCGACTTGAGAAACTGCAAGTCACTTCTGTTGTGAGAGAATTGGTAGTCTGAAAGGCCACTGCCCTGGGTACGCCCGGATGTTTTGCTGTTTTACCATCCTTGTGAGAGGCTTATCTCATGTCCCCACATGGGGAGATGGAGCTGACAGAGGGAGCTCATCTGTGCTCTCCCTGGATTCAAACCTGCGGCCTGTCAGGTTTCAGTCCTGCTAGCACAAGGGTTTAGCCCACTGGTTCTCAACCTGGGGTCCCCAGATGTTTTTGGCCTACAATTCCCAGAAATCCCAGCCATTTTACCAGCTGTTAGGATTTCTGGGAGTTGAAGGTCAAAAACATCTGGGGACCCCAGGTTGAGAACCACTGGTTTAGCTCATTGTGCCACTGTGGGCTCTAGCGGCATAGATTATATGTGAGCAGAGTTCTCACATGCTATTTGGACAGGAGCAAGGACTTTTGTGAATTTGAGCGTTGCAAAACCTTCTTTTCAAGAGAAGATGAAAGAAAAGAAAATATATCTTCTTCCATCTTCTTTCATTGGTAGATGTTATATATTGCACTGGCATATGTGCACAATTCAATTTAGTCCCAGAGGGAATCCAGGCACATTGAACACATAGTGCTGCCCACTTTAGCATGGCAGCATCCTTGCTTGAGATTTGTAGGGCACCCACTTGGACTTTCCCGCCAACTTGTCAGACACTACAGGACTGACAATTTTGCTTCAACAGATGGGTCTTTTGGCAGGCATGTTCTGCAACAAGTTATAATTAGATTGCTGCCAGGTGGTGAGGTGACAGTTTGTGCAGGTCCCAGCCAGGAGCATTGCTCCCCACACTGCGGGAAAATGGAACATTGGCACTTACCTGAGGAACTCGATGTAATCCGCTAAATCGTATACTACCAATCTCTTCTCATTCTCTAAGGTTCTGCAAGATCCCTTTGCATTCCAGAATCACACCACGATGTATTTGAATTGATATTTACCATGAAAGTTCCTTTTCCTGCAATCCTTTCCATCCTAACTGGTAGATTTGATACTTCTTAAGCTGCTGTCAGTATATTTCTCTTTCTCCAGAGCTTTATCATATCGTTGGAAAGATGGGTACATTTCTACCTCTTAGGATGGTAAGCATGACTTACAGAGTAGGAAGTCATATTGTGTTACTGATGTTAGTTGTAATGAATTTTTACCTGTGTTAAATTTTTAATGTTTAAATTATTTTTGTACTGTTGTGGGCATCGAATTGTGCCATTTTGTAAACCACCACGAGTTGCCCTCGGGCTGAGAATGGCGGTATAGAAGCATAGTAAATAAATAAAAATAAATAAATATGTGAAACGTGAGGGAAAAGTCAAACCAAGAATGAAGGATTCTCTCCCCACAATAGAAAAGGGAACTTCATAGTAAATATCTTTGCCCTGAATTCCTTTCTCACAGGACCCATCCCTAGAAATTCATGTCCTTCCCTTCCCAGGTACTATAAATTCTTCCACTCTTAAAATGGGAGCTTTTTGTAGATGCTACCAGCAGCATTATTTCTCAGTCAAGAATCAGAAATTTTTCTCACCCTTCAGACATAAACACTAGGGATTCTCAATCTCCCAAATAATGGAGGAACACCATGAAACTGTAGAATATTAGCAACTGTGCCTTTAAAATGTCCTTTGATGTTTACATACTGTATCTGAAATTGCTCGTATCAACCCTATTAAACATCTAGACCTGTCATGGTACATGTGCAAGCACATATGATGCCTGGTGCTCTCTGCTGATTTTCATATTTCCCTAACATTTCTAAAGACACAGAAGAGCAGAGGAAAACAAGAAGGGATTTAAATAGATTGATTTATATAGTGTACCTTGGTCTACTATCACAGGGCACTTTAGATGTAAACTGTGACAGCTGAATCCTATCGTTCGACCCATCCAGAAGTAAACTCAGTTAATTAAGTGAGTCAACACTTATATAAAACCCATTAACTCCGCTAGTTGGAAGTCAGAAATGGATTCAGGCCTGAGCACTGAAAATTACTTGGGGTAGTCTATCACTTTCAGCAAATGTGCAGCTGCTTAGCAATAGTCATTACTGAGGTTATGTGACACAGATATCATACACATATGCAATTCAATTATCAATCTATTTAGTGTTTCTGGCTATATTCAAGTCATTTCCAACTTATTGTGACTCTCAAGTGAGACTGTCCCCAGGCATTAAGGAGCTATACAAGAAGATGAATCCTATGCCCAAATACGTTCAACTCCTTCAATAGTTCTCCAACTCTGAGCTGATTCACCAGACTGCAGAGCCACCAGCTGTCACTGAGGCCAAGGAACTTAAAAAAAACCTATATTATTCAAGAGCTGATAAGTGAAAATGCAATCTACCGAGCCTATCTGCAGCTCTTCATCATGCTAGTGAGAAAAACATGCAAAACATAAAGGCATAAAAACTCAAATGTTTGGTTGATTATCCAATTAAAAATATTTTGATTAATTATTCAAAATTAATCAAGCAGTTGATTTGTTTTAAGTACCACAAGTCGAAAGTTGCATATATTAAAGAGGCATCTCTCCTATCACACACTGAAGAGGAACTGCTTCTTCTTAAATGGAAATATTGTGATACATGTGTATATTACCAAGCAAATCAAAGAAAGCTTATTCGGAAATATGGGCTAGCATTCTGTTCCAAAAACCCTGTTTGGTGTACTCTTTGAATTCAGTTGTTACCACCTGTAAGCATGAGTCCCCTGCAGTTATGAGATCCATCTCAGTATCCTTGTCTCCAGAGCAGCAGAAAACAAGCTCCCCTCTCCTCAATGTGACATCCTTTCAAATATTTAAACATGGATATCATGTCCACCCTCAATATTCTTTTCTCAAAGCTAAACACACTCATCTCCCTTAGATGCTTCTTGTAGGGCTTAATTTTCAAACCTTTGATCATTTTGGTTGCCCTTCTCTGGACACGATCCAACCTTATCAATATATTTTTTTTAACTACAACATCCAGAACTGGACAAAATATTTCAGATGAGGTGTCACCAAAGCAGAAGAGTGGGATAATGACTTCCCTCAGTCTAGACACTATACTCTTACTGCTGTAGTCTGGAATCACATTGGCTTTTTGAGCCACTGCATCACATTCTTGACTCATGTTCAGCTTGTAGTCTACTAAGACTCCTAGATACTTTTCAAATGGACTGTTTTCAAGCCAGGTGCTCCCCATCCTATATCTGCGCATTTCATTTTGATTGCCAAAACGAAGTATCATACATCTCTCCCTGCTGAAATGTGAGTTTGGCCCAGCTCTCTAATCTGTTAAGGACATTTTAGATTCTGATCCTGTCCTCCCTCCGAATTTGGAGTCATCTGCAAACTTGACAGCCATGCCCTCCAGGCCTTCACCCAAGTCATTAATAATGGTGTTGAATAGCACTTGATCCTGTGGCACCCCACTGGTCACTTCTCTCCAGAATGAGGAGGAGCCAATGGTAAACACACTTCCAGTCAACCCATTCCCAATCAACCTAACGGTAGCATTGTCTAACACACATTTTATTGGCTTTTTGTGAGAATGTCACAGGGAATCTCATCAAAGGCCTTACTGAAACCGATATAAGCTACATCCACTTCATTTACCTTGCTTGTAACTCCATAAAAAAGATAAGGCTTGGTTGGCATGACTTGTTTTTGAGAAACCTATGTTGAAATTTTGTATGGCATTCTTGGCAGATTGTCCGTTTAATGATTTGCTCTAGAATCTTTCCTGGTATTGATGTAGAGCAACGTGTGTAACATACTTGCAAAAAAAAGTTTCTAAATTGTTAGGTACTGGCAATGGAGGGATGAACAAATTTCATTCTCCTTTTGCCACCAGATTTTGTGACCATCCCTCTTTTGATAGAACTCCATACATTCATCTTCAGGCAATTCCTTGTCTCCTCTGACTACCCAACTGGTCATTCAATACAATGTTGATTTATGCTAATACATTCTATGATATCACTGTGCTGTGGACCATACAAAAGCTTTACAAGACAATAACCTTTTCATTAGCTATGCCTTGGAGCAATGAGTTGCAATCTGAAGCTGTTTCTTTCTTAACACATGTTAAACTAACCAGTTGCCAAATAAATAATAATGGGGACACAGGAGTTAACATTTTACACATGACAGCAGTTTAAAATCACGTGTAACACCCATCTCCCTCCAGGAGAGCTAATGCTGTTAACCGTGTTTTTAAATACAGATTCAACCAAACTCCATTTAGCACTAAATTTGCCAACACAGAGGCTGCAGATCTAATTCTCCACAGGGAAAAAAGCTTTCACTTTAATGGGCTTTTTAAAAAAATTGCTTGATGACTCTTAGCTTTGCCTTCATGCATAATACAAGGCATGAGCGCTACTCACCATTGGAGCGGCAATGACGACAGCGGCAACATTAGCCGTGCCTTTGATCCTCGTATAACAATTAGCCTAGTGACACATGGCAATGAGATTCCTCACTTTGAACAACAGACCCCACACTTCAGACCCAAGTAAAATAAGCATGAGATGATGAACAGTCTCTTTTCTGCCAACACTTCTCAGAAGAGAACACCGTGTTTTTTAAAACCTAGTTTAATTATCTCAATAAGTCTTCATGTCTTCTTAGTCCAAATCACTCTTGGTGTGATGCATCCACAGCACCACTGAACAGCTCTGAATTGTACCTTAGGCTTTCTCCACTTGGGATGTAATTTTTCTTTTTTTTTTTCTTCTTCTACATCCTTGGGGAAATGGGTGGGTTAATCAAAAAGATTTGAGGTCTGTTCACCGGTTTGGTATTTCTTCCCTTTAGAGTACTCCGTGGGAGGTTCTTCTTATGACTCTCTGTGTCAGATTCAGAGTTTGAGACAACATCCAGGGAAAGTATTCTGTTGAGCATAATTAAGAAAAGGTTCTACAAGGCAGGATTACAAAGTTCAAAAACACTCCATACTTTACACTGTATAGACCAGGGGTCCCCAAACTAAGACCAGGTCATGTATCCGCCCTAAACCTTAGACTTAGGGTCACCCTAAGTCTGAAACGACTTGAAGGCACACAGCAACAATAATCATAATTAACATGATTATCTCACCAGCCAAAAGCAGGCCCACACTTCCCATTGAAATACTGGTAAGTTTATGTTAGTTAAACTATTTCTTCATTTTAAATATTGTATTGTTCTTCCATTCTTTTTAAATACAAATAAGAATTAGTTTGGGCTTTTTTCAAAATATAGCCCAGCCCCTCAACAGTTTGAGGGATCATGAACTGAAGCCATTTGCTTAAAACATTTGAGGACCCCTGGTATCGGCTATTATTGCTTGTACCAATGTTTTCCACCACAGGGTCTGAGGACAGGGTCATTTATGTTTAAACTGGAAATATCAGCATTTTAAAGAAAATACAGTAGAGTTTTGCTTATCTAACCTTCGCTCATCCAATGTTCTGTATTATCCAACACAATCTGCCTCCCGCCCAGATCCACAGCTGTTTCAATACATTGCGATGTTTTGATGCGAAATTCATAAATACAGTAATTACTACATAACGTTATCATGTATTGAACTGCTTTTTCTGTCGATTTGTTATAAAATATTATGTTTTGGTGTTCAATTTGTAAAATCATAACGTAATTTGATGTTTAATAAGCTTTTCCTCAATCCCTCCTTATTATCCAACATTTTCGCTTATCCAACGTTCCGTCGGTCCGTTTATGTTGGATAAGTGAATCAGTTCCACTAAATTGTTATTATTTTATTATCTTACTTTATGTCCGGCTTCTTTCCAAAAATCAAGACTCAAAACAGCTTACATGTTAAAACAGGTAAAAACATAGTTTAAAAATAAAAAGGATACACCTCACAATTAAATTGAACCATTAAAAACACTACTGAAACATACAATCAAGATGTTTTAAAAGCATTGTTGGAAACAAGGCAAGTGAAGTTTATATATCTGTGGAATGTCCAGGGTGGGGAAAGAACTCTTGTCTGCTTGAGGCAAGTGTGAATGTTGCAACTGGTGGCCTTGATTGGCATTTAATGGCCTTGCAGCTTCAAAGCCTGGCTGGTTGCTGCCTGGGAGATCCTTTGTTTGGAGGTGTTAGCCAGCCCTGACTGAATTGAGTCATTCAACAGATATATAAACCTCATTTGCCTAGTTTCCAACAGACCTCACAACCTCTGGGGATGCTTGCCAAAGATGTGGATGAAATGTCAGGAGAGACTGCTTCTGGAACATGGCCATACAGCCTGGAAAACTCACAGCAACCCGGTTATTCCAGCCATGAAAGCCCTTGAAAATACAATAGCCTTCTTATTTCAGGTATTATTCATTTCTAGAAATAAGATGATGAGCATACTTCTGCCAATTTATTGATAAGATATTTGCATTACTAAATTATAACAACAACATTTTTCTATTGGTACCTAGGATTTTGACTATATAGTTCTCATTTTTGATTAATTTCTCACATTTATTCTCATTCAACAGTCTTATGCAAAAGTTTACGTCTCCTAAATACATACTAACTGCTCTTCACTTCTGTGTTCAAATTTCGTTCCCTTTCCCATTTTCAAAGCTAAACACAGATCTGGAATCTTAATCAACCATGTTAATGTTAGCTTGTTTAATTGTTTATCAAAAATTTCAATCAAGGCTGAAGAACTATGTGGAGAAAAGACATAAAGTGTTTGCAGTTGAATACTGTGCTTATGTCAGTTGTCAGTTATTTGTTTTGCATCTCTTTTTTGGCAGCTGACAAGGCACCAAGACATTTAGCATGTAAACCGTAGCAACCAAACTGCAGCCAGAACTACCAGAAACCTCTTGGCATCAACCTTCTATAGCAGATCATTGGACAAGGAAGAATCCATATTCAAGCAGGTTGTGAGGTTTCCAACAGACTTCACAACCTTTGAGGATGCCTGGCATAGATGTGGGTGAAACATCAAGGGAGAATGCTTCTGGAACACAAACATACAGCCCGGAAAACTCACAGCAACCCATATTCAAGCTTCTTAAATGGACTTATTTCTTGATCTGAATAATGAGACTGAAATCAGGGGTCCACCATTCCCCACAAGGTTACTGTGGAAGTCGCAGGATTAAGGTTAAGGACAATAAGGTAAAGGTTTCCCCTTGACATTAAGTCTAGTCAAGTCCGACTCTGGGGATTGGTGCTCATCTCCATTTCTAAGCCAAAGAGCCAGCATTGTCCATAGACACTTCCAAGGTCATGTGGCTGGCATGATTGCATGGAGCATCATTACCTTTCTGCCGAAGCAGTACCTATTGATCTACTCACATCTGCATGTTTTTGAACTGCTAGGTTGCCAGAAGCTGGGGCTAACTGCAGAAGCTCATCCTTCTCCCCGGATTCAAACTGCCAACCTTTTGGTCAGTACGTTCAGCAGCTCAGCGGTTTAACCCACTGCATCACCAGGGGCCCATTGAGGACAATAAAGCCACTGCAAATGGGAATTGTGATATGTTCCAAAAGAGAAGCTGAAAAAAATAATATGAACCTATTTTTGACTTACACATCTTGTATTTGAAGAGACATGTGTCAAGCAAAAAATAGTTCAGCAGAATGGGTTAAAAATAAGTTCAAATTGCTAGTAAGCATATGCTGAGAAAAAATAAGCTGAAAATTGTGATAAGTTTCATCAGAAAAGGTGGGTGGAAGAGAAGGAGGAATGTAATTTACGGTGGATTAACTGCTAAATTAACTGTTAAATTATTGACCTCTACATATGCGATAGAGATTAAATCTTAAATCCCTTTCCTTCAAACCTGCTTCTCCTTGAACAGCATGACAAGAGGTGAACTAAAACTCTGTAGAAAAACAAATTACCTAAAGAAAACAAGGTATTCCCATACCTACTGTCAAGGGACCTAATTTCTAAGAAGAAAATAAGCATCTGGTTTCTGTTAGATCATTTTATCATACAAAAGCACAGTATAATGTAGGAAGCTGGGTTTGGTTTTTTTTTCCTTATTAAAACCCATTTCAATGGTCATACGTTCATCCTGTGATGAACGGTACAGCTGGACATATCCTTTGGACTGATAGGTTCCCAAAACAAATCCTAGCCGTTGAAAGGATAACTGCTCAAATGGTTAGAATTCTTCATCTCTGAATAATTCTGAATTGCATGAGGAAACCGATCACACAGAAGTAGTTTCTCACTGCTGATGTTACATTTTCAAAAATATGGAAGATTACAAGTAGAGAGGGATTGAGGAAGCAAGATGCAGCAGAGTCTCACTAACCCAACATAAACGGATTGGCAGAGAGGAGGAGGAAGGATACTTCCACTTCTGTTCCTGCCTCTTTTCCCCCTTTCCTCCCTCCTGTCCTCGTCTTACCTTTTTCACTTATTGGAAATTGAGAGAGATTTGGGGAGCGCTCCTTTAATTGAAGGGGAAATGCTGGAAGAAAGGGGGGGGGTGTCGGATAAGAGAAGGTTGGATAAGCGAGACTCGGCTGTACCTCATTTGTGAGCAATTCAGGGAGCTTTTAGCCAGTTTTCACACAAAACAAAATCACTCCAAAACTGGTCTGTTTTTTAATAATAATATTAACAACAACACTTTATGTTCCGCCCTTCCACCCCGAAGGGGACTCACAGTACACATACACAGCAAACATTCAATACCATTTGTATAGACAGTACACAGTCAGACAGAACAGAAGGAGGTGTGTTGTTTCCATGGCATGGACGGTTGGGCTCGAGTCCGCAGAGGATGCTGTCATTCCATCCTCTATGACGAAGAGCCGTCAGGACTTCCTCATTCCAGCATTTTCTGATCTTATAAAACACCTCCCCCACTTTTAGCAGTACTTAATTTCTCTAAATACAGCTAAAGCTACTTTTGAACTCCTTAGATAAACAGTGAGCAGGGCTGACGGTCGGCCGCTCACGCTGACCCGGAGCTTCGAACTTGTAATCTTTCAGTTGATAGATCTTATAGTTGCTGATGATTTATCAGCTGTGCTAAACCTCCAGCCCAAAACGTTGGCTGAGAATTTTGAGGGCCTTCAGTTAGGAGTCCAAAAGCCACCTGCAGACCAGTGGGGCACACTCTGACCACTTCTGGACTACAGAAATAGGTGATAAGAATAAAATAGAGGGCAGCATGTTATAGATTGTCAGTGTGGAAGTAATCTACATATTTGAGATTAAGAGCTCATTTCCAGCCTCCTTTTCACATGATGCTTATCTAGGGAGATGGAATGACTTCTGAACAAGCTTGTGTTCTATTTATTATCAAAGGCCCTTCCTGACTTCTCTGTCATAAGGCTGATTTGGCCCAAATTTATCTATAATAAAAACCATAAAGGAAGCTATCAGTTCACAAAATCTTATTGGATATTTGAAGTTTCTCTTTGAGGTGGAAACAAAGCCAGGAAAAAATCATGAGGCTCTCAATAATACTGTTTTCCTGGATACAGGTTGTGAAATGACAGTTTGTGAATCTTAGAATAATAGAGTTAGAAGAGACCACATGAGCCATCTAGTACAACCCCCCGCCATGCAGGAAAACCACAATCAAAGCACACCCAACAGATAGTCATTCCACTGAACTCTGAGGCAGAAAGTTCCACTGGTGAACAGCTCTTACAGTCAGAATGTCTTCTTAATGTTCAGGTGGAATCTTCTCTCCTGGAATTTGAAGTCATTGCTCCGAGTCCTAATTTCCAGGGCAGCAGAAAACAAGCCTGCTCCCTCCTCCCTTTCCCATATTTATACATGGCTATCATGTCTCCTCTCAACCTGCTCTTCTGTAGGCTAAACATACTCAGCTCTTTAAGATGCTCCTCATAGGGCATGGTCTCCAGAACGCTGATAATTTTAGCTGTCTTTCTCTGGATACCTTATAAGCTTGTCAATATCTCTTTTGTCACCTACAGATGTGAGAGCTGGATCTTAGGGAAGGCTGAGAGAAGGAAGATAGATGCTTTTGAACTGTGCTGTTGGAGGAAAGTTCTGAGAGTTCCTTGGATCGCCAGAAGATCCAACCAGTCCATACTTCAGGAAATAAAGCCCGAGTGCTCTTTGGAGGGAAGAATAGTAGAGGCAAAGATGAAGTATTTTGGCCACATAATGAGAAGACAGGAAAGCTTGGAGAAGGCAGTGATGCTGGGGAAAATAGAAGGAAAAAGGAAGAGGGGTCGACCAAGGGCAAGATGGATGGATGGCATTCTTGAAGTGACTGGATTGACCTTGAAGGAGTTGGGGGTGGTGACGGCTGACAGGGAGCTCTGCCGTGGGCTGGTCCATGAGGTCACAAAGAGTTGGAAATGACTGAACGAATGAACAACAACAATCTCTTTTGAACTGTGGTGCCCAGATTTGAACAGTATTCCAGGTGAGGTCTAACCAAAGCAGAATAGAGAGACATCATGACTTCCCTCCACCTAGACACTATACTCCCTTGATGCAGCCCAAAATCCCATTGGCTTTTTAAGTTGCTGCATCATACTGTTGGTTCATGTTCTACTTGTTGTCCACAAAGACTCCAAGTACTTTCTCACATATACTGTTGTCAAGGCAGACATGACCCATTCTGTTTCTTTGCATTTCATTTTTTTCTGCGTAAGTATAGCATTTTACATTTGTACTAATCTGTTAAGGTCATTTTGAAAGAAATTTGGAGTGATTCTGAAGAAGAGAAGGATCTGTGAATTCAGAATAGATTTCAAAGTAGGGGTTGAGGGCTAAATGATCCATATCCACTACATATTCAGATCAATTCCTGAAAAAAGGAAAGATGATTGCTCAGTACAAGGTGTGATGATAAAAAGTGTGTACCTTCAAGATGTTGTGGGAGTAAATGTAGCCCCTCAGCTCTAGCCCTACCCAATCTCTTGCATGTGCTATACCTATTTTACAACGTACCACACTTACAGTGCAACTGAATACAGGTATACTCCAAACTATTGTTTGGAGAGGACTTATTCCCAAAATAGAAGACTTAAAGCAACAAACGGGTGGTTGTTATTGTGTGCCTTCAAGTCACTTCCGACTGGGTTTTCTTGGCAAGGTATGGTCAAAAGGAGTTCATGTTGTCCTTCTTATGAGACTGACTTTCCACAGGTTACCCATGGGCTTCCACATGCGAACAGGGATTTGAACCCTGGTCTCCAGAAGTGTAGTCCAATGCTCAAACCACTACACCGCACTGTCTCTCATAAACAAATAAACTGTTTCTCGTAACAAAGGAAATAACTTTTACTGCCACAATACCAAACATTGCTAATTTGGCCCAAAAGTGTGGGGAAATGAGCAATTCCCCACAAATGCATATATAAACAGAAAGCAATCCGACCTTGGGCACATTAATGCAGACAGTCCTTTCAGCACCTGGGGGATTTGCCAGCACACTGTTGCACATTGCTGGAAAAGAGTTTCTCAGAGACAGAATGGCAACATGCCAGAGGAAAGCTTGTTGTACAGATTAAAAGCTGCATTCCTCTCTGCAGAGTGAAAGAGAATATCTGCCATGTACTGACAGAAAGGCGGCCCCAGATTAAACCAACAAAAGAACACTATTCTGTAAGCAGTCTGCTTCTTTCTACAACAATTTAGCAATGCATTTTACTTTCAGGCAGCCTATCTGGGACAAGTTTCTTTTCTATTCATTTTTTGTTCAGTAGGATTAAACCCACTTAAATCAAAATACTGCTGTTTAATGGTCTCATGGATTAGACTATACCCCCACATCACCAAAAGATGATGAAATGAAGAAAGAAGGTTCAAGGATTCTTTCTGGTAGGTTAAAAGCCTTTGATGAGGGGGTACAGCAACAGTCGCTAATACAAAGGAACCATTTCAAGATGGACTTAAAGCCAACCTTAAAAACTGTGGCATAGACACTGAGAACTGGGAAACCCTGGCCCTTGAGTGAACTAACTAGAGGTCAGCTGTGACCAGCAGTGCTGCAGAATTGGAAGAAGTACGAATGAAGGGCGAAAGGGAGAAACGTGCCAAGAGGAAGGCACATCAAGTCAACCCTAATCAGGACCGCCTTCCACCTGGAAACCGATGCCCTCACTGTGTAAGAACATGTGGATCAAGAATAGGGCTCCACAGTTACCTAGGTACCCACCGCCAAAACACTACGCTTGGAGGGCCATTATAGTTGGACAACGAGGGACTGCCTGAGAACATATTATCCCAGCAGCTTCTGTCCAAACAGCTCACATGTGACTGGAGCAATATTTATACAACTTTCCTCTGGAATTGGCAATATGGAGGCTGTCACACCATCACACTAAAATCTGAAGGTCACCACAACTAATATTCCTGCAAAATACAACTTTATGTGCACAGATCAATGCCCTTCAAGCTATGTGAAATGGAGCCTAGCCATTTTCCCCCAATGCAACAGGGACCAGAATCATATTTGTGCCCATTAGCTAGAAGGACTTTTTTCCTGGACATTTGCAAGGGACTGAGAGTTAACTATCTGTACATGAGCAGTGGTTCAAGGACCACCACTTTGAGCGACACTAGAATAGGAAACGAGTCCAGTGCATTTGTTGCTGTGCCGATTAATTCTCAAGACTCCTCAGCAGATCTCAGAATGTTCTGATTTGGGCCTCGTTCACACTATAACATGAACTGCCATAGTTCCATTGAATCCTGGAATTAGCAGTTTAAGTCATATAAAATTCTAAACTATTGTAATTTTTAACTGTTATCTAGTGCAGTGGTTCCCAACCTATTTTTGAAAAGGGACCACTTTGACCAGGGACCACTCTGACCAGGGACCACTCTCCAACATTAGTACCTAAAAGGTTACGAATCAGTTTTTGGTCAACTTTAGATTCAGTTTGGTTATTTGGGATGCTAATTCAGAAAACTGCAGTGGATTGACCACATCAACTCTAGTTCCTGACACAGAAYCTATGCCATCCCGTAGTCATCATCAGCTCGACCACAGAAAACCACAGCTTAACAATGCAAATGAACATGGATTTAAACCTGGAAGTCATTGATTTTTATAGTTTTAAATTGTTTTTATATGAATTTTATTATGTGATTTAACCTGTTTTAAACAATATATTTATGTGTGTCCGGCATCTAATTGTTGCCAGTCTGTACACCGCCCTGAGTTGCCTTCGGGCTGAAAAAGGCCGGATAAAAGTGTGGTAAATAAATAAATGAATAAATATTTAATAATCTARTGCTAATGTGGTCTGTACAATGTAATTTTATGTATCAGCACCCCAAATAACCCCAGGAATAGGCCTAAAAATGAAGACACCAAGGCGCCTCCACTTCCAGGAACCACATGGTACGGCTCCGCTCAGGAGGATGGCGGAGGAGGAGATRCAGCAGTCAGGAGGCTTCTTGTTGAGCCTTTTGTGGRTAGTCAGCCCCTCCCCTCATGACATCCCCATCACCATAGCACTATAAGAGGGTTTTGCGAGATCAATCGCTTTCRTTGCAATGGTGTAGTAACAGTAAGGTCAYGGACCATATTTAGTTCTTGTGGACCAATGGTGGTCCACGRACCACAGGTTGGGAACCACTGATCTAGTGCCTCACCAAATTACAARCTCCAGGATTCCATAAAATGGAATCATGATAGTTAAAAGCAGAATATAGCACTATATGCGCCCTAAATGTATGACCTTTTTCAATATAGAGAGCTTGGAATATTGTTTTTCAAATCCCAGAATTCACTGGTCGGTGTGACCAGTCGTTGGATAGGGGATATTAGGATTCACAGTCCAAAAATAACACTTTTAGGTTTGGTCTACAGTTTGAATATATATATAATGCATTTTGCAAAATGATACAGATGTTAGTTAGTCAACAGAAATAGAACTGCAGCTGAGACTCTAAATCTGGTCCACTTTTGTTTCGTGCAGTTATCAATTTTAGATAATTTGTTTCATTGTGTTATTTTAAATCTTAATAAAAGCTTCTACCACTGGTCCCTCATTTGAACCAATCATTTGGCTGATCATGTAATTGCTGTTGTGTGCCTTCAAGTTGTTCCCAATCTGAAAGCAAACCTATCACAGGAATCTCTGGGCAAAACTGGTTGTTTGGGGGGGGGGGGGTGCTTTTCTTTTGAGATGGAAAGGCTGTATCTTGCCCATGTCACCCAGTGGGTTTTCATGGCCAAGTGGAGAACTGAACCTTGGTCTCCAGAGTCTGAGTACAGCACCCAAACAATTGTTCTCACCGTTTAATTACCATTGCTCAAATCAGTTTGTAGCATATTTCAAAGAAAATCTGTTAACATTAAAGTACTGGATTCATATGGGACACGACATTTGCAAATAAAAATCAGGGTGAATGTGATCTTACATTCTGGAAAAGACTGACAAGAAAATTGACTAATTCTTTTATCAGAAAAATAAGAGGCAACACCTTGAGGTAATCTGTAAACTGGAAAGGGCATCGACTGATGCTGTAAACAGATCGACGAAAGAAAGCTTAAAGTAATGTGGGAACACTGAGAGGAGATTTGACTAATAATTATTAAAAATAATGATGGTACATAAGTTTATTCAAAATAAAAGTCAGTAGTGTGGTGGTGCAAGTGCAGTTACATGCGCGCGCACACACCCACACACACACACACACACACACTGGCCCTTAGAACTGGACCATAGTACTGAACTTCTCAATATAAACATCAAAGTCTTTCCCCCTTGTTAGGTCAATAGCAATGCCTTCTAGTTGCCGAACTTTAGGAACAAGTACAAACTAAGCTAGAGGGCACTATCTCTAAGCCTAGACTCATGTCCAAGCACCTTCAACTCCAACTTGAAATCATACATACCATGGCAATATATTTCAGACAGCTGTCACACTTGGTAAATTGGGACTTGCCAGGGTTTTATTTTTTATTATCTTGAGTACCCTGCATTGCTCGGGTTATTTGAAAAAGTCATAATTTTTATTTTACAAAATGCATATGGTTGTGGGTGAACTACAAATCACAACGTATCAGGTTAATCCCCTGAAACTCCATCAGTGGTTAGTTTCTCATGTTCGGCAAGTTGACTCTAGATGTATCATTGTTGGGATTCTGTGTGATCTCTGGTTGCAGGATGAACGACAGCTCCCACCATGGTGGGTCACTCCCCTCAAACCCCTCCAGTATGTTCAATTGGTCATGGGGGTTCTGTGTGCCAAGTCTGATCCAGGTCCAGTTTCTCTGGTTGTAGGTGAACTACAACTCCCAGAAATCAAGGTCAATCTCCCCCAAATTTGGGCATATGGGTATGTGTGCCAAGTTTGATCCATGTCCATTATTGGTGGAGTCCAGAGTGCTCTTTGATTGCATGTGAACTATAAACCCCAGCACCTACCACTCCCAAATGCCAAGACCAATTCCCCCCAAAACCTACCAGTATGCAAAATTGGGCATATTGTGTATGCGTGCTAAATTTGGTCTAGATCCATCATCGGTGGCAGTCATAGTGTCTCTGGATGTAAGTGAACTACAACTTCCAGAAATTAAGGCCAGCCCTCCGCCCAAAACCCCTCCAGTACTTTCAGTTGGTCATGGGGGTTCTGTGTGCAAAGTTAGGTGCAGAGCCATCATTAGTGGCGTCCAGAGTGCTCTTTGATTGCAGGTGAACTATAAATCCCTAACAAAGGCAATAAATCACGGTGACTTCCCCCCAAACCTCTCCAGTATTTTTCTTAGATCATGGGGGTTCTGTGTGCCAAATGTGGTCCATGCCCAATGCTGGTGAGGGTCACAATGCTGACTTGATGCAGGGTGAACTACAACCTCCATCATGTGGAGTCAATCCCCCACCCCACCCCACCCCAGTATGTTTAGCTACTGCTCAGTTCTGCTCTGTTTGTTATGCAGAGTTGAAAAGAGTAGGAAAGGGTTAAGGGAAAGGCAGTGAGTGGGGTCATGCAAATTCCACACTAATGGAGAAAGGAACACTGGGATGCCTGCCTGTGGTGGAGGAAACACGTAAAATCTAGGATGAAATGGTCCCCAAATGAAAGGTGGTGGGCCATAGTGTTTGGGGAGGACACTGGCAAGGTTTGGGCTACATCTTCATAGCGCTTGCTCTAACCTACAATGTCAGTGGAAGGAGTGCCTTTGGAGGCTTCTCAGCACTTGGAACTATAGCCTGTTTGTGGTGGTGGGAGGCTATCTGTGTAAGTGGACACTCTGCCACATGCACACATATTTCACTTATTAGAATAGAATAGCTGAACCTTAAATAATACTGTCCAGATCCATACCTAATATCCACAAAGGTATCTGATTTTCTGCTCCCATTTCCTCCTAACTTTGCCAGCAGTATCTCAGAGAACCCCCTCCCACTTTTCCCATCTTTTTTTAAATCTCAAGAATCTCAACTGTGCTTCAGAAAGCACTCTTCAATTTTTTAGCCCTTGAAAAAATGATTTCTGATGCATTATGGTAGTCTCCACCCCCACTTTGCATGTAGGAAGTAGTACCTCATGGGACTTCATCCTGAAAATGGCACTTCAAATTGGACAACAAGCAAAAACAAACAGAAACATTGTCAAGTTTTGAAGGCCTGGCATTATTTCCCAATGAATTATTATTGCCATAGACACATATACATTGACTTTCAATATTACATGTATATCTTCCCTTTCTTCCATTAATGATCTCAAGGCAATGTACCATGGTGAGATCTTCAAGCACTAAAAATAAAATGTCTATCTACCAACAAGGTCTGTTTTGTTCTAAAGCACACTCTAAAAACCAGTAGCAGAAAAGCTATAAAACAATGACAGCTTTAAGACAGAATTATTCAGCAGGGCTTGCTCATTCTTGTCCTTATGCTTTAAATAAATCATAGCAAGTTACCATTTTGCAGAGTTTGTGCCCGTGATTCCTTTCCCAAGTTGACATGAAATCCTCCGACCGTTTGTGTCTTCCCTGCAGCTACAAGAAGGAAAAGAGAAAAAGCTTGTCAAATACAACAGATTAATGGAAACATTACAGTAAATCTTGGAAGTGTCTCCTTCTAGTAAGTGTTTCAGCCTAACAAACTTCAGCAGTTCTAGACAGAGAGGCTCCTCTTAAGCTGATGAAGGAGCCATTAATACTCATCATGGACTTCCAGTTCTCTCTTCTGGCAGTTCTACCAGGCATGAGTCTTTACAGAAGTGGGCAATGTGGTCCTTAATATGTTGCTGGTCCATAACTCCTAACAACCCAGCACAGTCAATAATGAGGATAGCTGTGAAATTGTAATGTGCCCGCACAATGCACACAAAACAAGAGCCCTTCGTATGAATACATACATACCTAATGAAGGGGTGTCTTACACAACATGGTCTCTTCTTTCATGCCACTCTTTCCATTCTCCCCTATTTCCGCTGTGTTTCATGGGCTCATGCTTCTGCCTTCACCATGTACCAAAGCATGAAAGCAATGGGTCTTCCTTGGCAATTGGCATTCAGTGGCATTCTTACTCTCAACAAGGGAGATTCTACCATAAGTAATGGCTGCTCACTGACTTGCCCTTCAATCCTGTTTAAAGTCAAAGCCAGTAGACCAGAGGTTCCATGGACCACCAGTGGTCTGCAAGAATTAAAATATGGTCTGTGGCCTCACCATTACTACACCTTTGCCTCGAAACCACGCAGCAATGAGAGTGACTGGCCTTGCGAAACCCTCTTATAATGCCGAGGCAATGGGGATGTCGGGAGGGGAGAGGCTGACTACCCACAAAGATTACTATACTACATTAGCTCTAGATTATTACATATGGTTTACTGTGGGCGAGCAGATGTGACTACTGGATGGCATATGTTCGGTATCAGAAACTAGAGCTGATGTGTCTATCCAATGCAATTTCTGAATCAGCACCCCAAATAACCAAACCAATTCTAAAGTTGACCAAAAACTGATTTTTAATCCTTTTGGTACTAATGTTGGAGAGTGGTCACTGGCCAAAAAAAAAAAAAAAGGTTGGAAACCACTGGAGTAGACACATGTGAAAGAACTTGCTGCACTACTAAAGCAGATCAAGGCAAATATCAGTACTGCTCCCCTGTATTCACACACCCTTCCAGCCTTAAATGAGGGCTGGGAAACATGTCATCTTCCAAATGTTGCTTAGCTGTCATTTCCCCAACAGTGCCAATTTTGCATAGGGCTGATAGCAACAACAGCTCAGCAACATACAGAAGGCCACAAGAAGCATGGTAAATCCCATCATTCTTCGACACTGCCAAACTAACTAGGGATGATTGACTGCAGTCCAACAGTATTCAGAGGGCCATGAGGTGTCCACTCCTGTCTTACATACACGCCACTATCTGATTGATGAAGTAATTAAGCACATACAGTGTAAGTCTTCCATTTAGATCAGTGGTTCCCAACCTGTGGTCCGTGGACAACCAGTGGTCCACAAGAACTAAAATATGGTCCGCAGCCTCACCATTACTACACCATCGCAATTATAGAGTTGACCAAAAACCTATTCATAACACTTTTGGGAAGCAATGTTGGAAAGTGGTTCCTGGTCAAAGGGGTCCTTGATCAAAAAAAGTTGGGAACCACTGACTTAGATGATAGTCCTGAGCAATCCCATTAAAAAAACTAACATCCTCTTTCCTACTCCATCCTGATGCCTATCTTACAGAATTAATTTTATCATCTATTAGTATAGTCACACTGTAGTGTCTAAGTTAGCATGTGCTGGGTTATCTAGTTCAACCACAAGCGAGGGAAGTGAAACAAAATCTCCCTGACCCAATGCCTCAATTCTAATCACAATACCAGCCTGGAATATTGTTTTAAGGATTAAAGAGATAATGCCAAGTGTTTTATGAGGCCCTCACAAATACTAATGTTATATGAAAGATCTGCTTACTTGATTGAAAAATGAAAATAGCACCACATAAGGATTTCCCAATGAAAAAAGGGAGTAGTACCACATGGAAGTTACATGGCAAAGCTCTGTGTTCAGCATGGCAGTGAGAAAATGTGCTCTGTCCGATTGTCAGTGCAAAAGCAATGATGGCAATAGGAAGAGTACACCCAGTTAGCTGAAGGAAACCAATCATTCATCAACAGACAACTGAATACTAAAATTACAATGCTAGCTCTAATAATCAAGAAATGGGTTGGGTTGTTGTAGGTTTTTCCGGGCTAAATGGCCATGTTCTGGAGGCATTTTCTCCTGACATTTCGCCTGCATCTATGGCAAGCATCCTCCTTGAGGATGCTTGCCATAAATGCAGGCGAAACGTCAGGAGAAAATGTCTCCAGTACATGGCCATTTAGCCCGGAAAAACCTACAACAACCCAGTGATTCCGGCCATGAAAGCCTTCGACAATACAAGAAATGGGTTCTTTATAAGCTGTCAGGTGCTGGCCAAATATTATTGAGCAGTAAAGAATATGGAAAAGAAGACTGCAAAGTGTAGACTCTCAAACCCTTTGAATGCTTCCATCTAATATGACCAATTGGCCTTGAAGAAATAGGAATCACTATGCACAAGCAAAGACTAGAAAAGACTAGTTAAGGACTGACATGTACTTCATTCCCATTTGTCAGCTTGCAGACCAAAAGTAACAAATGTAGATGAATCAAATCAGGAACCAACCTCAAAAATTGAGTCATCCCTCTTTCCTACTTTCCTTCTCTAATACAAATTTCTCCTCCCTTCTTACACGTGCAGCAGTGAAAATCAGGCTGAATGTTAGTACGTTTCCTCCAGAGATATGGTTTGCAAACTCTCTTCAAGCTATGGTTTCAAATTCTGGTTTATGAGGGAAGTATGATATTGCTTGCTCAGGGGTGGGAAAAGGGCAGCCAGCCAGATGTTGCAACAGATGGACAGCCACATTTTGCCTGCCTCTGTTCTACATCAATAGCTAATTCATGCCTGTTTTAGGTAATGTTTTTAGTGATAATAAGTAAGCTGACCCGTAACTAGCTCACTTACTGGATAAAAAAATGGAAAAAATACCATATAATTCCAGGAAAGAAAGGAAATGTAACCTATATCTTAACACTTGTTTCAGTTTTGCAAACCATAGTTCCTTGGAACCAGTTTTATTCCTTTACCGGACCTCATTCTGAATAGTAAATAATCCCAAGAACAAATGTTAATGACTGATTTCGCCACTGTACACTCTTGAGTTTTAAAAGGAAAACTTGTCGCTATGTTGACAGAATTGAAGTTTTTGAAGCCCAGATGCCTCAACAGGTAACTCATCAAATCTAGCTTTTCTGCCACTTGTAATCACAAAATGAAGGCAAGACCAATTGCTTCAGAAAAGCACATTACTCCATTATAGTCATGCAAATGGATCTTCTGATGTGCTCAGGTAGAGAAAGCATTCCTGCCAAACAAACTGCTGAGATAAGAAGCCTATATGGAAGAACTGGCTGGACCCCTAACTTGGAGGTAGGCAACACACCAAGAATCATACAGAATCCAATATAAGGCATGCTAGACACTAGATACGGAGACATGGAAATGCCCATTCTATTATAAAACCTCCCAATCAGCTCTTCTGGTAAATTTTTGGGAGTTTCCAGAGACGCCAAGCTCCCTGGAACTGTTTTAAGATAGGAAAAAGATGTAGGTAGCCAAATCTTCGATGAGTTCCTATCAACACTTGTCTGAGGCAGCCACAGACAGACTTACTTTCTCCAAGTTAGAGGTGATCCCACCAATGTAACTACAATTAATATCCAGGAAAAAATTAGTTACCCCAGTGTTCCAGTACAGCAGCTGACCAACAAATGAGAATGACAGAACCACATGTACTACTGTACTCTCGCAAAGCCAATAGTTTCTTGATACAAACATAAGAGACCCATCACCAACAGCATATCATTCCCAAGTTGGGTCCCCTTCTGTTTGCCATAGAATTAACTGACTGCTATTCAGAAAATAAAGCAGCAGAGTACATACATTCCCCAAAGCAACCTTCCTCAAGTTGTCACTCCACAGTTATGTTGAACTACCACCCACTAATAACATAATTTGCATGACCGATTATGCAAATCCAATATAACTCAAAGGCACAACACTGGAAAAATTAGCTTACTGTTCAATTAGTTTAGTTGTTTATTTGATTTTTCTCACACCTTTCTCCCAAAATGGGATTCAAGGCACCCAGAAGTTAAATATTCAGTACAAATGATTGTTCAATCAAATGATTGTTCAATCAAATTCCTTCAATGCCAATTAATAAACTGCGGCTAGATCTACCTAATACTGATCTGAGTTTGTGAAAACTTTGAATTTCCATTTGTAACACCTTCAATCAGAAGCAGGTTCTAAGTACCGTAATTCTTCCAGACAGAGGAAAAGAGAAGAGAAAACATAGTAATCACATTTCTGATTCCTATGTTCTTTGCAGTAAAACACAAATTGTGCCCGTCTCTAGCAACTTATGTCAGAAGCTGTTCCTTTTAATACAATTCATTATTATTATTATTATTATTATTATTATTATTATTATTATTATTAACAGTGTCCTATTTCTCCTGTTCAGCAGCATGTCTCCCATGGATACAAGGATCATATAGAAACCTTTACAATGTTCTTTCAGTCTGAAATTAAGTTCTCAAAAGGGCACTGTTCAAAAAAAATTTCCATTTTAATATCAATACATTTTACAGAATTATAAACAGATGTGGGCACCTAGAACTAACAAGATTTATCAGACCCTTATCTTCACACCCACAGAGATAGACAACTAATGCCCAAGAAAGTCAGATTCTGAAGTTATGCCTGGAATACAGATCTATAAAACTAAGCAAATAAGGGAAATCAATGATGGGTCTATGCAAAAAGTGCAGAATTCAGCATTTTTCATAACGGCCAAAATATTATTTGCAATATTTCAAGCAAGCCTTTTGTTGCTGTGGTGGAGGCCGCATATACAGCAAAAGGATGCCAGAAAAAGTCTTAGCTCTGAAGTCTGATACAACACTGACACCTGGGGGAAGCCATGAGAAACACAGAGAAACGTATTCCTAGTCTGTAAATTCAAAATCTGTATTGTGATCCTAACATTTGTATCATCAAGCTACCATCTGTGATATTCAAGAATGCGTATATAGTCTTCCACATTTGTTGGTTTAATTTTTGTGGATTTGATTAATATGTCCTCTCTAGGAATCTCCAGGGCCTCCACTAAGAACACTTGAAGATTCTAGAAAACAGTTCTCTGGGCATTTGTCGGTCCAACAGCTAGATTTCACAGTCAGTCTTCAGTGGAAATCAACCATAGTGTCATGCTAGAGAACCCAGAAATTCCTAGAGAGAGGTTCTCTAAGAGGAAAAAATAGGGGGCTTTTAATTTGCCTTTTTCGACTTTCTCAGTGGTTACACACCCTGTGAAATTGAAGGGCCTACTCTAATATGATTACAGTAATATGACTATAGGTGGATAATGACATAAAACAGATGCTGGCCAGAATCTCGTATATGTTGTTTATGCTGCTATAACACCTAGTTCTTTTTGCATAAGCACATTTTTAAAATATAATGGAAAGAAGTACCATAAATATAAGTTGGTCTCATGTATAAGTCAAGGAGAAGTTTTGGGGCCAAAATTATGGATTTTGATATATTGAAGGTCACTCCACAAAGAGAAAAAAAGCAGTGCCTCAGGGGGACAGCTGCCTCTGATTACTATGGTCGCCACCATTTTCTTTGGTATCGCTTCTCCCCCTATGAACCGCTGAAGCTCTAAGATGAGCTCTTTACATAAGCTCAAGGTTCTATGTAAAGCCACTTTGAGTCCCCTCCCAGGTGAGAAAAGCGGGGTAGAAATTTCATAAATAAATAAGATCTGCTGGGGAGACCTTCCTCTCATTTCCATCACATCACAAGCATGACTGGTAGGGACGAAGGAGAGGGCCTTCTCGGTGGTGGATCCCCAACTTTGGAACATCCTCCCAAGGGAGATTTGGCAAGCCCCCACACTGTCCTACTTTTGCAAGGATTTGAAAAATTGGATGATCCAATAAGCATTTGAGAACAACTATTCCCTCTTTATAAATGCCCAATCCCTAGGTTGCCAGATAGTGCTCTGTTTTGCACTTCATCCACTTTCCCAGCCCTATAGTACACTGTTTGCCCTATCCCTTGCCCAGCCAGTCTTAGCTTGGACATGCCCATTTTAGTAATCCTGGTCACTGTCTGATGGAGCTCCATTGCAATTAGCTTTATACTTTTATGTCTTACCGTGCTTTTATCTGGATTGTTTAGTTTATTATGCTTTTATTATAAAGTGTAGACACAAAAAAAATTATATCCTCTGCCAAGATGTGCTGGGCTTCTCTAGAGGTCTCAAAAAACCATGTAATAATTTCATGACTGGCTACAGGAACATAGCCAGAGGCTCTTGATCCTCCTGCATGTGCCACAAACAGGAAGCAACACACTCCAGGATGTTTTATTTCAAGATTACATTTTCTTGAGTTTTAGTTGGTGTTTTATATGCATATGTTTTACTTATTGTATTTTATACTGTGTTCATTTTATGTTCTGGTTTTAGTAACCTTGTGCCATGTGTAAGCTGCCCTGAGACCCTTCGGGATGATGATGGCAGGATATAAGAATAAAATTGTTATTGTTGTTGTTGTTATGTTAGTTAAGAGAATTAGCTCATGTATTGTATTACTCTATCGGGGTGTTAGCCCGTCAAAAGGAATCTGTTCATCATCAAAGAAATATACACACACACACACACACACCCCCCAAGTTTCAACAATGAGACTTTTATCACCACCAACAGTTTTTTAACAAATGCATCAGTACTCATTAGAATCTGTTCCTTCCCTCAGGCAGGACTTAGGAGAGATGGAGGTCTTTGGGTGAAAATTATCATAGGACAATTCCCTACTCCTAATTTAAAAATCTATTTTTGCTTGATATCAGTCCATCAATCAATAATTCAAAGTTTTTCATTATATAGATAGATAGATAGATAGATAGATAGATAGATAGATAGATGTTTGTTGTTCATTCGTTCAGTCGTTTCCGACTCTTCGTGACCTCATGGACCAGCCCACGACAGAGCTCCCTGTCGGCCGTCACCACCCCCAGCTCCTTCAACGTCAGTCCAGTCACTTCAAGGATGCCATCCGTCAAATTTATATCAGAAAATAAATAAAAAGATGGGCATAGCATAGTCTAATTATTATTTATTTATTTATTTACAGTTCTTATATTCCGCCCTTCTCACCCCGCAGGGGACTCAGGGCGGATTACAGTAAACACATATATGGCAAACATTCAATGCCAGTTTGACAAACAACGTTTAACAGACATACACCGAGGCTATATAACTTTTTTTCTGGCCGCCAGGGAAGCTGCTGCTTTTCATCGTCCATCAACGACACCAATGAAGTTGTTCCGCATTCCACATTCCTCGGAGTCTTTTTTCTTTATGGCCTCATAAATTAGTCCATCCATCCATCTTGCCCTTGGTCGGCCCCTCTTCCTTTTACCTTCCACTTTCCCCAGCATAATTGTCTTCTCTAGGCTTTGCTGTCTCCTCATGATGTGGCCAAAGTATTTCAACTTTGTCTCTAGTATCCTTCCCTCCAATGAGCAGCCGGGCTTTATTTCCTGGAGGATGGACTGGTTGGATCCTGATTTCAACTTTGTCTCTAGTATCCTTCCCTCCAATGAGCATAGACACGTCATATTGAAAAAGGCAGGAGCACAAACTGACAGGCGTTTGCACCTTAAACTTATATTCCCCAAAGACTGGAAAGCTGTTCTAAGACTGAAATTTCAGCACACAGATGGAGAACCCATGCCCTCCAAAAGTTATTGTACTTCAAATATCATCATGCTTGATGACTAGATATACTTAATAGAGCTGATATGAAATGGTGCTAAAAATATCTACAAGGTCTCAGCTCCTCGCTGCCCAATATTAAGGGAGCCAGGACGAAAATCAAAAAATAAATAGACATTGCCTGTTTTTGAGCTTTTCCCGGTAAGGACGAACAAGCATGAAAAGAGAAAGCCACATGAGTGCTCATGTCTTACTAATATGAGTTGGTACTAACTTATCTAGAGAGTAATATCATCAACGGTTTCAAATGAGGCAATTTTCTAAAAGATTGAAAAACATTTTGCCTTTTATAAAGAAGAAAGAAGATCATTCTCACAGGATTTGAAGACTGAAGCTTTTTCACTTGACTAAGTCAGATGATATAATTTTTGTGAAGTGATACAGAGATGTTTAACATAATTTCATTTTATTGCTTTTGATTTGAAGGGTAGAAAGACATTTTTAATGTGGGAGTGGTGATGGAGACAAGAAAACTGGATAATTATCTGTAGTACTTAAGTTTTTGTAGTGTTTTGTTAGTTTGTTCAGGTAATTGTTGGTAGTGTATTGTGAGTTTAAGTTGTTTATAAATTGATAAAAAGATAAAAATAAAGACATTTCAAAAGAGGAGACTCTATTTCCTGCTGCCTCCTTCCCACATTAGTCGCATTAGAATGTATGTTTACACTCTTAAAGAGTCCATCTACTTATCCTAAACTGTGAAGAAATACAGTCAGTTCTCCACATTTGTGCATTTGACATTATGGATTTAATTCTTCATGGGTTAATTGAAATGTTCTCTATAGGAATCTCTAGGTAGTGCAGTTCTATGGTCAACTTCTGGCAGAGGTTGGCCACAGAGTCATGCTGGAGTGCCTAGCAATTCCTAGAGGTATTCTCTAGGAATCACACCTCTTTATTAATTTTTTCCCCTACTGGGCTCCTAAAACCAAGAGATGTGGAAGGCAGATTGTTCTGTCAATTTTTCATTCAATCTTTCAGGATTCATAAGCTGCAATTTTTGAAAGCTCAGGCATAATTTAAATCAGGAGTGGACAACATGGAGTTCACAGTGTGGAGGCATGCTCCCTATTTCATTTTGGCCTGCTTCATCACCATAAATTTGCAGCCATGCCACCAAATTTCAGAAATTAATAATAATAATAATAATAATAATAATAATAATAATAATCCTTTATTTATACCCTGCTCTCCCGAAGGACTCGGTGCGGCTTACAAGAGGCCGAGGCCCAACACAACAAAAAACAACAGTATAACAAACAGAATTGTCAAAAAGCAACAAGAAAGCCATCATGATGTATAACAACTCTGGAAACTAGAGCTCAAATTTCCGCTTGGCCACAGACAAATTTTGGGTGACTTTGGGCAAGTCACACTATCTCAGCCTCAGAGGAATGCAAAGGCAAATCCCCTTTGAACAAATCTTGCCAAGGAAATCCTATGATAGGTTCACCTTAGGGCACTGGTTGTCAACCTGGGGTCCCCAGATGTTTTTGGCCTACAACTCCCAGAAATCCCAGCSAGTTGTCCAGCTGTTAGGATTTCTGGGAGTTGAAGGCCAAAAACATCTGGGGACCCCAGGTTGAGAACCACTGCCTTAGAGGCACCATAAGTCAGAAATGTCTTAAGGCACCTAGCAACAGCAGCAACAACAACTGTTTAAAAGCAGCAGGTGAAGAACGCTAATATTGTATTGTCAAAGGCTTTCATGGCCGGAATCACTGGGTTGTTGTCGGTTTTTCGGGCTATATGGCCATGTTCTAGAAGCATTCTCACCTGGTTTTTCGCCTGCATCTATGGCAGGCATCCTCAGAGGTTGTGAGGTCAGATATCATAACCTCTAATGATGCTTGCCACAGATGCAGGCTAAATGTCAGGAGGGAATGTTTCTAGAACATGGCCATATGGCCCAAAAAACCTACAACAACCCAACACTAAAATTGTTTTCAAGTTTAACAGTTCTCCCAAAAGTAAAACTAAATTTGAAAATGGGAACATGGACTTTGTTTCAGAAATAAACTGATGCTTTTCTAATATCACAGCAGAAAATTCAAAAGCAACAGGAATAGGATGCAAGCCTTGGTGTGGCAGCAATGTAACAACCCAACTAGAAGTCATCCACTCTCATTTAGCCTAAAACAGAGTTTCTCAAACTGTGCTTCTCCAGATGTTTTGGACTTCAGCTCCCACAATTCTTAACAGTAGGTAAGGTGAATTGGATTTCTTGGAGCTAAAATCCAAAACAGCTGGAGGAGCACAATTTGAGAAACACTGCCCTAAACTCACTGTTGACTATCCAGCTCAAGTGTTCCTATATCTTCCTAACAGGCATGGGTCTTGACAAATTCCTTGTCAACTGGTTCTTGATTCTGTATCTCTGTTTGGAGAAGTATAGGCAGACTGGTGATATCATCCACTGAGACCTCTGGAGGACCCCAGTGGATCTCAAAGAGATGCCCTTAGTCTACATCTGGCTATAGAGACACAGCCAGACCTTTCTCTATCTTCCCTCACCTTAGTCACCACCAACAACAGAGACCAACCATAAGTCCTTTGGTGGTGACAGGTGGGCCACAGGAGAATTCTACAGGCCCAAACATGTAGGATCTTGATCAGTGTTTGTTGCTTACTGCCTTTCATTTACATCCTCCATTTATTCATTCACTCCCTCGATACTCCACTGAAGCATATTTTTGCAATAAGTTTCATAAATCTAGTGAAGAAGGGTGCCATCTACACAACAACAGCAACAACACTGAGATACCACAGCACTCATTTTTGGTTTTGCTGCAGAACACAATGAGAACTACTGGATTAAATTCACCCTTTTAGATTTTACAATATCCCAATCTGCTTTCCATCAAAACCCACCCATGCATGGGAGCTCTTCCTCCTTTCAGATTCCTGTATCCATGCCACAGTCACAGTCCTCTTTTCTTGAGCTCTATCACTTCCTGATGATTCTCAAGTCTAGGAAAATTCAAGAGCTGCACATGGCTCTGTTCAGAAACAACACAGGGTCAGGAGCACATCTACATGTAAGCCACACCGAGTCCCTTGGGGAGATGATAGCGGGGTATAAATAAAGTTGATTGATTGATAGAGTTGGAAGAGACCTCATGGGCCATCCAGTCCAATTCCCTGCCAAGAAGCAGGAATATTGCATTCAAAGCACCCCTGACAGATGGTCATCCAGCCTCTGTTTAAAAGCTTCCAAAGAGGGAACCTCCACCACACTCCAAGGCAGAGAGTTCCACTGCTGAACAGCTCTTGCAGTCAGGAAGTTCTTCCTCATGTTCAGATGGAATCTCCTTTCTTGTAGTTGGAAGCCATTGTTCCGCGTCCTAGTCTCCAAGAAAGCAGAAAACAGGCTTGCTCCCTCCTCCCACATATTTGGGATCACAGACTTCCTCTCACATAGATGGGATCACAGACTCCTTTAATCTGTTCCACTTCACTCGTCATAAAATACACTGCCATTACTATTTCACTTCACCCTATCCACTGCTCACTGCCATCGTAATATCCCCATACCTTCCTCCTCCTCCTCCTCCTCCTCCTACTACTACTACTAATAATAATAATAATAATTATTATTATTATAACCACCCCATCAAAATAGGACCCATATCCAAACCACTTAAATGGCCACTACATGAAGTTCAATTCCTGGCCTTATCTTCTGTCCCCCTTGACTTTCCAGAGCTATCCCCACCACAAACAGGCTATCTCTGACCTCCAATATACTTCCCTGGGTCTGTTTGCAAAGAATCTTTGCTTCAAGTATATTCTCTATCCTTCACTTGGCTGCCAGGTGTATGCGCCCTCAAAAGGACAAGACAGAACAAAATTCTGTGCAGAAGACAGACTGCATTAAGTGCTGGTTTATGAAGAGAAATGTGTAGTACATGGTAAACAATAATTCCAGCTGAAATTGTTTAGAAAGGGCCAGGAAGGCATGGGATCAATCCATGCTCCGCCAAGAAGCTTTGCTGAGTTTGACCTGGGCCCAGCTGAACCTACCTCTCCGAGTTTTAAAATAAAAGGGAGAGGATATATCTATGCACCTTTTGGTTTCTTGGAAGAAAAGGTAACAAAATAAATACACTGCTACTTCACATTACTGCCCAATGTCACTTAGTGACTTCTCACATACTACCCTAGAAGGTCTGCCCAGACATTGCCGAAAGTTAAGTTTCACACTGTGGCATTGCCACTGTACTCAGACACGTCATTGATGCCAACTCCTGACAAACTCCTGCTCCCCTGGAGACTAGGATGCGGAAAAATGGCTTCAAACTCCAGGAAAGGAGATTCCACCTGAACATGAAGGATTTCCATACTGTGAGAGCTGTTCAGCACTGGAACTCTCTGCCCCGGAGTATGGTGGAGGCTTTTAAACAGAGGCTGGATGGCCATCTGTCGAGGATGCTTTGAATGTGATTTTCCTGCTTATTGGCAGGGGGTTGGACTGGATGGCCCATCTTCCAACTCAAGGATTCTATGAAATGCCTCATCCGCACATTTATCGCCTCCTTTTCTTCATCTCCCTCACAAAAAATATCCAACATACTTGTCCCAGAACTACCGTTACATAAAATGCTAGTGCACACTAGGACCCTCACATCCATGGGGAAGAATATTCTCGTGGCTTGCCACCATACTCAAAATTGCAACTATAACCAAATGTCATTAAATTACCTGACTTCAAGTGGGATCGTGCCATAGAATTGTGGTTGAAACACCTAGAAATTCCTAGAGCAGTATCTTCCCTAGGAATTTGCCAGATTCTCCAATACGATTCTATGGTAACTTCTCATAGAATTGCGCTGAAGGATATCTCATATTCCTAAACGGATAATTTCCCCCACTCATGGATAACTGAAACCATGTATATAAGTCCTATTTGTATTTCCCATTTGGTAACTTAGGCTTGTGTTTTCATTTCTGTGTCATGAATTTTAATATGTGTATGTTCTAACATATGCTTTCACAGTGGTACTGTAACTATGTTTTAATATGTGCTTTGAGGCCGTATCTGAATAGGTTGTGTCCCATCTCAAGCCGAAAGTAGAGGCAGGTAATAAAACGTATTATTAATAATAAAAATAATGTGTTAACAACTAAGTTTGAGAATCAAATGATGACTCAACCAAGAGCTCGACTAATAAAACCAAAATGCTAAGGTAACTCCAGCATCATTCATCATCACTGGCAATCGCCCGTGTCTGACTAGGATAGCCTTCGAAGTGGGTCCATAGGTAACTGTGGAGACCTCTTCTTGACTAACATGTTTTTCCATAGTGAGGACTTCAGTTTCTTGATGGAAAGTGGTCCTTTGTCAGAGTTGGCATGATGTATCTTCCTCTTGACGCATTTCTCCCTTTTACCCTCCATTCCACAGCACTGTTGGTCACAGCTGACCTCCAGTCAGAATGCTCATGTCCAAAACAACACCTGGAGAGCCCAAGTATGCCTATGCCTGAAGTCAATAATGGTTGGGGGGTGTGGTGCTTTTGTTATTATTTCCTTATTTGCTTGTGTTGTCTTGGCCTTCACTTGGGAGTTGTAGTCCAAGACTGAGGCAAATAATGTAGTGCCTGTGCAATGGACTGTGACCACAAAGACCAGGGTTCAACTCCCCTCTGATCACAAAACCCACTTGGGAAAACCACTCACTCTCAGCCTCAGGGGAAGGCTACAGCAAACTCAATCAAAACAGATCTTGCCAAGAAAATCTCGTGATATGGTTCATCCCTTAGGTTCATAGAATCATATAGAAGAGACCACAAGGGGCATCCATTCCAACCCCTTGCTGTGCATCAAAATCAAAGCATTCCCAACAGAAGGCCACCAAAGAATCCTCCACCACATGCCAGGGGTTCCCAGTTCTCAGTGTCTATGCCACAGTTTTTAAGGTTGGCCTAAGAACTCCAGCACTTCAAAGCCAAAATCCATTGTTTTTCCACTCAATGCATAAACATGAAACCTACTTGAAGCCCAGAATATATCCCCTGCAAATAAGGGCATTGGGCTCTTCACACTTCGCTCTGGTTAGTAATAAGCAATAATAAGCAATGAGCTGCCATGTGGTTTCCGGGTTGTATGGTCATGTTCCAGAAGCATTCTCTCCTGATGTTTCACACACATCTATGGCAGGCATCCTCGGAGATTGTAAGGTCTGTTGGAAACTAGGTTTAGATATCTGTGGAATGTCCAGGGTGGGAGAAAAAACTATTGTCTGCTTGAAGCAAGTGTAAATGTTGCAATTAGCCATGTTCATTAGCAGGGGGTTGGACTGGATGGCCCATGAGGTCTCTTCCAACTCTTTGATTCTATGATTCTAATGTCATTGTAGCGTCAAAGCCTGACTAGTTGCTGCCTGGGGGAATCTCTGTTGGGAGCCGTTAGCTTGATTGATTCTTGTCTAAATTTACATTTTTTGAGTATTGTTCTTTATTTACTGTTATGATTCAAGAGTTTTTTTTTAATACTGGTAGCCAGATTTTTTTTTTATGTTCATGGTTTTTTTCCTTTCTGTTGAAATTGTCCACATGCTTGTGAATTTCAATGGCTTCTCTGTGTAGTCTGACATGGTAGTTGTTAAGAGTGATCCAGAATTTCTGTGTTCTCAAATAGCATGCTGTGTTCAGATTGGTTCATCAAATGCGCTGCTATGGCTGACTTCTCTGCTTGAATTAGCCTGTTCCTTRATTCRTGTTTGGGCAATGCTGCATTTGGTGGTCCCTATGTAGATTTGTCCACAACTGCATGGTATACGGTAGACYCCTGCAGAGGTGAGAGAATCCCTCTTGTCCTTTGCTGAACGTACCATTTGTTAGATTTTCTTAGTGGACTTGTAGATAGTTTGTAAGTTGCGTTTCTTCATCAGCTTCCCTATGCAGTCAGTGGTTCCCTTGATTTATGGTARGAAAACTTTTCCTCTGGATGGATCTTTGTCTTTAATCTCGTGGCTTGTTCTCGGTCTTGCAGCTCTTCTGATGTCTGTGGTGATGTCTATGGTACCCATTGGCCTGTACAGTGGTTCAGTTCATCTTGGAGGAGGTGGGGTTTGCAGACAAGTCTACATAGGGACCACCAAACCCAGCATTGCCCAGACACGAATCAAGAAACATGAAAGGCACTGCAGACTAATTCAACCAGAGAAGTCAGTCATAGCAGAGCACCKGATGAACAAACCTGGACACAGCGTATTATTTGAGAACACAGAAATGCTGGACCACTCTCACAACCACCATGTCAAACTACACAGAGAAGCCACTGAAATCCACAAGCATGTGGACAATTTCAGCAGACTTATTAGTATTTAAATGGGAAGTGTGAACCTGATTTTGGCTGAGATAGGATYGTTGTTGTTGTGTGCTTTCAAATTGTTTCAGGCTTAGATTGACCCTGAGCGAGGGCAGAGTAAATGACCTTGGAGGGCTGTATCTGGCCCCCAGGCCTTAGTTTGAGGATCCCTGATCTAAACCGTGTTCAACTTCACATAGTTCCATGTTTATTTTTTGCAGTAGGTTCCCAAATGGCTTGTTCAAAAAGCCATGTGCAGAAGGTCAGGAGGGAAGGAAGTCACAGGGAGGAGGGAACAAGCTTGCTTTCTGCTTCCCTGGAGATTAGGATGCGGAATAATAGTTTCAAACTACAAAAAAGGAGATTCCATCTGAACATGAGGAAGAACTTCCTGATTGTGAGAGCCGTTCAGCAGCGGAACTCTTTGCCCTGGAGTGTGGTCGAGGCTCCTTCTTTGGAAGCTTTTAAACAGAGGCTGGATGGCCATCTGCCAGGGGTGCTTTGAATGCAATATCCCTGCTTCTTGGCAGGGGGTTGGACTGGATGGCCCATGAGGTCTCTTCCAATTCTATGAGTCTATGAAGGGGCTGATCTAATATCCCTAGGGAGTTTCACAGCTGAGGGGCCACCAATGAGAAGGAAATAAGGAAATATTTCCCAGCAAAATGTCCTCAAATGCACTTTAACTATCAGTTAGATTGCACTCTCCTCACTTCTTTAAAACCCTCCTATTTGATATATCTTACCTTGTTCATGCCCAGCATTTATTTTTTTAATTTTTAACTATTACATATGGCCCGGCCATAGGTTTTTATGTCCTTGCATGTTAATGTTTATATGTTTTGTATTTAATTGTATTGTTGTTATTCTTTGTTATTCCTTTTTTGTTTATTGATGTGTTGTTGGGCTTGGCCTCATGTAAGCCGCTCTGAGTCCCTTGGGGAGATGGAGGCGGGGTATAAATAAAGTTTTATTATTATTATTTCATTCATACATGCCTCAAACAGACAAGAGCTCTTTTTCCCACCCTGGCCATTGCACAGATATCTAAACCTCGCTTGACTAATTTACAACAGACCTCCAGTATTAAATACTGCCAGTATTAAAAAAAAACTCTAAAATTACAATAGCAAAACAACAGAGAGGAAACAATCTGGTATATCTAATCACCTCTCAATAAAAGATTGCTCCAGGCACTGCCAGGCCATCAAATGCTAATCAAGGTGGTCAGTTGAAGCATTCATACCTAGAGCTGCAAGACCAAGAACAAGCCATGAGAGTAAAGACCACCCAAAGGAAAAGTGTTCTTGCCATACATCAAGGGAACCACTGACCGCAGAGGGAAGCTGATGAGGAAACACAACATACAAACTATCTACAGACCCACCAAGAAAATCCAACAAGTGCTACGTTCAGCAAAGGACAAGAGGGATCCTCTCACTTCTGCAGGAATCTACCGTATACCAGGCAACTGTGGACAAGTCTACATAGGGACCACCAAACGCAGCATTGCCCAAACACAAATCAAGGAACATGAAAGGCACTGCAGACTAATTCAACCAGAGAGATCAGCCATAGCAGAGGACCTGATGAACCAACCTGGACACAGCGTATTATTCGACAACCACCATGTCAGACTATTTATTTATTTATTTACTTCATTTATATACCGCTTTTCTCAGCCCTCAGGCGACTCAAAGCGGTTAACAAGAGCAAAATTCAATGCAAAACATCATAAAACGATTATGGGACAGTTAAATCAATACCATCATCAACAATTAAACATCAATATAACAATCATTAGCGTCTCATCAGTAAAAGCAGAAGCCAATCTCATCATCCATTAATCCGTGTTCCTATATTCATTACACTGCTTAATTAAATGCTTGTTTGAACAGCCAGGTCTTCACTTTCCTCCGAAACGCCACTAGGGAGGGGGCCAATCTGATATCTGTAGGAAGGGTGTTCCACAGCTGAGGGGCCACCACTGAGAAGGCCCTGTCTCTCGTCCCCGCCAGGCGCGCCTATGATGCAGGCGGGACTGAGAGCAGGGCCTCCTCAGATGATCTTAATGTCCTAGTTGGTTCATAGGACTACACAGAGAAGCCATTGAAATACACAAGCATGTGGACAATTTCAACAGAAAGGAGGAAACCATGAAAATGAACAAAATCTGGCTCCCAGTATTAAAAAACTCTAAAATCCCAACAGCAAAACAACAGAGAGTAAACAATCACGGACATCTAATTACCTCTCAACAAAAGATTGCCCCAGGCACTGCCAGGCAATCAAATGCTAATCACGGTGGTCAGTTGAAACATTCACACCTAGCTCCAACAGACAGGAGTCCTTTGTCCCACCCTGGTCATTCCACAGATATATAAAATCCATTTTCCTAGTTCCAACAGACCTCACTACCTCTGAGGATGCTTGCCATAGATGCAGGTGAAACGTCAGGAGAGCATGCTTCTGGAACATGGCCAGACAACCCGTGAAACTCACGGTAACCCAGTGATTTCGGCCATGAAAGCTTCCAAAACACAATCATAAACAAACTGGATAGGGCTATGGTTTTATACAACGAGCATGGCCCAACTTGGGCCCTCCCTCCAGGTGTTTTGGAAGTCCAAAACACCTGGAGGGAGGGCCCAAGTTGGGCCATGCCTGGAGCAGAAGCAACCTGCCCTTTCCTTCCTTCCTTCCTTTCTGGGACGCACCGTCGAGGGAGACGAACTGCCCGACGGCCGAGGATCCTCCTCCGCTGTTCTCCACGAACTGCACCTCGGAGACGATGATGTTGTCCTCCAGGACGGAGCCGCATCCCGTGCACACCGCATCCCCGCGGGCAGAGTCTACCTCGATCTCGCAGCCGCCGCACACCGCGCACGCCCGCCCGCCCGGCATCGCGGATCAGGAGGAGGAAGAGAAGGCCTCGCTCCCTCAGCTCCCTCAGCCCCTCCAATCCAGGCGAGGAGGAGGCGGCGCCTCAGCCGGCAAAGGCCTCAGCCCCGCCCTCTCGCGAGACTTCCTGGGCACAGGCTTCATTCGCATAAGAAAGACTGAAAGCGGGCCCTTCTTCTCGCGAGACTTCCTCAGCTTGGCCACTCCTCTTCTGTCAATACAGTCTTCCCTCATGTATCCCTCAGCCCGCTAATTCTTCTCGCGAGACCTCCTCAGCGAGACCACGCCTCTTCTCTCTTCACAGTATTCTCTCGCAGAAAGAGGCGGTGCCTTAGTTGGGGTACTTCTTCTCGCGATACTTCCTCGGCACAGGCTTCATTCGCATAAGGATAAGCGGAAAGGGGCCCTTCTTCTCGCGAGACTTCCTCAGCAAGGCCACGCCTCTTCTCTCTTCACAGTCTTCTCTCGCAGAAAGAGGCGGTGCCTTAGTTGGGGTACTTCTTCTCGCGAGACTTCCTCGGCACAGGCTTCATTCGCATAAGAATAAGCGGAAAGGGGCCCTTCTTCTCGCGAGACTTCCTCAGCCTGGCCGCTCCTCTTCTGTCAATACAGTCTTCCCTCATGTATCCCTCAACCTGGTAATTCTTATCGCGAGACTTCCTCAGCGAGGCCACGCCCTTTCTCTCTGCACTGTCTACTCACATAGAAGAAAGAGGCGGTGCCTTAGTTGGGCTGCTTCTTCTCGCGAGATTTTCTCAGTCTGGCCACGCCTCTTCTCTCAACAGTCTGTTCAAATAGAGCAGAAAAAGGAGCTGCCTTAGGTTGTTGTAGGTTTTTTCGGGCTACATAGAATCATAGAATGATAGAGTTGGAAGACACCTCATGGGCCATTCAGTCCAACCCCCTGCCAAGAAGCAGGAATATTGCATTCAAATCACCCCTGACAGATGGCCATCCAGCCTCTGTTTAAAAGCTTCCAAAGAAGGAGCCTCCACCACACGGGGCAGAGAGTTCCACTGCTGAACGGCTCTCACAGTCAGGAAGTTCTTCCTCATGTTCAGATGGAATCTCCTCTCTTGTAGTTTGAAGCCATTGTTCCGTGTCCTAGTCTCCAGGGAAGCAGAAAACAAGCTTGCTCCCTCCGCCCTGTGGCTTCCTCTCACATATTTATACATGGCCATGTTCTAGAGGCATTTCTCCTGACGTTTCGCCTGCATCTATGGCAAGCATCCTCAGAGGTAGTGAGGTCTGTTGGAACTAGGAAAAGGGGTTTATATATCTGTGGAATGACCAGGGTAAGACAAAGGACTCTGCTGGAGCTAGGTGTGAATGTTTCAACTGACCACCTTGATTAGCATACAATGGGCTGACTGTGCCTGGAGCAAACATTTGTTGAGAGTTGATTAGATGTCCTTGGTTGTTTCCTCTCTATTGTTTTGCTGTTCTAATTTTAGAGTTTTTAAATACTGGTAGCCGGATTTTGTTCATTTTCATGCTTACCTCCTTTCTGTTGATGTTGTCCACATGCCTCTGGATTTCAATGGCTTCTCTGTGTAGTCTGACATGGTGGTTGTGAGAGTGGTCCAGCATTTCTGTGTTCTCGAATAATCTGCTGTGTCCAGGTTGGTTCATCAGGTGTTCTGCTATGGATGACTTCTCTGGTTGAAGTAGTCTGCAGTGCCTTTCATGTTCCTTGATACGTGTTTGGGCAATACTTCTGCATTTGGTGGTCCCTATGTAGACTTGTCCACAGCTGCATGGTATCCGGTAGACTCCTGCAGAAGTGAGAGGATCCCTCTTGTCCTTTGCTGAACGTAGCATTTGTTGGATTTTCTTGGTGGGTCTGTAGATAGTTTGTATGTTGTGTTTCCTCATCAGCTTCCCTATGCGGTCAGTGGTTCCCTTGATGTCTGGCAAGAACACTTTTCCTCTGGATGGATCTTGGTCTTGACTCTCGTGGCTTGTTCTCGGTCTTGCAGCTCTTCTGATGTCTGAGGTGGAGTCTCCATTGGCCTGTAGAGACCAGTTTAAGTGGTTCAGAACCAACCTGGACACAGCATATTATTTGAGAACACAGAAATGCTAGACCACTCCAACAACCACCATGTCAGACTACACAGAGAAGCCATTGAAATCCACAAGCATGTGGACAATTTCAACAGAAAGGAGAGACCATGAAAATGAACAAAATCTGGCTACCAGTATTAAAAAACTCTAAAATTAACAGCAAAGCAGCAGAGGGGAAACAAACAAGGACATCTAATCACCTCTCAACAAAATATAGCTCCAGTCACTGCCAGGCAATCAAACGCTAATCAAGGTGGTCAGTTGAAACATTAACACCTAGCTCCAACAGACAAGAGCCCTTTGTCCCATCCTGGTCATTCCACAGACATATAAACCCTTTTTTTCCCTAGTTCCAACAGACCTCACTACCTATGAGGATGCTTGCAATAGATGCAGGCGAAACGTCAGGAGATAAGGGTGAGAAGGACGGCATATAAATGTAAATAAATAAATTCTGTTCCTTTTCATGATTTTTTCCTTTATGTTGAAATTCTTGTGAATTTCAATGGTTCATCAGTGTATCCTGACCCACACTTCTCAATTAAACTAATAAGTCTGCTGAAATTGTCCACATGCTTGTGGATTTCAATGGCTTCTCCGTGTAGTCTGACATGGTGGTTGTGAGAGTGGTCCAGCATTTCTGTGTTCTCAAATAACATGCTGTGTCCAGGTTGGTTCATCAGGTGCTCTGCTATGACTGACTTCTCTGGTTGAATTAGTCTTCAGCGCCTTTTACATTCCTTGATTTGTGTTTGAGCAATGCTGCTGCGTTTAGTGATCCCTATGTAGACTTGTCCAGGGCTGCATGGTATACGCCTCTCACCTGCAGAGGTGAGAGTATCCCTCTTGTCCTTTGCTTAACATAGCATTCATTCTGCAGTGTAGATTCATCCTAGGAGTCCACCAACCAAGGCTGGTTCAGCACTTGCTGCAACCATACGCAACAGACAGCAGAGGGAACCAAAGTACTTCTTTCAAAGCAGAGTCAAACTTGGATCCTTCAGCTGCAGAATTCATGCAGTTTGAGTCCTCCACATTAACTTCCATGGCTCAGTGGGAGTTGTAGTTTTACAAGTGCTTTAGCTGTCTCTGACATAGAGTTCTGGTGCCTCATCAAACTACAACTTGCTGGGTTCACTGCACTTCTTGAGCCTAGATCCAGCCCAGCTCTGTTTCTCTGCCATGATATTGTTTTAATGTTGTGACTGTGTTGTGTTGTTATTTGATTAATTTTAATGCTGTTT
>NW_026844366.1:15408346-15468968 GCF_025583915.1 Anolis sagrei ordinatus | reverse complement strand
ACAGCATTGACTCTGTTTCTCTGCCATGATATTGTTTTAATGTTGTTGTTATGATTGTGTTGTATTGTTATTTGTTGTTATTTGTCAGACAGCATTGATTCTGTAGTGGTAATGCGCCCAGAGAGAGGGCATTCCTTTGAACACTAGGTTCCACTCTGCTTATAGACACAACGCAGTTACTAATTCCTTCTTGACTTTTTATTCCCTCATTTTTTCCCAGGGATCTAATGTATATGAATTAATTCACTACCACCATGCAAAACTATGGCGCTGAAGCAATTTTTGTCCTATATTATCTTCAAAAATACAAACCAAAAAGAAAGAAATGCCAGCACTTGGATATACTTTAGTGAAGATGATATGCTTTGCATATGCCATTCCCCTTCTATATTTTACACAGAGAAAACACTTGTGGTTCATGACAAAAAAATATGGATGTACCTTGGGGATCCAATTTTTGCTGTTTCCTTGTTTCAAGCCATTAGGGCCATATATCATAGAAACATAAGAGTTGGAAGAGACCTCATGGGCCATCCAGTTCAACCCCATTCTGCCAAGAAGCAGGAAAATCACAGCCAAAGCACCCCTGACAGATGGCCATCAAGCCTCTGTTTAAAAGTCTCCAAAGAAGGAGCCTCCACCACACTCCAGGACGGAGAATTCCACTGCTGAACAGCTCTCCTATTTGAGAAGTTCTTCCTAATTTTTCCATTAAGAAGAAATATTCTAATGTGAGGGGAAGGAAAGAAAGACATCAAAGAAAAGTGGTAGGATACAAGTTTAACTGGGGAAATGGCAAAACAAGGACACAGCTCCCCAAATATGAATTCCACCCTCCACATTAATATTTTCTTGAGTTCCTACATATTTAGCATTGCTCTAGCTTGAATGTTTAGTTGAGTGTTATCTGAAGAAAAGGGGCAGGCAATTTCCAAGGGAACTCGAACAGAAGAAATAAAATAGTTTATTTGTAGCATCTCAGGCCCCTTCTACACTGCCATATAATCCAGATTATCTGCTTTAAATTGGATTATCTGAGTCTGCAGTGCCATATAAACCAGTTCAAAGCAGATAATCTGGATAGGCCATAGGTTTTTAAATCCTTGCGTGTTATTGTTTATATGTGATTTATATTAATTGTATTGTTTTATTTGTTTATTGCTTTTTGTATTATTGATGTGTTGTTGGGCTTGGCCTCGTGTAAGCCTCTCTGAGTCCCCTTGGGGAGATGGTGGTGGGGTATAAATAAAGTTGTTTATTATTATTATTATTATTATTATTATTATTATTATTATTATTATTATATTTTATATGGCAGTGTAGAAGGGGCCTCACACTCTGCAACACTAGAAATGTAGGGAGGGAAATTTCCTGGAAGGGAAATGTTTTTATTTTACCCCCTTCCTCTGTAGCTATAGTCCTTAGTGGGGCACTTGGTGATCAGTAGATTTTACTGGTCTGTAGTTTTTTTATTGTGCCTCAGCATTGGTTGTACTGCTGAGATTTGTAGTCTGGGGAACTATAGATTATCCGCTGAGTGATTCTCAGCCTTTGATTCTCCAAGTATTTGGACTTCCAACTTCCAGGGGCCCCGTCATCTTGGCCAATGTCAGGGATTCTGGGAGCTAAAATCCAAAATACCTAGAGGACAAAATAATAATGTACTTTATTTATATTCCGCTCTATCTCCCTGAGGGGACTCAGGGTGGTTTACAGAACACATATATGGCAAACATTCAGTGCCATTATACAGTTAACAAGGACAGGCAGTACATAAACAGAGGTAAAGGCTTTTCCAGCACAGTTTGAAGGCTGTGCTCGACTGGCCATGGGGTGGTGCTGTCGCTCCATCTTCCATGCATAGGAGCATTGTCTGTAGATATCCTTCTGATCAAATCGCCAGGATGTTCTTACGGGCACCTTTTATTACCTCCCCATGAAAAGAGGTACCTATTTATCTACTCACATTGCTATTTTTGATCTGCTAGATGGGCAGAAGCTGGGCTGATGGTGGGAGCTCACCCCAATCCGGGCTTGAACTGCCAACCTTTCAATTGGCAAGGTTTTTTTTACAGCAAGTGGTTTAACCCGCTGTGCTAAAGATTGGGAACCACTGTCATAGACAGATCTAAGTGTTGCTAGCAGAATACACAGGGATCATTCTTCATGACTAGTGAAGGATCAAAGTGTCGAGCAATATCTAAACTGGGACTCTAATTGTGAGGTTTCTGCTCCTTAACGAATCACAGTGATTCCCAAACTCCAGTCTTCCAAGTGTTTTGGACTTCATTTTGCAGAAAAGTGACTGCTGGACTATATGCAAACTCTGGTCCTCCAGAACACTATTCTATCGCTTTTCCCATCAGGTCTAAAGGGCTGCCTAAGGACCTCATCACATCCAAGATTATCCTTCTTTGGAGGATTTTAAACAGATGGTATTTCAGTGTATTTTTATATGGCAGGGTTTTGGATCAGATGGCCTGTATGGTCTCTGACAATGCTATTACTCTATTATTGCACATCAGCCACTCACAGCATGGCAGAATCCCAAAGGGTATGAGCAAACAAGGTGCATTAGACCTGCAGAACAAGAACCTCAAATCAATGAACCCAAGGCACTTCAAATAAGACAAGCATCTTCTTGTAGGGAAGTGTGTATTGCTGGGACACAGCGCAGGGCCTTTTCGGTTATTGCATGGGAGCTTTAGCACACCAATCCTTAAAGCTTGAGTTGGTGCCACCTGAGTTGACTGCAATTGTTACTCCAGGCCCAATTCAAGGGCTTGGTTTTAACCTTTCAACCTCCAAATAGCTCAAAGCCTGGCTAATTTTAAGAGTTATTTCTTTGTTGGCTCCTACAACCTTGGTCTCCTTGGTGGGTGATCTTTGTAGGCAACTTGACAGAGGGAGTTTATCCCTGTTGGTTCTCTTAGACCTCTCAGCGGTATCCTTCTGGGACGCCTTGTGGGAATGGAGCTTGGAGGCACTGTATTGCAGTGGCTCCAGTTCTTCTGGAGGGTCATTCTCAGAAGGTGGTGCTGGGGGACAGTTGCTCGGCATCACAACCATTGACTTGCGGGGTCCTGCAAGGCTCAGTACTATCCCCCATGTTGTTTAATGTCTACGAGAAGCAGTTGGGGGAGATTATCCAGAGATTTGGAGTTTGATGCCATCTATATGCAAATGTAAGGACCATGAATGTAAGAAGCATACTAGATATGCAGAGTATTATGCTACTTCTGTCCCTACTAGATACCATATTTTCTGGCATATAAGACTACTTTTTAACCCAAGAAAATCTTCTCAAAAGTCATGGGTCGTCTTATACACCGATAGCAGACTTATATGCTGGGAGTAGTCTTATACCCCGGGAGTAGTCTTATAGAGCGGGTGCTGAAACTACCAATCTGGATTGGAGAGTCTGTGGTTGCCGCATATGATGGGGGACCTCAAAAATGGCAGTGGCCACGTCCCTGCCATATGCAGCGACTGTATGAAAGCATTAAGGGCGAGTACTTACTGTACAAGTACGTAGAAGAAAATCCATTCATCAGGATTCGTGGACTTAATGCAGTCCCGATGGTGAGGTGAAGGAACACCTCACCAGGAAGGTGTAAATGAAGGGTGGAGCAAGCTGCAGGCATCCGGGGCGCCTGGGGTATAGAGAAAAGAGATAGAGTAGCTCTGGGCCCAGAAAAAACACAACTCTTTTACCTGTCTGGCCCGCCCTTGTATCCTATTACCATACCTCCTCCTCTGCCTCTCAGATCTCGCTCCTGAAGACTGCAGTCAAGCGGTGCAGGTGCGCAGGTGCGAGATCTGAGAGGCAGAGAAGGACGTACAGTAATAGGAAAATTACCAAATTGAAATCAAATCTGAGGTTTTAAAATTTTTATTTGGCGTGCGTTGGAAGAGGGGTAGTCTTATACAGTGAGTATATCCCAAACTCTATATTTTAACTGGAAATGTTGGGGGTCGTCTTATATGCCCAGTCCTTTTATATGCCGGAATATATGGTACCCACTCTCTCTATTCTCTGCTATCACAGACATTGAGTTTGAACCCAGTCCTTATGTATATAGTATTCCCAGAGGCTACAAGTACATAGTATACAAAAGTGATACTTTATTAACAGGAGATGAACAACACAAAACGGCATGTAAAGGGGATTTTTAGCATTTCAGAGACTAACCAAAAGGTTGAACGTGACAGTATAAGCTTTTGTAGACAGTGCATGCATCTACACTGTAGAATTAATGCAGTTTGAGCCCACTTTAATTGTCGTGTCTCAATGATATAGAATCCTGGGAGTTGTCATTCGACACTAGCACTTTTTTGGCAGAGAAGGATGGAAACCTTGTAAAACTCCAACATATTGATATTCCAAACTAACACTACTATGTCTTAAAAATAAATAAACAGATTAATACTGAAATATATTTAAAGCCAATCTTTCACTCTCATTTGCCTTAAAACTATTAAGCCCCAGTCATTATTAATTCCTAATACTGACTTACATAGAACCAGTCTCTCTGTAGCCAGACGGCCAACTGTATTCAAATTCCTTCAAGCATTTCCCCATCACTTCTCCCTCTCGACTCCCTCCCTCTACCATTTACCTTATTGTCTATTATACATCTAAGACAGTTATTTCCCAACACATGTCCGTGACATCACTGCGGTGGTATGAGAAAGTTTTATTTCAGAACTCAAGGAAAAAACCAAGCTGGTGATCTGCCATCAGATGACTAGGAAAATCTGAAGCAGGCAATGCCTGGTATGTTTGTGATGACTCAGAGAGGGCCCCTTGTGTGTTTAGGATTCCTGCTGTCCTTGGAAGACAAATGGTTAGAATGGATGCCCTTGCATTGCTTTCCATTGCAAAAGTGTGGAGAAGCTGAGCAAAAGAGAAGCAGCATAACTCAGGGTGCAGAAACACTGTAGAATTAATGCAATTTGGCACCACTTTAACTGCCATGGCACAATGCTCTGCCATGGGATTTGTAGTTTGGTGGTATTATTATTGTTATGCTTTTTCTTCTTGACTGAGATGCAAAGGAGTTTGCAATATAAAAAAGTGCTTTGAAACCCACAACATACAATTATTAAAATAGAATTAAACATACAAGTCAATTAAAATCACTTAAAACCCTTCAAACTCTCAAAATAATCAAAATACCATACAGCACACACACAAGCTCATTCCTAAACACTTTCTCCTTTAAAAGCCAATGATTTCATAGCAGTGAGTCATGACAGTGAAAGTAATATCAACCAGTGCACTTCTAGTTATGGCCTTGAAAGGAAAGCACTGTGTCTACTCGTAAGGTCATTTCAGACTTTTAAAAAGTACAAATGAGTTTAGATTTAGGGAGCATTTTTTTCAGTTAGTACTATAACATATGCCAATAGTTCTCAACCTGTGGGAGTTGTAGGCCAAAACACCTGGGGACCCACAGGTTGAGAACCACTGTCATATGCAGTTGTATGTATCTTTATATCCAACACAACATACTTCCAGGGAAGAATTGTCACATGAGGGTTCTACTCAACATCGTTTTGTAGTTTGAGCATTGGAGCCCATGGGTGCATCTACACAGTGGAATCAATGCAGGTTGAAGCCACTTTAACTACCCTCGCTCAACGCTATGTTGGTTCTGGTTTGGTGAGGCAATAGCATTCTATAAGAATTTGTAAAAACTACAATTCTCACGATTCTATAGTATTGATCCACGGCAGTTCAAGTGGTGTCAAGAAGGGAAAGGAAAGAAGAGAAAAGGGAGGGAGAAGAAGAAAGAGAGAGGAGGAAGAGAAAGGAAGGAAAAGGAAAAGGAAGGAAGGAAGGAAGAAAGAAAGGAGGAAAAGGAAAGAAAAAGAAGAGAAAGGAAGGGAAAGGGTATGATAGGAGGGAAGGAAAGAAAGGGAGGGAAGGAAAGAAAGGGAGGGAAAGGAAAGGGAGGGAGGAAGAAGAAAGAAAAAGAGAAGAAAGAGAAAGGAAGGGAAACGGTATGATGGGAGGGAAGGAAAGAAAGGGAGGGAAAGGAAAAAAGAGAAAAGGGAGGGAGGAAGAAGAAAGAAAAAGAGAAGGAAGGAAAGGGGAAAGGGTATGATGGGAGAGAAGGAAAGAAAGGGAGGGAGGGAAAGGAAGGGAAGGAAAGAAGAGAAAAAGGAGGGAGGGAGGGAAGAAGAAGAAAGAAAAAGAAGGAAGGGAAAGGGTATGATGGAGGAAGAAAGAGGGAGGGAAGGAAAGGGAGGGAAGGATAGAGAGAAAGAGGAGGAAGAAGAAAGAAAAAGAAGAAAGAGAAAGGAAGGGAAAGGGTATGATGGGAGGGAAGGAAAGAAAGGGAGGGAGGGAAAGGAAGGAAAGGAAAGGGGAGGGAGGAAGAAGAAAGAAAAAGAGAAGGAAGGGAAAGGGTATGATGGGAGGGAAGGAAAGAAAGGGACGGAAAAAGAAAGAAAAAGGATGCAAGAAAGGGGAAGGCATATGAGGGAAAGCAAGAGAAGAAGGAAAGAAAGGAAAAGAGAGAGGAAGAAAATGATGGAATCAGGAAGGAAAAAAGAGCACATCTGGACATACAAGTACGATACTATTAGTATGACCATCAGATTGTACCCTCAATTGCACAGGAGGCAGCAGCAGGATAGTCTAAAGAGCCCAGAAGAAGTTATATATATATACCTGTCTTGTTAACCCTTACAACAAGGGTTAAAGCAAGTAAAAAAAAACTTGACTTCAGCAAAATGATATTAATGTAACAAACAGCAACAAGGGAACAGAAGATAAATCCCAAAAGCAAAGCCAAAAGTCTTATATCAGACATGATTCTTTGGCAAAAAGTCTTTGTGAGGCACTTCACAGGCGCTGGAGCTGCAAGCAAGGAAACGAGCACAAAAGCACTAAGTAGAATGATTGCTGCCAGCATTGACCACTTGCTTTACTGCTGGTTTATAGTCCCCAGCTCCCAGCACAGCTGTTCCTAGAGCGAGGTCTGACTGCTCAGCATCCTTGCAACAATTCTGGCTGACCTTCTTATTCTTCTTTCATCCTTTGGCATTCCTGAAACGTAGGAACCAGCAGTATGTTTTCCTCGCCCTCTTCTTCCTCTTCAACACTTGGCCCCAAATCCCCAACTCCTGCATCTTCACCCTCCTGTTCTACCTCCTCCTCCTCCTCCTCAGAAGAGAAGTACATAACAATACCATAAACTCACCCTGGACTTTACCATGTTAATTACATAACCACGGGTATATCCAGCATACACTGGCATATGTTTTCTCTTTCTTTGTATTGTAAAGGTTGGTTCAGATTGAGTACCCTTGAAATTCCAAAATCCAAAATACTCCAAAATCCGAAAGTTGGTACATAGATAAGTTTATTTATTTATTTACTGTATTTGTATACCGCCTTTCTCAGCCCGCAGGCGACTCAAGGCGGTTAACAGGGCAAAATTCAATGCTTACAATGTCATAAATACAATTAAAAACAGCATATAATAAACACTAAACGAATCAATAAAATATAAATTCATAGTGTCTCCTTGTTAAAAACGTTGCCCGGACTCATTGTCTAGTCGTTCCATTTTCCTATGTCAATTACTCTGCATTTACAAACGCTTGTTCCAAAAGCCATGTCTTGACTTTTTTCCGGAATGTTAAAAGGGAGGTGGCCGATCTAATATCTATAGGGAGGGTGTTCCACAGCTGAGGGGCTACCACTGAGAAGGCCCTGTCTCTGCAAAACGTACTTGTGACAAAGACGGTAACGAGAGCAGGGCCTCCCTAGACGATCTTAAGGTCCTAGATGGCTCATAAGGGGAAATGCGTTTGGGCATGTAAATTGGGCCAGAACCATTTAGGGCTTTATAGGCTAAAGCCAGCACTTTGAATTGTGCCCAGTAGCAAACTGGCAACCAATCAGGCATGTAGCCGGGCGGGGGGGGGGGGGCTTGAGGGGCTTCAGCCCCCCCCCCCTGAAATTCTCATGGTGGTTCGCGAAAAGGCCTTACTGGTGCATTATTTAAACTGTTATGTTTATTCATATCATGATCTGATCACCATAATCAATATATCCCATATTGGGGTAATGATACAAAAGGTTTGCTAGGCTAGACCCTCTTTCACTCAGACTCAGCCCCCCCCCCCCGCAAAAAAAATTCCGCCCCCCCCCCCCCCGAAACGAAATCCTGGCTACGGTCCTGTAGCCAATGGAATTGGCACAACAGAGGAGTTGTACGTTCCCTGAGCACCACTCCTGTTAGCAATCTGGCTGCTGTTCGTTGGACCATTTCAAGCTTCTGGACAGTCTTCAAAGGCAACCCCATGTAGAGTGTGTTGCAGTAGTCTATACAGGATGTAACCAGAGCATGGACTACTGTGGACAAGTCCGACTTCCCAAGGTACAGGCACAGCTGCTACCATTGATTCAATGGGTCTGGTGTAGTTAGGTCTAGCAATGGAATTCCAGCCATCTTGGTTGTGTGCACCTTCAAGCCACCTGCTGACTTATGAAAACGCCATGAATTTTGTAATTTCCATAGATGAGGAACACTCCGAGGTGAAATACTCTGAAATAAGTATTTCGGCTTTGGAACACCCTCCCTATAGAGATACGATCAGCCTCTTCGCTGATGGTGTTTCGGAAGAGATTAAAAACATGGTTGTGTAAATAAGCATTCGGTTAGTTTGTTATCACCGAATTTTATGGACTAAGGACTGGTTAATTTGGATGACGAATTCTGGACTGTGATTTTAGTGACGAGATACATGGTATTATTATTGGTGGCCCAATAATTTGTATTGTCTATGTGTTGTTGTTTTAAATTGTATATTGTTTTTAATTGTTGTAAACCGCAATGAGTCGCCGACTTAGGCTGAGATATTAGCGGTATACAAGTGTATTAAATAAATAATAAATAAATAACAGTTAGAGAGAGATCCTAAGGCCTGTCAGTTTGTTGTGGACAGGATTATACACAATATACACAAAACATAGAAAGGGCAGGCTGTTATGTTAGAACGAAAGGTCATTTTTTTTGTACTGTCCTCATCACGATGATTCCCCAGCTGCGCCATGTCAATATCACAGACAGATATCTCCTTCCAGCTCCAAAGCAGTAGGGCACCGGTATATAATAAGCTTGTGAAAAGAGCTCCTGACTCAGTCTCTCCTGTTTGGAAGGATGATTCATCCCCAAAGGGAACCAGTCCTCAGCAAGTTGCATGCTTCTACATGCATAACATATCTGTGTTAGGAGCTAAAAATGACACGTCCACCGAGTATAAAAGAATCCCTTGCCACCAAGGAAAGCTTTTGTTCAGCCAGGAAATCTTGGTCTCCAGCCAAGTAGCAATGCCAGTCTCATAAGACCTCTTCTTCGGCAAGGAACATGAAAACTCTTCCCTGCTTGTGTTCTCTGAGCTTGTACAAAGGATTGCCTAGCAAACCTTAAAAAAGAGCTGAACTAAAATATACTAGATTCAGGTTGGTTTGAGGAAACAGGAGCAGAAGTTACATTTTTTATGACAACTCTAAGAATCTTCAGCAGTCAAGCATCAATGTTAAGTTAGCAACAAGGAATGGAAAAAGTGTTATGCAGAAAGGACTTCTTAAAATTTATTTTATTTATCGTGTCATCAGCAACCAGACATTTGTATTACATTTTTACTAAAACAAACAAACAAACAAACAGACAAAACACAGAGTTTGCAAGCTTGGTAGTTGATTAAATGTCCTTTGACCAGTATCTGGCCACTTGGAGTGCCTCTGGTGTTGCCGCAAGAAGGTCCTCCATTGTGCATGTGGCAGGGCTCAGGTTGCATTGCAGCAGGTTGTCAGTGGTTTGCTCTTCTCCACACTCGCATGTCGTGGATTCCACTTTGTGGCCCCATTTCTTAAGGTTGGCTCTGCATCTCGTGGTGCCAGAGCGCAGTCTGTTCAGAGCCTTCCAAGTTGCCCAGTCTTCTGTGTGCCCAGGGGGGAGTCTCTCATTTGGTATCAGCCATTGGTTGATGTTCTGGGTTTGAGCCTGCCACTTTTGGACTCTCGCTTGCTGAGGTGTTCCAGCGAGTGTCTCTGTAGATCTTAGAAAACTATTTCTAGATTTAAGTCATTGACGTGCTGGCTGACACCCAAACAAGGGATGAGCTGGAGATGTCACTGCCTTGGTCCTTTCACTATTGGCTGCTACTTCCTGGCAGATGTCAGGTGGTGCAATACCGGCTAAGCAGTGTAATTTCTCCAGTGGTGTAGGGCGCAGACACCCCGTGATAATGCAGCATGTCTCATTAAGAGCCACATCCACTGTTTTAACGTGGTGAGATGTGTTCCACACTGGGCATGCATATTCAGCAGCAGAGTAGCATAGCGCAAGGGCAGATGTCTTCACTGTGTCTGGTTGTGATCCCCAGGTTGTGCCAGTCAGCTTTCGTATGATATTGTTTCTAGCACCCACTTTTTGCTTGATGTCTCAGGCAGTGCTTCTTGTAGGTCAGAGCACGGTCCAGAGTGACTCCCAGGTATTTGGGTGCTGCAATGCTCCAGTGGGATTCCTTCCCAGGTGATCTCAGAGCGCTTGGGATGCTTGTCTGTTCTTGAGATGAGACGCTAGGCACATGTCTGACTTCTTAAGATGCATCTACACTATATAATTAATGCAGTTTGAGATCACTTTAACAACCATGGCTCAGTGCTATGGAAGTTCTGGTTTGGTGAGGCAACTGCACTCTTTAGCAGAGGAGGCTGAAGAACTTGTTAAAACTACACCTCTCATGATCCTATAGCATTGAGCCATGGTAGTTCGAGTGATGTCAAACAGCATTAATTCTACAGTGTAGATGCACCCCTACTGGGAGCACTCATTTCTGGAAGTCTCTTCTTTGCATAGTCCAATTGTTGGAAGCCATTTATCATCAAACATCAGTTGAAACCATTCACGTTTACCCAGCTGGTAACAATTATTTTGTTTTTGAATTGTTTTGTTTTTGTAATGCTGTGTTTATCCTCTGAAAATACTGGATTTGGATCTGTTTTACATTGTTGTGGTGATTTACATTTTTATCTTCTTAAAGGTTTTACTGTCCAGTGGTGCAAAAATGCCATAAATTTAGAGCAAATGCAATCAATAAGTGGGCATATTTCTATAAAGTAATCCTTCCCGTCTCATTCTATTCTAGTTTCCTCTCTATGTTTCAACAGGCTAAATTGCCAGAAGCCACGATGAAAACTAATTTTTACATAACAAGAAAACATCTGGAAGGCAGACAGGCAAGCAAGCAAGCTGGATGGAAGGTCATTATATCTCTCCTACACCTTTATGGACAAAAAATGCGGAAATGACATGCAAATGTGATGCAGCAGCTAAAAAAGCCAATGGGATTTTGGCCTGCATCAATAGGAGTATAGTATCTACATCCAGGGAAGTCATGCTACCCCTCTATTCTGCCTTGGTCAGGCCACACCATGAATACTGTGTCCAATTCTGGACTGGTCACTTGCCCTTAAGGATCCGACCACTTCAACTGCATCTTATCAGGTCCTTTGCATTTGTTAGGATGAGATCAAGAGTAGCCGACCCTCTTGTTGCCTCTTCTACCTTCTGGACCATGAAATTGTCTGCAAGGCAAGCGAGGAATTTGTTGGACTTTATATTCTTGGCAGAGTTTGTTTTCCAGCAAATATCGGGATAGTTGAAATCGCCTATGACTACTACATCTCTTCTCTGTGCCTGTTTGGTCAACTGTTGGAAGAAGACTTCATCAAGTTCTTCCTCCTGGCTTGGAGGTCTGTAGTAGACACCTACAGCGACATCTTTTTGAGTCCCAGTTTGCTTGATTCTTATTCAGATGCTTTCAAGCTGGTTTCCTGGTTTGCTGTCTTGCATCTCTTCTGCAGCGTAACAGTTTTTGACATATAAAGCTACTCCGCCTCCTCTCCCCTTTGTTCGGTTTTTGTGAAAGAGGTTATAGCCCTTTGTGTCTACATTCCAGCTTCTCTTTTCTTTACTCTCTGAGCACATGCATAGCTCAAGCCTGAACAAAAATGCAACAGTACCCAAAAGTCCCAAGCTCAGCCATTTCCCCAGGCATTGCCCGACCAATCAGCTTCATGCATCTTATTTTACAGTTGACACTCACTCACTGATTCCTTGCACGGTCCAACACGTTCCTCATAATATCACAGTATATACTACAGTACAGCATTACCTGTTGTGTTCTTCTCTGCTGCAGGTGACCACCTCTTGTTCTCAATTGCTATCAAATAGACTGGCAACCCTATAAATGAGAGATCCTGCTTTGCTTTCCACTCTTACATCCCAATCATCTGTAGTTAAAAAGTTATATTTTGGTAGAATCTTTTAAATCTGTCTCTTTAATAGAAGCATAAATTTTGATTATTATTAGGTTTATGAAATATTTCTGGGCCTATTGTTACGAACTGATAAAACTTTGCTTTTATATCCTTTGCTGGTTTTGTTACATCTCGTCGCACTCATTTCTTTTTAGAATATCATTTCTTGAGTAAACATTTAATTATGATTCAAAATGCCCAATTCTAGCTTGTTCACCCTAAGTATTGCAATGTTTATTTCTTGTTTAACTATGTCTATCGTCCCCTGATTTATGATTCTCATATTTCATGTTCCTATATTATGTTTTCTGCATCTTAAACTTTCTTTTCACTTCTGAGTACGTAACCAGCTGCATATACCGTATTTTTAGCTGAAGTCTAGATTTGTCATTAGCCACAGCATTACTAACAGTTGTTCTCTGTATTGTTGAAGGCTTTCATGGCCGGAATCACTGGGTTGTTGTAGGTTTTTTCGGGCTGTATGGCCATGTTCTAGAGGCATTCTCTCCTGACGTTTCGCCTGCATCTATGGCAAGCATCCTCACTACCGAAAAAACCTACAACAACCCAGTTGTTCTCTGCTGTCTCTCAGTAGCTTTTTGAATGCCTTCCAACCCGGGAGTCTCATCTTCTGGCACTACATCTTCCTTCTGCAAGTAATACATCCTGAAGAAAAGGTACACCAGTAGTGGCTGCTCACTTAATAATCACAAACTTCCGTGTTATGGAGTTCATTTGGAGTGCTGAAAGCATTTTTGCACATATAATTTTCTTATTTTTATCCCAGCCCTGTAAAGTGAGATGACCAAACTACTGAAAGGCACAAGTGACTCGCAGGCTGTCTTAGTCTAATTGTATGGTGTCTTCGGCCTAATTTCCAATGCATTCTCCAAGCAAACAATTCAGAGTTATTGACAATAACAACCTATCTCTTGCCTCACATCAACATAGAAAAGTATAAAAGGAAGTAAGGAAGAAAAACTGAAAAAGAGGAGGTATGTTGTCAAAGGCTTTCATGGCTGGAATCACTGGGTTGCTGTGAGTTTTCCGGGCTGTCTGGCCATGTTCCAGAAGCATTATCATTTTGCTAACATATATGGCATCCTTGGAGGTTGAGGGGTCTGTTGGACTTCTCTGACAATGACCTAATTTCCCCAGGGAGTGAATTCCACAAGCGAGGGGCCACCACCAAGAAGGCCCTGTCCCTCGTCCCCGCTAAGTATATTTGAGACAGAGGTGGGGCGAAGAGTAAGGCCTCCGCAGAAGATTTTAAACTCCGAAGTGGGACGCAGAAGGAGATACGTTTGGACAGGTATGCTGGACCGGAGCTGTATAGGGTTTTATAGGTCAAAACCAGCACTTTGAATTGTGTTTGGAATTGGATCGGCAGCCAATGGAGCTGACATAAAGGGGGTGGTATGCTCCCTGTATGATGCTCCGGTGAGTAATCTAGCTGCCACCCGTTGGACTATTTGCAGTTTCCGAACAGTCTTCAAAGGCAACCCCATGTAGAGTGCGTTGCAGTAATCTATTTTGGATGTGACAAGAGCTATTCGGGACTACTGTGGCCACCCACATTTGTGGTTTACCCACATTTGGTTCAGGACCAGAGCTTCCCAATTCTCGGTGTCTATGCCAGAGTTTTTAAGGTTGGCTTTGAGCCCATCTTTAAATCTCTTTTCTTGTCAACCAACATGCTGTTTTCTGTTCTTGAGTTTGGAATAGAGCAACTGCTTTGGGAGACAGTGGTCAGGCAGACGGACAAGGTGGCTGGTCCAGCAGAGTTGATGGTGGAGGACCATCACTTCAGTGCTGGTGGTCTTTGCTTCTTCCAGCATGCTGACATTTGTCTGCTTGTCTACCCAAGAGATTTGCAGAATTTTCCGGAGGCAGAGCTGATGGAATCGTTTCAGGAGTTGCATGTGACGTCTGTAGACCGTCCATGTTTTGCAGGCGTATAGCAGGATTGGGAGGACAGTAGCTTGATAAACAAGCACCTTGGTATCCCTACGGATGTCCTGGTCCTCAAACACTCTCTGCTTCATTTGGAAAAATGCTGCACTCACAGAGATCAGGCAGTGTTGTATTTCAGTGTCAATGTTGACTTTTTTGGAGAGGTGGCTGCCAAGGTAGCGGAAATGGTCAACATTTCCACTGTGCTCGCAGCTTGGGAGAGATCCTGGATCAATCTCTCAAAATGTCAACGCAGGTAGATGCGACAGTCAGGAGGGCTTACTACCAGCTTTAGCTGATATGCCAGCTGTGCCCTTTCCTAGATTTGGAGGATCTGAACTTGCTGACCGAAAGGTCGGTGGTATGAATCTGGGGAATGGGATGAGCTTCCGTTGTTAGTCCCAGGTTCTGTCTACCTAGCAGCTCAAAAGCATGCAAATGTGAGTAGATCAGTAGGTACTGCTTCTGTGGCGCTTCATGCAGTCATGCTGGCCACGTGACCTTGGAGGCATCTATGGCTCTTCGGCATAGAAATGGAGATGAGCACCACCCCCCAAAATTGAACAAGGGGAAACCTTTACCTTGGCTTACTTTTCCGTCTGGCTTGGGTAAGGATGGATAAAATTCAACAGCAGATCTACAGAAGCTTCAAAAAGATTTATTTAACACATGGGAACACTTAGCCTTAACACTAGAGTATGTTACAGGGGGTCCTCAGTGTAGTCGCCTTCAGTGGTTGGCCTCGAAAGCGACACAGACGCCCGGCTTCCACTGTGCTGAACAGGCCTCGAGGAGCCACTCAATTCCCGGGAAAACAGGGAAGTGACACTGGTCTTGGTGAGGACACTCTCCATCTCCTCTTTCTCCTCCTCCTCTTGGGTGCAAATAGGCAGGAGCGTGTGTGGGATGAACCTGTTGCGTGGACATCCAATAATGCCGATACTATTTGGAGAATGAGATATTTCTTTGTTACGACCCAGGAAGAGGCAGAGCAAGTCCTACCTACATCAACATCATGATGAAATCAGAATGCAAGATAAAGAGTTCATAACTGCTTCCCTGTGGTAGCTGGGATCTCTTGCAGCTTGAACCATTGCTCCATACCCTAGTGCAAGGAACTACCCTGCTTGCACAAAACACCTTCTTTGGTTGTACAGTGACACCCAGAAGATGCTCAAGAGTAGCCCCATTCTCCTAGGCGAGAGGCTGGATGCCTGCAGATGTGCGTATGGATGCCAACCACCTTGCATTACACAACCAGCAGAAAAAGTAGCCCCCACTCTTCCCAAGCCTTCAATGTATACGATGAGAAGATCAGGAAAGTGAAGGCTGCACCTTGCCCTGCCTGTACCATGCAAACCAGATGGTCCCTAACTGGTTCCAGGAGCCATTCTCCAACTACAAAACTGGAGAAAGAAGTGGCCTTCATATTTCATGGATAGGTGCAATGGTGGAATTTTCCGTTTTGCTAGTCCTCTAACGGTGATCGTGGCTGGGTTGCCCAGAGTTTTCCAGGCTGTATGGCCATGTTCCAGAAACATTCTCTCCTGACATTTTGCCCACATCTATGGCAGGCATCCTCAGAGGTTGTGAGGTCTGTTGGGAACCAGGTAAGTGAGGCTTATGTATCTGTGGAAAGAACTCTTGTCTGCTTGAGGCAAGTGTGAATGTTGCAATTGGCCACCTTGATTAAAATTGAATGGCTTTGCAGCTTCAAAGCCTGGCTGCTTCATGCCTGGGGAATCCTTTGTTGGGAGGTGTTAGCTGGCCCTGATTGTTTCATGTCAGGAATTCCCCTGTTTTTGGAGTGTTCGTCTTTTATTTACTGTCTTTGGCTTCTGGGTACAAAGGCCAAGATTAAGATAATCCCTCAATGAATTCTAATTAATTCTACATGCACATTCTGAAAAGTAGTACATTGTCTTGAGGTGTTTGGAGAAGAAGGTGAATGATTAATATAATAATATAATATATAAACATAATAAAATAAAATAAACTGGTTATGCTTCAGGCAAACGTATCACATTTTTCACTACTAGTGGTATGAACTAAGCACTATGGGTCCTTAGCATATGTAACATGAATAGTGGGTCCAGAACCCCCCAGTGGATACCAAAACCCATAAATACTCAAGTCCATTTATATACAATAGGGTAGTAAAATGGTGTCCATTATATAAAATGAAAAAAAAAAATCAAGATTTGCTTTTAGGAATTTGTGGGGTGCATTTTCAAGTCATGAGAGCATCTTGATTGTGCTTTTCTTGCATGTCAGGAGGTTGGACTAGATGGCCCTTGTGGTCTGTTCCAACCCTATTATTTTATTATTTAATCTGTGGATACAGAAACCATGGATATGGAGGACCAACTGTAGTGCTAATCTGCTCATCAGAAAAACAGGTAAAACAAGTCTGAGGACTGTTTCTTGTTGGATGTTGGTTTGCAGCAATACTAGGGTAAAGATTCTACAACAAGGAGATGGGGTGTAACTCCACACCCACAAAATCATATTGTACATTGGAGAATTTCAACATGCACAACCAAATGTTCAAACATATGTGAAACACATGACTCCAATGAGCAATTCCCATCTGCTATGGCACTTCATGCACCAAAGCACCACGCATTCAACTCTGACTTCTGTATTAGACAAAAACATCCAACTAATTCTATAAGAGAAGGCAGGAACATATTACGCCACTAACAGAAAGCTAGCCCAAATTTGCTACACTGCAATGTGCAGAATGGCTTTTGTTCCTTACTTTGTTGATGACACAATGGTGGACAACTCTGGTAGCTCTTCAGGGGCATAACTTGGGGGGCTTTTGCCAGGACGGAGATAATGGTCCTGGAAAAGGTACTGGGCGCTATCTTTTGCCATAGGCAGCAAAGTACTAAGCACAGGTGACCGCTGATCCATGACACTCCTTATAGCAGGTTGCCTGGGGTCTGTCTTCCTTTGGGAGAAAAAGACGCACATTAAGGAGGTATAAAGAAGAGAAGTCAAATGATTAATAATAATAATAATAATAATAATAATAATAATAATAATACACCAGCTAGCAGAGTGACCTTGTTTGCTGTGTACTATTTTTTTGTGTTTCTAATAATAATAATAATAATAATAATAATAATAATAATAATAATAATAATAATACCAGTACAGGTGGTCCCAGTGGTCATCAGCACACTGGGTGCCATGCCAAAAGATCTCAGCCAGCATTTGGAAACAATAAACATCGACAAAATCATGATCTGTCAATTGCAAAAGGCCACCTTATTTGGATCTGCACGCAGCTTTCGAAAATACATCACACAGTCCTAGACGCTTGGGAAGTGTTATACTTGTGATTTTGTGATATGAAATCCAGCATATAGATCTTGTTTGCTGTGCCATACTGTGCTTTTGTGTCAATAATAATAATAATAATAATAATAATAATAATAATAATAATAATGCCTGTGACAAAGAACTGGTGGGATCACAAGCCTGAAAAAATGTTACAGAAAATGAACATGTCAAAATATTCAGGGACTTCCGAATCCAGACTGACAGAGTTTTGGAGTGCAATACTCCTGACCACACAAACGTGGGGGGAAAAGTATGGATTGTCGATGTTGCAATCCCAGGTGACAGCAGAATTGTTGAGAGGCAACTGGAAAAGCTTACACAATATGAGAATTTAAAGATCGAACTGCAAAGACTGTGGCACAAGCCAGTAAAGGTGGTCCCATTTATGATCAGCACACTGGGTGCAATGCCTAAAGACCTTGGCTTGCACTTAAAAGCAATCAGCTCTTCAGGGGCATAACTTGGGGGGCTTTTGCAGCTGACAAGATTACCATCTGTCAGCTGCAAAAGGCCACCTTACTCGGATCTGCACGCATTATTTGCCAATGCATCACACAGTCCTTGGTAAGTATCTGACGTGATCCAATACAAAAGCCAGCATAGTGATGTTGTTTGCTGTGTACTAATCTTGTTTTGTATCAAATAATAATATAAAAACTTTATTTATAACCTGCCCTCTCTCTCCAGAGGGACTCAAGGCAAGGACAAAACCTGTCTTTGAGGAGCAACATGGCAAGGCTTTCATGGCCGGAATCACTGGGTTGTGGTGTGTTTTCTGGGCTGTATGGCCATGTTCCAGAAGCATTCTCTCCTGATGTTTCGCCTGCATCTATGGCAGGCATCCTAAGAGGTTGTGAGACATCCAGGGTGGGAGAAAGAACTCTTGTCTGCTTGAAGCAAGTGTGAATGTTGCAATTGGCCAGCTTGATTAGCATTGAATGGCCTTGCAGCTTCAAAGCCTGGCTGCTTCCTGTCTGGGGGAATCCTTTGATTAAATGTTAATCAAGGTGGCCAATTGCAACATTCACACTTGCCTCAAGCAGACAAAAGTTCTTTCTCCCACCCTGGACATCCCACAGATGTATAAACTCCACTTACCTAGTTTCCAACAGACCTCACAACCTCTGAGGATGCCTACCATAGATGTAGGTGAAATGTCAGGAGAGAATGCTTCTGGAACATGGCCATACAGCCCGCAAAATTCACAGTAAACCTCTATGGGAGCTGTTTTTCTTTGTAAAACCTAGAATATAGGAATTGTTTTTTTCTAACAATGAGAGGTCTTGCCTGCTAAGTTCATAATGCTGTAGAACTTCCTAGCACTGGCAGTTCATTGTTTCTTTGTCCCAAAAAATCCCACCTGAAGTTTGTGTGAAAACATTTGTATTACATATTAACCCTAGTTAATGCAAATGACTCACTTGAAAAGGCAATAGTGTTTGGTAGGGTAGAGGACAGCATAAAAAGAGAAAGAACGCCTTCCAGATGAATAGACTATATCAGGGAAGCCATGGCTGCTCTGAGTCTGCAAGACTTGAGCAGAGCTGTTGAGAACAGGGTGACTTGTAGGTCTCACATAAAGTCACCATAAACTAAAGTCTACTTAATGGCAATCAACAACAACAACAACAATATAGAAGGCAATGGGGGGAAGGGGAGACTGCATTCCCAATGGATAGACTCAAGGAAGCCTAACCAAAGATGTTGAGAACAGGTTGACTTAGAGCTCTCTCATTCATGAGTCACCGTCAGTGGTTCCCAACCTTTTGGGCCTCTAGGTGTTTTGGTTTTCAATTCCGAAAAATCCCAGCCATCTTACCAGCTGTTAGGAATTGTGGGAGCTGAAGTCCAAAACACCTGGAGGCCCAAAGGTTGAGAACCACTGCAAGTCAACTTGGCAACAATGCATCATTTACTCAAAGCCCTTCCACCTATTCCGATGGACAGTTTTGGATTAGGATGTACTGTGCACAAGAGCAAAAACCAAGTCATACTTGCGATAAGGGAAAGGGACTTTCTTAATTTCCTTGGTAACATCCGTTTTTATAATTTCCTTGGATTTTGTTCTGTCTCTCAGAGCCGGGTTGAACATGTTTGAGCGGAGCAGTCTGCCCACTTCCTGCTGGATTTCCTTGAGGTTCTTCTGCCTGAAGGTCACAAAAGCCACGTAGGCAGCAAAGTTGTACAAACACTAAATAACAATAATGAAAAAATAATCAGTATAACAAAAAGAACATTTTTGCAAACAAGGCCAACAACTATTTCCGAGGTTTTTGCATTTGTAAAAGGAAGGAAAGCCAGAGGGGCCACCATTTAACCATCTTCCACGTGCCATTGTTTAACCTTCAAGTTGTTTCCAACTTGTGGCTATGTTTTTGGATTTTCTGAGGCTGAGAGTGTGTGACTCTCCCAAGGTCACCCAACAGGATACTGTGAACAAATTGATAATTGAACCCTGGTCCCCAGAATCATTGTTCAGTGCTTAAACCATTACACCATGCTAACTTCGCATGCTATAGGGTCACAACACACATCATCAAATACACTCAATCTAAGAAGCTAAGCAGAACTGGAATTAGTTATCACTTAGCTCAGTGGTTCTCAACCTGTGGGTCCCCAGGTGTTTTGGCCTACAACTCCCAGAAATCCAGTTTACCAGCTGTTAGGATTCCTGGGAGTTAAAGGCCAAAACATCTGAGGACCCACAGGTTGAGAACCACTGACTTAGATGGAAGCTCACCAAGCAATACTAGGGATCTCCACATCACACTAGAGAATGAATCCACTTTAAATCTGGTTGGGCCAACCAAGGGCAAGATGGATAGATGGTGTCCTTGAAGTGACTGGCTTGACCTTGAAGGAGCTGGGGGTGGTGATGGCTGACAGGAAGCTCTGGCATGGGCTGATCCATGAGGTCACAAAGAGTCAGAAACGACAGAACGAATATCCACAATATCTGCTTTGAACTGGGTTATCTGAGTCCACACTGCCATATAATCCAGTTCTGTGTGGATTTTATACAGCTGTTTGGAAGGGGCCTGTGTGAATGTGATTTGCTGATTCCAACTTGACTAAGACATACTACTGCCAAAGTCCCTTATACAGGCACCAGAATATGTATGAGTTCATACATGTGCTTTGTGGCCATACCAGTTAACAACTAAGTTAATGTGACTTGCCCAAGGTTATCTAGTGGGCATCCATGGTTGAATGGGGATTTGAACCCAGATCTTTCTAGCCCAACACTCCAATCCCCACTCAATGTAGGATCCTTATACCAGAGTGGATCTTTAGAAGTGTATTAAAGGTAAAGGTAGTCCCCTGACATTAAGTCCAGTCATGTCTGACTCTGGGGTGTGGTGCTCATCTCCATTTCTAAGCCTAAGAGCCAGCGTTGTCCGTAGACACCTCCAAGGTCATGTGGCCGGCATGACTGCATGGAGCGCCGTTACCTTCCCGCCGGAGCGGTACCTATTGATCTACTCACATTTGCATGTTTTCGAACTGCTAGGTTGGCAGAAGCTAGGGCTGACAGCGGAAGCTCACGCCGCTCCCCGGAATCGAACCTGCGACCTTTCGATCAACAAGCTCAGCAGCTCAGTGCTTTAACCCACTGCGCCACCGGGGGCTCCTGAGAAGTGTATTAGGTCACCTTAAAGAACAAACAATTTAAGTCTTTAAAGTGGCACAAGTTCACTAACTATTTTCCCATGCAGTAGTACATTAACCACTTATGGTTAACCACCCTCTTCATAGTTAATAATATGTTTCTCTTCAAAAAGGATACCACAGTGCAATAGAGTGCAAAATACTGAGAAACTACAAGGAGAGCACGTTCCAAGGGCAAGAGAAAAATGGAAATAGAAATTACTCATGGATGGTCCAAATGATAGCCCACTGAAGCTAGTTTAAAACTGGTGCAGAAGGGATCAGAAATTTGGGAAACCCATCACATGAGGGCATCATGGGGAAAAGGAGGTAAAACTACATGGGAAATCCCAAAAGGAGTGAGCTTGGAGCCTACAAGAAGAAGGTCCAGCCCCAGCTTCTAAGGTTCCTACCACTGGTGTCGCCCATCTAGGCCAGTACTGTAGATACTGAAAGATATCATATCACGAGAGTTGATACACAGGGGCTATTTCTGAAACTGCAACCCAAGTATGGGCAAACTTCAGCCCTCCAGATGTTTTGGACTTCAACTCATACAATTCCTAACAGCCTACCGGCTATTAGGATTTGTATGAGTTGAAGTCCAAAACACCTGGAGGGCCAAAGTTTGTCCATAGCTGCTGTAGCCCTTCTGTTACTTGTCTTACCTCAAAGAACTCCCTGTCTTTCTGTGCGGCTGATATTTTTCTCCTAAAATAATGAACAGAAGAATAATTAAATTGGAAACAGCACAAGAAGTCCAAAGATCTTGGTATGTTTCTACCAATTATCTCAATATTCTCTCCCATTCTGATAACCAAGAAACCAAACTGGGTGCATCTACACTTTGGCTTCCATACAGTTTGACTGTAATTCCCATCATCATTGGCTCTGTTGGCAGAGACTGATGTGATAGGATGAGTCAAAACTGACTCATCCAGAGACAGCTGGCTAAAAATAGGTTATGGTTAACCACGATATGCACCACCATTCTCATTGACTAGAATTGCTAGGTCATTTTAAGATAAGAAAATGACTGTGTGTTTGACTAAATCAGTGGTTTCCAACCTGTGGTCCATGGACCACCAGTGGTCTGCAAGAACTAAAACATGGTCTGCGGCCTCACCATTACTACATTGTTGCAACAAGGGTGACTGGCCTCGTGAAACCCTACAGTGCTGAGGCTTATTAAATATGGTTTTCTATCAGTGAGCAGATGGAAACTACTGGATGGCATATGTTCTGTATTGGAAACTAGAGCTGATGTGGTCTATCCAATGCAACTTTCTGAATCAGCACCCCAAACCAAATCTAAATTAGATGAAAAACTGATTCGTAACCCTTTTGGTACTAATGTTGGAGAGTGGATCCTGGTCCAAGTGGTCCCTGGTCCAAAAGTTCCCTGGTCCAAGTGGTCCCTGGTCGAGGAGGTCCCTGGTCGAGGAGATCCCTGGTCCAAGTGGTCCCTGGTCCAAAAGTTCCCTGGTCCAAGAGGTCCCTGGTCCAAGAGGTCCCTAGTCCAAAGGGTCCCTGGTCCAAGTGGTCCTTAGTCAAGAGGTCCCTGGTCGAGGAGGTCCCTGGTCGAGGAGGTCCCTGGTCAAGGAGGTCCCTGGTCCAAGTGGTTCCTGGTCCAAGAGGTTCCTGGTCCAAGTGGTCCCTGGTCAAAGAGGTCCCTGGTCCAAGTGGTCCTTGATCAAAACAAGGATGGGAACCACTGGACTAAATAAACATGTGTGTTACTTTAGAAACATTATGTTAGAAATATGCCAGGCTCAGAAGTATTGTAAGACAAGACCACAGAACTGGCCTTCAGTCTGTTGGCAGCATGTTTACAATATGTTCTCCAAAGGTAGGAAGAAAAAAGGGGCAAGCCTGGCAGATGGAAAAACTGGAGTCAACCCCTTTCATATAAACCTCAACAGGTATTTTAGGTTTTACACGAGCACTGTGGGTACAGGAAATAAAAAGTGCTTTTGGGGTGTTTCTACATGGACAGGTATAGGCACTCCTATACCTACTTATCTATGTAGAAGTAATCCCCTCTGAACATGCACAGAACTGCCTTTTCAAAGCATTTCATACAGACAGATTTGTTTTGGAATAGTGTCAGTAAAGCAATTTGAGTTCAGTCAAAACCCTTTTCCAGGAACAAGAGAATGGTATATGGCTTCTGTCTCCATATCACAAAGATTTTTAAGAGGCTTTAAACAAAATGTATTCAAAAGAGATCCTGGAAACGAGGGCAAGTGAAGTCACCTGGTAGGTTGTATAACCAGGCCCAAATGCTGCAGGCAAACATTCCTTCCAATGGACAAAGCAAACCAAGATCATGGCTTTATAAAACACAAGGCTCGGTTTCAAAATTTCCTCTTGTAAACAAAGCCAAAAGCTTACAGAGAGACAAGGCAATGCAGAAAATCTCAGAAGAGAAAGGATGGGTGTGGCTCCCTAAAACATGCTGGACACTACATACAATCAGCTCCAGTCAGCGATGATGGGAGCCAGAGTCCCAAAACATATGGAACTTTACAGAGTCCTAACCTGCTATAAGAGTTCCATTGGGCTCAGTGGAATTTGCATTTCAATAAATATGCAAAGGAGTGGGTTATAAAGAAATCCTAGTTAATTAATCAACTGATTAAATCCACATATATTATCCTATCTAAAACATAGTTTCGATTTTTTTTGGTCAAAGGCATTTACGGTTGGAATCACTGGGGTGTTCTGTGGTTTCCAGGCTCTATTGCCATATTCTAGCCAGCATTCTCTACTGATGTTTTGCCTCCATCTGTGACTCAGATCCTCTGAAGATGCTAGGCAGCGATGCGGGTGAAACGTCATGAGGAAATGCTACTATAACATGACTATACAACCCATAACCCACACAACACCCAATTGCAAAATTGTACTATATTTCATAGCATCAGAAAAGATCCCTGAGTACACAAGACTGAATATACATTCTGGCAATCCATACTACCTCCTGCAACTTTTCTACCTTTCTCCTGACTATTCATTCATATTTTCTGTGTGTGTGTGTGTGTGTACATGCCTTCAAGTCGCCTGCCAAGTTATAGCAACTCTTTGAATTTCAAGGAATACTCAGAGGTGGCTTTCACAAGTCTTTCCTCTGAAATATAGCCCACAGTAACTGGTTTTCTATGGTGGTCTCCCATTTAAGTTTTAACTAGAGTTGACTCTGCTTAGCGTCAAAGCTCCTGTACCTTTACAGTATTTAAGCCATTCGTTGCACTGCATTTTATTACCCTTGCATTCAAAGTTTCCAGGGAGGTTTATAATAGCTAATAAAGATGTAATAAATGGAACATCACCTAACGAACGGTACAATTACTGGCTGGAAACTGATTAGTCACACACTAATGGGATGCGTCCCATTAAACCTAGTGGTACTTACTTTTGAGCAGGAAGGCAGAGGCTTGTGCTATAAGTAGGTTACTTGTGTTTACAACTCGGCTGGCTGGCAAGTACTAACTATCCAATTAGACCCCTCATTACACAAAATCAAGTTGCTGATCAATTTAAAGCAAACCTCAAATCTACAAAAGCTAGGAACAGCAGCTTTAAAACTGGCAATAGGATTCAACCCAGGTTTGGAATAACACTGCTGGAGATTGGGAAATTTGCCTCAGTATATAGAATCATAGAGTTGGAAGAGACCTCATGGGACATCCTGTCCAACCTTCTGCCAAGAAGCAGGAAAATCTCATTCAAGGCACCCCCGACAGATGGTCATCCAGCTTCTGTTTAAAAGCCTCCAAAGAAGGAACCTCCATCACACTCCAGGGCAGAGAGTTCCACTGCTGAACAGCTCTCACAGTTAGGAAGGTCTTCCTCATGTTCAGGTGGAATCTCTTTTCCTGTACTCTGAAACCATTGTTCCACGTCCTAATCTCCAGGGCAGGAGAAATCAAGTTTGCTCCCTCTTCCCTATGACTTCCTCTCACATATTTATACATGGCTATCATGTCTCCTCTCAGCCTTCTCTTCTTCAGGCTAAACATGCCCAGCTCCTTAAGCCGATCCTCATAGGGCTTGTTCTCCAGACCCTTGATCATTTTAGTCGCCCTCCTCTGGACACATTCCAGCTTGTCAACATCTCCCTTCAATTGTGGTGCTCCCGTTCTCCACGAACTCTCAAAGATTATTGTCAGTGGTTCTGAAATGACTTCCACTGGTTCCTTCAATACTCTTGGATATAGTTGATCCAGCCCTGTGGACCTGAATTATGTGTGTGGGCAGTGAGAGAAACCCTTTTAGGGCTGTCAACAGTTTATAATCTTTTCAATTTCTCGTGATTCTGTAGACCAGAGATGGCCTTCCAGACATTATAATACACAATTTATTGTCGGAGGCTTTAATGGCCGGAATCACTGGATTGTTGTAGGTTTTTCCGGGCTATATGGCCATATTCTAGAGGCATTTTCTCCTGATGTTTCACCTGCATCTACCATATTCCATGCAGCTGTGGACAAGTCTACACAGGGACCACCAAATGCAGCATTGCCCAAACACGAATGAAGGAACATGAAAGGCACTGCAGACTACTTCAACCAGAGAAGTCAGCCATAGCAGAGCACCTGATGAACCAACCTGGACACAGCATTATTATTTGAGAACACAGAAATGCTGGACCACTCTCACAACCACCATGGCAGACTACACAGAGAAGCCATTGAAATCCACAAGCATGTGGACAATTTCAACAGAAAGGAAGAAACCATGAAAATGAACAAAATCTGGCTACCAGTATTTAAAAAAACCAAAAATTACAACAGCAAAACAACAGAGAGTAAACAATCAGGCACATCAAATCACTCTCAACAAAAGATTTCCCCCAGGCACTTCCAAGCCATTAAATGCTAATCAAGGTGGTCAGTTGAAACATTCACACCTAGCTCCAGCAGACAAGAGTCCTTTATCCCACTCTGGTCATTCCACAGATATATAAACCCATTTTCCTACTTCCAACAGACCTCACTACCTCTGAGGATGCTTGCCATAGATGCAAACGAAACATCAGGAGAAAATGCCTCTAGATCATGGCCATATAGCCTGGAAAAACCTACAACAACCCATTATAAAACACAACTTTCATAATTCATGCTACTGGGGCTAAAAACATCTATCCAAGCCTGTTGCAGACAGGTTAATAATGAAAAGCCTCACTTGTAGATCAGAGTTAATAATACAGAAGCAAAGCAGGGTGTTTTCTTTTTCCTGGTTAGCAAATCTCTTATCTCTCCCATCTCACCCCACCTGAACCGTTCCTCCAATCTCACACTGAGCGTGTTCTGGCCAATGAGAGCTTGCTCTTAAAATTAATTTGGCCAAATGTTGTGTGTTCATAAGTAAGAATATAATCCAAAGCTTTCCTCTCTACATAAAAAAAAATGCCCCAGAGGAGACTGGCATCATTAGGTTTTATGCAGCCTCTCCCAAAACCAGAAATACCTGGTTTCTTTCTGATTTTGTTGGGACACAAAACAATCTAAAAGGGGGGAAACATACCGGAAAAACAGGGATTTTGATCATGCTACTGATTAAACACCCACAAACTCAGGTGAGATTTCAGCACTTAAATTCCCACCTTTTTACTATGCTTTATACCTGTACTGGGCAAACTTGGGCCCTCCAGGTGTTTTGGACTTCAACTCCCACCATTCCTAACAGCCTACCGGATGTTAGGAATGGTGGGAGTTGAAGTCCAAAACACCTGGAGGGCCCAAGTTTGCCCATGCCTGCTTTATACATTCTGGGAATAAGAACTTTGCTAGAGAGCATGCCTTAAAGCAGAACCAGCATGCTGTTTTGATCTCGGTAATGGTCTACAACTCTGGAGACCAGGTTTGAATTGCCGCTTGTCTGTGGAAACCTACTGGGTGACCTTGGGCAAGCAACACTCTCTCGGATTCAGAAGGAAGCAAAAGCAAACCCTTCTGAGCAAAAGAAAACCCCGTGATAGGAAAAATTCATGACAAAACATGAAAGAATGAGAGACTGGTTCTAGACACACAAAGAAAAGGGGTTGGCAGAAATTTAGACAAAAAAACATATGGATTCATTCTCCTTTGAGTCAGCTAGTCTGCCTAAGAAGAGGCAACATGGTGTAGTGGTTTGAGCATAGAACTATGGCTCTGGAGAAGAGGGTTCAAATCCCCACTCAGTCATGGCTGAGTCACATACTCTCAGCCTCCAAACAAAACCATGGTAGGTTCACCTTAGGGTTGCAATAAATTGGAAATGACCTGAAGGCACGAAACAACACTGCTATTCCTTGGGTTGCTGTGAGTTTTCTGAGCTGTATGGCCATGTTTCAGAAGCATTCTCTCCTGACATTTCACCCATATCTATCATAGACACCCTCAGAGGTTGCGAGGACTTTTGGAAACTAGGAAAGTTGGGTTTATTCAGGGTGAGGCAGCATAACTTCCTTTTTTCAAAACTTAATAAAACCCATTGTATGAATCAGATTTTTAAATTTTTTTTATAATGTAGGCGCATTTGTTTTACGTAGTTTTGAAGATCAAATTAGGTAGGTGACGTCCCCCATTTTCCATACACTGTGTAAACTGATTTCTGGTGTTTGTCATGACTCTTGCCAGCATAGCAGGCGTTATGTTGGCAATTTCTTCCTGGATGTTGGTCTTCAAATCTTGTAGGGTCCTTGGACGGTTCACATAAACACGGGATTTCAAAAAAACCCCATAGAAAAAAATCACAAGTGGCCAAATCTGGAGAGCAGGCCAGCCACTCCAAATCCACTCGAAAAGTAGGCCTCAGTGGCAAAAGCACGCTCCTCACTGTTCCAACGCATGATGGCGACTGAACTGTGTCAGGACAAAACTTTATACTCCCACCTTTCAAATGAGACCACTAGTGCTCTGCTACGTCTTGAACCAACTGAATGGCGCGCATTTTAAAAAAGGAAATTATGCTGCTGCACCCTGTATATCTGTGAAATGTCCAGAGTGGGAGAAAGAACTCTTGTCTCTTTGAGGCAAGTGTGAATGCTGCAGTTGCCAACTTTGATTAGTATTGAGTGGCCTTGCAGCTTCAAAGCCTGGCTAACTCCTGCCTGGGGGAATCCTTTGTTGGGAGGTGTTAGCTGGCCCAGATTGATTCTTGTCTGGAATGCTAATCAAGGTGGCCAATTGCAACACTCACACTTGCCTCAAACAGAGAAGAGTTTTTCCCTCCTCCCTGGACACTCTACAGATATATAAACTTCACTTGGCTAGTTTCCAACAGACCTCACAACTTCTGAGGATGCCTGCCACAGATGTGGGCAAAACTTCAGGAGAGAATGCTTCTGGAACATGGCCATACAGCACAGAAAACTCACAGAAACCAAGTGATTCTGGCCATGAAAACCTTCGACAACTGCTATTCCTTCTCTTTTGTCCGTCTCTTTGGTCTGTTTCTCTAAAATACAGCCTACCTAGCCATTATCATGTTCCAATTATGGGACTCATCATTATCACTGATGCTTATTATACCATATTTCTTCAATTGTAAGATTCCATTGATTGTAAGACGCACCCTAATTTCAGTACCAACAACAACAACAAAAAATACACAAAATGCACCTGCAATTGAAGATGCACCCCATTTTCAGATATTTTTATATGGGAGGAAAGTACATCTTAGAACTGAATAAATACAGTATAATATTTGCTGTCCTTTGTTAAGAGTTCAAGATCATGTTGTTTATTTTCCATGTGCATTAGTGTAGAGCAGGCATGAGCAAACTTCGGCTCTTCAGGTGTTTTGGACTTCAACTCCTACAATTCCTAACAGCCGATAGGCTGTTAGGAATTGTGGGAGTTAAAGTCCAAAACATCTGAAGGGTTGAAGTTTGCCCATGCCTGGTGTAGAACTATCAAATGTCTCTGCATTGATGGAGATCTTTAGTGATGGAGACAATTGTATCTCTACCTGATATATACCATTGTCTAATAAGCTAGGGCACAAAATGCAATAGGTGGCCAATAGAAATATGTGCTTTCTTCTAAACTATGCATGCATACAAGGATGCATGTGTGCAGTCTTTTTAATTCATTGTTCAAGTGAAGGCCTTCTGGCCTAAACAATCTGCCTCATGCTGGCTCTTGCTCACACAACACCTGGGGCTGGGTTCCGGCCTGTGATGAGTCTGGAATTAACCAGACTTGATGCTGGATTTCCCTGCTTAGTCAGCAAGAAAAAGGAAAATCACTCGTGCAACCACACGCTACAGGGGTGGCTGACACGACACTGCAGAGATTGCAGCTGCTCAAGACCCACTGGCAATAGGACTCCACCCAGGTTTGCAATAACGATGCTGGAGATTGAGAACTTTGCCTCAGTATATAGAATCATAGACTCATTGAGTTAGAAGAGACCTCGTGGGCCATCCAGTCAACCCCCTGCCAAGAAAAAGGGAAAATTGCATTCAAAGCACCCCCAACAGATGGCCATCCAGTCTCTGCTTAAAAGCTTCCAAAAAAGGAGCCTCCACTACACTCTGAATGGCTGTCACAGTTAGGAAGCTCTTCCTGATGTTCAGATGAAATTTCCTTTCTTGTAGTTTGAAGCCATGGTTCCACGTCCTAGTCTCCAAGGCAACAGAAAACAAGCTTGCTCCCTCCTCCCTATGACTCCCTCTCACATATTTCTACATGGCTATCATGTCTCCTCTCAGCCATCTCTTCTGCAGGCTAAACATGCCCAGCTCTTTAAGCTGCTCCTCATAGGGCTTGTTCTCCAGACCTTTGATCATTTTAGTCGCCCTCCTCTGGACACATTCCAGCTTGTCAACATCTCCCTTCAATTGTGGTGCCCAGAATTGGACACAGTATTCCAGGTGTGGTCTAACCAAAGCAGAATAGAGGGGTAGCATTACTTCCCTGGACCTAGACACTATGCTCCTATTGATGCAGGCCAAAATCCCATTGGGTTTTTTTAGTCACCGCATCACCTTGTTGGCTCATGTTTAACTTCTTGTCCACGAGGACTCCAAGATCTTTTCCACACGTACTGCTCTCGAGCCAGGCATCATCCCCCATTCTGTATTGTTGCATTTAATTCTTTCTGCCTAAGTGGAGTATCTTGCATTTGTCCCCATTGAATTTCATGTTGTTAGTTTTGGCCAATCATCTCTCTGTTCAGATCATTTTGAGTTCTGCTTCTGTCTTCTGGTGTATTAGCTTGCTGTTGTTGTTATTTATTCAGTCGCTTCCAACTCTTCGTGACCTCATGGACCAGCCCATGACAAAGCTCCCTGTCGGCTGTGGCTATCCCAAGTTCCTTCAGGGTCAAGCCAGTCACTTCAATGATACCATCCATCCATCTTGCCCTTGGTCGGCCCCTCTTCCTTTTTCCTTCAATTTGTTCCATCACCAATTTCTTCTCCAAGCTTTCCTGCCTTCTCATTATGTGTCCAGAGTACTTCATCTTTGCCTCTAATATCTTTCCCTCGGAGTATTAGCTATTCCTCCCAATTTGGCCCCATCTGCAAACTTGATGTTCATGCTGTTTGAGTTCAGCCTGTGATTGTGTTTCAGGATCAGGGTGCTTTGGATGTGGGAAGTGATGCCAATGAATTTCAAGATGGCAATGGTTTGGTCGATGATACTGATGCATAGAAGGACCAGGAGACCCCTGTGCAAAGTTTAGTTTCCCATGAGAATGTCCCTGAAAGGTGTGGGGATGATAGTATACTCCCTGAATTGCTACTGGAAAGTTCCCAGAATTTGGGGCTTGAAAACAACTGGGCACATGGTCCAGCTGCAAAACGTAATATGCAAATAGATAGGCGGCAGGAGATTAGTCTAAACAGGCAGACCGAACAGTGGCTTCGGCGGTCTACCAGGATCCGACAGAAAAAGATAAGGGAACCTCAATTAAAGCTAAACCAATTTCTGAGTGTTTGGAATAGTTTAACGAGGGGATAAAATATGAAATATCCCTTATCAAAAAGGACACCTGTCAACCCCAGTTCATAGAAAACAATAAATCAGAATTGAGGCATATCCTAGCTTATCATTCATGAGATGGGTGTGGGTTTGCACTCCTAATTGCTTCTGCTTGGTTTCTCCAATTAGTACAAGTTTCTCCACCCAGAAACTGATGCTGGACTTCTTCTTTTTTTACCCGTGAACATTAGTTACTCAAAGCAGAAGCCATGACTCTAACTTCAGACTGGCATGACCTCAGAAGGTGTTTCCAGCTGAGACTTTTGTCATACAAACTCTTCCCTGTCTCATTTACTGCAGGAGGAGGAAGAATATCCCAGCCAAAATGTGGGAAAGTCTTTTGACAAAGTTCATAGAACTGTAGAAAACTTGAGGGGCACAGGGAATGGTGAGTGAGTTGATTTGCATAAAGTGAAGGACTAAAAGCATCAGCATATTTTAAGTTAAACCCTTTACCACTAGCAATCTAAACATTAGGAGAGTCATTTCAACTTTTTAGGCTGGAGGAGAATGTAGAAAAGTTGGCAAATGTGCAAGCAATGGGTTGGCTAAGACATCATGGCCATCTAGGAAACTACACAGGGCTGAGTTGGAACCTCCCACAAAGGCCAGATTCAATCCCAGAACCTAAAGCTCCCCAACTCAGGTCCAAACAAGGTCAAATTCAATTTGTACACCTTCTCCACCACTTTTGCCATCTTTGTTTCTCCTCTGGCATCAAGGAGGAAAGGATCAAAGAGCTGAATCATGCTTATACATCAAGTATGGGCAAACTTCGGCTCTCCCTCCAGATGTTTTGGACTTCACCACAATTTCTAACACCCTGTGATACGACCAAGAGCCTCCCATCTGGAATTACCCCAGAGAAAACATTTTCGAGGCACAATAATTTCCTTACTTGCCACAAGCCATGTGATGCTGATCAGCCATCCCTAGGCCTAGGATGAGGATGCAGTACCGCTCGGCGAGATGCTTTTTGGTCACGGCCAGATGGATTTGGTTCTGCCTAATTTCTTTTTTTTCCTTGGCACTCGGCTTTCTGGTCGACCAATAAACAAACAAACAAAAGATCAAAGAAGCTGGAGCAATTTAAACGTTAGATCATGAAATTACAGGACAGGGATAGATGGCACACCCCAGATTGCCAAGACAGGCTTGCACAAGTGGACCTGTGGTACCCAGACTCTCATTAATACATAAGGTGAAAACAATAGAAAGGAAGAGGCTACGGTCACAAACAAGGAGCAGGAGGGAGAAGGCCCCACCACTCTGGAAAGCAATCAGATAGGTGATCAATTTTTTCATCATGTCAGAAGCGAATTGGGAATATACTGCAAGTCACTTCTGGTGTGAGAGAATTGGCCGTCTGCAAGAACGTTGCCCAGGGAACACTCAGATGTTTTACAATCCTGTGGAAGCCCCCAGTGGCACAGTGGGTTAAACCCCTGTGCCAGCAGGATTGAAGACTGATAGGTCGCAGGTTTGGAATCCGGGTACAGTGCAGATGAGCTCCCTCTGTCAGCTCCAGCTGCTCATGAAGGGACATGAGAGAAGCCTCCCATAAGGATGGTAAAACATCAAAACATCCAAAAATACTATAATACTGTTAGAGAAGTAATAGAGGAAATAATAGAGCAAAACTATATTGGGATAAAGCTCGATTTTTGTCCCTCAATATATAGCTAAAGGAGGGGAACAACAAATGGTCAGATATATTAAAATTTATGATAGGCGCTATTCAAGCCACAATTGCCAGAGGTTGGAAAGATAAAACAAGGTGGGACCTGAAAGCCTGGTGGTCGTATCTCTCTGAATATTTAATTAATGATTTCATCCATGAAAAGAAAAATAAATATTTGAATATTCAGTCAAGACAAGGTTGGCATAGGAAATGGTCTTGTTTAATCGACAAAACGGAAGGAAAAGATAGGTACAGAACTTTAAATCAGGCCTTCCAGACAATTAAATCAATGTATTGATTCAAGTAATCCAGATGAGGGTGGGAGGGAGATGGGAAGAGTGTGGTAAGGGTGGGTGGTATGGGGAGTTTAAAGGGGTAATTAATTAAGATATACGGTAAAGGGAGTCACAATTGGAACCTGTATCCCAGCCATAAAGATTGTAAACAGTTTTTATGCTATCTTTTAGATGGCTAAGGTTTGTATTGTATTGTTTTGTTCTCTGTATGAAGAAATTAATTTAAAAAAAATAAAAAATCAAAACATCCAGGCGTTCCCTGGGCAATGTCCTTCCCATTTTCTCACACCAGAAGCAACTTGCAATTTCTCAAGTTGCTCCTAGTACACACAAACACACACAGAAAAAAAAATCCTGTGAGAGGCATGGGAAGCTGGGGCTGACAGACCAGAGCTTACCCCGTCTCGCAGATTCAAATCACTGACTTTCAGGTCAGCAGTTTAGTCGGCAAAAGGGTTTAACCCACTGTGCCACCGTGACTCCTAGATAGATGGAAACTTTACAATCAGCAAAAAAATTGAGGTTGAGAAGGGCGGTATAGAAATACCGCAAATAAATAAATAAAATAAATATATCTCATGTCCTAAGTAACTATTTTGATGTTTCTATTTTACTACTCTATTTGTATATTAGTTTAATGATTTTTTAAAAAAAAATCAGCATAGATAACAAATTTAATTTTTTTTCGTGTCAGGAGAGACTTGAGAAACTGCAAGGCGCTTCTGGTGTGAGAGAATTGGCCGTCTGCAAGGATGTTGCCCAGGGGACACCAGGATGTTTTGATGTTTTACCATCCTTATGGGAGGCTTCTCTCATGTCCCCGCATGGGAAGCTGAAGCTGACAGATGGGAGCTCACCCTGCTCACCAATTCGAACAGCCAGCCTTTCAGCTTTTGCATTATTGTAAAATAACTCTTAGATCTTAAAACACCTTCAAAATAATCTCTAATTGGTAACCTTTAAGTGTTACTCAGTACATCAATAGGGTGCCTTTATTCTAACTAGCTGTGGTTAATTCTTCGTTTAGATGGTTAACAGAAGGCAGATACAGATTTGAGCAACATTCGCTTTCTGACCAATCATAGTGGTATTATGAGACTGGGAACATATTTTGGGAGCGGCCCCATATTGCATATGTGGAACATTGTGGCAGTCATTTCGGTTAAGGCAATGGATTACACAACTTTAAAGAGGATTTAAGCAAATATATTGAGGAGGAGGAGGAGGAGGAGGAGGAGGAGGAGGGAGGATATAGAAGATGCCAAGGACTTGTCTACATTTCTGATGTAACTCGTACTCCCATTTTTGTCTCCGATCATGACAATCTTTATTGGAAAAGTTGTCCAAGAACTAGTGGATATAGAACTGAGAATGAACTTCCATGAAGAAGCATGGAAGGGGCAACATCAACCTCAAAACCCTCAAACTCTTTGGTCCAAATCTCCTCAAAGAAAAAGAACCCAGAAAACATCTGAGGAAAGAATGAGGTCAGATGGAAGGGAAAGCTGCAAAATGAATGGGGTGGAGTTCCAGAAGGCTGTGTGGGACTTCAAAGATCACCATTATTATCATCGTCATCATTTATTTGAATAGTGCCATCAACGTACACAGTATTGTCAAAGGCTTTCATGGCCGGAATCACTGGGTTGTTGTAGGTTTTTTGGGCTGTATGGCCATGTTCTAGAAGCATTCTCTCCAGGAGAGACTGCTTCTAGAAAATGGCCATGTTGTTGTTGTTCATTCGTTCAGTCATCTCCGACTCTTCGTGACCTCATGGACCAGCCCACGCCAGAGTTCCCTGTCGGCCGTCACCACCCCCAGCTCCTTCAAGGTCAGTCCAGTCACTTCAAGGATGCCATCCATCCATCTTGCCCTTGGTCGGCCCCTCTTCCTTTTACCTTCCACTTTCCACAGCATAATTGTCTTCTCTAGGCTTTGCTGTCTCCTCATGATGTGGCCAAAGTACTTCAACTTTGTCTCTAGTATCCTTCCCTCCAATGAGCAGTCGGGCTTTATTTCCTGGAGGATGGACTGGTTGGATCTTCTCGCAGTCCAAGGCACTTTCCTCCAACACCACAGCTCAAAAGCATCGATCTTCCTTCGCTCAGCCTTCCCTAAGGTCCAGCTCTCACATCCGTAGGTTACTACAGGGAATACCATGGCTTTGACTAGGCGGATCTTTGTTGCCAGTCTGATGTCTCTACTCTTTACTATTTTATCGAGACTGGACATTGCTCTCCTCCCAAGAAGTAAGCGTCTTCTGATTTCCTGGCCACAGTCTGCGTCTGCAGTAATCTTTGCACCTAGAAATACAAAGTCTGTCACGGCCTCCACATTTTCTCCCTCTATTTTCCAGTTGTCCATCATTCTTGTTGTAGAACATGGCCATACAGTCCGAAAAAACTACAATAACCCAGCGTACACAGTGCTTTAGAAGTAAAAGATCAACAAAAAAAGTCAGCCATGCTAAAGGTATAAAACACACACAGACAGAAGAAATATAAAGCTATGCAATATACCATCGGCCCTCCCAATTCATGGGGTCTCTATCCATAGTTACAACCAAACACAGATTGTCACGGCCCATACCTAAAATGGTGGTGACATTCATGCAGATGCGTTAACACAGATGCGCACACATTGTTGCCATTTAATGATATTTGGGGGGGGGCAGTAGCACAGCGGTTAAAACTGCTAGCTGCAGGAAAATCTGCTGACTGGAAGGTTAGCAGTTCGAAGCCACGGGTCAGGGTGAGCTCCCAACTGTCAGCCAAATAATAATATTATCATCATCATCATAGGAACCCCTGGTGGCGCAATGGTTAAACCTTTGTGCCGTAAGGACTGAAGACCGACAGGTCACAGGTTCGAATCCAGGGAAAGTGTGGATGAGCTCCCTCTGTCAGCTCTAGCTCCCCATGTGGGGACATGAAAGAAGCCTCCCACAAGGGTGGTAAAACATCAAAACATCCGGGCATCCCCTGGGCAACGTCCTTGCAGACGGCCAATTCTCTCACACCAGAAGTGACCTGCAGTTTCTCAAGTCGCTCTTGACATGAAAAAATCGTCATCATCATCATTTTTATTTATACCCCGTCACCATCTCCCCGAAGGGACTCGGGGTGGCTCACAAAAATTACACCTTGGTGCCGCAACAAACAATATGTTTGCACAAAAAACTGAAGGGAACCTATTTAAAATCCGACAAACACAGCAAGCTGCAGATAAAAACAAGCTGTGCACTGACTCAGCCCATAAAATGCTAACCTAAATATGTCCTGGTTAAGGTATCCTGGTTAAGGTACTAATCATGGCCCAAAGACTTGTACAAGAACCCATGTTTTCAATTGTGTCCAGAAAGCTTGTAGGGTGGGGACTAACCAGATCTCTTTAGGGAGGGCTCTTGCCAACCTAGTAGTTCGAAAGCATGCAATGTGAGTAGATCAATACGTACAATCTCAGCAGGAAGGTAAAAAGGGCATGCAGTAATGTTGACAAAACGATTGGAGATGTCTATGGACAGCAGGCTCCTCGGCATGGAAAATAGAACAAGAGCACCTCCCCATGGCTGGAGTTGAGCATTGCCTCCAGACGCCGGAGATGAAAAGGGGAAAACCTTTACCTCATCTATGTATTGTATGTCGTTTTTCATTGTGTAAAAAGCTTTGAATGTTTGCCTTATATGTGGACTGTAATCCACTTCGGGGAGATAAAGCGGAATATAAATAAAGCGTGTTATTATGAGCTACAACCATCCGCATTTTTGCTCATTTGCAACAGGGTCCTAGAACCAAACTCCTGCAAAGTATTGATGAAGGCCCATTATAGTTGCCCCCCTCGATGGACTGTCACCTTGTCGTGGTGAGGGGGCTTGCGCGTTCCAATGAACCTGTAGGCACAACAACTGGAGTCGTGCACTCCCAGGAGTGGCCGCGGGGGAGGTTCCAGACCAAGCACAGTCCGAAGACCAAAGACCTCAACGGCGGAGCAGGCGGAGGATAACATGGCACATGTTACAACGGCTGCGAAGGCGGAAGAAGGCTGCAACAGACTGAGAAGCCACGGTCATTGCGTTAAACTACATCACCAGTGGAACCTCACTCTGTGAAGTCTGTGTGTTGATCAGTTGTGCACTGACCTCCACACATTAAAAAAACCCACGCACAGGCGTCTTCCAAAGAAAATAAAAACAAACCAACCAAAGTCCCATGGCGATCAGCGAGTGGCGACGGGGGCAGGACTGTGAAATCTGGAAGCTCCTAGTCACAGACTGGCACATGGGCGGTGGGTACGGACTCAGTCGTTCTACCTCAAGGTCCGAGGCAGTTGAGTAGTTCGGCAGCTGTATCCGCGACTGAGCAGCCCTTTTGAGGACCCACTCTGCTCACCCCACAGGGGGAGGGGGCTAGAAAAGGTGCCCTAAACATAGTCTGCCTCACTTATCCCTGACTGGACTGCCGCGTCCAGTGGGGTCACCACCCTGCGGCCAAAAAAGGAAAATGAACTTCGGTACGTGGAACGTACGGACTCTGATGGACAACAGTGGCAGTGAACGCCCCGAACGCAGAACTGCCATCATTGCAAGGGAGCTGGGACGCTTCAACATCGACATAGCAGCTTCAGGAGACCCGGAGAGCAGGAGAGGGACAGCTGAAGGAAGAAAAAGGAGGCTACACCTTCTTCTGGAAGGGACTGCCCGAAAAAGACCAAAGAATGCACGGAGTTGGCTTTGCCATCAGGAATGATCTGGTGAAACATCTGTCCGAAGCTCCCACTGGCATCAACGAACGACTCTCAACCCTCCGAATCGATCTTGCCAAAAACCAACGGGCAACCATCATAAGTGCCTATGCACCAACACTAGATGCTGACGAAGACATCAAGGAGAAATTCTACTGTCAGCTGGACACCGTCCTATCGGGGATACCTAAGGAGGACAAAATCATACTCCTGGGGGACTTCAATGCAAGAGTCGGGCGAGACTTCGACCTGTGGCCAGGGACCATAGGAAAAGACGGGGTTGGAAACAGCAACTCAAATGGCATCCTGCTTCTCACCAAATGTGCGGAGCACAACCTTGTCATCACCAACACGCTCTTCCGCCAGAAAAACAAGTTCAAGACATCATGGAAGCACCCCCGGTCAAAGCATTGGCACCTCTTAGACTATGTAATCACACGTGCCAGAGACCGCCGTGACGTGCTCCTCACAAGAGCCATGACAGGTGCTGACGACTGCTGGACTGACCACAGGCTAATTCGATCCTCGATGGCTCTCAAGATCGCTCCCAAGCGCAGACTCCAAGGAAGGAAGACAAGGCGCAAAATGAACACCCAAGCCCTTCAGGAGCCCTCCAGACGAGCCCATCTCCAAACAGCACTCAAGGACCATCTACCCACAGTACACCCCGAAAATGTTGAGGAATCATTGGAACAAACTGAAGACCTCCATCATCCAAGCCTGCGAAGAAACTATTGGATACCAAAGCCAAGAAACATCAAGACTGGTTTGATGAAAATGACATCGAGATCCAACAGCTAATTGACAAGAAAAGGAAAGCCTTCCAAGCATGGCAGAGAGACATCAACTGTGTTGCTAAGAAAAAGATCTATGCCAGTGCAAAAGCTGAGGTCCAAAGAAGGACAAGAGAACTCAAGAACATCTGGTGGACAAAGAAGGCTGAAGAAATCCAACACCTGGCAGATACCCATGATGCTCAGGGATTCTTCAAAGCCACAAAGGTCATCTATGGACCAAGAAACCATGGCATACAGCCTCTACGCTCATCAGATGGAACCAAACTCCTGAAGGACCAAAACTCAATTGCACTACGTTGGAAAGAACACTACCAAAGCCTCCTGAACCGCAGCTCCAATGTGGCCGAAGAGGTCCTCTCACAAATCCCAAACAACAAACCAGGGACGAGCTTGCAGCACTGCCTAGTTTGGAAGAAGTCAGCAATGCCATCAGCCAACAGAAGAATAACAAAGCCAGTGGACCAGATGGGATCCCTGCTGAAATCTTTAAAGAGGGAGGACCTGAGCTGACACACCAACTCCACCAGCTCATAGAAAAAGTGTGGGTGACCGAGAAAATCCCAGCAGATTTCAAGGATGCCACCACCATCACCCTCTTCAAAAAAGGGGAAAGAACAGACTGCGGAAACTATCGAGGTATCTCCCTTCTAACCTCTGCTGGGAAAATCCTCGCAAGAATCCTTGCAAACCGCCTTCTGCCCCTCTCAGAAGACACCCTCCCAGAATCCCAGAATGGCTTCCGCCCCTCCAGAGGAACTGTGGACATGATCTTCACTGCACGACAGCTCCAAGAAAAATGCAGAGAACAAAACCAACCTCTGTACATGGCATTCATCGACCTTGCAAAGGCATTCGACACAGTGAATCGCAGCGCTCTCTGGACCATCCTCCACAAAATCGGGTGCCCAAGCAAATTTGTGAACATTCTGCGGCTCCTCCATGATGACATGATGGCAACAGTCTTGGACAGCAGTGGCTCCCAAAGTGACCCATTTAAAGTGGAATCCGGTGTCAAACAGGGATGTGTTATTGCCCCAACTCTATTCTCCATCTTCATCGCTATGATACTTCACCTTGTTGATGGGAAGCTTCCCACCGGAGTGGAAATCATTTATCGGACAGATGGCAAGCTATTCAACCTCAGCAGACTGAAAGCCAAAACCAAGGTTACAACAACATCTGTTATAGAACTCCAGTATGCTGATGACAATGTCGTCTGTGCGCATTCAGAAGAAGATCTACAAGCCACTCTAAACACCTTCGCAGAAGCATATGAGAAGCTCGGCCTGTCACTGAACATTGAGAAAACCAAGGTGCTGTTCCAGCAGTCGCCAGCCAATCCCTCTCCAATGCCAGTAATACAGCTTAATGGTGTCACATTAGAAAATGTGGACCATTTCCGCTACCTTGGCAGCCACCTCTCCACCAAAGTCAACATCGACGCCGAAATACAACACCGCCTGAGCTCTGCAAGTGCAGCATTTTCCAGAATGAAGCAGAGAGTGTTTGAGGACCGGGACATCCGTAGGGATACCAAGGTGCTTGTTTATAAAGCTATTGTCCTCCCAACCCTGCTATATGCCTGTGAGACGTGGACTGTCTACAGACGTCACATGCAGCTCCTGGAACGTTTCCATCAGCGCTGCCTCCGGAAAATCCTGCAAATCTCCTGGGAAGACAAGTGGACAAACGTCAGTGTGCTGGAAGAAGCAAAGACCACCAGCATTGAAGCGATGGTCCTCCAACATCAACTCCGCTGGGCCGGCCACGTTGTCCGGATGCCTGACCACCGTCTCCCAAAGCAGTTGCTCTACTCTGAACTTAAGAACGAAAAACGGAACGTTGGTGGACAGGAAAAGAGATTTAAAGATGGGCTCAAAGCCAACCTTAAAAACTCTGGCATAGACACTGAGAACTGGGAAGCCCTGGCCCTTGAGCGCTCCAGCTGGAGGTCAGCTGTGACCAGCAGTGCTGCAGAATTTGAGGAGGCACGAGTGGAGGGTGAAAGAGAGAAACGTGCCAGGAGGAAGGCGCGTCAAGCCAACCCGACCGGGACCGCCTTCCACCTGGAAACCAATGCCCTCACTGCGGAAGAAGATGCAGAGCAAGAATAGGGCTCCACAGCCACATACGGACCCACAAGGAAATCCATAATGGAAGACCATCTTACTCGTCCAACGAGGGATCGCCTAAGTAAGTAAGTAAGTTGTAAAATGAATTATCTGAGCAGAAATTGGAAAACTATTACAATATAATAGCAAATACGTATAACCAAGATACACAAGATTATGAAATAGTATGTATTAAACTAAAGTTTAATAAATATACATTGTGCCACACATTTATCCAAAATAGGAGCAGGAGTCACAAGATAAGGAAAAACACTAGCCTTGAGGAATGCCTTAACTATACCCAAAATCACATGAAATGTCAATTTATGTATTAATTGAATTCAAAAAGAGGCCCAAGTTGGCTCATACTGCACTGGGACATGCAGCCCCCAACACTGTCCACTCTGACTGATGGCAGCTCTCCAAAGGCTCAAGCTCAGAGCACATTTTATTGCTTGACATATTTTTTTGACTGGATATTGAGGACACAAGGCCTCAGGATGGAGACGTACCTATATGCTGGGTGTTTAATCATCTTATATTAGGATCTTGGTCATAGAAGCCCCCTTAAGGTAAACATTCATGCAAATGCACTTACCCCATGAATGATCTGGGTTTCATTTCCAGGGCTAGTTTTTCCAGATAGAAAGAGATGTAATATAACAGAGCCATGAGGAAATCATCCAGCTGCTTACACCTAGGGCAAAATTTACAAATCAGGCAATGCCACACATCCATAAACACCAAAATGCATCCTTTCATTTGGGCTCCAGAGCATCGTTGTGGAATCCCACCCATCAGGAACTGCTGTACAATCATTTCAGTCATTTAATTATGTGTAGGTTAAATCGCTGAGCTGCAGAACTTGCTGACCGAAAGGTTGTTGGTTTAAATCTGTGGAGTGGGGTGAGCTCCCGTCAATAGCCCCAGCTTCTGCTAACCTGGCAGTTCGAAAACATGCAAATGTGAGTAGACCAAAAGGTACCACTCCGGCGAGAAGGTAACAGTGCTCCATGCAGTCATGCTGGCCACATGACCTTGGAGGTGTCTACGGACAACGCCGGTTCTTCGGCTTTGAAATGAAGATGAGCACCACCCCCCAGAGTCGTACTTAACTTGACTTAATGTCAAGGGAAAACCTTTACCTTTACTTAATTTGGATAATATTGGCTACTATGATCAGGATTAAACCAGTCCTGTGGTTGCACATAAAGCACAGCTGCAGTTCCTTAAATTCTGTCGTTGGCTCCATCAGAGCTCTCACATCCAGCACTTAAATCTTTGTGATTTAAGATTCCTTTAATGCATTGACTGCTCAATTAGAAGCCATTTTGTACTTAAAATGAAGGAGTAACATGAAGCAGCCTCATGGACCTCATCAGGATACTTCCCTGATGTTAGGGAAGTTGGGATTTCTGCCACTACTCTGGTATTGTATATAAGAAAGTCTCCTAACTGGATTCAGTTGGCAATGACAATGGGAAAAGGCACACTTTAATCACCCATACACTAACTTCTGATGTGGAGCCCCCAGTAGCGCAGTGGGTTAAACCCCTGTGCCGGCAGGACTGAAGACCGACAGGTCGCAGGTTCGAATCCGGGGAGAGGCGGATGAGCTCCCTCTATCAGCTCCAGCTCCTCATGCGGGGACATGAGAGAAGCCTCCCACAAGGATGATAAAAAAAACATCAAATCATCCAGGTGTCCCCTGGGCAACATCCTTGCAGATGGCCAATTCTCTCACACCAGAAGCAACTTGCAGTTTTTCAAGTCACTACTGACACAACAACAACAACAACAAAAACTAACTTCTGACAGTGTTTATTTTGCATGGTACTATATTATGAAAAGTCACTGAGACATCTGAGGTGCAATGGGTTAAAACCTCGTGCAGGCAGGACTGCTAACGGAAAGGTTGGCGGTTCGAATCTGGGGAGCGGGGTGAGCTCCCGTCTGTCAGCTCCAGTTTCTCATGTCGGGACATGAGAGAACCTCCCACAGGATGGTAAACATCTGGGTGTCCCCTGGGCAACATCCCTGCAGACAGCCAATTCTCTCACACCAGAAGTGACTTACAGTTTCTCAAGTTGCTCCAGACACGAAAAATAAATCTGATTGTAAAACCAAACTATCAGACTATATACCTCATAACGGCAGAGAAAGTTGGGGCGTGATAAGATTCCTCCTCCTGTGCCAGAAATATTGCAGCATCTGAAAACGTCCAAAATATGGGAAACATGAGCATTCAAAAAGTGATTATTTCCTTCCTGTTCAGGCCTGCAAAGTATCTGCTACCAAATTAAGGGGCTATTAACATAAAACTGTTTATATTCCTCCCAATTATTCAAAGTGGCACATCCTCAGGCATCAAGCAACATCCTTTTTCATTCATTCATTCATTCATTCATTCATTCATTCATTCATTCATTCCTGTCAAACTCCTAGCTCCTCAAAAGCCTATCAGGAAAAAGCACACCTATCGCCCTTCCCTGCAAATCAAAACTGTGCAACTATCATAAAGCGTTGTAAAGAAGGCAACCACTTCACAGGACTCTACAGGTTGGCTCATTTGCCTCCTGGCACAGCAGCCTGGGATTTTTGCTTAATTCTAGTATAGCTTCTCACACAACACTTTTTTCTTGAACATCAGGAATCCCACTGGAGCATTGCAGCGCACCCAAATACCTGGGAGTCACTCTGGACCGTGCTCTTACCTACAAGAAGCACTGCCTGAACATCAAGCAAAAAGTGGGTGCTAGAAACAATATCATACGAAAGCTGACTGGCACAACCTGGGGATCACAACCAGACACAGTGAAGACATCTGCCCTTGCGTTGTGCTACTCTGCTGCTGAGTATGCATGCCCAATGTGGAACACATCTCACTACACTAAAACGGTGGATGTGGCTCTTAATGAGACATGCCACATTATCACAGGGTGTCTGCACCCTACACCACTGGAGAAATTACACTGCTTAGCCGGTATTGCACCACCTGACATCCGCCGGGAAGTAGTGAAAGGACCAAGGCAGAGACATCTCCAGCTCATCCCCTGTTTAGGTATCAGCCAGCACGTCAATGACTTAAATCTAGAAATAGTTTTCTAAGATTTACAGAGACACTCGCTGGAACACCTCAGCAAGCGAGAGTCCAAAAGTAGCAGGCTCAAACCCAGAACCTCAAACAATGGCTGATACCAAATGAGAAACTCCCCCCTGGGCACACAGAGGACTGGGCGACTTGGAAGGCGCTGAACAGACTGCGCTCTGGCACCACGAGATGCAGAGCCAACCTTCAGAAATGGGGCTACAAAGTGGAATCCTCGACATGCGAGTGTGGAGAAGAGCAAACCACTGACCACCTGCTGCAATGCAACCTGAGCCCTGCCACATGCACAATGGAGGACCTTGTTGCAGGAACACCAGAAGCACCCCAAGTGGCCAGCTACTGGTCAAAGGACATTTAATCAACTACCAAACTCACAAATTCTGTATTTTGTCTGTTTGTTTGCTTTGTTCTGTTAGAACTGTAATATAATTGACTAGTTTCCCTGACACGACAAATAAAATAGCTTGCTGTTTTTGTCTATTCTGCGCAGTTTTCTTGGAAAGAGATATTGGATGGAATGAAAACCCTCCTTTGATCAGTCTACTCTGGCTGAAAGAGGCAAAAATGGCTGTTTCAATGATGTCCTTTTATGGCTCCTGAATACCTCTCCGGCCATGTCGACTAGATTTGCTGAGCCCTGTGAATCCGAAACTGCAGCACCCTGAGACAATCCCAGGTATGCCCTGTAAAGCATTACTTAGAAATAATGATATTCTCCCAACACTTTAGCCTCTATGATGCTATCATACAAGAAGAGAACAAAGACATACATTAGAACATCATCTAGCTGTGATGAAAGCCTTTGACAGCCCTAGCTGTGATGGAAAAGAACAAGAAACTGTTTGGGGATATTATTTCTACTGGTATGCACAAAGTCAGCCCAGTAACCAATACGCAGATTTCATCACACCGTTGGTAGACTCCTTTTAGCAGCAATATGGAGCAATATTTTCAGGGAAACACCTTTCTATTGTTTGTCTTGTTGGCCTCCCAAGTCTGTGTCAGAGATGAAAAGGTTGATTGCAACTCCTCCTTGAAGCAAGGCCACAGGGGGAAAGTGTTGACTCAAATCAACAATGCAGGTAGAATTCCATTGGGCTGGGAACAGAATATAATTGTTCCTATTCACAGGAAGGGTGATAAGACCCCAATAATTATCAACCTATTAGTCTCCTGACCCCGACCAGGACCACCTTCCACCTGGAAACCAATGCCCTCACTGCGGGAGAAGATGCAGATCAAGAATAGGGCTCCACAGTCACCTACAGACCCACCACCAGTACACTGATCCTGGAAGACTATCCTGCTCAAACAGCGAGGGATCGTCTAAGTATTAGTCTTTTAATAAGCATAATAATAAACTTTATTTATATACCACCCTATCTCTCCTAGGGGACTCAGAGTGGTTTCCACATATGCAAAATAATATAAAAACATACAATATAAAACAAAAACATAGGCATAAACTGTTAACACAACATACACCTTAAAATCAACTTAAAACCAGTTCCACTCTCTTCTTCATGCGAGGTACCTAGGCATTCATTGTACAAGAAAATTTCTGGAAACCTCATAAATGCTACTAGAGTAATAGCTTTGAGATATATTGGCACAATCTGTAAATGTTATAACACTGTAGAGCAGGCATGGGAAAACTTTTTTGCCTTGGGGCCATATTGTGGGCCTGACCGAGAGGACCAGGCCAGGAGGGAAGGTGGCTAGGAACACACTGGGTGTGAGAAGCCTGGGAGGAAGAGGGTCGGCGAAAAGGTGGGACCGGGAATGGGTGGGGCAGGGTAGGGCCCGGGTCATCCTCAGGTTGCCCTCCTGGCATTGATGTCGACCACCCCACCCCAAATAAGGGATAGTGACTTATAGTTCTGCAAAGGGCAAGGGCACCAGACTACACAACAAGGGTCAAGTCTTGGTCACATTGCCAAAGCATTGACAACAACAAGGACCCCACAAGGCTTTTGGGAAACGGCTGGATCTTGGGACTTCTGCCCTTCGTGAGAGTTGTAGTTTCCCAAGGACCAAAGTGTGAATCAGTTGCAGCACAGCTGGGGTTTCATCTGCCAGCCTTCCCAATGATCATGGACTCTCTGCCTTGGACTTCAGTACATACTATCTCCCTCATGAACTTTCCTCAAAGACCTTTTAAAACATTGGACTTCAGGCTTCTTCATGAAAATTAATCCTCTTATTAAATATACTTGGGATGTGGGAAAAAGATGGGGTTTTGTTGCTATGAAATGCTTATGATTTGAATGTATGTATCTTGCTATGAAATATTGCCTGCCCCTTTGCCTTTCCCTTTGCCCTTTGCCCTAGAAAATTGCGACCAGAGATTGCTCACTGCCTGAGGGAGGACCACCGCCTCTCTCGAAACTTGCTTGATTATTCCACATCTGCATGAACAATAACAAGTTGAGATTTCCTTTGCCCGCTCTCTGAGTTTTGTCTGGCGGGCAGGGAAGTCTATTTGGACACTTTGATTGATTTACAAAGGGACAGGAATGACCCCCGGGGTCCCCTGTCCTGACCCTGTTTGTTCCTTCTACCAAAACTCATCAAGGACACTCCTTATCTGATCTGAAACAGGAAAACCTTTCTTAAGGAAAATCGCACTTTGCCGGCCAAAACAAAGCCTCAAATTCCAGCTGGCCGGCTAGCGATAATCCCATCATTTCCCCCATTGTCAACAATCATCCCGCCTCCTCTCTCCTGATTCGTCCATCCTCGGAAGCGAGAGGAGCGCGCCCATTGGTCCCCCAGAGGCAGGGAAGCTTGCTGATTGGCCCAGAGCGAGGCGGGCCACCAAGCCTCCTCCCAGCTGTTCAGGCTGTCAACCAATCAGCAGAAAGCCGGGCGGGGAAGGAAGGGCGGGAAATTTGAAATGTTTTTCTGTAAAATGCCTATAAAAATGCCTGTGAACTCTGTACTGGTATGCTTGTAGTGGAACTATCCCTGCAATGCATCTGATCTCAGCTGAATCGCTAATAAAGACACCTCGATCGCCAGCTTCTTCCTCTTTGGTGGGGATTTATTATTTTAATATTTTCTGCTGGAATTGGCTTCGCTGCCCTCACCAAGGTTCAGGGACCCTCTTTGGTGCGGTCCTCGGGATCTCCTCGGCTGGGGAGATCCTCCTAAAAGCAGCTAGATATCAGCATAAGGATGGGGTTGCTTGCCCCATCCTTATGGCAGGAGGAAAATGAATCATGCGGTGAGTGCCCCAATCCTCCTCCCCAATCTTCAGGCTGTCCTCACGGCATTATGCTGAGAGGAGACAGGTGACAGCCGAGAGCACTCTGGAGGGCTCTCAGCCACTCCGTGTCTTTATTGGGCCATCCTCTCAGCATAAGGATGGGGTCGCTTGCACTGTCCTTATGCCAGGAGGACGACAAGACATGAGGTGGATGAGAATGCTCCAGAGGGTCTCAACCTCTGAGTGCCTTCCTCCCCCGTCCTTTCTGCATAACAATGTGGTGGGTCACCATGTCTTTATGCTGAGAGGACAGGGAAAATGAGGAGGGCCTGAGGTAAGCACACAGGGGGGCGCATCCAGCCTCTAGGACAGTGTTTCTCAACCTCCCTAATGCTAACCCCTTAATACAGTTCCTCATGTTGTGGTGACCCCCAATCATAACATTATTTTCATTGCTACTTCACAACTGTACTTTTGCTACTGTTATGAATCGTAATGTAAATATCTGATATGCAGGATGTATTTTCATTCACTGGACCAAATTTGGCACAAATACCAAATATGCCCAAATTTGAATACTGGTGGGGTTCAGGGGGATTGATTTTGTTATTTGGGAGTTGTAGTTGCTGGGATTTATAGTTAACCTACAAAGAGAACTCTGCCATCTATGGAACTGAACCAAATTTAGCACACAAAACTCCTATGACCAAGAGAAGATATTGGAAGGGTTTGGTGGGCATTGATTTCAGTTTTAGAGTTGTAGTTCACCTACCTCCAGAGAGCACTGTGGACTCAAACATTAATGGATCTGGACCAAACTTGGCATGAATACTCAATACGCCCAAAGTTTGGGAAAAATAGACCTTGGCATTTGGGAGTTGAAGTTGCTGGGATTTATAGTTAATCTACAATCAAAGAGCATTCTGAATCCACCCCATAAGGGATCTGTACTAAACTTGACATGCTACCTACATGGCCAACATTGATTACTAGTGGGGTCGGGGAGGGGCTGTTTTTGAATTCTGGGAGTTGTAGTTCACCAACACCAAAAAGAAAGAGAAGGACAGGCAGAGAGATATTCTGCCTTCTCTGCCAAAAGGGTTCCTAAGATCATCAGAAATGTGTGTTTTCTGATGGTCTTTGGCGACCCCCCTGAAACCCTCTCGCGACCCCCTCAGGGGTCCCGACCCCCAGGTTGAGAAACACTGCTCTAGGACTTAGTTTGCCCATGCCTGCTATAGAGCAAGGTTGTGAAACTCATTTTCACCAAGGGCCACATCAGTTTTATGGTCATCTTCAAAGGCTTGTTTGTAATTGTAAGGCTGTAAACGTAACCATGTTGCCCTGCTGGCACTGAAAGCCTTGCGGGCCACATAAAATGACATGGAGAGCTGGGTTTGGTCCGTGGGCTTTGTTCATTATTTTCTGAACCCAAAATCAAATTCTTAGAATTTATTCCAGGCATGGGCAAACAGTCGGTAGGCTGCCAGGAATTGTGGGAGTTGAAGTCCAAAACACCTGGAGGGCCAAAGTTTGCCCATGTTTGCTCTATTCTGATTTATCTACATTCCAATAATGTTATCTCCCATCCAATAGTGATTGTATGATAATGTGTTAGGTTTCTCTTTTCGCTCTGGCAGCAATGAAAATTTAGGCAGGATGTATCACTCATATGCTGTTGATTACTCTGCGGATGATCTAAACTTATCTAATATAATAATGGTATCGAGGTTTATATTCAAGGTGTTTTCATTTATATTTGGGTATATATCCAATGTATATATCCTGTCACTTTTAAGTTGTGAATTTTAATCTGAATTTCATCAGTTGTTTTTTCAATGTTTTACTGAATATTTTTAAATATGCAAGATCTATAAGACATTTAGGGCCTGGCTTTAGCACAGCAGGTTAACCGCCAGCTGCAGTAAATCTTGCCAGTTCGAAGCCCGGGTCAGGGTGAGCTTCAGCAGTTTCTGCCAACCTAGCAGTTTTGAAAACAGCAATGTGAATAGATAAACAGGTGCCGCTTTAAAGTGGGGAGGTATTTAAGGCACCTATAAGGAAATGCCAGGAAAATGATGGCAATTCAATCAAGGAGGAAGTTTTCGAACAAAGCTCTTTGGGAGGATGGAGCGATCACCTTCCTCTCAGTGGCTGGAACCAAGCAAACCCTCCAAGATGCCAAAGATGGGATAGACTGTATATACCTCTACAGTTGTCTGTCTTGTCAGTGTATAAAGGCATTGAATGTTTGCCATGTATGTGTTCTGTGATTTGCTCTAAGTTCCCTTTGGTGTGAGAAGTGTGGAACATAAATACTGTAAGTAAATAAATAAATCGATCAATCAATCAATAAATTTCATGTAGTACTTTCACACTGAGGTGCTATTATATTCTATTTATTTTGTATTCACTGGCTTATAGTTTAAACATTAATGTGATGCTATTATTATTGTGTTTATTATGTTTACAATTACTATAAAAGCAGTAAGTCATAGGTAGTATAAAATCAAGTGCAAATGTGGTCCAAACATTAACTTACATTTAACATCTTCTAAAGCAACCAGTTCATTTTGTCCTCGCTTCAGTGACCGGGATACCTTTTCATCTTGGGAAGGGTTTTGTGTAGGATATATATCTCGGAAAAAAATAGGACCTTGTCTGCAAATACGATGGAAAGAAAAAGAGTTTATGGTGCAAAAACAATGCAAAAAAGTGGGTATTACCGATCATCTAAGTTACACAGGGAGCAAAGGTTTCAAAGAAGGGAACTGTCTGTAGAAGTTGGTTCAAGAAAAATTCTTATCTCAGTTTGCCCAAATCTCTTTCCACACCTCCATGTGGAAATTTTGCACACCACGCACAACCCAGAGCACATAGATCTCTCTAATAATTTAGGGGATGTATCTCTTTGTTGTTTGTTTATTTGCTTGCCTGCTTTCTCTTTATCCCGCCTTTCCCCCAATATAGGAAATCATGGCAGCTCTTTCTACAATGGATACAAGAGGGACAATATGTTTGTTTTAGCAAAGTTAGCAGAACAAAACGTCTTTCTACACACGATGAATGCTTAACCATGCTTCATAGAATCATAGAATCAAAGAGTTGGAAGAGACCTCATGGGCCATCCAGTCCAACCCCCTGCCAAGAAGCAGGAATGTTGCATTCAAATCACCCCTGACAGATGGCCAAAGAAGGAGCCTCCACCACACACCCCGGCAGAGAGTTCCACTGCTGAGCGGCTCTCGCAGTCAGGAAGTTCTTCCTCATGTTCAGATGGAATCTCCTTTCTTGTAGTTTGAAGCCATTGTTCCGCGTCCTAGTCTCCAGGAAGCAGAAAACAAGCTTGCTCCCTCCTCCCTGTGGCTTCCTCTCACATATTTATACATGGCCATCATATCTCCTCTCAGCCTTCTCTTCTTCAGGCTAAACATGCCCAGCTCCTTAAGCCGCTCCTCATAGGGCTTGTTCTCCAGACCCTTGATCATTTTAGTCGCCCTCCTCTGGACACATTCCAGCTTGTCCATATCTCTCTTGAATTGTGGTGCCCAGAATTGGACACAATATTCCAGGTGTGGTCTAACCAAAGCAGAATAGAGGGGTAGCATTACTTCCCTAGATCTAGACACTATGCTCCTATTGATGCAGGCCAAAATCCCATTGGCTTTTTTTGCCGCCACATCACATTGTTGGCTCATGTTTAACTTGTTGTCCACGAGGAGTCCAAGATCTTTTTCACACGTACTGCTCTCGAGCCAGGCGTCCCCCATTCTGTATCTTTGCATTGCTTGATCTTGGAAATGCCAGTATTCATTTACTCTCCAGATCCTCTAACTAGAACAATATTATTTACTCGCTAACCCACTTTGAGTGCTTATTGATGCCAAATTCTCTGGCGAAACCTTTTCCTCTGAGCAAGACAATATGCATAAACTTCAAGTAGGTTTCCTTTGTTCCCTTATTACAAAACATGGAAATTGATGCAACTAGCAATTTCCCAGAAGCGGAAAAATACCAGAAGCTGAAATAGCCCTGGAAATATTGGTGCTCCGGGCGGAAAATCTGAAGGACATTGCTTCAATGTTAAAAGCACAATAATATACAAGGTAAAGCAGTATATTGCCATGCAATGATAACTCTGGGTCAACCTGTTCTCTAATACCTAATGGCATGCCCAGTCTCAAGCAAGAAGGTCAAATTACATCTTCAATTGCAAATCACATTTTGTATCCAGTAACCACCATTTAAAAAATAATAACCTGTGTCACAAATAGAATTTAATTACTATCAAGGTTGCAGAAAGCTGCTTACATTAGGTCAGACTATTTGCCCACCCAGTCTAGTCTGATTCATATCAGGCCTCCAAGGTCGCAAGCCAGGAAAGGTCTGTTTTACCATATTTTACTGATCAATTTTAAAGGAAATAAAATTTTAAATAAGAACTTAGGCCAGGTATGGGTAAACCCAGGCCTGGGGGCCAGATAAAGCCCTTTGGCCTCTTTTCTCAGGCCCTCCTGTCTCTCACCATGCTATCCTTCCTTCCTTCTCTCTTTCCTACCTTCTTCCCACCCTTTTTCTCCTTTCCATTCATCCATCCTTCTTTTCCTTCCTTTCCTCCCTCCCTTCCCCCTCTGTCCCCTTCCACCCTTTCATCCTTCCTTCTCTCTTTCCTTCCTTCTTCCCACCCTTTTTCTCCTTTCCCCTTCCCTTCCCATCCTTTCTTTCCTCCTCCCTTCCCTCTTTCTCCCTCCCTCTATTCCCTTCTACCCTTTCATCCCTCCTTCCTTCTCTCTTTCCTTCCTCCTTTCCCCTTCCCTTCCCTTCCTTCCTTTTCATTTTTCCTTACTTCTCTCTTTCCTTCCTCCTCCCTTCCTCCTTCTTCCTCTTTCTCTTTTTCCCTTCCACCCTTTCATCCTTCTTCCTTCCTCCTTCCCCTCTCCTCTTTCTCTTTCCTTCCTTCTCTCTTTCTTTCCTTCCTTCTCTCTTTCCTTTATCCTTCTCTTCTTTCCTTCCTTCTCTTCCTCCCTTCCTTTCCCTTTCTTCCTTCTTCTTTCCTTCCTTCCCTCTCCTCCCTCTTTCTCCCTTCCTCCTTCCTTTCCACCTTCCTTCTCCTTCCTTCCTTCCTTCTTCCTTCCTTCCTTCCTTCCTTCCTTCCTTCCTCTCCTCTCTTTCCTCCTTCCATCCTTCCCTTTATTTTTCCTTGCTTCTCTCTTTTATCCTTCTGTTCTTTCCTTCCTCTTTCTCTTCATACCTTTCCTTGTCTTTCCTTCTTTCCCTCTTCCTTCCTTTCCTCTCTCCCTCTTTCTCCTTCATCCTTCCTTTCCACCCTTCCTTCCTTCCTTCCCTCTCTCCCTCTTTCTCCTTCCATCCTTCCTTTCCACCCTTCCTTCCTTCCTTCCCACTCTCTTTCTCCTTCCTTCCTTCTCTTTTATCTTTCCTTGCTTCGCTCCTTTATCCTTCTCTTCTTTCCTTCCATGCTTCCCTTCCTCCTTTCCTTCTTCCTTCCTTCTCTCTTTCCTTCCTCCTTCCCTTCCTTCCCTTCCTTCCCTCCCTTCCTTCCTTCCTTCCTTCCTTCCTTCCTTCCTTCCTTCCTTCCTTCCTTCCTTCCTTCCTTCCTTCCTTCCTCGGGCAGCCAGTCCTCCTAGCAGGGAGTGCTAGCATGTGGCCACCAAGTTAGAAAGTTTGCCCATGCTTGACCTAGGCCTTTCTAAACTTCCCCTTGGGACTTGACTAGGATTTGAATGAAAGCTTAGATATATCATTTTGGGACAACTACTAAGATCCAAGTCTGTTGGCCGGAGGGATCCTTTGTGGAGTAGTACAAAAAAGATAACTTTTAAAAATTACTTTGTATCCCAAGGAATGTTTACACGCTGGCTCTACAAAGCTATGGGTTGTTGTACACTTGATGCTGTGAGAGTTCCTTTAAGACCATATGGTATTACCTTTCCATTGGTTTTGATGGAACATCCTGGAAATGGATAACCTTGCTGCCTTTTTTACTTTTCTCCTTTTGTTCCTTAGCATCATCCTTAGGATAGGCACTGAAAAATGAAAGAAATAAGAGTCATATGTGTTATCGAAGGCTTTCATGGCCGGAATCACTGGGTTGTTGTAGGTTTTTCCGGGCTATATGGCCATGTTCTAGAGGCATTTCTCCTGACGTTTTGCCTGCATCTATTAAGCAGGACTATGGGCAACAGACCTCACTACCTCTGAGGATGCTTGCCATAGATGCAGGCGAAACGTCAGGAGAAAATGCCTCTAGAACATGGCCATATAGCCTGGAAAACCTACAACAACCCAGTAATCAGAAATTTGGCCAAGGAGTCCAATGCCCTGCCATGCGGGGATGCATAACTATGCCCCCTTCTACACTGCCATATAAAATCCAGATTATTTGCTTTGAACTGGATTATATGGCAATGTAGATTCATATAATCCAGTTCAAAGCAGATAATGTGGATTATCTGCATTGAGAATCTGGATTATGTGGCAGTGTAGAAGGGATCTGCAGCACTCCTAAGGAATGCTCCTCCAACCTGTGTTTGAAGACCTCTAAAGAAGAAGAATCCCTGTTGGATGAGTGGGCTTATTAACAAAAGACCCTCCTCATAAATGCACTGCAGAGTAACTTATTAGATTCAGCGTGACCCAGCACCAATGGCCCAAAATGATAAAAGAACAAAAAAAAAAAACACACAGGCAAATGCTATATCTTCCTTAGGAAGCTTTCCTTTCATAGAATCATAGAATCAAAGAGTTGGAAGAGACCTTATGAGTCATCCAGTCCAACCCCCTGCCAAGAAGCAGGAATGTTGCATTCAAATCACTCCTGACAGATGGCCATCCAGCCTCTGTTTAAAAGCTTCCAAAGAAGGAGCCTCCACCACACTCCAGGGCAGAGAGTTCCACTGCTGAACGGCTCTCACAGTCAGGAAGTTCTTCCTCATGTTCAGATGAAATCTCCTTTCTTGTAGTTTGAAGCCATTGTTCCGCGTCCTAGTCTCCAGGGAAGCAGAAAACAAGCTTGCTCCCTCCTCCCTGTGGCTTCCTCTCACATATTTATACATGGCTATCATATCTCCTCTCAGCCTTCTCTTCTTCAGGCTAAACATGCCCAGCTCCTTAAGCCGCTCCTCATAGGGCTTGTTCTCCATACCTTTTATCATTTTAGTCACTCTCCTCTGGACACATTCCAGCTTGTCAATATCTCTCTTGAATTGTGGTGCCCAGAATTGGACACAATATTCCAGGTAAGTATATTTCTTTGTAGTAAAATAATATGGTTGGACTATTTACGAGAACAAGGTTTCCATAACACAGTTCTTCATACTTCTTTCTCACGCAGATAAAAAGTTTTACTCTTACAGAGCCTCTCCTCACACTAAACGTACACAGAAAAGTCGCACAGTAGCCTTTTACACACAGCAGCCTTCGCACTGGAGGTTCACACATGAGGTCTTCAACCTGGGGCTTCTCTCACCAAAACTTCTCATACCAGGACATTCTCACACCAGGCCATCCTCACACCAGGATTCTCACAAACTGAGGCCTACTAACTCTGAGGCCTACCTCACACTGAGGCCTCTCTCAGACTGAAGTCTCTGCATACTGAGGTCAACTAACACTGAGTTATACTAAGCTACAGGCACACCTGCTTATATTGATTGAACTGCAGCTTTTGCTGGGTCATTGCATCTATTTAACCCTTACAGTGCTTGACTCACATTTTTGTAATTTAAAATACCCAGTTAATTTTAATATTTCTGACATCCTCAGCCCTCCAAGTTACTTTATTTCACTGTCAAACCGCTCTTACAGTAAACAAGTTCTTCCTAATGTTTAGATGGAATCTCTTTACTTGTATCCCAGATCTGTTGGTTCATGTTCTAGTCTCCAGAGCATCAGAAAACAAACTTGCTCCATCTTCTGCATGATATATATCCATCTTCTGCATGATATATATCCCGTCCCCTGGGCAACGTCCTTGCAGACGGCCAATTCTCTCACACCAGAAGCGACTTGCAGTTTCTCAGGTCGCTCCTGACACGACAAAAAAAAATCCCTTCAGACGTTTAAAGATAGCTCTCGCGTCACCTCTTAGGGGCTGTATACATCCAATAGCATAAAATAATAATATTTTGTCTCAGAGCTGTCCCGGTTTCCTCCCTTAGCACCATAAACTATTTGTAATACCTAGCACTGATAGCACTGATAGCACTCAGTTGTCATTTTTAGGAAATTCAATAATATTTTGTAAAAACAAAAAAGGATGAGACACCAAATCATGAGACCAATGAGAGAGACCTAGGCCCCTTCTACACTGCTATATAAAATCCAGATTATCTGCTTTGAACTGGATTATATGGCAGTGCATTTATTTATTTATTTATTTGTTTGTTTGTTTGTTTATTTATTTATTTATTGGCTAGCCGTCCCTTGCCACATGTTGCTGTGGCCCAGTCTGTGTATATGTGTTTTGTGTGTATATATATGTGTATATATGTGGTTTTGTGCATGCGGTGTAATGTATATTTTTTTTGCTTGTTAAGTCTCTTCTGCTGTGTTTTTCACTGTTTTATGAGTGATGGTCACTTGTTGTCCTGATAGGTGTCTTGTGTCCAAATTTGGTGTCAATTCGTCCAGTGGTTTTTGAGTTATGTTAATCTCACAAAGGAACATTACATTTTTATTTATATAGATTTGTGGTATTTGTATAACGCCCTCCTCAACAACAAAGGGGACTCAGGGTGGTTCACAGTTTTGGCAACAATTCAATGCCATTGATTTAAAAAAAAGGTATAAACTATCAAAATTGACTACACTACCACATAATCTGGAATAAAAGATAATCTGGAATCAGATCTTGGGATAGGGCAGTATAGATCCAACCAGTCAATCTCCAGGTATATAACAACAACAAACAACAAGACACATGCATGCACAATATGGATCCTTACCATGAAAATTCCAGCGTCCGCGTATCATCTTTCCAGTACCATATACCAGCAGTAACTTTTGTTATCTGCAAAATTTTAGTACACAGGTATTACTACATGAAACTTTAATGATCAACCAGCAGTTAGAAGTTCTTGAGTTCAGAAGCCTTCAGGTAAAGGTAAAGATTTTCCCCTGACATTAAGTCGAGTCGTGTCCGACTCTGGGGGTTGGTGCTCATCTCCATTTCTATGCGGAAGAGCTGGCATTGTCCCTAGACATCTCCAAGGTCATGTGGCCGGCATGACTGCATGGAGCACCACTCAAGAATCATATAATTACTTCAAAATTATTTATTTTATTAACACATATTTAACCAAATACAGCTATAGGTTGTATTGTCGAAGGCTTTCATGGCTGGAATCACTAGGTTCTTGTGGGTTTTTCCGGGCTATAGAGCCATGACTATAGAGTCATGGTAGTGACCTCACTACCTCTGAGGATGCTTGCCATAGATGCAGGCGAAACGTCAGGAGAAATGCCTCTAGAACATGGCTCTATAGCCCGAAAAAACCCACAAGAACCTAACTATAGGTTAATTTTCCCTTACCTGGAAATAAGAAACCTTCCAAATGTTGAAATTGTCCACATGGATGGCTGAAATAGTTGACGTCTTTGCCTTTTGGTGGCCCAGCTTGCACAAAACTTTGTTTTATATTCAAATTATTACGAATGAATATAGTGTTTAAAATTATCCTCAAGCTATGTGTAGAAGGTGTATTTGAAACATATATGAATGTTGTGTTTAGACTTGGGTCCCATCTCCAAGACATCTCATAATGTACACATATGTAAATATACATATTCCAATATCTGGGGGGAGGGATATGAAACCCAAAACACTTCTGGTCACAAACACTTTGGTTACACAGTACTAAATTTATGCATTTTGTGGGATGCTGGGAGAATTCCCATCCTGGTTGTAGAGATGCTTGAATTATTCTTCATAGTTTTATACCCACTGGGTTGTTGTAGGTTTTTTCGGGCTATATGGCCATGTTCTAGAGGCATTCTCTCCTGACATTTTGCCTACATCTATGGCAAGCATCCTCAGAGGTAGTGAGGTCTGTTGGAACTAGGAAAATGGGTTTATATATCTGTGGAATGACCAGGGTGGGACAAAGGACTCTTGTCTGTTGGAGCTATGTGTGAATGTTTCAACTGACCACCTTGATTAGCATTTGATGGCCTGGCAGTGCCTGGGGCAATCTTTTGTTGAGAGGTGATTAGATGTCTCAGATTGTTTCCCCTCTGTTGTTTTTTTTAAGAGTTTTTTTTAATACTGGTAGCCAGATTTTGTTCATTTTCATGGTTTCCTCCTTTCTGTTGAAATTGTCCACATGCTTCTTGTGGATTTCAAAAGATTGCTCCAGGCACTGCCAGGCTATCAAATGCTAATCAAGGTGGTCAGTTGAAACATAAAGTTTTTATTATTGTTGTTGTTTGTTTTGGGTTACTTTAACTGGGTTGTTTTAACAACAGTAATATTTAATTCTTTTTAGTATTTGGGTTTTGTAAATTGTATAGTTTTTTTAAGGTTTTGATGTGCTTTGGGACTCATGTTCCTGAGAAAAAAGTCAATAATAATAATAATAATAATAATAATAATAATAATAACAACAACAACAACTATAATAATACATGATAGATTGAACAAAACCATTGTTTGTTTGTTTTGTGTTACTTTAACTGGGTTGTTTTAACAACAGTAATATTTAATTCTTTTTAGTAGTCGAGTTTTGTAAATTGTATAGTATTTTTAAGGTTGTGATGTGTTTTAGGACTCAAGTTCCTGAGAAAAAAGTCAGGAATAATAATAATAATAATAATAATAATAATAATAATAATAATAATAATAACAACAACTATAATAATACACGATAGACTGAACAAAACCATTGTTTGTTTGTTTTGTGTTACTTTAACTGGGTTGTTTTAATAACAGTAATATTTAATTCTTTTTAGTATTTGGGTTTTGTAAATTGTGTAGTTTTTTTTAAGGTTTTGATGTGCTTTGGGACTCAAGTTCCTGAGAAAAAAGTCAATAATAATAATAATAACAACAACAACAACAACAACTATAATAATACATGATAGACTGAACAAAACCATTGTTTGTTTGTTTTGTGTTACTTTAACTGGGTTGTTTTAATAACAGTAATATTTAATTCTTTTTAGTATTTGGGTTTTGTAAATTGTGTAGTTTTTTTTTAAGGTTTTGATGTGCTTTGGGACTCAAGTTCCTGAGAAAAAAGTCAATAATAATAATAATAACAACAACAACAACAACAACTATAATAATACATGATAGACTGAACAAAACCATTGTTTGTTTGTTTTGTGTTACTTTAACTGGGTTGTTTTAACAACATTAATATTTAATTCTTTTTAGTATTTGGGTTTTGTAAATTGTATAGTTTTTTTTAAAAGGTTGTGATGTGCTTTGGGACTCAAGTTCCTGAGAAAAAAAGTCAATAATAATAATAATAATAATAATAACAACAACAACAACTATAATAATACATGATAGACTGACCAAAACCATTGTTTGTTTGTTTTGTGTTACTTTAACTGGGTTGTTTTAATAACAGCAATATTTAATTCTTTTTAGTATTTGGGTTTTCTAAATTGTATAGGTCTTTTTTAAGGTTGGGATGTGCTTTGGGACTCAAGTTTCTGAGAAAAAAGTCAGGAATAATAATAACAACAACTATAATAATACACGATAGACTGAACAAAACCATTGTTTGTTTTTTTGTGTTAGTTTAACTAGGTTGTTTTAATAACAGTAATATTTAATTCTTTTTAGTATTTGGGTTTTGTAAATTGTATAGTTTTTTTTAAGGTTTTGATGTGCTTTGGGACTCAAGTTCCTGAGAAAAAAAGTCAGGAATAATAATAATAATAATAATAACAACAACAACAACAACAACAACTATAATAATACATGATAGACTGAACAAAGCCGTTGTTTGTTTGTTTTGTGTTTCTTTAACTGGGTTGTTTTAACAACAGTAATATTTAATTCTTTCTAGTATTTGGGTTTTGTAAATTTTATAGTTTTTTTTAAAGTTGTGATGTGCTTTGGGACTCAAGTTCCTCAGGAAAAAAGTCAGGAATAATAATAATAATAATAATAATAATAATAATAATAATAATAACTATAATAATACATGATAGACTGAACAAAGCCAATTTGAGCTCCAAGCTGTTTCTGCTAACCCAAAACTCCTGTAATCGTTAGATAAAAAATACATTTAAGAACGTAAAACTTGATACAAATAATAACTTTGGTAAAATCCCATTAAATTAAATTACAAAGTGATTTAAATAAAGTAAGTTCATCGCCATGACAGGATACAGAAGAGGAAGAAATACATTTAGGAACGTAAAACTTGATACAAATAATAAATTTGGTAAAATCACATTAAAATAAATTACAAAGTGATTTAAATAAAGTAAATTCATTGCCATGACAGGATACAGAAGAGGAAGAAAAGAAGGAGAAGGAAAGGAAGAGGGAAGAGGAAGAAGTAGAGGAGGGAGAAGAGGAAGAAAGGAAGAGGAAGGAGAAGAAGAGGAGGAAAAGGAAGGAGGAGTTAGAAGAGTAAGAAAAACAGGAGGAGAAAAAAGAAATAGAGGAGGGAAAAGAGAAAGGAGATGGAAGAGGAAGAATTAGGAGACGAGGAGGAAGAGAAGGAAGGAGAAGAGGAGGAAGAAAAGGAGGAAGAAAAGGAGGAACAAGGAGGAGGAGGAGGAGGAGAGCTAAATAAACCACCCAGGGTTGCTTAGCAGAGTCAATGACAGGAATGGGAACTCACAGAGACGACAGCTCCCTTGGGCAGCTCCAGAAACTGCAAGTTAGACATGATGATGGACCTTGTTTACTGGCGTCGCCTAGCAACGCAGCCCTGCTTCAGCCAAGCAGAAGGACCATCCCTTTCATGGCAACTGCAAGCTCCATCATGCCCTTTCCTTTTGTTAAGGGAAGGTGGTAGTTGGCACATATTTGGCAGGGATCAAAAGCACCGACAGGCCATAGCTGCTATATTGGTATATAGCAGGCCTGTGCAAACTTGAGCCCTCCAGGTGTTTTGGACTTCAACTCCCACAATTCCTAACAGCCGGGCTGTTAGGAATTGTGGGAGTTGAAGTCCAAAACACCTGGAGGGCCCAAGTTTGCACAGTCCTGCTGTAGATCTAAAGCAGTTTAAAAACACTTTTTGTATTTCCTTCCTTCTCTCTTCCCTCCCTCCTTCCCCTCTTCCCTTCCACCCTTTTTTCCTTTCTTTCTTCCTTCTTTCTTTCCTCCTTCATCCATCCATTCCATCCTTCCCTCTTTCCTCTCCTCCCTCTTTCTCCTTCCTCTTCCTTCCTTCCTTTTTGTATTTCCTTCCTTCTCTCTTCC
>NW_026844366.1:15382116-15406409 GCF_025583915.1 Anolis sagrei ordinatus | reverse complement strand
GTCACGCAGGTAGGCGGGTCCCAAACCGTTTAGAGCTTTGTAGGTAAGCACCTGCACACAAATAACACCGGGAACATGCCTAAAAACCAAGATACCTCGATGTGTGTGTGTGTGTGTGTATATTGTTGGGTTATGTAATAGATGTACCCAAAGCTCAAATCCCCATTCAGTCCTGGAAAACCCTTTGGTAGAGTTGCCGTAAAGCAAAAACAGCAGAACCACAGTGTGAAGGTTTGCTCTTTTACATTTACTCATCCAGAAGGGTGTGACTTTACATTCCCATCCATTCGTAAAAGTTAATTTGCCCCAAGCTGTCTTCTTAAAACAATCATTCTCATCCGAAAGAAGGTGGTGGTGTTTCAAATACATTTGCAAAAACAGCTCGCCTCTTTGCCCATTTCTCTTCTGCTTGGGCTCTGTGACCTTTTTTGACAATAGATCACAGTGTATGTTGTGTTCACAGTTGCTATTGTGCGCCCCTGCCAAGGATATTCTGGAGGTTTGGCAGCAAGGCTGCATATTTATCAAGACCAAGAAGAGAAACAGTTTTGGAAATCAGCGAGGGCCTGCACCAGAGGCAATGTTTCGAAAGCAAAGATCCAAAACAGGATAAAAAGGACAGCGAAGAGAAATGCTTTGTCATCCACCTCTGATGATTAAAGCTGCGGAATTTTTGGCACAGGGCTCAGAAGAATTAAGTCTGGACTATAGCTCCCTGCACCCCCATCTTATACGCTGGAGTATTTTGCTATCTGAATAATAATATTATATATATAATGCATTAAGGTTCACCAACAGCTCTCATTTAAAAGAAGCAGAATGCATTATTCATATATATGAATGGTGCATTCTGCTTCTTTTAAATCCGAGCTGTTGGTAAATCTTACTCCAGCATAATGTGCTATTCTATAGAATTGACACCTTCTGCAAAGGTATTCTTGCCAGTTTTTCCCCTTGTATTGATCATCCATGGCTTGAAAAAGAAATTAATACCTAAAAACAAATCTACTAATTTTAAAACTCTCCTGCAAGCTATCACTTCAAATCTTGAGCTTGATCTCTCTCCCAATAGACTACATGTTTTGGTTTTTGCAGATTTGATTATTTGCAGATTTGATTAAAAACATTATCAATGTGTTGTTGAAGGCTTTCATGGCCAGAATCAATAAGTTCCTGTGAGTTTTCTGGGCTGTATAGCCATGTTCCCGATGCATTCTCTCGTGACGTTTCACTCACATCTATAGCAGGCATCTTCAGAGGTTGTGAGGACTGTTGGGAACGTTATCTCTAGGAATCTCTAGGTTCCCAGCCTTTTTTTTTTAAACCAGGGACCACTTTGACGAAGAACCACTTTGACGAGGGACTACTTTGACCAGAGACCACTTTGACCAGGGACCACCCCACCTTGACCAGGGACCATTTTGACCAGGGACCACTTTGGCCAGGGACCACTTTGACCAGGGACCACTTTGACCAGGGACCACCTTGACCAGGGACCATTTTGACCAGGGACCACTTTGATCAGGGAACACTTGAACCAGGGACATCTTTGACCAGGGACCACTTGAACCAGGGACCACTTTGATCAGGAACCTCTTTGACAAAGGACCTCTTTGACCAGGGACCCTTTTAACAAGGGACTTTTTTTGACCGGGGCCATTTTGACCACGGGCCTCTTTGACCAGGGACCTCTTTGACCAGGGACCACTTTGACCAGGGACCACTCTCTAACATTAGTACCAAAAGAGTTACAAATCAGTTTTTGGTAGACTTCAGATTTTGTTTGGGGTGCTGATTCAGAAAATTACATTGGATAGACCACATCAGCTCTAGTTTCTGATACAGAACATATGCCATGGTCAGGGACAAGGAAGTAGTGGTAGGTGGTGGAAATAAAATAAAATAAATAAATAAAGAGGAAAAAGGCTCATAGACCAGATTTTCGTTCTTACGGCCCACTGATGGTCCGCAGCCCACAAGTTAAGAACCACTGCTATAGGTCCTCTAGAGTAGGCATGAGAAAACTTGGATCCTCCAGGTGTTTTGGACACCAACTCCCACAATTCCTCACAGCCGCTGTTAGGAATTGTGGGAGTTGGAGTACAAAACACATGGAGGGCCAAAGTTTGCCCATGCAAGCTCTACTGATTCTATGGTCAGCTTCTAGTGGAAGTTGAGTATAGAGTGATGTTGGAAAACTTAGAAATTCCTAAACAGATCTTATCTCTGGTTTTTACAAAGAGCACATTCTTTTTTATGGTTTTTAACTTTCACGGGTGTCCTGTGCCATTAAGCCCAGCAAAAGTGGAGGGCTGACTGTACGGTATTTGCACGGAAGGGGTCAGGGAGGGTCAAGTCCAGTTTCTGGATTTCCATATTTGTTTACAAGATCTCCCCATGTCGGTACTGGTTGCTAAGAGAGCTATTAGTGCGCCACTACCTTTGCACAGTACTACGTGGTGCTGAATGAATTCCCAGCAGCACAGCTGCCATTTGTTTATTTCTGTGCTGGCCATTTACCTGCCAAGGGCTGCCTTCTGCTCTCTTTTAAGCAGCTCCTTGCCTCGGGAATAGAAACTGAGAACAACAACCCAGAAACTGAGAAGATTCCTCATTAAACGTGTGGCAAGTTACTCTTTTATGTTGTGTACTTTTCCATTCTCTTCAAAATCACCCATAGCAAGGGTTGTTTAGTTTTCTTTCTTGGGAGGAAGAAAAGAGACAGGTTTGGCAGGAAGATAAAAGTGTCATCATCCAGGAATCGCTGCACTGCTGTGTCCTGGGATTGGCTTTTATTTTTGGACCTACAGACTGGGTCATCCAGTCCAACCCCATCCTTCCATGGAGGAATAAACAATTAAAGCACTCCTGAGAGATAACCATCAAACCTCTGCTCAAAAACCTCAAGAGAAGGGAATTCCACCACATTTCGAGGCAGCATATTCCACTGCCAAACAGCTCTCGCCATCAGGAAGATGGTATATTTCAATGGAATCTCTTTTCCTGCAAGGTGGTGCTGGGAAATTCCCATCATTGGCCTGCAGTATTCCTCAGGGCTCAGTTTAACGTGAAACTGTTGGGAGAGGCTATCCAGACTTTGGAAGTTGAGTAGATGCTGCTAACACCCAACTCTGTCTCTCCTTTTTATCCAGTTCCAAAGAAGCTGCCTTGGTACTAAGCCAGTGCCTGCTGTTGGTAATGGGTTGGGTGAGGGCAAACAAATTGGAACGTAATCCAGACATGACAGAAATGTTTGTGGTCATTTGAAAGGCAAATCAGGGAATAGGGTTCAGCCTCTGTTGGATGAGGTTACACTCCTCCTGGAATCTTAGGCTCACTGCTTAGTCAAGCTCCTAGACTCAGATCTGCATCTGGATGCCCAGGTTTCAGTCATGGCACAATTGTATGTTTGGACAATTAGGACACACATGCTAGATTCACCCATTCCTTGGGACAGTGAATCTGGCTCTAGTGACACATGCCTTGATTACATCCCAATTGGTAAACAGGAAATTTAGGCTGGATCTACACTGCCCAGTATCTCAGGATCTGGTCCCAGATTATCTAACACTAGCCGTCCCCGTGCCACGCGTTGCCGTGGCCGTCCTGGGGGTTCTGTGTGGGAGGTTTGGCCCAATTCTAATGTTGGTGGGGTTCAGAATGCTTTTCAATTGTAGGTGAACTATAAATCCAAGCAACTACAACTCCCAAATGTCAAGATTCTATTTTCCCAAACTCTACCAGTGTTCACATTTGGGCATATTGAGTATTTGTGTAGAGTTTGGTCCAGATCCATCATTGTTTGAGTCCACAGTGATCTCTGGATGTAGGTGAACTACAACTCCAAAACCAAAGGACACTGCCCACTAAACCCTTCCAGTATTTTCTGTTGGTCATGGGAGAACTGTGTGCCAAGTTTGGTTCAATTCCATCATTGGTGGGGTTCAGAATGCTCTTTGATTGTAGGTGAACTATAAATCCCAGCAACTTCAACTCCCAAATGACAAAATCAATTTTTTTGAGTGAAGGACATACATTGGGTTGTTAGGTGTATCGTGTTCAAATTTGGTGCCAGTTCATCCAGGGGTTTTTGAGTTCTGTGAATACCACAAACGAACATTACATTTTTATTTATATAGATAAACTGGATTATATGAGTCTCCACTGCCAGATAATTTGGGATAAAAAGATAATGTGGGACCAGATCCTGGGATCTAGGGACGGTGTGCAAGGGGCCTTAGAGGTCTCTATTTCATAGGATCACCATAGCTCAAATTGACCTAGAACCATAAAATCATAGTTAGAAGAGACCTCATGGGCCATCCAGTCCAACCCCATTCTGCCAAGAAGCAGGAAAATCGCATTCAAAGCACCCCCAACAGATGGCCATGCAGCCTCTGTTTAAAAGCTTCCAAATAAGGAGCCCCCACCACACTCCGGGGCAGAGAGTTCCACTGCTGAATGGCTCTCACTGTCAGGAAGTTCTTCCTAATGTTCACATGGAATCTCCTTTTTGATGCCAAACAATAAGACAAATAGCTTTTATTCACCTACTGTACAACATACGTGGTAAATTGATTAAACCAGTCCAGGTAGGTATACTTACTCACCCCATAATATTTTCTCTTACATAGGGATTTGATCCAAATGCTAGACAAACAGTTTCCTCCACAGTTGATTTAATTTACTAAAATCCCTTTGAGGCAGTGCTGGCAGCTTCTCGCAATGTGTAGCCAATCCAGCTTTGCCGTGGTGTTCAGAATCATAGCCAATCCCAGTGCCTTGGCAGGTATCCTTGCCTGAAACATTTATTTGCAAATACATACTTGAAAACCAATATGTACCTCCTGGCAGAAAATGAAGTTTTGGGTGGAACCATAGCTGCCACTTCTCGTTACAAAGAGCACAAGAGAGAAGCATTAAGCCAGTGGACAAGTAATCCTCCCTGTCTTACTCCACCTACAGCAAGAGCTCTCCTGCCACCTTTTACCTATATGGATTTCTTCAATCCATTTATTATAAGAGAAGACACCCAATGGGGGGAAGATTTATTGTGCCACCAAAAGCTTTGGGAATTGATCCTTGCTGCCAATGCTGTTCCATCTTTCTTGCTTGAAGGTTGGAACGTACCAATTTTGACTTTAATGACAATGCATTTTTGCAATATGGTGTGAAATTCAAAGGAAAAAAATGTCCGCTACCTATCAGGAGCTTACTTCCTGCCATGTTTTTTCAATATCAATTCTTCCATTTTTGTATATCAGTTCTTGTATTTGCTTATGCGGCTACACATATGTATACTGGATGTTGAGTGTTGTTATGCTTTTAAACATGCTAATATTGGGTTGTTGTGAGTTTTCCAGACAGTATGGCCATATTCCAGAACCATTCCCTCCTGACGTTTCACTCCATAGATGTGGGTGAAACGTCAGAAGAGAATGCTTCTGGAACATGGCTATACAGCCCGGAAAACTCACAGCAACCCAATGATTCAAGCCATGAAATCCTTCAACAATACATGCAAATATTACTTGTTGTGGGGCAAGTTCTCATAGTTATCCCCCAACAGCCTTGGAAATTTACCAAAGATAAGTTTGCTAAATTTGCAAGGCAGTTGTGGGAATCCATGGCTGTCTCAAGTGTTCTTGTGGGAGAATGGGCAAAGGTATGTGATGATTCATAAGCCAGTGGGGTAAAACCCATTAAGGAGGTACTGAAAGCCACACCTCGACAAATGGTGTGATAGCCTGCATATTATTTTAATTGTGCTACCTATAAAAATATGGTACAGATAATATTCATTAGATCTGACAACACCCAGTTATCTTAATTGAGTTCTTCTTCCTCTCAAGACCTTTCTTTTCTGAACTGAGTAAGGCTGTACTTGACGTTACTGTAGTAACACCAAATTTTGGAAATGTGGCAATAAATTAAGTAAGATTTTCCAAAGCTTTGAGAGGATTATGGTAGGAATGAGGTGGACAGAAGAAGCACCGAGCATTAAACCGACCTGAGTCCCCTTCCAGGGGAGAGAAGGACAGGCTATAAATGTCTGAAATAAATAATAAGTAATTTTTCATACACTCTTCTTCACTCCTGCAAATCATCCTTCACATAAGTTTTGTGGCAGATAAGTACCAAAGTCCATCACAAGTGTTGAACCTGACGCTGCACATAGAAGACGGTTTTGAAAGACAGTAGATCACAGGAGCTGTCTTCATAGACCTGCCAGCATCATATGATACTGAAAATCATTGATTTATCATGAGAAAAATGTATAATATGACAAAAGGTTACCACTTTACTTGCTTCATAGGAAATCTGCTACAAAACAGGAGCTTTTTTGTTGGGTTTGAGGGTCAGAAAAGCAGATGGCAGAAACAGAAGAACAGCCTGCCGCAGGGAAGCATGCTTGCTCCCATCAATGTTCAACATTTACACAAATGATGAGCCATTGCCAGAAGGGACAGAGAGTTTCATCTATGCTGACGATCGTGCCATCACTGCTCAAGCAGAGAGCTTTGAAATGGTTGAACAGAAGCTCTCCAAAGCTTTAGGTGCTCTTACTGCCAGTTACAGGGAAAACCAGCTGATCACTAATCCATCTAAAATACAGACATGTTATTTTCACCTTAAGAACAGACAAGCATCTTGAGCTCTGAGTATTACCTGGGAAGGAATCTCACTGCATTGCAGCACAAATACTTGGGAGTTATCCTGGACCACGCTCTGACTTACAAGAAGCACTGCCTATCAAGCAAAAAGTGGGCTCTAAAACAACATCATACGAAAGCTGACTGGCACAACCTGGGGATCACAACCAGATACAGTGAAGACATCTGCTCTCGCTTTGCTACTCTGCTGCTGATACGCATGCCCAGTGTGGAACACATCTCACCATGTTAAAACAGTGGATTGGCTCTTAATGAGACATGCTGCATTATCACAGGATGTCTACGTCCTACACCAACCGCTGGAGAAACTATACTGTTTAGCAAGTATTGCACCACCTGACATCCTGGAAGTAGCAGCCTGTAATGAAAGACCAAAGCATTGACATCTTTGGCCCATCCTCTGTTTGGATATCAGCCACATGCCCATGCTTAAATCAAGAAATAGCTTCCTAAGATTTACAGAGATACTCACAGGAACACCTCAGCAAGCAAGAATCCAAAAGTGGCAGTCAAAAACCCAGAACCTCAAGTTATGGCTGATACCAAATGAGAGACTACCCCCTGGGCACACAGAAGATGGGATGACTTGGAAGGCTTGAACAGACTGCGCTCTGGTATCACGAGATGCAGAGCCAATCCTAAGAAATGGGTTATAAAGTGGAATCCCACAGCATGCGAGTATGGAGAAGAGCAAACCACAGACCACCTACTACAAGGGAGTCTGAGCCTGCCCCGTGCACGATGGAGGACCTTCTCACAGCGACACCAGAGGAACTCCAAGTGGCCAGTTTCTGGTCAAAAGAAATTTAGTATAATGCCAAGTTTTTAACTTTGTTCATTTTTTAATACATTATAACTGTATTCTCAATTCACTTCTGACACAATAAATAAATAGTACCAAAGTTTCTAGTAAGTCATAAGCTAGTATGATGTTCTTTGTGTGTTTCAATTGGTCAGTAAACTATTGCTCTTTAAGTAGATTTTGAGTTGAAAGTGTGTGCCAAAAGCCTGTCTGTGAACATCTAAAAGAGCAAGGTAAGCATCCTGAACAGCATGACTGTTCTGCTTCCTATGATTAACAGGGAAATCTGGTTAAACAGTGCAAAAGATGCCAAAAGCATAGCTGTATAGGATTTTCCTGATTGAACGCAGTGCCCAATGGCAATACTTGCTTGACATCGCAGAGAGAAATGTGGAGTTTTCAATTAGAAGAGGCAGTGCCATTTATGAAAAGAGAACTTTGAGTAGCCAGCTGCTTGCCCTAATTAAAATCTTCATTTCCCTCTTTGCTACTTTTTTAAAATTTAATTAAGAGCGACGGCAACCATTTTGATATCACTGGGAGATTCTTTTGCATTTGTTCTTGCAAATAAACCATAATTATGAAAATGCCAGAAGGAGACACTGTTAAAAACACACTCAGCATAAACAAATTATTCAGTTCTGTCTCTGTCTTCTGGGCTGCCAGTCTGCGTTTTGCAGATTCCTCTCTGTTTGGAGTTCTGAGGCTTTGAAATCCTTATTTGCCTTGTTTATTGGTCCTGTTGCTTTGTTTAAAATGTGCACTCTGCGAATGGAGAGCTGCAACTGGGAGAGAACAAAGTCTCAGACCAAGAAAATAAAAAATAATATTTTGACGTAGTATTTTTATGTTCACTTAGGTTCCTCTTCAGCCTCTGTCTATCCATTTTAGCACTAACATTGGGATGATGGTGAAGGGGGGGCAGGGGGGTAGAGAAACAAAGAATTCTGATGTTGTCTTGCTGTTGTGTACCTGCAGTAAACACAATAAACTAAACTTGAATTGGGAAAGAATAAGAGGTTACTCTCAAGGTTCCATTCTATCTCCCATTCTTTTTAACATCTACATTGCTGGAAGAAACATTAACAACATTAGATATGCAGATGATACCACTTTGATGGCCAAAAGTGAGGAGGAGCCGAGGAGCCTTATAACCAAGATGAAAGAAGAAAGTGCAAAAAGCTGGGTTGCAGTTAAACATTAAAAAAAACAAACCAAGATTCTGGCAACTGGACTGATTGATAACTGGCAAATAGAGAGAAAATGTGGAGGCAGTGACAGACATTGTATTTCTAGGTGCAAAGATTACTGCAGACGCAGAGTGCAGCCAGGAAATCAGAAGACATTTATTTCTTGGGAGGAGAGCAATGACCAATCTCGATAAAATAGTAAAGAGTAGAGACATCACACTGGCAACGAAGATCCACATAGTTAAAGCAATTGTATTCCCCGTATTGACCTACAGATGAGAGAGCTGGACCATAAGGAAGACTGAGCGAAGGAAGATACACACTTTTGAACTGTGGTGTTGGAGGAAAATTCTGAGAGTGCCTTGGACCGCAAGAAGATCCAAACAGTCCATACTCCAGGAAATAAAGCCCGACTGCTTATTGGAGGGAAGGCTATTAGGGGCAAAGATGGAGTACTTTGACCACATCATGAGAAGACAGGAAAGCTTAGAGAAGACAATGATGCTTGGGAAAATGGAAGGAAAAAGGAAGAGGGGCTAACCAAGGGCAAGATGGTATCCTTGAAGTGACTAGCTTGACTCTGAAGAAGCTGGGGGTGGTGATGGCCAACAGGGAGTTCTGGCATGGGCTGGTCCATGAGGTCACAAAGAGTCGGAAGCAACTGAATGAATAAACAACAACAATAAAACCGCTGCATGAGGTCATCCGGTGTTTTGGAGTTCAGTGCCATCTGTTCTCAGATAACACAAAATTTTACTACTCCTTTCCATTGAATTCCAAGGAAGCCCCCTGGACCTGTGCCTGACAGCAGTGATGGACTGGATGAGAACTAACAAGTTGAAGCTTAATCAAACAAGACAGAGGTCCTCCTAGTCGTAAGGCCGATCGTGGGGTTACATTCCCCCTGAGGTCAGCAGTCTGGGGGTCTTCCTGGACTAAATGCTGAAGTTTGATGCTCAAGTGTTGGCAGTAGCCGGGAGAGCCCTTGCACAGTTAAAGCTTGTGTACCAGCGGTGACAGATGTGACAGTGCACCAGCTACCTTGAGAAGTCTGACTTGGTTACATCCAGATTGGATTACTGCAATGCACTCTACATGGGGCTGCCTTTGAAAACAGCCCAGAAACTGCAATTAGTGCAAAGGTAGGTAGCCAGGCTTCTAACTGGAGCTAATTACAGGGAGCGCATGGCACCCCTACTAAAGCAGCTCCACAGCTGGTCCCAATTCAAGGTGCAGGTTATGTCCTCTTTTCATAGGGATCTGAAAACCTGGATGATCCAACAAGCATTTGAGAATGATTAGGTAAAGGAAAAGGTTTTTCCCTGACATTAAGTCCAGTTGTGTCTGACTCTGGGGGTTGGTGCTCATTTCCATTTCTAAGCTGAAGAGACGGCATTGTCCGTAGACACCTCCAAGGTCATGGGGCTGGCATGATTGTATGGAGCACCATTACCTTCCCGCTGGAGCAGTACCTATTGATCTACTCACTTTTGCAAGTTTTCCAACTGCTAGGTTGGAAGAAGCTGGGACTAACAGCAGGAGTTCATGCTGCTTCTTGGATTCGAACCTGCGACCTTTTGATCAGCAAGTTCAACAGCTCAACAGTTTAATCCACTACACCACCAGGAGCTCCTGGGAATGATTAGTCCCTACTTATAAATTCCCAGTCCCTAGCTCGCCAGATATTACTCTGTCCTCTGCACTTCTTCCAATCCCCTGGCCCTATACTATGCTGTTTTGCACTATATCATATCCGATTCTTTTTATAGTCTGATCATACCCATCAGTATTTCTGCCTATTGGTTTTTGTTGTGTATTCTCTGAGTGAGTTTTGAAGTTACTATTTTTATCATCTGATGTTTTATTTAATTGTGTTTTATCTGATTGTTATGTTTTGCTGTTTTTTTTTAATTGTATTTTTTGTTTTTAATGGATTGTGTTTGCTTTGATGTTTTTGCTTTGAGGTTCTATGGACATTTTGTCCCATGTGTAAGCTGCCCCAAGTCCCTTCGGGGAGATGGAGGGGGGTATAAAATAAAGTTATTATTATCATTATTGTTTATTATTATTATTATTATTATTATTATTATCCTATTGTAGATACAGTTGCCCGCCTACAACAGAGAAGGTAAACAGCAGCTGCCTCCAGAATCCTTCTTTGAGCATGCACGTTCACAGTGTTTACATCTGAATAAAAGATTTACTGAAACATTTTGAACTACACTGTAGGATTAATGCAGTTTGAGACCACTTTAGTTGCCATAGTTCAGTACTATGGAATTGTGGGAACTATAGTTTTACAGGGTCTTTAGTCTTCTCTGCCAGATAGTGCTGGTGCCTCACCAAACTACAACCACTATGATTCTACAGCATTCGGCGAAGGCAATTCAAGTGGTATCAAATGCATTAATTCTACAGTGTAGATACACCCCTATTAAAGCAATGAAGACAAATGCTGGGTGTTGCAGTCCAACAGCATCTGGAGAATTATGGTTTGTCCACCACTGAAACTGTCCTTTCTTTTCCCTGTGTGGAGCCTGTCTCCCAAAAACACGCCATGCACATTAAAAGAAGTGAGAGAACCCCTATCAAACATCTCATTTCATTTTGCCTGAAGAGCATAATTTTGCCAGGACTACAACTGTTGCAAAAGCTCTACCGAAATTCATGAGAATTGCTCTAAGGCCCAGAATAATTGTTGCAAAAGATGTCTTTGGCAGACTGCGCCCTGTAATTCTGGAGTATTTTCTAGCCCTTTCAAGTTTAGGCTTCATAAGACACATCAAAGAGTAAACACATACCTTCCAGCCTTTGTGGCCATAGTTACCTGCCTTGGAAAGGCCCATTGGGCTAAAGAGGAGACTTCTCCTGTGGTCTGGCAACTCCACCAGCAAACCTTAAGAGTTCAAAGTCCAATAGAATTCAAAAGGTTTGGGAAGATCTGTACAACAGATCTTCTCAAACTGGTCCACTTCCCCTATTAATTTTGAATTACAATTCCCATCAGCCCCAGCCAGCATCCCAATGGTGAGGGATGATGAAATAACAGGCAGTCACCAAGTTACAAACAAGATAGGTTCTTAAATTAAATGGCTTAAGTTGGAACAGGAACATTTTTCAAGTGTAACTCAGCCAAAACTATATCTTTTTAAGGTTTGGATAGCATAGGGAAAAGCTAACACCCCTGTGGTTTTTGTTTTGCTGTCTATACTCCTATTTAGAATAGTTCACCACTTTCTGTCCTTGTGAAAATTGGATTTTGAAAGATAAGGCTATCCGTGGTTAATATGCATCACTTCCAGAATCATATGCTTTAGTGTATCAAGGTGACATTGCCATCATGCTTTGCTTCCCATCAGCATCTGGGCAGTCACTATGGCCCCTACTATACAGCCATATAATCCAGATATTCAAAGCAAATAACTCACATTATCTTTCAACTGGATTATGTGAATCTATATTGCCATATAATCCAGTGCATAAACAGATAATCTGGATTTTATATGGCAGTGTAGAAGGGGCCTGTTTTAACTGACCTAGAAAATGGTTTGGTCCAATCTATAAACATCTTTTTATATTCTTGACTAAAACCAATCATTCCTTACATGTCACAATTCCATACATCATCCAAACCATCAAATGAGTCAAGAAGAGTAGAGCAGATAGATTTAAAAGGTGCGGTAGAGTATGACCCCTTCTATACTGCCATATAATCCAGATTATCACATCAGATAAGCCACATCTGATTTGAACTGAAGTATATGAGTCCCTTTCTACACTATCATATAAAATCCAGATTTTTTTTGTGTGTCAGGAGCGACTTGAGAAACTGCAAGTCGTTTCTGCTGTGAGAGAATTGGCCATCTGCAAGGATGTTGCATCCAGGGGACATTGCCTGGATGTTTTCATGTTCTACCATCCTTGTGGAGGCTTCTCTCATGTCCCCGTATGGGGAGCTGGAGCTGACAGAGGGAGCTCATCCGCATTCTCCCCGGATTCGAACCTGCAACCTGTCGGTCTTCAGTCCCACCGGCACAAGGACCCATTGCACCACTGGGGGCTCCTTAAAACTAGATTATAAGGCAGTGTGGACTCAGATAATCCAGTTCAAAACAGATATTGTAGATTACTTGCCTTGATATTCTGGGTTATATGGCTGTGTGGAAAAGCCCTTAGTTGGCTGAGGCTGGATCTGCACTGCCCTATATCCCAGGATTTGATCCCAGATTATCTGCTTTGAACTGGATTATATAAAACTACATTGCCAGATAATCTGGGATAAGAATATAACCTGGGATCAGATCCTGGGATATAAGGCAATGTAGATCCTGCCTGAATTAAGAACCTAATAAAGTAGTGATTTCCCAACTTTGGGTCCTCTGGGTATTTTGGATTTCAGCTCCCAGAATTCCTGACAGTTGGTTAAGATGGCAGGGGCTTCTGGGAGTTCAAATTCCAAACACCTGAAGGTCTAAACATTGGGAATCATTATGATAAGGCACAATAGCTGCTTATTCTAGAGATCTGGGAGTAATGTTGCATCTACACTGCAGAATTAGTGCACCACTTTAACTGTCATGGCTCAATGTTATGGGATCCTGGCAGTTGTAGTTTTACAAAAACTTTAGCCTTCTGTGCCAGAATACTAGTGCCTCACCAAACTATAACTCCTATGATTTCATAGCATTAGGCCATGTCAGTTTAGCCAAGCTGCATTAATTATATAGTGTAGATCAGGCATGGGCAAACTTGGGCCCCCCCAGGTGTTTTGGGTTTCAACTCCCACAATTCCTAACAGCCATAGGCTGTTAGGAATTGTGGGAGTTGAAGTCCAAAACACCTGGAGGGCCTAAGTTTGCCAATGCTGGTATAGATGCACCCTAAATGAGATAGTAAGGAAACTACCAATCTGCTTCCTTGTCTTTCCAAGCACTTTCCTGAACAAAATGGAGACTTCACAAGTCAAGATGGCAGGCTACGCTTAAAATGGCAACGGGGCTAAACTCTCTTAACAACGAACTAGAAAGGCAACTTCTTAAACAAGATAATTTGGTTACTTTCTTATCCCAAAGCCATTTGGAGTTTTCGAAAGAGGAGGAGCAGCCCTTTTAGTTTAGCCTACATCCAAACAACCTGGTTGCCAGTACACTTTTTAGCACTGGTACGATGTGCCACACTCTCCTGAAAGGGCCTTCTTGTCCTCTGCTACAAAAGTGAAAGGTATCTGGTGGTTGAAATTCAATTCTCCCACCGGAAGGTGTTCTTTGTTCTACCTTGCAAACAAAAACTCTTTGTAAGGTAAAACCTGAAAAGGCCTGGCAACCGCTTCTCATTTCAATGGGTGTGCCGCTGGAGGTTCTGCCAAGCGCTTCTACTCTAAAGGCAGTGCTAAATCTCCCATACTATACCGCAAGAAGGAATGACAAGTTTGAACAGTTACACGGCAACAAACCCTATGAAAAGGCGCAAAACCTCCTTCTACACAAACACAGCTAAGCCAGAACTAATAAAAATGGACCCAGGCACGTAAAGTTTCTCATCTCCGTACAAGAATCTGAGGCTGGAGCTACACTGCCCCATATCCCAGGATCTGATTCCAGATTATCTGCTTATCTCAGATTATCTGGCAGTGTATTCATATAATCCTGTTTCAAAGCAGATCATCTGGGATTAGGACCTGGGATATAGGGCAGTGTAGATGCAGCTTGGATTCACTTGTTTGAAGAGTTCCTCATTCTTATAGCAATCACACCTTGGCTAGAGACTCATGAAATCACTCTTTTTGAGAGTATCAATACTGTAGAATTAATGCAGTTTGACCCCACTTGAACTTCTATGGCTGAATGCTATGGAATGCTGAGAGTTTGTAATTTTACAAGGTCTTTAGCCTTCTCTGCCAAACAGTGCTGGTGTCTCACCAAACTACAACTCCCAGGATTCCATAGCATTGACCCATGGCAGTTCCAAGTTGTGCCAAAGTGTATTAAGTCTACAGTGTCAATGCGCCCTTTCTGAGCATGCCTGGGTCAGATGAGGTTATATATAAGAAGCCTTCTCTATGTTGTCTTGAATTCCATGGTAGGATAAAAGTAAAGTAGAAATGTAATACATAAAAGATTTGCACCAGTGCAGGCAAATATTACAGACCTATTCAATGCTGTTGTAATTCTATCAAATGAACCTTGTGCCATTTAGAGCTTAGGAAAATATTACTTTTAGACTATTACTTTCCACACAACTGCATATTACTTTCCACACAACTGCATTAAATCCACATTGAACTGGATTATATGGTGGTGTGAACTCAGATAATCCAATTCAAAGCAGATATTGTGGATTATCTGACTTGATATTCTAGGTTATAAGGCTGTCTGTAAGGGCGCCAAGAGTGCATCTACACACTATAGAACGAATGCAGTCTGACACCACTAACTATCATAGTTCAATGCTAAGGAATCATAGGAAAGACTTTGCGAGAAAGCAGAAAAGTTGGTACCCTGTATCAAGCAGAATAGGAAAAATCCACTGCCTTGTACCACCACAGTACTGCCATAGAATGGTGGTACAAGCAGATGCAGTGGAGCCCATGCAGTTTACTTATTTGTTGTTATTTTGTACTGTCAATTTCTGAAGTACAAATACCACAAACAAGCATTTGGAAAGTGCAACCAGAAGTAGGCTTGTCAAAAGAATTGTAATTGACAGAGAATGCTAAAAAGACGTTCTGCAGGAAATCCTCAGCATGTATGAGCCAACCCCAGGCGTTGACTGGAGTCTATCAAGTTCAATACTACACCTAAGATTTACAAAAGAAGACAGTCCACAGCAATTCCAGGAATTTTTTGCACTTTCCTCAGGAAAAAAACCCCCATGCAGGGTAGATTGTGATCTATGCAGCTTGTATTGCTGTAGGTTTTTCGGGCTATATGGCCATGTTCTAGAACCATTCTCTCCTGACGTGTCACCTGCATATATGGCAGGCATCCTCTGAACCTCTGAGGATGCCTGCCATATATGCAGGCAAAACCTCAGGAGAGAATGCTTCTAGAACATGGCCACATAGCCCAAAAAAACTACAACAACCCAGTGATTCTGGCCACGAAATCCTTTGACAATATGCAGCTTGTCATGCAAACCTAGGAAAAACGGCTTTCATGATTGTTCCTTAAACAGCAGCCAGGTTGAAAAAGTATTATAATTGTTTGCATCTCATAGGTCTCTCATAGGATTGTAAGATGCAAATGATTTAACACCTTCCCTGTTTGCGTTTGTGTTTATAGGGACCCAGGAAAAAAACCAAGGAAGCACTTTGCATGTGCTCTAAAAATATTGTGTACTTCCAGCTGGACTTCCTAATTACATGCTATCAAAGCTATAACACTTGTTCATGCAAGAAATATTACAAAAATACCAATGCAGGTGTAGATAGAATTTGATTGTAGGTTTGGGTGTTCCAAATCGTTATGCAAATTATATAGATTCCTTTCCCAATACAATTTCCAGGACTCTCCTCGAGGTCCTTGGGTCAAAATGTTTTGGGTAATCCTTGGTCGACTTACACTATTACATTTTTCAGAAGTTCTTAAAACTTAACATGGGCACAGGCAAACTTGGGCCCTCCAGGTGTTTTGGACTTCAACTCCCACAATTCCTAAAAGCCATGCCTGAGTTAACATATCTAAAAACAAGATTCAACTGCCCCACACATCTTTTAATGAACAACTGTTAAATTTCAATGTATTGTTGAAGGCTTTCATGGCCGGAATGACTGGGTTGCTGGAAGTTTTTAGGGCTGTATGGCCATGTTCCAGAAGCATTCCTTCCTGACGTTTTGCCTGCATCTATGGCAGACATCCTCAGAGGTTGTGAAACATGGCCATACAGCCCAAAAAACTTACAGCAACTCAACTATTAAGTCTCAGTTTAAGTCACTCTTACTAAACTTGAGTTTCCTTAATAAAAAGCCAGGCAGGCTCAAACCACATTTGCGTTATTACTCATCAGTATGCCAGGACCTTTTTGAATACTTAACATTTATCACTGTTTGGTTTTATTCATGCCGTTCTGACCCAATTGGTTTTGCTTTGTGAGAGATAAAGCTGTCTGCTCAATGTAGTTATCTGCCCCACCCTGCTAGGAAACTTTTATGCTGCTGTCAGCTGCTAAACTGGTTTAACTGAATGAGAAAACTAATTAGAAACAAGGTCCCTTTCTAAAGTATTCTAAGTTAAAAAAAAGATAACTGCTGTAATCCTGTGAAAGTACGGCTGCCAGTGTTCCCCAATAAGGCCCCCATTCCTTTTACAGTTGCATAATGTAATGCACTTACAAATTCTGCCCCAGCATATGAATTTCTGCCTGGCAATATTGTAAATGAAGGCTTCAAATACATTCCAGTTGCCCCTTTCTTTTGTTTCTTTCTAGGCTAATCTATTTTGGAAAATAGTAACAGGCCAACAGCTAATTAAGACCCCCATTTACACTGCCCTATACCCCAGGATCCAATCCCTGAATATCTGGCTTGAACTGGATTATATGAGTCTACACTATCAGATAATCTGGAATATGCACATAATTTGGGATCAGATCCTGGGATATAGGGCAATGTAGCTCCAGCCCTAAGCCACAAAAAATAGCCTGGAACACTATCATCATTTTAGTAATACAAGTTAAAATGCATGGTTATTGTTGTTTTCAAGTAAAGTTCTTAATGTAAAGCAAAATACACATTTGGCAGATTTCCCATTTCATAAAAAGTTTCCTTTTAGAAAGAAAAAGAGGTTATTTCAAGATTCAAATAACTTTTATTACCAAAATTTTAAAATAACCAGACCAAAAAAGTTACAAAATATTTTTTTTTGTTTTCAACATTTTCCATGCACTTTTGAAATGGTTTTTTCGCTCAGTGGCAATTCTCAAGTGGACATTCAGAACAAGGAACATAAAGAAACAGAAATCCACTAACTACTAGGCATAGCTACCTGGATACTAAACAAATACTATCTGCAACAAATACATTAAGCTGGTAAGGCTTCCTTTGGTGAAGTAGAGAACAAGGTACTATCTCCTCCCACCCACCCGATTCCCAGAAAACTCTACCAGCAATGGCACTGACTGACTAGAGAAAAACAGAACAACCAAGGGGGAGCCACCTCTACAGTCCAGTTCAGGGCAGCTTAGTCCACTTCCTCAATGGTGGGGCCCCCACCTGGAGCACCAGCCCCTGCAGCCCCGGCACCCTGGTACAACTTGGCAATGATGGGGTTGCAAAGCTTCTCCAGCTCCTTCTGCTTGTGCTCAAACTCTTCCTTCTCGGCCATCTGGTTGCGGTCAAGCCAGCTGATGACCTCCTGGCACTTCTCCAGGATCCTCTGCTTGTCCTGCTCCCCAATCTTGCCTTTCAGCTTCTCGTCTTCCACCGTCTGCTTGATGTTGTAGGCGTAGGACTCCAGGGCGTTCTTGGAGACCACCCGTTCGCGGTTGGACTCGTCTTCCACCTTGTAGCGCTCCGCTTCCTGAACCATGCGGTCAATGTCGTCCTTGCTGAGGCGACCTTTGTCATTGGTGATGGTGATCTTGTTCTCTTTGCCGGTGCTCTTGTCCACGGCTGTGACGTTGAGGATGCCGTTAGCATCTATGTCGAATGTCACTTCGATTTGGGGCACGCCACGGGGGGCTGGAGGGATCCCCGTCAGGTCAAACTTGCCCAGCAGATTATTGTCCTTTGTCATGGCTCTCTCACCCTCGTACACCTGCACCAACACGCTGCTCTGGTTGTCTGAATAGGTGGTGAAAGTCTGGGTCTGCTTAGTAGGAATGGTGGTGTTGCGCTTGATCAAGGCTGTCATCACTCCACCTGCCGTCTCAATGCCAAGGGACAGTGGTGCCACGTCAAGGAGCAGCAGGTCCTGTACATTCTCTGACTTGTCGCCCATCAGGATGGCCGCCTGCACCGCAGCCCCGTAGGCCACTGCTTCATCGGGATTGATGCTTTTGTTGAGCTCTTTGCCATTGAAGAAGTCTTGCAGCAGCTTCTGGATCTTGGGGATGCGAGTGGAGCCGCCAACCAGCACAATCTCATTGATCTGGCCTTTGTCCAGCTTGGCGTCACGGAGGGCCTTCTCTACCGGCTCCAAGGTGCCACGGAAGAGGTCGGCATTGAGCTCCTCGAAGCGGGCCCGGGTGATGGATGTGTAGAAGTCAATCCCGTCAAACAAGGAGTCGATCTCAATGGAGGCCTGGGTGGAGGAGCTGAGGGTGCGCTTGGCCCTCTCACAGGCCGTGCGCAGTCGCCGGACGGCCCGCTTGTTGCCGGCGATGTCACGCTTGTGCTTGCGCTTGAATTCCTCCACAAAGTGGCTCACCATGCGGTTGTCAAAGTCCTCGCCACCCAAGTGGGTGTCACCAGCCGTGGACTTCACCTCAAAGATGCCATCTTCGATGGTCAAGATGGAGACATCGAAGGTGCCACCGCCCAGGTCGAAGATCAGGACGTTCTTCTCACCAGCTCCGCTGCCTTTCTTGTCCAGGCCGTAAGCAATAGCAGCAGCTGTGGGCTCGTTAATGATGCGCAGCACATTGAGGCCCGTGATGGTGCCGGCGTCCTTGGTGGCTTGGCGCTGGGAGTCGTTGAAATACGCCGGGACGGTGATGACAGCACTCTGAACTTTGCGGCCGAGGTAGGCCTCTGCAATCTCCTTCATCTTGGTCAGCACCATGGAGGAGATCTCCTCTGGGAAGAAAGTCTTGATCTCGCCCTTGTACTCCACTTGGACTTTGGGCTTCCCGGCTTCGCTGACCACGCGGAAAGGCCAATGCTTCATGTCCGACTGCACCGTGGCGTCCTCGAACTTGCGCCCAATGAGTCGCTTGGCGTCGAAGATGGTGTTGTTGGGGTTCATGGCCACTTGGTTCTTGGCCGCGTCCCCAATGAGGCGCTCGGTGTCGGTGAAGGCCACATAGCTCGGCGTGGTGCGGTTGCCTTGGTCGTTGGCGATGATCTCCACCTTCCCGTGCTGGAAGACCCCCACGCAGGAGTACGTGGTGCCCAAGTCGATGCCAATCGCAGGCGCTTTGCCCGACATGGTTGCAGCAGCAGCAGAAGCGAGGGGTCCGTCAGAAGTGAGGGATACAACAGAAGTGAGGGATACAACGTCTCTTAGAAGTCCTGTCTGTCAGAAAGGCTTCTCAGCGCTCCTCACACACCCTCTCGCTCTCTCACAGCTGAGGCGCGATCTGCCGTTGAGCGAGATGCGCGGGCCCTTTTATACCCGCGCACGCCCGCTTCTGGAACGTGCCAGAACCCCGCCGACCAATCGCGGCGCTCTCTCGAAACCTCTGGCCAATCGCTTGCCTCCGTCCAACCCCCCTTCTATCTCCCCTCAGCCAGAAGCTTCCAGTAGAGGCGGGATCGGACTGGAAGGATTGATGCCCCGAGGAACCAATGGCGCGAGGCGCGAGGCGGCTCGAGGCGGCTCGAGACGCTTCTCTGGGCGGCCGTTATGCAAAACAGCTCCTCCGGGCCCCGCCCTCCCTTCTTCCTATTGGTTAGAACGGGGAGAAAGGAAAAAAAAAGGAAGGCATTGTCAGGTTGTGCCTCTCTGAGGGAGAGACAGACAATGGGGAATACAACAGAGCGTTTGGCACCAACTGTTGTATTTCAGAGACACAATTCAGTCCTGTCACTTTCCCCAAAGATAGGATAAGAGTGCCTCTGAGTATAAGCAGAGTGCATTCCCCTGTGGGAGCCAGCCATTGGCTGGAAAGTGACAAGAAGACTTGACAAAAGTGAAATCAGCCCTGACAGAATATATATCTTTCTTTCTATATAAATAAAAATGTAATGTTCGTTTGTGGGATTGACATAACTCAAAAACTACTGGACGTATTGACACCAAATTTGGCCACAATACACCAAGGAGTGACCATCACTCAAAAAATATGATTTTGTCATTTGGGAGTTGTAGTTTCTGGGATTTATAGTTCACCTAAAATCAAAGAGCATTGTGAACTCCATCAACAATGCTATTGAACCAAACTTGGCACACAGAAGTTTCACAACCAACAGAAAATACTGGAAGGGTTTGGGAGTTGTAGTTCACTTACATCCAGAGAGCACTGTGGACTCAAGCAATGAAGAATCTAGACCAAACTTGGCATGAATATTCCAAATGCCCAAATGTGAACACTGGTGGAGTTTGTGGGAAATAGACTTTGACATTTGGACGTTGTAGTTGCTGGGATTTATAGTTCACCTACAATCACAGAGCATTCTGAATCCCACAAACGACAGAATTGGGGCAAACTCCCCACACACTCCACCAATGATGAACTTGGCACCCAGAACTCTGATTATCAACAGAAAACACTAGAAGGGGGTTTCGTAGGCATTGACCTTGAGTTTGGGAGTTGTAGTTCACCTACATCCAGACTCAAACAAAGATGAATGTGGACCAAACTTGGCATGAATATTCCAAATGCCCAAATGTGAACACTGGTGGAGTTTGGGGAAAATAGACTTTGATATTTGGGAGCTGTGGAATCATAGAATAATAGAGTTGGAAGAGACCTCATGGGCCATCCAGTCCAACCCCATTCTGCCAAGAAGCAGGAATATTGCATTCAAATCACCCCTGACAGATGGCCATCCAGCCTCTGTTTAAAAGCTTCCAAAGAAGGAGCCTCCACCACACTCGGGGCAGAGAGTTCCACTGCTAAACAGCTCTCACAGTCAGGAAGTTCTTCCTCATGTTCAGATGGAATCTCCTCTCTTGTAGTTTGAAGCCATTGTTACGCGTCCTAGTCTCCAGGGAAGCAGAAAACAAGCTTGCTCCCTCCTCCCTATGACTTCCTCTCACATATTTATCCATGGCTATCATGTCTCCTCTCAGCCTTCTCTTCTTCAGGCTAAACATGCCCAGCTCTTAAGCCGCTCCTCATAGGGCTTGTTCTCCAGACCCTTGATCATTTTAGTCGCCCTCCTCTGGACACATTCCAGCTTGTCAATATCTCTCTTGAATTGTGGTGCCCAGAATTGGACACAATATTCCAGGTGTGGTCTAACCAAAGCAGAATAGAGCATGGGGAGCATCACTTCCCTAGACCTAGACACTATGCTCCTATTGATGCAGGCCAAAATCCCATTGGCTTTTTTTGCCACCACATCACATTGTTTGCTCATGTTTAACTTGTTGTCCAAGGACTCCAAGATCTTTTTCACACGTACTGCTCTTGAGCCAGGCATTGTCCCCCATTCTGTATCTTTGCATTTCGTTTTTCCTGCCAAAGTGGAGTTTTTCCTGCCAAAGAAGGCTTGAAAAAAGTGAAATCAGCCCTGACAGAATATATATCTTTCTTTCTATATAAATAAAAATGTAATGTTTTTTTGTGGGATTGACATAACTCAAAAACCACTGGACGAATTGCTGCCAAATTTGGCCACAATACACCAAGGAGTGACCATCACTCAAAAAAATATGATTTTGTCATTTGGGAGTTGTAGTTTCTGGGATTTATAGTTAACCTACAATCAAAGAGCATTGTGAACTCCACCAATGATGAAATTGAACCAAACGTGGCACACAAAACTCAGATGATCAATAGAAAACACTAGAAGGGTTTGATGGGCATTGACCTTGAGTTTGGGAGTTGTAGTTCACCTACATCCAGAGAGCACTGTGGACTCAATAATAATGGATCTGGACCAAACTTGGCATGAATATTCCAAATGCCCAAATGTGAACACTGGTGGTGTTTGGGGAAAGTAGACCTTGACATTTGGGAGTATTACAGTAGTTGATTGGGATTTATACTTCACCTACAATCAAAGATCATTCTGAACTCCACCAATGATGAAACTGAACCAAACTTGGCACACAGAACTCCCATGATCAATAGAAAACACTGGAAGGGTTTGGTGGGCATTGACCTTCAGTTTGGGAGTTGTAGTTCACCTGCATCCAGAGAGCACTGTGGACTCAAGACAATGATGGATCTGGACCAAATTTGGCATGAATATTCCAAATGCCCAAATGAGAACACTCGTGGAGTTTGGGGAAAATAGACTTTGACATTTGGGAGTTGTAGTTACTGGGATTTATAGTTCACCTACAATCACAGAGCATTCTGAACCCTACTAATGATGGAATTGTACCAAACTTGGCACATAGGACTCTCACAACCAACAGAAAATTCTGGAAGGGTTTGGTGGGCATTGACCTCGAGTTTGGGAGTTGTAGTTCACCTATATCCAGAGAGCACTGTGGACTCAAACAATAATGGATCTGGACCAAACTTGGCATGAATATTCCAAATGCCCAAATGTGAACACTAGTGGAGTTTGGGGAAAATAGACCTTGACATTTAGGAGTATTACAGTAGTTGATGGGATTTATAGTTCACCTACAATCAAAGATCATTCTGAACTCCCCCAATGATGAAACTGAACCAAACTTGGCACACAGAACTCCCATGAGCAACAGAAAATACTGGAAGGGTTTGGTGGGCATTGACCTTGAGTTTGGGAGTTGTAGTTCACCTACATCCAGAGAGCACTGTGGACTCAAACAATAATGGACCTGGACCAAACGTGGCATGAATATTCCAAATGCCCAAATGTGAACACTGGTGGAGTTTGGGGAAAATAGACTTTGACATTTGGAAGTTGTAGTTACTGGGATTTATAGTTCACCTACAATCACAGAGCATTCTGAACCCCACGAACAACAGAATTGGGGCAAACTCCCCACACAGAACCCCCATGACTAACAAAATATTTTAGGCCATCCATTCCAATTCCCTTCACCAGGGCAAGAAAACATAATCAAATCCCTCCTGACAAAGAGCCATCCAGCCATAGATATAGATAGACATATATGATTCACACACAGAAAGATATAGTATCATAGATTTGAAAGGGACCCCTAAAGAAGGACAATTATATGTTGCATGTTCCAGAGTGGGCAAACCAGACACTCTCCACATCAACACTGACAAAGAAATAGCAAGAAATACTGTTTATCCATAAGCAGAAAGGAATTACATATATTAGAAACCAATACTTTCTCATGACTTTATTTTCCAGATCACCAGACTGGGCCACACAAATGCGTGACGGGGACGGCTAGTGTGTGTGTGTGTATATACACACACACACATACACATACATACATACATACATACGCATGCACACACACACCAATATTAGGCATGGGCAAATTTCGGCCCTCCGAGTGTTTTAGACACAATTCCTGGCCTCAGGCTCTTTCCTTTTCTGGGTTTTCTGGTGGTCTTTGGTAACCCCTCTGAAAGCCCCTTCATGACCCCCCCAGGGGTCCCAACTCCCAGGTTGAGAAACACTGAGAATCTAGAATCATAGAATCATAGAATCAAAGAGTTGGAAGAGACCTCATGGGCCATCCAGTCCAACCCCCTGCCAAGAAGCAGGAATATTGCATTCAAATCCCCCCTGACAGATGGCCATCCAGCCTCTGCTTAAAAGCTTCCAAAGAAGGAGCCTCCACCACACTCCGGGGCAGAGAGTTCCACTGCTGAACGGCTCTCACAGTCAGGAAGTTCTTCCTAATGTTCAGATGGAATCTCCTCTCTTGTAGTTTGAAGCCATTGTGT
>NW_026844366.1:15276039-15377478 GCF_025583915.1 Anolis sagrei ordinatus | reverse complement strand
AACTGGACACAGGCAGAACTGGACAATTTGGATAGAAAAACAAGAAAACTCATGACCATTCATAATTCACTATATCCTCGCAAAGAATCAGTACAAGAAAACTACACTCCAAACCAGAGCTGACAGCTGGCACAACAAAGCATTGCACGGACGGTTCCTTGACAAAATTGAAGGAAAAGTTGATAAGGAGAAGACTTGGTTATGGCTCACGAATGGAACCCTGAAGAAGGAGACAGAAGGCCTGATTCTTGCAGCCCAGGAGCAAGCAATCAGAACCAATGCCATTAAGGCCAGGAGCGAAAAATCAGCTGATGACCCACAATGCAGACTGTGCAAGGAAGCTGATGAAACCATTGATCATATCCTCAGCTGCTGCAAGAAAATCGCACAGATGGACTATGAACATAGGCACAACTCTGTGGTCCAAATGATTCATTGGAACTTATAACACAAGTACCACCTGCAGTAGTAAAGAACTGGTGGGATCATAAACTTGCAAAGATAGTGGAAAAGGAACACGCAAAAATACTGTGGGACTTTTGAATCCAGACTGACAAAGTTTTGGAACACAATACACCAGACATCACGTTTGTGGAAAAGGAAGAAGTTTGGATTATTGATGTCGCCATACCAGGTGACAGTTGCATTGAGGAAAAACAACAGGAAAAACTCAGCCATTATCAGGACCTCAAAATCAACCTGCAAAGGCTCCGGCATAAATTAGTACAGGTGGTCCCAGTGGTAATCGGTACACTGGGTGCTGTGCCAAAAGATCTCAGCTGGCATTTGGAAACAATAAACATTGACAAAATAATGATCTGTGGACTGCAAAAGGCCACCACCTTACTTGGATCTGCACACATCATTTGAAAATACATCACACAGTCCTAGACGCTTGGGAAGTGTTCGACTTGTGATTTTGTGATACGAAATCCAGCATATAGAACTCATTTGCTGTGACATACTGTGTTTTTGTGTAAGTAAAATAATAATAATAATAATAATAATAATAATAATAATAATAATCTAGCCAATTTCAATACTTTCAGCCAGAATCTTTGACTCAAGTAAAAGTTCCTTTTAAAACTACAGCTGTCAGAATCCCCCAGTCAACATGGGTTATAAAAGTAACTTTTCCTAGCCATAGTCTGGCTTGCTGCATCATGTTGCATCCCATCATCCAAGCAATGCTTTCTGGCTGTAAGTAAACAGGGTGCAGATGCTAGAGAATGACACAGAAGAAGCCTGCTTTCGAGCACTTGCAGATATTTATTTGCGCATGGTCTTAACAGAAGGCTGATGTTCTTCCTAATTGTTCCAAAATTTTCATTTCAAGTGTTCAGATTCATCATCATTGCCACATAGTCTTACTAGGTAACCTTCTTTGTGAAATCCTGCAATGCATTCGGTTTCAAATTATGCTCTTGCAGGCTTTAGCCCTTCAATGGGTTCATTGTGCATTGTCTTCTGGAGAAGAAAATGAATCCCTTTTCTACAGTTTCGTTGCACAACATCTTTACAGGGAATTTTGCTAAAATGATGGGAAATCACAAAGGCACGTCAGGAATAAGTATATACTTACCCCCTTCTTATATAACGCTTTGATTATCACATTGTTGATAAGACTGTAAAAGAAATACTTTCCTACTGTATGCAAAATTTCCCTAATAACTGCATTTTGTTACTTTTTTTCTCCATTGATAGGATCAATAGAATTTCAGGAATGCAACATCAAACAAATCTGTATGCAGTATGTGGTGTGGAATTTTAAAGCTTTTCAAAAGATGATCACTAGCTGTCTATTTAAAGGTGATGAATGAAAAAAGAGGTAAGATTACTGTTGAAGGGAACTGCTTTATATGAGAAATAGTGCTGGTTAGAATTATTCGATGCTGACCTCTTGTGGTTAGCATCAATGCAGTATGAGAATATCATATGAATGCCATACTACTCTGTTGTAAAACTGTCTCTAGTATTAATTTTAGTGGAAGGAAGAATATGTATTTGATTCTCATGCATAATAATAATAATAATAATAATAATAATAATAATAATAATAATAACTTTATTTTTATTCCACCCTATATCCCCAGGGGAGCTCAGTAAATATTTAAAAAACTAGTATTGGGTGTGTAGTAGCATATTTGCTGGCATAAATTAAATATCTAGTTCATTGAGATTTAGATTTAAGGTTAGGACTGTGGTTAGGCTGGTGGTAGCATTTTATTTGGCATCACAGCCTGAAAGGGACCACAAGGGCACATCTAGTCCAACCCTAATGTGTCCCAAAATGTGTAGTTAGAAGAAGATGTTTCTTTCGAAGGAGGAGAAAAAATCCAGAGAAAGACAGAGAGAATAAGCGGGACATAGTTGTGAAGAACAGTCAGGTTAACAACAGGCGGCAGCCAGGTTACTAACCGATGCTTCTTACAGGGAGCGGTCAACACTCCTGTTTAAAGAGCTCCTCTACTTCCGTTCATTTTCCGGTCCCAATTCAAGGTGCAGGTTCTTACCTACAAAGCCCTGAACGGTTTGGGTCCCACCTACCTGCGTGACCGCATTTCTGTGTATGAACCCACACTATCTCTTCGATCATCTGGAGAGGCCCTACTCATGCTCCCACCTCCTTCACAGGCGCGATTGGTGGGGACGAGAAAGAGGGCCTTCTCGCTGATGGCCCCTCGACTCTGGAACTCACTTCCCAAGGACATTAGACATGCCCCAACGTTGGCAGTCTTTAGGAGGAGCATGAAAACGTGGTTGTTCCAGTGTGCCTTTCCAGAATAAGGAGAACTCTCAGCAATATGCCCTCATAATGCACTTTAATACTGACTTAGAATGGATTGCGTTCCCTTGTTTTCTCTGAAAAATCCTATCCCAGTTATATTTTACCTTGTTCACGTCAGCATATTTTCAATTTTAATGTATTACATTTGGCCCGGCCATTTTTAAAATTGTTTATATGTCACTATTGATGGTTGTTTTTTTTGTTTATGTGATTTATATGATTTGTATTTTATTAACTGTTTTATTAATGTTGTGTTATTGATGTTTTGTTTGATGTACTTTGGGCTTGGCCTCATGTAAGCCGCACCGAGTCCCTTGGGGAGATGGTAGCGGGGTACAAATAAAGATGATGATGATGATTATTATTATTAAACTCACCAATTCTTTTACATAACAAAATAAATATGTAGCATCAGATTTCATTAAAGGCAAATTTCCCTTAGAACTGGCATCAGTGAATGACTATTGTAGTAATTGTTAATTGTTTATTGTTTATTAATTGTGCAATTGTATTAAGTTGATAACTGCTTTTATACTGTAACATTGAATTCTGCTGTCTCTTGTTGTGAACCGCTGTGAGTCGCCTTCGGGCTGAGAACAGCGGTATATAAGTAAGGTAAATAAATAAATAAATAAAATCATTTCATGAGGCTTCTGAATAGGCTGAAAAACTTAAATTTTGTACAATAAAATAACAACAATAACCATTGCTTTTTTGCTGTTCTTAATTCAGTGCTATTACTATTACTAAGATTGAATAGGATGTAAAATACCTAACTAACTCATTTTGATTTGCATAATGATGGTCATACTCTGAAGAAAACAACAAATCATGCAGAAAGCAAATTTTCAGTAGTTCGGCAAGGATTTCTCAATTCCAATTGTTAACGAAAACCACCTTTAGCATCATTTCAACTGGAATGATGGGTTGTAAACTAACAACTTTGTGAGTCCCTATTGTGTGACACGGTGTGATTGCAGCTGGAAGAGAAAATGCATGTTTCCTTATTTCTGCTGCCCTGTTCCATCAGTCACAAAATAAAATGCAATATATCCAAGAATCATAAGAGATTTGTAGTTTGGTGAGGCGCCAGTACTCTTTGGGACAGAATGCAAAAGATCTTATAAAACCAAAGCTACGAAGATTCCATTGAATTGAGCTATGGCAGTTACAGTGGTGTCAAACCACATTAATTCTATGGTGTAGATGAGTCTTTCACAGAAATTTGTGTATAAGCATTAGCAAGTGTATCTTTGCTTCTAGGGAGAATTACAGTATATCTTGACTGGCTTTCAGGACCATTTATTTGTCTGGTTATCAATCCACAGTATTTATACAATTCCCCTCCAGGACCACATTCTAGAAAACTGATTTTCACACTTGAGGATCTTTAGTTTTTTGTAGTTATCTTATTTCCAAAAAAGAAAGAAACTAGAAATAAGAACTATACTGTATTGTCGAAGGCATGCATGGCTGGAATCACTGGGTTGTTGTAGGTTTTTCAGGCTATATGGCCATGTTCTAGAAGCATTATCTCCTGACGTTTCGCCTGCATCTATGGCAAGCATCCTCAGAGATTGTGAGGCCACAAGCTCTGAGGATGCTTGCCACAGATACAGGCAAAGCGTCAGAAGAGAATGCTTCTAGAACATGGCCATATAATCCGAAAAACCTACAACCAAAAAAACTACTGTTACAACCTCTGAGGATGCTTGCCATAGATGCAGGCGAAACGTCAGGGGAGAATGCTTCCAGAACATGGCCATATAGCCCGAAAAACCTACAACAATCCAAAAATCTGTACTGTCCCTGTACTGAACCTGTGCTCAGTAACTGACTACCTACTTGTACCAATTCCAAGCAGGTAGCGAACAAGTCAGTTAAAAACCCAATTGGCCAAATTTGGCAAATATGCAAGCCTAAAACCTGCACATCAGAAAATGTTCCAGTAGAACGAGCCACAGAGGCCCAGTTCACGCCCACAAGTAACTTGGCTGGTTAATGTCTTTGCCTATTTGTAGATACCAGTCCCTCCATCACTGGACTTGCATTTTTTTTTGTCGTGTCAGGAGCGACCTGAGAAACTGCAAGTCGCTTCTGGTGTGAGAGAATTGGCCGTCTGCAAGGACGTTGCCCAGGGGATGCCCAGATGATTTGATGTTTTATCATCCTTGTGGGAGGCTTCTCTCATGTCCCCGCATGAAGAGCTGGAGCTGATAGAGGGAGCTCATCCGCCTCTCCCCGGATTCAAACCTGTGACCTGTCAGTCTTCAGTCCTGCCGGCACAGGGATTTAACCCACTGCGCCACGGAGGGCTCTGCTGGACTTGCATGATACTGCTTTGTTTGTTGACTGTAGAATTCTCATTGGATGTAACTGTGCTCATAATTGGCAAGGCTATCAACATCTTTGCATACTGCTCCCTGACTGGACTCTGAAGGGTTTTGCTTGCAATACATTTCCTCTTGATCTGGGTGAACTGGGAGTGGGAGGGGAGCAGAGGAGACAGAAGAAAGGTTTTGCTTAGGGTGACCATGCATGATTAACTGCTCATGAAGGCAGCACAGATGTGGCACTATTAGTGTTGTTATTGTCCCTTGAATGGAGGGGGATAAGGAATGGGTCATATCAAGTGCCATCTGCATTATGCAGAGGACAAAGAAGAAAACAACATAAAATTTAATGTTTGAAATTGCCCTGTTTTAATTTTTAAATGCTATTTTAACATTGTTTTTAAGATTCCTTTAAAAACATTTAAAGTGTCTTAAAATGTTTGATCTTTGTTCTCCTTTAACTGCTTTTCTTTGTTCATCACCTTGGAACTCTTGTGGGCTGAGCTGTAATATAGAACTTAAATTTAATATAAATATCAATTTAATAAAAGCCTGGATCCTCTTTGGTAATTATGAATGTGTAATATACAGTTGCACATTCAAAGCAGATATATATTAATTATCCATATGTCCTCCCCCCCCCCCCCCCCCCCCCCCCCACCCCCCCCCCCCCCCCACCCCCCCCCCCCCCACCCCCGCCTCCCCCCCCCCCCCCCCCCCCCGCATTTTAGGACCAGGAAATGGCTGTGAAAGTCTCCTAAAGTGAAGTATGGAAAAGGATCAAATGTTAGATAGTTGCTTCTTGGCTGACAGGGACTCCTTTCATCTGTATTGCTATTTTTGCCTTTCTCTTTTTTCTTCATTTTGTTAAGATACCTTAAAAATCCAATGTAAAAAAATGCAGCTGGCTGTTATTTCAGTTGTGATCTGTGGACAGAACAATATTTCCATGATATGTGTAATGCGGTCATTAGTAGTTGTTTGAACATGATGGTTGGCACATACTTCTCTATGGAAGTTGGATCTGTCCTATTAGGGGTCTTATATTAGGGGTCTCCAAGGTAATTTACCAGTCCCTTGCTCAGGGTAAACCTAAGTCTGAAATGACTTGAAAGCACACAACAACAACAACAACAACAACCCTATCTCATCAGCCAAAAGCAGGCCCACACTTCCCATTGAAATACTAAAAAGTTTATATTTGTTAAAATTCTTCTTCATTTTAATTATTAGGAGCCCCCGGTGGCGCAGTGGGTTAAACCCCTGTGCCGGCAGGACTGAAGACCGACAGGTCACAGGTTCAAATCCGGGGAGAGGTGGATGAGCTCCCTCTATCAGCTCCAGCTCCTCATGCGGGGACATGAGAGAAGCCTCCCACAAGGATGATAAAAACATCAAAAATCACTTGGGCATCCCCTGGGCAATGTCCTTGCAGATGGCCAATTCTCTCATACCAGAAGCGACTTGCAGTTTCTCAAGTCGTTCCTGACACGACAAAAAGAAATTAAATATTGTATTGTTTTTAAGATATGTGCAGTGCGTGTAGGAATTCATTCATTATTATTTTTCAAATTAAATCCGGCCCTCTAACAATTTGAGGGACTGTGACCTGGCCCTCTGTTTAAAAAGTTTGAGCATCCCTGTATTAGGACAACAAAATCACTATTTCAGTTCAAACAGGAGCATGTACATTTTAAAGCAGCCAGCAGATGGAGCTGCTATATTTAAAGAAAGCAATTTAATGGTCATGGAATGAAGATTTCTGCAACATGAAATCAAACACAGCTTGTTATGCATTTTCAAGCTGAAAGACAAAGGAGGGGCTGTTAGATGGCACAGTGAGCACTTTCCCACTTCCTGAGATTCTGTCTCCACTTTTCCATAATGTGCCATAATATCACATTGAATCTAGTGTGGCATAGGCGTCACATGCTATCAGATGTGGAGGACTGACAATTTTTTTCTCAGTGTGCATGGAACTGGTACCATATTTGGGCCTTTTGTCTGCAGTTGTTTTTCCCTTTTCTGGAAACTCATCAGGGCCCAGAAGTCAATTACTAATCCACCAACCACTGCATCCCATTTTTAACCAGTTTCTGATTTTCACAGGGACACTTGGCCTGCATTGAAGGACATACTGTGTTTATTATTATTGGATATAAAACTTGTGCTATCATTCTTACTGTCCTTCCCAGTCTCCCTCCATCACTTAGGCTACAAACCTTCTTCCTCACGCTATATTTCTTTGCACAGATAATTTTTTTAAAGGAGAATTAAGTTGTTGCATGTTTAAAATGGTACAGGTCAGAAACAAATCTACCATTGAAGTGAGAATTTGACTTGGACTAGATTATACAGCATGCCAGGAGCCTCCGGTGGCGCAGTGGATTAAACCACTGAGCTGCTGGGCTTGTTGACCGAAAGGTTGCAGGTTTGAATCCAGGGAGTAGCGTGAGCTTCCGCTGTCAGCCGCAGCTTCTGCCAACCTAGCAGTTTGAAAACATGCAAATGTGAGTAGATCAATAGGTACTGCTCTGGCGGGAAGGTAACGACGCTCAATGCAGTCATGCCGGCCACATGACCTGGAAGGTATCTACGGACAATGCCGGCTTTTCGGCTTAGAAATGGAGATTAGCACCAACCCCCAGAGTTGGACACGACTGAATTTAATGTCAGGGGACAACCTTAACCTTTACCTACCAGGAGAAGTACCCAGCCTTGCTATTTCTCTTCTGTTTCCTCCCCTATTTTTTCCCTTGGTGTTTTATCCACACATCACCACCCATTTCTTCAGCTTTTCCTTTTCTTTCTCATTCTTATTAGGAACCCCCCTTCTATATTTCCATATTCGACTCCCTCCAATTCCTGACAGCACAATTTTCTACTAATACAATTTTATGGTGGACCAACTGCATACACAGAAAGCTGATTCCTCATCTAGAAACACTCTTTTTAGTTGCCTTCTAGTTAGCAAACAGAAAGCTGGGTTTTCTTAATTCTGCATCATTTTCAAGCCAAGGTGCTACAAAACTTTTCATGACATTTTCTTCTAAGAGCGCCTATAAGTTAACATGCAATGAAGATATGCAAGACAGCTTTTCCAGCAATGGAGATTCCACAAAGTTTAGGATCTAAAAATTACTCTACTATACCATTATTTGGCTCCATGCCCACAACCCACTTGCAAACATTCATAAAAATCTAGCTTTGAATTTGGTTTCCAATCAGAATGACTGGGCGAATGTAGTTAAGTGTTTTCTGAAATTAGCACAGGATTGTAGTCTAGTGGTATGAACACCAAGATCCTGGTTAAAATCTTGTAGTGTTGGGCAAAGCATTATTTCTCAGCCTCTGCCTCCCTATCTCAATAGGGAGGAAATTAATGTCAGACTTGAAAGAAAAGGTATGTGAAACACTTTGCAGTTTAGGAATTATTAAGCATCTTTGTGATTTTTAGAATAATGATGGCTGACTGAAGAGCAGCTTAAAAATATGAATGTTTACATAAAAGCACATAATTGTATTCTCAAGGAACTGTATGCAGAATTACGTCCTGTCAGAAAACTATATCTTTTCTTCTTGACCCATTAAACTCAAACTTTAGTGGTGATCCATATCAACTTTGTAAGTATGGAATCATGAAGTGTATACACTTAAATGTTCATTCCACTGAAAAGAATATTGATTTGAACGCCTCATTTAAGTTAGTAAGATTTGCTTTAGCTAAATGCTCTTAATTTTATTTAAATTTTAATTGAATTTTTTATTTAATTGTATATTGGAGGTATATTGTTTTTAAGGCATTGAATTATTGCCTATACTGTAAGCCGCATTGAGTCCTCCTCAGGGTCGAAAAAGGTGGGATATCAATTATTTATCGTGTCATCAGCAACCATACCATTGTATTACATTTCTAACAGAACAAAACAAACAAACAGATAAAAAAGCACAAATTTTGCAAGCTTGGTAGTTGATTAAATGTCCTTTTGACCGGTATCTGGCCACTTGGGGTGCCTCTGGTGTTGCCGCAAGAAGGTCCTCAATATCAATATAGTAAATAAATAAACAACCTACTTAAAAATCAGGCTGCTCATACCACTCAAATTAATGTGTTATAAATATGTTTCTTTTGATTTCAAAGTGAATTACCCAACTTTCTTTAGAATATTCCCTAAAGATATTATGATATACCCTTGCAGCAACATTGGAAGTTTTCTACTGGAGTTTTCCGCATAGTTTTCTATTATGTTAGTAATGCATAAATTACATAAGAAAGGAATGTGCAAAATGACTCAGCAGAGAGGATCCTCGTAGATAAGCAGTCCTCATTCCATCACAATATAATACTGCAGGAATGTCTAAATCCATTCCATGTGCTGCTGGCACTCAAGATGCAAACAATAGCAAGATGTGAATGGCAGCCTATATTTATAACAGGAATTAGCAACTAATGGGTATGCTTCCAAAATTACCCACCAACTTCACTAGGATAAAGAATGCTTAACTTTATATACTAATGTGGACAATTATTCTTTCTTGGCATCAGTCTGACCCCCTCATATATTAAGGTGCATACAATCAACTTTTTCACATGGACGTACAAAGTAGACATCCTTTACTGATGTGAAGCTGTTTAATAGAAGCTAGTGCCTTGAATACGACAGTGTACCTTTATAATCTACAGTGCAGAGTAATGATTTAAGAGAGCAACAAGAAAAAAATCAGAAACAGAAACTGGCAAGAGTAAAAATGCAATAATTAAACATTTGTTGTTTTTAAGCAGTATGTATATACTTTAAATACTTTTAAGACCTTAAATGAAGATGGATATGACTTAAAGGCTCTTTAAAAACCCCAGTCATGTTAAACAGGACAATTCATTTCCTTTATGCACTATTGCTTGCTTTGGTGTTCCTTTTTGTTTTAGTTCATGTCCACAAGCCTTATGTGCTCATGTTCTTTTCAAATGTTTGGCGTTATAGTGCGATCTCATATCTTTCCTCAGGTTAAATTTGGCACCACAAACACCACATGTGTACAAGTGAACATCCATGTGCTGCTCCAGTTCTTCATTATTTGGGAAAATCTGAAAGCAGACCTGGCATATTGTCTCTCCAGCAGATAGATGGGATATCATGTGCCGGACGTGGTCGTGCTTTCGGAAGTTTCCTTGGTCGCAAATGGAGCAGACATACCTAGCCATGCCTTTGTGCATATCATTGTGAAGGCGCAGTTGGCGTTCTCTTAGGAACTGCTTACCACAAGTCTGACAAACAAACTGTTTTTCCTTGGTGTGCACAGTATAATGTTCCCGCAAATGACAACGCTGATAAAAGCCTTTCCCACAGAGACTGCAGAAATGTTTGCGGCGATGGTCCCTTTCATTCTCTTCCAAAATGGTATTCTTGAACAGATCTTGGTCCAAGCAACTGGACATGTGTTCAACCACCAAGTTTTCTGTTTCAAAACGGAGGCCACAGTTAGGGCATCGGAAAGGGCATGCTGAATCCCTGTACAGTTGTTTCTTTGGGAGACTGTTCATCTGGAAATGACTGTCCCCAAACTCATCCAACATCTCAACATACATCATCTCTTGGTTTTCAGCTTGTTCCTCGGGGCTCTCTTCTGGGTCAATTTTCTCTTCTGCATTTCTTACGCCATTCGTGGTCAAGTCTTGGGGCTCTCCACAACTCTGGGCATGATCCTGCAGCTGTCGTCCTTTGACTAATATCTGGCCACATTTCCCACAGGCACATATATTTTCTATGTGTTTGGATAAGTAATGAGAAGACAGGTCTTCTTCTGTGATTGTCAACCCACACAGTTCACAGGATGCGTGTTCTGTCACTTCCTTGACTACATTCACTTTATTGTTAAGGATCCTGGCACTTCTAAAGTATTTCCTAGTCCCTCCATCAATAGGCATGTGAGGTTTTAAGAGAGCTTTCCTAACACGTCTGCTTTCATTCACCTCTTCCTCAATGTAATATCTATAGACTGGCTCATCATCATCTAGATCATCATTGTCGGTGGAATCATTACCATCTGTCACCTTGATAATGTTGAACTCTTTCAGGCCATCCACTGGGTGGTCATCCGGCTCCATCTTGACAATAATCCTTTTCCTCTCACTGGCTCGGCTTCGTTCTTCGTCTAACTGCTCCAAAGTAAGGCTGCTGCCTTTCCCACTTGTTACATTTGATGCTGGGGATGAAGACCTGTCCGTAGCATGGTCTCCATCTGCTTTGTATTTTTCCAACTGGGAAGATGACATTGTAAGAGCAGAGTCTCCCTCACTGTTGTCTTTTGTTTCAGCCCCATAATACTTGACATTCTGATATGAATGCCTGTTAGTGCATGACGTGATGTGCTCATCTAACAGCCGCTCGCAGCTGAAGCTGAAGCCACAGCCATCACATGTAAAACTTCTTCCAAAGCGCCGTGAATTGGATACTCGGTCTTTGGTGCTTGAGTGCTTGGGCACAGTACTCCTTTTGCAGCTTTCCAAGGGCTGCTCAGGGAAACTGCTCAGCTGCAAGGGTTCCTCATCCACCTCCCTGCTCTGGGAGGTGCTCACCGTTGAACTTGGAGGCTCGACACCCCACCTGTTTGCTTCACTCCCACTTCTAGCCAACGTGTCTTCATACATCCGGACGCCAAAAATCATTTTGCTATTTTGGGTGCTAGAAGCAGAAGAGGAACACTGCAACCCAGAGGAGTTTGCATCTTGTATATCTTCTAAACATTCTGGCACGTTATAGAGCTGAAGGGAATTCATGGCCACTTTAAACTGATCAAAGTTGGCTGGGGCTGTCATGATTTTCCCTAAGTACATAAACTGTAAAATGAGATCAAAGCATTCGGCTGTAATCTTCATGTTGCTGAGATTGAGCTGTGCTGTGCTGTGCTGCTGGCTCATGAAAAACATCCTAAAGTAAGAACTGCAGGCGGCCAGGACTGCTTTGTGAGCCTGGAAGTAGATATCGTCGATCGCAATGCAGCAGTCGCAGAGGAATCCCCACTCCCTTTGGTTGTTGAGCTGCTGAAGAACATAGTTGCTATGGCTTGTCCTTGCCATCTTGTGCTTGAATCACAGCTCTGTGTAAACAGAAGAGGGGGAAGAAAAGTCATTTATCACCTTTGTTGTAAAAACCAGAATAGTCTGAACATAGGTCTAATCAGTCACTATACACATGCTTCTTGATCCAAAGTCACATACTTCTTGATCCAAGGAAGTTCTTGATTTTCTTTCCTGTCTGTTACCCCAATGATGAGGAAAGAGTCGAAAGCAGTGGTTCTCAATTTGTGGGTCCCCAGGTGTTTTGGCTTACAACTCCCAGAAATCCCAGCCAGTTTACCAGCATTTACCAGACCCAATTCAAAGTGCAGGTTCTTACCTACAAAGCCCTGAACAGTTTGGGACCCGCCTACCTACGTGACCGCATTTCTGTGTACGAACCCACATGATCTCTTCAATCATCTGGAGAGGCTCTGCTCTCGATCCCACCAGCATCACAGGCGCGATTGGTGGGGATGAAAGAGAGGGCCTTTTCGGTGGTGGCCCCTCGACTCTGGAACTCACTCCCTAAAGACATCAGGCAGGCCCCAACCCTGGCAGTCTTCAGGAGGAGCTTGAAGACGTGGTTGTTCCAGTGTGCCTTCCCAGAATAATGATCCCATAGCACTTTGTCCCTCTAATGCACATTTACATTTTTTAGGTCTGCTCGTATGTCTTTCCACAAATGCCAACTATCACCTTTTCGTCCATGTTTCAGCACTATTTCCAATTTTAATTTTACATTTGGCCTTCCCAAACTTTTAATTGTATGTTGTCTTATTGATAATGTTATATGTCTATTGTCTATGTTCTTATTTTAATTGCTTGTATTGTTGTGATTATTGCTTGTATTGATGTATTGTGGGCTCGGCCTCATGTAAGCCGCACCGAGTCCCTTGGGGAGATGGTAGCAGGGTACAAATAAAGTGTTATTATTAGGACTTCTTGGAATTGGAAGGCCAAAACATCTGGAGACCCACAAGTTGAGAACCACTGGTCTCAAGCAAGACTGGGGAATGGATTTGGCTCTGGGTGCTCGACTTTTCTTTAGGACTAATCCAGGAAACTGGATGATGTCAAAGAATGGGTGTCTGCTCTCTCCAAGTCTCTTAGCACCTATTACAGCTTTGCCCCAAGACAAATATGTTTGGAACAAAAGTTATTAGGAGCTTGAACTGGAGTTAATAAACAACTGAGTATAATTACATTAATCAAGTCAGTCAGAAAATCAGGTTCTCAATACTAGGCCTGGTCAGTCCAAAGGTCTCATTGTACCAAACTATTACAGACTCTGAAATACCAACTGTATTCTGCTTTGTACTTGAGGTGCACAAGATCTTGGTTATCTTGGATCTCCACCTAGTGTGTTTGTGTTTCTGTGTGCCTGTGCTTTCTAAATAATTGCGACAGCAATGGTGTTTCTGAAGATGATTTGGGCTGTAAAGTTACAGTGAAATGCTGACACCAACAGAGCTCAAGGCAGGCATGTTTGCCTACTTGAAAAACACCATATATTTGAAAGATCTGTAGGCATCTTGCTTTTCTGGCTAAGCAGGCAACATTATGGTTTTAATTACTTTACACCTACATCCAGAGAGCACTTTGGGCTCAAACAATGATAGATCTGGACCAAACTTGGCATGAATATTCAATATGCCCAAATGTGAACACTGGTGGAGTTTGGGGAAAACAGACCTTGACATTTGGGAGTTGTAGTTCCTGGGATTTATAGTTCATCTACAATCAAAGAGCCCCTTGAACTCCAACAACAATAGAATTGGGCTGAACTTCTAATACAGAACCCCCATGACCAACAGAAAATACTGGAGGGATGTGGGATTCACTGTCTGTTTCCAAAAAGAAGAGAAGGACAGGCAGAGAAATCTTCAGCCTTCTCTGCCAAAGGGGTTCCCAAGACCATCAGAAATATGTGTTTTCTGGTGGTATTTGGGGATCCCTCTGAAACCCCCTCTCAACCCCCCCAGGGGTCCTGACCCTCAGGTTGAGAAACACTGCACTAATGTATACCATACATTAAACGCAGGTTTGGGAGTCAAAAATTGTTTATGATCAGAGAATAAGTTGAGGGTCATTCCACAGAGGAGGGAAGGCACCAATGCCACCTCCTGGCACCCAGTCATGGCACTGTGTTGGACTAGGATACTGGGAGACTATGGTTTGACACATACACATACCCAAATGGCTATGGAAACCACAGGTGACTAGTGCTAGTCACTCTTTTGCAATATGTTTTCGTGGAAATATGTGATCAAGGGGGATTGTGCTATTGTCTTCTTCTCAGGATGGGAGAATATGATTGCATAAGTTCATACAGTAAATTTCCATGGCTCAGAAAAGACTTTGGAAGTTGTGGTGGCACAATGGGTTAAACCCTTGAAGGTCAGCAGTTCGAATCTACGAGTTGGGATGAGCTTCCATCTGTCAGTCCTAGCTTCCTATGTGATGACATGAGAGAAGCTTTCCACAGGATGGTAACACATCCTGATGTCACCTAGGTAATGTCTCTGCAGATGGTCAATTCTCTCACACCAGAAGTGTCTTGCAGTTACTTCAAGTTGCTTCTGACATGATAAAAAAAAATCAAAGACTTGAACCCTGGTTTCCCAGAGTCCTAGTCCAACACTCAAACCACATCATGACACTGACTCACATTGCCATGGAGCTACTGAGGAGTTAAGATCAGCACAGATCTAATGCTAACAATGGTGTGGGAAGGGAGGAAGGAATTTGCAACTGCAAGACTGGTGAAAGAAGAACATGGGCCTGTGGGTATGTGTCCTAATCAAAAATAACAGAACAGGCAGACTTACTCCTGGGACTTAAATCTTAGCTTTTGCGCTAACAAAATCTTTTGCCAACCTTCTCAGTTCCTCAATTCAATCTTTGCCAAAAAAGGATGCAGGGAATTCCTTATTTAGAAACTGGGCCACGTGGCTGAAGCTCCACCCGTACCATGATGTGATATCTTCACCATCTCCAAAACAGGCAGGCTCGCTGCCAAAACGGATAGGGCTACTGCAAACCTACTGATCTCTGGTAATGAAAGAGTTGGTCTGCTGCAAAAACAGGGCTGTGGAAAGTCCTTTGAAAACCCTGGCCATTAGGTCCACAAAGGGCTAAAACGAAATAAACAAAAAGTTCAGATACGAACTAGGCTCAGGCAAGTGACCTATAATAAACCTGGTCTAATATTACTAGTAAGCTGACACAAACGGAGCAACGTGTTTCCGTCCGGCTATGAAAGCACATACACATATGGTGTAATGCTGCTTTTTACAGCTAACTTGCAGCTAGTAGAAAACAAATACTTATTTGATTGGTCTCGTGGGTAATCCAAATTTTGGGAAATAATAATAAATAAAGTATTGTTTACTAGCTGTCCCTTGCCAGGCATTGCTGTGGCCCAGTAAGTTGATCTGGAAAATAAAGTAATGAGAAAGTGTTGGTTTCTAATATATGTAATTTCTTTATGCTTGTGGGTAAACAGCATTTCTTGCTGTTTCTTTGTCAGTGTTGATGTGGAGAGTGTCTGATTTGCCCACCCTGGGCAAACCAGACACTAATTGTCCATCTTTAAGGGTCCCTTTCAAATCTAGGATACTATATCTGTGTGTGTGTGTGAATCATATCTATCTATCTATCTATCTATCTATCTATCTATCTATCTATCTCTATCTATCTATCTCTATCTCTATATCTATTCCTGGATGGCTCTTTGTCAGGAGGACTTTGATTACTTTTCTTGCCCTGATGAAGGGAGTTGGATTGGATGGCCTTAAGTATTTTCTGTTGGTCATGGGAGTTCTGTGTGGGAAGTTTGCCCGATTCTGTCATTTGTGGGGTTCAGAATGCTCTTTGATTGTAGGTGAACTGTGAATCCCAGTGACTACAACTCCCAAATGTCAAGGTCTATTTCCCAAACTCCATCTGTGTTCATATTTGGGCGTATTGAGTGCTTGTGCCAAGTTTGGTCCAGATCCATCATTGTTTGAGTCCACAGTGCTCTCTGGATGTAGGTGAACTACAACTCGCAAACTCAAGGTCAATGTCCACCAAACACTTCCAGTATTTTCTGTTGGTCATGGGAGTTCTGTGCGCCATGTTTGGTTCAATTCCATCATTGATGGAGTTCAGAATAGTCCTTGATTGTAGGTGAACTATAAATCCCAGCAACTACAACTCCCAAATGACAAAATCATAATTTTTTGAGTGATGGTCACTCCTTGTGTTGTGAGATGTTTTGTTGTCAAATTTGGTGTGATTTCGTTCATTGGTTCTTTTGTTTTTAAGGTACTCATTATGCACAGCGCATTTTTATATAGATAGATAGATTGGTCCCATGGGAAATCCCAGAGTCCTAGTCCAACACTCAAACCACATCATTGGGAAATCCTAAACATGGAGTACTCTAAATGAGACATGAATTTATGTTTTTGTTTGTGCTGGCATTCCATCTCCTTCCCCTCAAAATATGAGAAGCACCACCATCATTTTTAAAGTTTATTCATCATATTTGTGTTCCGCCTTGCCTTCAGACCGCTTAAACCAGAGTAGCTGGCAAGATGGAATAGGCTTGTAGAACATATGGAGAGTTAGGGTAGGCTGAGCAAGAATAACTGTACCCAGGAAGTTTCATTACTGCGGGGGGATTTGAACCTGTGGATTGTGCTCAAGTGTCTGTCCTCTTGGCCATATTGGACTTCAGCTATGCATCGCACAGGGAAAAATACACTTCCTCTTATGAATTCCTACATAAAATCTCTTTTCTCCTCACCTACTGGGTTGAAAAACTCCGGTCTAGTGCTGTGTGAAAGCTCTGAAAAGCTCTGTGAGACTTTTATAATTGCCTTACATCATAATGATGTTCTATACATGCACTGATAGCTTTGGGAAATAGGCTGATGGATTGAGAGAGACGAATTTGACAAAGGCCCTACTGTGAGATGATGAAAGAGGCCTGCATTCAATCACAGATTTCCTGATACATAGCTCAGGCTTTGTGGGCAACAACAGACTCAGAAGATCTGTGTTCATATTTCCTGATCACTTAAATGTAGCCACCAAAGATTTGGAGATGATCAGGGGACGCGGAAACTCAACAAGGAAAGGCACAGTGTTGATGTCTCTCTGTGTTCATTGAGGTGACTAGGATACAAACTGTCAGATACAAATTACTAGAAAAATCTGATCTTAATATTGGGGGTAACTTTTAACATAAATGTTCAACAATAAGATAGACTTCCTCAGCAGGTAGGTAACTCTCCTTCTCTGGATGTCTTTAAACAGCAGTTGGGTGGACATCTTTTAGAAGTGCTGCAGTTCTGAAAGTATATGATACCCATGTGCTATACTCCTGCATGGCACACAGGTGGACTAGATGGCCTTTGTGGCATCTTCTACCTCCTATATCCTATCATTCTCTTTTCCTATACAACATTTATCCTTCTATGAACCATCTTGGAGGTTAAGATCATCCGGGGAGGTCCTTCTCTTGGTCCCATCTCCCTTGCAGGTGCGATTGATGGGGACGAGAGACAGGGCCTTCTCGGTGGTGGCTCCTCAACTATGGAACTCCCTCCCCAACGAAATTAGATTAGCGCTCTCCCTCCTGGACTTCAGAAAAAAGTAAAAACTTGGCTATGGGACCAAGCTTTTGGGCAGTAAGCAATACAAGGAATGATCAGGGATTATGTGTAATTGATATTTGGAATGGCCTGGACTATAATTTTTGGATTATGTGATTTTAATGTTTATATTAATATGTTTTTAACTCCATGTTTTAACTCCAAATGTTGTTACTTTTTTAATGATCTAATTGATAGTTATATGTCATTGTTTCTTTATGTTACAAGGTTTCATGTGTATGAAAAGCATTAAATTTTGCCATGAATAGGTTGGAAACTACTTTGAGTCCCCCCTCCCCCCCGGATGAGAAAAGTGGTATAAAAGTGAAGCAAATAAATAATAAATAAATGAAAGAGAGAACATGGAATGGTTTAAACAATGCTAATGGAAAATGAATTTAATTGGAAGACATTGATGATTATAGTTTCAATGGTTTTATATGGATCTTTATTATGCTATGTTAAATGTTTTTAATGGTATTTATGTAGGTTGTAGCATCAAATTGCTTCCAATTGTAAGCCACCTTGAGTTACCTTCGGGCTGAGAAAGACAGGATAAAAATACTGTAAATAAATAAATGAATAATAAAGGGTTTGTTTATTTACTTATTTATTTACAGTATTTATATTCCACCCTTCTCACCTTGCAGGAGACTCAGGGCGATTACAATGTACACATATATGGCAAACATTCAATGCCAAAGACACACAACAGATATAGACAGACAGTCAGAGACTATTTAACTTTTCTGGCCGCCAGGGGAGCTGTCGCTTTCATCGTCCATCTGCGATACTGATGAAGTACTTCCGCATTCCCCACATGCTTTTGCTGGAGTCTTTTTTATGGCCTCGTAAATTAGTTAAATTAGCCTCCCCACACATAGGTGGTACCTAATTTTCCTACTTGACAGATGCAAATATCTTTCGGGTTGCAAAGGTCGACAACAAGCCACACAAATGGTCGGAAGCTCACTCCGACCCAGGCTGGCTTCGAACTCATGACTTTATGGTCAGAAGTGATCTTTCAAAGCAGCGTTTCACTACAAAACATGTGTAGTATCGTGGCAGTAGTGGAATACAGGCCAACAGAATCACTGAGTTGGAAGGGACCTCAAGGGCCACCTAGTGCACAGGCCACTGCTTTGTAGGAATACACAGCTAACACACTCCTGAAAGATGTCTACAGTTTCGTCCCTGCAAGATGCCTCTCTTTCCCGTCAGTAGGAGCCAATGTCTGGGAAAGGATGTGGTGTGATCGATCAGAGACCGTCAAAAAAGAAAAAGGTTAAATGGCCTCTCCACCTTGGCGCCAGACCACTAAAATGCCACTCTCTTTCAGTGAGTGCTTTTATGTTTTAACAAACCACAGGAGCTCTAATCAAAGATCTGCATGCCATCCATCTTGGCCCAGAGCCAATGCACTACGGCAGTTCATCTAACTCCCTTTCCTTGCAGAAGGAGTCCTCATGTACTGACCCGCACCCATTTCCACCCTCCAAATGGACAAACACCCCTCTCTACAGTGTGCCAATGGGAGAGGGGACAACACGTCTCACGCCGGAGATACCAAAGATACCACTGCGAGTCCCAAAACCACTTAAGAAAACAATCCAAGCAAACCACGTACCCAGTTCCTGCAGCTGTTTCATCTGACTTGCTTTCTGAACTTTGTTAACATCCTTGCAGGCTCCTTCTGCAACTCTTCCACTTTGCCAACGTCCTTCTGATCACGAGTTGGACGCAGCAGCCGTCTTCCTTCCCCGGCCTTGGAACAGAAGGCTTCTGTGAACGCACAGACAAACAAATCAAAATCGGTGGCACAGAAACCAACTTCAGTGCTGGAAATGTACAAAGAACACAGGCATCTGAAGCTGAGCAAGATTCCCAGCCTCTCCTATTTTCCCTTCCGCAGTGGTTGCCTAAGCAGCAGCAGCAGAGCCAGTGGCTTCAGTTCACATGCTGCTCATGACATCACCAGCTATATCGGTTTGCAACAGTTCGGCGGAGCAGAGCTGGAAGAAAGCACCATGCTACAGGCGTACATGCGCCCAATGTGGTGAGAAAGAAGCAAAGAGAAATGCATTTGCTCCATGAGAAACTTCTCTAGAAGTAAAGTGATCTTCACCCTCATTATCTATTGACAATGCATGCTTGTGCTCCTTTCCCACTTCCGGACCCATCCTCCATCTCCAGCCATTCGCCTCTCCACCCACTTATGCAAGAAGCTCTCTGCTGGAGACCATTTCAAGATGGACCTCCTGTCACGATATTCCCAGAGCCCCTTCAGCATTACAGCTCTGCCTGGACTAACGTGCCAAGACTGCACTGGAAAGGTTTCTCAAGCTTGAGATACGCTCTGCAGACCAGGAAGACCATTGAGAGGCCCACTGAGATAACACTTGGGAATTGAATGAATACTCATTCTGAAAAGGAAAACAGATGCTGAATCTCAGCAGCTGAAAGAGACAGGATATCAGGGATGAGGTTGATTCAGATCAATAGGGTCATTCCCCCCCCCCCCCCAAATTAGCTTGGCCAGTCTTTAATTTTGTTATTTACGAGTGTTTATGAGAAAATACATAACAATGTGGGCGAACTACAATTTCCAGAAACATGGGTCAATCCTCCCCAAACCAGGCTTGTATGCACAGCTGGCCATGTTGGGTCTGTGTGTCTGACGTGGTCCAGATCCATCATCGGCTGGGTTTAGTGCTCCCCTGTGAATACAAAACCCATGGATGTTCAGCTTCCATTATCTATAATGGCATAGTAAAATAACTTTATATATAAAAAGGGAAAATCAAAGTTTACTCTTTTTTGGATTTTTAAAAAATATTTTCAGGCTATTGCCAAAGGCTTTCATAGCTGGAATCAGTGTTGTGAGTTTTCCAGGCTGTGTGGCCATGTTCCAGAAGCGTTCTCTCCTGATGTTTCGCCTGCATCTATGTTAGGGATTCCTCATCTTCAGAAGAGGAAGGGGAGCAGGGAAGTGTTCAAGAATTGGAGGGCGGAGAGGGATCAAACAATGAGGTTTTGCAAGTGCCCTCATTTCTGGAGAGGCAAAAAGAAACAGAGCACAGACGGTGTTCCGCTAGAATAGCTGCTAGAAACGCCGAGGTAATTGGGAGTTGCCCTAGCACATCCTGCATGGGGAATTCAGGGCTATAAACCAGTAGCAGGAGCAGTTAGTTTTCGCTGGAAACAATAATCCTGATGCTCTAATTGTACCTGCTTCGAGTCTGCTTCTAAAGATTTAGTGATCCTTCCCCGTTTTCTGATGCAAGACTGCTGTTTATTTTGGACTTATCAGAAACTTTCTGAAGGTTGGCTCTGCATCTTGTGGTGCCAGAACGGAGTCTGTTCAGCGCCTTCCAAGTCGCCCAGTCCTCTGTGTGCCCACCTCTGTGTGCCCAGGGGGGAGTTTCTCATTTGGTATCAGCCATTGGTTGAGGTTCTGGGTTTGAGCCTGCCACTTTTGGACTCTCGCTAGCTGAGGTGTTCCAGCGAGTGTCTCTGTAGATCTTAGAAAACTATGTCTGGATTTAAGTTGTTGATGTGCTGGCTGATACCCAAACAAGGGATGAGCTGGATGGGGCTACAAAGTGGAATCCTCAACATGCAAGTGCGGAGAGGAGCAAACCACTGACCTGCTGCAATGCAACCTGAGCCCAGCCACATGCACAATGGAGGAGCTTCTTGCAGCAACACCAGAAGAACTCCAAGTGGCCAGATACTGGTCAAAGGACATTTAATCAACTACCAAACTCACACATTTTGTATTTTCTCTGTTTCTTTGCTTCGTTCTGTTAGAAATGTAATATAATTGACTGGCGGCCCTGACACGAGAAATAAATCAGAAACTTGGGTTTTGTGTCTGTATTAAGACTTCCTTGCTTCCTTTTGCATTTTTTCAACTGCATGTGCTGTTCTTTTCTGTTTGCTGAAGGAAAGCATTTTTCATTTACTTTCAACGTGGTATTAAGGCTGTTCTTGAAAGGCAAGTCAGGACAGTCTATGAGGAATGTCCAGGGTGGGAGAAAGAACTCTTGTCTGTTTGAGGTGCGTGTTAATGTTGCAACTGGCCACCTTGGTTAGCATTGACCTTCAAACTGCAAGGCCATTCAATGCTAATAAAGGTGGCCAATTGCAACATTCACAGGAAACAATCGGGGCCAGCTAATACCTCCCAACAAAGGATTCCCCATCAGGAAGCAGCCAGGCTTTGAAGATGCAAGGCCATACAACACCTTGAGTCTCTGGGGTGAAAAGGGCAGGGCAGAAATGTCACAAATAAATAAATAAACAACCAAGGTGGCCAACTGCAACATTCACACTTGCCTCAAGCAGACAAGAGTTCTTTCTCCCACCCTGGATATTCCACAGATATATAAAACCCACTTGCCTAGTTTCCAACAGTCCTCACAACCTCTGAGGATGCCTGCCATAGAAAGATCAGGAGAGAATGCTTCTGGAACATGGTCATACAGCCCAGAAAACTCACAGCAACGAAAAACAAATGTGGTTTGGCGCCTCTTTAACTGCCATGGCTCAATATTATGGAACCTTGGGAACTGTAGTTTGGTGACGCACCAGCTCTGTTTGGTAGAAAGGGATGAAGTGCTTGCGAAACTACAACTCCCGTGATTCCATAGCTTTGAGCCATGGCAGTTCAAGCTCTGGTTACATCCCAAATAGACTACTGTAATGCGCTCTATGTGGGGCTGCCTTTGAAGACTATTTGGAAGCTACAAATGGTCCAAGCGGTGGCAGCCAGATTGCTTACCGAAGTGGCGTACAGGGAGCATACAAACCCCCTGTTATATCAGCTCCCTCGCAGGTGCGATTGGCAGAGACAAGAGACAGGGCCTCCTCAGTGGTGGCCCTTTGACGGGAGATAGACTTGGAACAATGTGCAATGACCATTGGAACGGCCCTGATTACACTCGTGGACTCTGTGTTTAACTATGAACGTATTGTTTTTAAATGTTTTTAATTGTTTTAGGTAAAGGTAAAGGTTTTCCCCAGACATTAAGTCCAGTCGTGTCCGACTTTGGGGGTTGGTGCTCAACTCCATTTCTAAGCCGAAGAGCCGGCATTGTCCATAGACACCTCCAAGATCATGTGAACGGCATAACTGCATGGAGCGTTGTTACCTTCCCCCTGTAGCGGTACCTACTGATCTACTCACCTTTGCATGTTTTTGAACTGCTACATTGGCAGAAACTGGGGCTAACTGCGGGAGATCATGCTGCTCCCCAGATTCGAACCTGCAACCTTTACGGTTTGCTTTAACCGACTGTGCCAAATTGTTTTAATACATTTTTGAATTCGGTTTTAATATTTATTCAAGTGTATATTGTATTTTAGGGCATCGAATTGTTGCCTGTATGTAAAGCCGCCTTGAGAAAGGCAGGGGTAGAAATGTGGTAAATAAAGAAATAATAAATAAGTGAGCCAACAATGTGATGCGGCGGCAAAAAGAGCCAATGGGATTTTGGCCTGTATCAATAGGAGTATAGCGTCCAGATCCAGGAAAGTCATGCTACCCCTCTATTCTGCCTTGGTTACATCATACCTGGAATACTGTGCCCAATTCTGGGCACCACAATTCAAGAGAGATATTGACAAGCTAGAATGTGTCCAGAGGAGGGTGACTCAAATGATCAAGGGTCTGGAGAACAAGCCCTATGAGGAGTGGCTTAAAGAGCTGGCCATGTTTAGCCTGCGGAAGAGAAGGCTGAGAGGAGATATGATAGCCATGTATAAGTATGTGAGAGGAAGTCATAGGGAAGAGGGAGCAAGCTTGTTTTCTGCTGCGGTGGAGACTATTTTATTATATATTTACTGTATTTGTATACTGCCTTTCTCAGCCAATTGGCGACTCAAGGTGGTTTCCAAAAAATCAGTATACATAAAACATAGTATAGATAAAAAAACATTAAACAGTATAAGACATCACAAAAGCAATAAAAGCATCATCATCAGTGTCTCATTATTCTCAAGTATTGTCCAATTCCATTGTCAGGTCATTTGATTTCCTATATTAGCTACTCTGTATTTGTAAACGCTTGCTCAAATAGCCACGTTTTAACTTGCCTCCGAAACGTCAAGAGGGAGGGAGCAGATCTGATCTCCCTAGGGAGGACGTTCCATAGCCAAGGGGCCACCACTGACAAGGTCCTGTCTCTCGTCCCCACCAAACATGCTTGTGACAAAGGGGGGACTGAGAGCAGGACCTCCCCAGATGGTCTTAAAGTCCTCAGAAGAATCGAACAATGGAACAATGGCTTCAAACTACAAGAAAGGAGATTCCACCTGAACATGAGGAAGAACTTCCTGACTGTAAGAGCTGTTGAGCAGTGGAACTCTCTGCCCCGGAATGTGGTGGAGGCTCCTTCTTTGGAAGCTTTTAAACGGAGGGCCATCTGTTGGGAGTGCTTTGAATGCAATTTTCCTGCTTCTTGGCAGGGGGTTGGACTGGATGGCCCATGAGGTCTCTTCCAACTCTTTGATTCTATGAATCCCACAAAAAAAATACATTTCTATTTATATAGATTATTATTATTATTATTAAATTGTTGTTGTTGTTGTTCTTCTTCTTCTTCTTCCTCCTCCTCCTCCTCTTCTTTCTTCTTCTTCTTCTTTTATCCTAACTGCATTACTTTGGCCTCATGGCCGTTCCAAGTGGTGCCAAACTGCATTACTTTTGTATTGTCGAAGGCTTTCATGGCTGGAATCACTAGGTTCTTGTGGGTTTTTTCGGGCTATAGAGCCATGTTCTAGAGGCATTTCTCCTGACGTTTCGCCTGCATCTATGGCAAGCATCCTCAGAGGTAGTGAGGTCTGTTGGAATTAGGACAATGGGTTTATATATCTGTGGAATGGCTGGGGTGGGGCAAAGAGCTTTTCTGTGCTGGAGCTAGGTGTGAATGTTTCAACTGACCACCTTCATTACCATTTGAAGGCCTGCCTGAGCCTGGGAAAATCCCCTGTTGAGAGGTGTTAATCTGTGCCTGGTTGTTTCCTCTCTGTTGTTTTGCTGTTGTAATTTTAGAGTTTTTTAATACTGGTAGCCAGATTTTGTTCATTTTCATGGTTTCCTCCTTTCTGTTGAAATTGTCCACATGCTTGTGGATTTCAATGGCTTCTCTGTGTAGTCTGACATGGTGGTTGTGAGAGTGGTCCAGCATTTGTGTTCTCAAATAAAATGCTGTGTCCAGGCTGGTTCATCAGGTGCTCTGCTATGGCTGACTTCTCTGGTTGAAGTAGTCTGCAGTGCCTTTCATGTTCCTTGATTCGTGTTGGGCGCTGCGTTTGGTGGTCCCTATGTAGACTTGTCCACAGCTGCATGGTATACGGTAGACTCCTGCAGAGGTGAGAGGATCCCTCTTGTCCTTTGCTGAACGTAGCATTTGTTGGATTTTCTTGGTGGGTTTGTAGATTGTTTGTATGCTGTGTTTCCTCATCAGCTTCCCTATCTACAAACCCAAGAAAATCCAACAAATGCTATGTTCAGCAAAGGACAAGAGGGATCCTCTCACCTCTGCAGGAGTCTACCGTATACCATGCAGCTTAACACCTCTCAACATAACATTTTCCCAGGCTCAGCCAGGCCTTCAAATGCTAATGAATGAACCAGCCTGGACACAGCATATTATTTGAGAACACAGAAATGCTGGACCACACCAACAACCACCATGTCAGACTACACAGAGAAGCCATTGAAATCCACAAGCATGTGGACAATTTCAACAGAAAGGAAGAGACCATGAAAATGAACAAAATCTGGTTAGCAGTATTAAAAAACTCAAAAATTATAACAGCTAAACAACAGAGAGGAAAAAACCAGGCACAGATTAACACCTCCCAGCAACAGATTTTCCCAGAGTCAGGCAGGCCTTCAAATGCTAATGAAGGTGATCAGCTAAACATTCACACCTAACTGCAGCAGGGAAGAGCTCCTTGCCCCACCCCAGCCATTCCACAGATATATAAGCCCATTTTTCCTACTTCCAACAGACCTTCTCAACCTCTGAGGATGCTTGCCATAGATGCAGGCGAAACGTCAGGAGAAATGCCTCTAGAACATGGCTCTATAGCCCGAAAAAACCCACAAGAACCTAGCTAATGAAGGTGATCAGTTGAAACATTCACACCTAGCTCTAGCAGAGAAGAGCTCTTGGCCCCACCCCAGCCATTCCACAGATATATAAACCCATTGTCCTAATTTCCAACAGACCTCACTACCTCTGAGGATGCTTGCCATAGATGCAGGCGAAACGTCAGGAGAAAATGCCTCTAGAACATGGCCATATAGCCCGGAAAAACCCACAAGAACCTTGCATTACTTTGGCTCCCAACTTTTGTGCTTGCAATGCCCTTTCTGGCCTCCAGGGTGCGCTCCCCCGCTCTGCTCTGCCTGCCTGCCTTCTCCCGCAAGCCAAGGCCGATGGCGGCGACCGCATGGCTTCCAAGGGAGAAGGGGAGAGGAGAAGCCAGGCGGAGGGTGGCCCTCCCCGATAGCCGTGCCCTCCCTTCGCATGCCCCTTCCGCCTTGGCTCCGTGGAGGGGACTGACAGCCAAGGCCTTGCCTCCCCGCCATGGAGCCAACACTGCTTACGCCGCCATCGAAGCCAAGACACATTCGCAATTGCAAAATCTATGCACTGCTTGGGTTCATGGGAATTGTCGGCCTTGCCAAGCTACCCAAAGCAGTTAGGAGAGTCACCAAACTGCATTAATTCTGCACCCTTGGCAGAAAAGTCAAAAAGCAAAACATAAAGGGGGGAAATGGGACCTTAGCTTTGGCTGCTCAGTGCTCCCTCCACACCCTTTGGATCCTCCTCCTCTTTCTCTTCCCAAGGACTTACCCCTCTTGGGGATCCCCGGGCTCTCTCCTCCTGCTCTTCCTGGCTTTGCAGCGGCGGCAGCAACAAAGGACTTCCGCCTCTTCCTCCTCCTCCTCTTGCTGCTGCTGCTGCTCCTTCTCCGGCCGCAGAAGCAGCCTGGACCCCTCCCTCTCCCCTCTGTCCCTGCAGAGCCAAATGCCCAAACTGCCTCGGCCCATCTTGGCTCACCGCCGGCTCGGGAAGGGAAGGAAGGAGGGGGGGGGGGGAGGGACTTGGCATGCCTCCAGGCACGTTACCCGGCCAGCTCCTTGCAAACGAGATGGCTACTTTCAGTATCTGGATTGAACCAGGAGGTGGGCATGCCAAAGCGTCAGGGAAGATGCCATGCAGTGTTTAGATAGCCCACACTGTGTTGCTTCATCTCTACCAGAAATGGGCCAACTTGGGCCCTCCAGGTTTTTGGACTTCAACTTCCAAAGGCAAAACTACAGTGAGGTGGATCTGGAATTGGTTAAATGGACAAACCCAGAGGGTGCTCACCAATGCTTCCTCTTCATCCTGGAAGATGAAGATCTTGGAGTCCTCGTGGACAACAAGTTAAACATGAGCCAACAATGTGATGTGGCGGCAAAAAAAGCCAATGGGATTTTGGCCTGCATCAATAGGAGCATAGTGTCTAGATCTAGGGAAGTCATGCTGCCCCTCTATTCTGCTTTGGTTAGACCACACCTGGAATATTGTGTCCAATTCTGGGCACCACAATTCAAGAGAGATATTGACAAGCTGGAATGTGTCCAGAGGAGGGCGACTAAAATGATCAAGGCTCTGGAGAACAAGCCCTATGAGGAGCGGCTTAAGGAGCTGGGCATGTTTAGCCTGAAGAAGAGAAGGCTGAGAGGAGATATGATAGCCATGTATAAATATGTGAGAGGAAGCCACAGGGAGGAGGGAGCAAGCTTGTTTTCTGCTTCCCTGGAGACTAGGACGCAGAACAATGGCTTCAAACTACAAGAGAGGAGATTCCATCTGAACATGAGGAAGAACTTCCTGACTGTGAGAGCCATTCAGCAGTGGAACTCTCTGCCCCAGAGTGTGGAGGAGGCTCCTTCTTTGGAAGCTTTTAAACAGGGGCTGGATGGCCATCTGCAGGGGTGATTTGAATGCAATATTCCTGCTTCTTGGCAGAATGGGGTTGGACTAGATGGCCCATGAGGTCTCTTCCAACTCTTTGATTCTTTGATTCTCTGATTCCACTTCTCCTAACACCTGGAGCAGTCCCGTAGCTAGGATTTTGATGGGAGGGTGAGTTTGAGAGAGGATCTACCCTAGCAAACCTTTTGCATCGTTATCCCAATACCCCCATGCATATGGGATATATTGAGCATGGTGATCAGATCATGATATGAATAAACATAACAGTTTAAATAATAAATGTTATTTATTTATTTACTTTCATTAACAAAATATTTAGAATACTTTTAAAGAACTGTTAAATAAGAATAAATAGGACATTGAACCAAGCCAACGCTGGATCTGGACCAAACATGTCACATAGAGCCAATGTGCCCAACAGTGCATACAGGCAGGGATTGTTGTTATTATTGTTATTATTAACTTTATTTGTACCCTGCTAACATCTCCCGAAGGACTCAGTGCAGCTTACAAAGGCCAAGGCCTCAATAAAAACAACAGCATAACAAATACAACAATAAAACTCATAAAGCAAACCAATAAACATTAAAGCAATAACAGTAAAACATCAAAACAATACATCATGACACATTTAAAACTAGAGCCGGGCCAAATGTAATGAATAAATTAAAAGTGCTGGACATGACAGGTGAAATGTAAGGATTTTAGGGTAGGTGCGATGTGCAGGCAGTCTTAAATCTCTGGTAAAGTGCGTTTGGGACATGATGCTGGGAGTTTCCTATTCTGGAAAGGCACACTGGAACAGCCAGGTTTTCAAGCTCTTCTTAAAGACTGCCAATGTTGGGGCTTGTCTGATGTCCTGCATGCCTCCCCCTTCCCATATAAAACTCTGTATATGCCCCATGTACCCATTCATTATATGTATATGTATGTCTATATAAAATACGAAGCAAGAGAACTCTTCCATTAACTTTGCCAGCAACTCAGGGCTCAGGAATATCCAAACTTCCTGAGCCGATAATCCCCTTAACAAAGGTCTTGACAGCACCCATTTGCACGGACAATAAGTAAATGGCCCCATTTCATGGACTTCGGAGTGCATTGATGGCCAGAACAATCAGGACAATGGAACTTATGGCCATATGGAATCACCCAACACTCCCCAGACTGAAGAACCAGGGATGTGCCACTGCCTCCCCACTGTGCCATTTCCCAATCTCCGAAAAGGTGTTTCAACTCCCATCATCAAGTAAATATCACAGGACTATAGAACAATGGAACTGGCTCTTGGGGGCCAAACACGAGTACTCCAAAATCTTTTCTGCACATACTACTCTCAGCCATTCTGTATCTTTGCGTTTAATTTTTTTTTCTGCCTGAGTAGAGTATGTTGTTTTTGTCCCTGTTAAACTTCATTTTGTTAGTTTTGGCCAATCATCTCTCTAATCTGTTAAGATTGTTTTGAATTCTGCTCCTGTCTCCTGGAGTATTAGCTATCCCTCCCAATTCAGTGTCACCTGAAAACCTGATGCCTTCTAACCCTTCATCCAAGTCATTAATAAAGATGTGAACAGGACTGGGCCCAGGACAGAACTCTGCGGCACCCCACTTGTCACTTTTTTCCAGGATGAAGAGGAAGCATTGGGGAGAATCACCTTTTGGGTTTGTTCACTTCACCAATTACAGATCCACCTAACTGTAGTTTTGCCTAGCCCACACTTGTCTAATTTGTTTGCCGGAAGGTCATGGGGGACCTTGTCAAAGGCCTTCCTGAAATCCAGGCACGCTACATCCACGGCATTCCCTGCATCTACCCAGCTTGTAACTATTGAAAAAAGAGATCAGATTAGTCTGGCATGACTTGTTTTTGATAAATCCATGTTGACTATTAGCGATGACTACATTTGTTTCTAAGTGTTTGCAGACCACTTCCTTGACAATCTTTTCCAGAATCTTGCCTGGTATCAACGTGAGGCTGACCGGACGGTAATTGTTTGGGTCATCCTTTTTTCCTTTCTTGAAGACTGGGACCACATTGGCCCTCCTCCAATCTGCTGGGACTTCTCCCCTTCTCCAAGAATTCTCAAAGATGATTGCCAGTGGTTCCTAAATGCCTTCCGCTATAGTTCCTTCAATACTCTTGGATGTAGTTGATCTGGCCCTGGGGACTTGAATTCATTTAGAGTGGCCAGGTATTCCTGAACGACTTGTTTCCTTATTTGGGGTTGAATTTCTCCTGCTCTTTCATCCACTCCATGTTACTGGGGTTGAGGACAGCTTTCTTTTTATGAGAAGACTGAGGCAAAAAGACATTAAATAGTTCTGCCTTTTCCCTATCCCCTGTCAGCATTATACAGTCAGCCCTCTGCATTCGCTGACACAAAGCCCTGAGATGGTCAGTGAGAAAATTCAATCAAATACACAAAATCTAGAACACCCTTTTTATATCCCAACAACAACTCTATGAGATAGTGTGACTTACAGAGTTCAGTTAGTGAAAGATCATTCAGTGTAGACTTAGATTTCCCAGATTCCAGACAAATACTTCAATCAGTTCAACACAGTGATGTTTTATTGCAAATGTCTGAATCCCATTCATTTGGCCTCTAATCCAAATTATCGGATCAGATAATACAAATTATCTGCTCTGAACTGGATTATATGAATCTAAAGGTAAAGGTTTCCCCTGACATTAAGTCTAGTCATGTCCGACTCGGAGGGTGATGCTCATCTCCATTTGGTTTTTTTCTTTTTTTAAAAAAAAATATTCAAATAGGCATACATTTGTAAGTGTTTGTTGTGCAGAATGCAATACTTTCCAGCTATTAGTGTTCCATAATCATTTCTCAGATAATGTATTTCCTTTAAAGGATCAGTCTTCTATTTCAATCTATATAAATAAAAATGTAATGTTCGTTTGTGCTATTCACAGAACTCAAAAACCACTGGGGCAATTGGCACCAAATTTGGGCACGATACACCTAACAACCCAATGTATGTCCTTCACTCAAAAAAATTGATTTTGTCATTTGGGAGTTGTAGTTGCTGTGAGTTATAGTTCACCTACGATCAAGGAGCATTCTGAACCCCACCAACGATGGAATTGAACCAAACTTGGCACACAGTTCTCCCATGGCCAACAGAAAATACTGGAAGGGTTTGGTGGGCAGTGTCCTTTGGTTTTGGAGTTGTAGTTCACCTACATCCAGAAATCACTGTGGACTCCAACAATGATGGATCTGGACCAAACTCTACATGAATACCCAATATGCCCAAATGTGAACACTGGTGGAATTTGGGGAAAATAGAATCTTGACATTTGGGAGTTGTAGTTGCTGGGATGTGTAGTTCACCTACAATTACAGAGCATTCTGAACCCCACCAACGATAGAATTGGGCCAAGCCTCTCACCTCAAACTCCCATGTGGGCCACAGCAACATGTGGCAGGGGACGGCTAGTAGTGCATATAAAGGTATTATAGACTCTTAACATCTGCTTCGTCCTTGTCTAGTCATATAGGATCCTCTAGTTACATTTTTAGTTTAATTTTACATTGAGATTTTGAGTAATTGGTTGCCATTTGTTAACAAAGTTGTCTAATAGTTCTCCTCTTAATAATACAGTTATTTTACTGGGTTGTTGTAGGTTTTATTTTATCTGTAATATATTTTTCCCATTCTTCTAAAGGGGATTTCTGGGGATTTCCATTATTGTATGTACTATTCTAGCTGCCACTGTCATGTAAAACAAACTGACCGAATGTATCTCCCTCTATGTCCCACCTCAGAGTTTAAGATCTTCTGGGAGGCCCTACTTTCGACCCCACCTCTGTTGCAAACATGCTTGGCGGGGACGAGGGACTGGGCCTTCTCGGTGGTGGCATCCCACCTGTGGAATTCGCTCCTTCTGCTGGTCACAGAATTTTGTTACTAGATAAGGCTAACCAGCCAGTATTATTTTATGGATCTAATTTTAACTAATTTAATGTTTTTTTCAATTTACGTGTAATTATTGTATTTTTTTGTCATGTCAGGAGTGACTTGAGAAACTGTAAGTCAATCCTGATGTGAGAGAATTGGCCATCTGCAAGGACATTGCCCAGGGGACGCCCGGATGATTTGATGTTTTATCATCCTTGTGGGAGGCTTCTCTCATGTCCCCGCATGAGGAGCTGGAGTTGGTAGAAGGAGCTCATCTGCCTCTCCTCGGATTCGAACTTGCGACCTGTCGGTCTTCAGTCCTGCTGGCACAGGAGTTTAACCCACTGCGCTGCCGGGGGCTCCATTATTGTATTTATTATGTTGTATGAGGGGGCTTCGAATTGTTGCCTGCTGTAATCCGCCCTGAGTCCCGCTGAGGGGGTTGAGAAGGCCGGGGTACAAATAATTGAAATAAATAAATAAAATATCTCTTTTGAACTGTGATGCCCAGAATTGGACACAGCATTTCAGGTGAGGTCTAACCAAAGCAGAAAAGAGAGGCACCCTGACTTCCCTTAATCTAGACCAGGCTTGTGTTTTGGACTCCAACTCCCACCATTCCCAACAGCCTCAGGCCCAGGTGTGTTGGAGTCCAAAACACCTGGAGGGCCCAAGTTTGCCCAGGCCTGGCTGTAGAAAAGGAAGGGGCCTGAGGCTGTTGGGAATGGTGGGAGTTGGAGTCCAAAACACCTGGAGGGCCCGAGTTTGCCCAGGCCTGGCTGTAGAAAAGGAAGGGGCCTGAGGCTGTTGGGAATGGTGGGAGTTGGAGTCCAAAACACCTGGAGGGCCCAAGTTTGCCCAGGCCTGGCTGTAGAAAAGGAAGGGGCCTGAGGCTGTTGGGAATGGTGGGAGTTGGAGTCCAAAACACCTGGAGGGCCCGAGTTTGCCCAGGCCTGGCTGTAGAAAAGGAAGGGGCCTGAGGCTGTTGGGAATGGTGGGAGTTGGAGTCCAAAACACCTGGAGGGCCCAAGTTTGCTCAGGTCTGGCTGCAGAATAATAGACGCAGGCACACTTAAGAGTTTAGAAAACCCCTTCTGAAACCTTGCCAAGAAACCCGGAAGACAAGAACAACAACAATCACTAGAAGGCGCGCCAAGCAGCCAATCCGAGTAAGGCATTTTCCCCAGTGACGTCAGAGCTCCGCCCTCTCTGCTGTGCGGGTCAGCGCGCGCGCACAGGGGAGGCAGCAGGAGCGCGCGCCGGCCTCCTTGCATTGCTGCTGCTGCTGCTGTTGTGTCTGCAAAACCTTCCCATTTCCACGTCTCTCGGTCAGGTAAGGCTTTCTTCTAGCAAAAAAAAGGTAGGGGGTGGCCTCGAAGGAGGAGGGAAGGGAAGAGGAGGAGAAGGGGAGCGCACCCATTCATAGAAGCCCAGGATCCTAGCGTTGGAAGAAACCCCCCCAAGGCTCATCCAATCCCACCCTATTCTACTCAAACAAGAAAACACCACCCAAGCCCTCCCGACAGATGGCCATTCAGCCTTCTGCTTGAAAACCTCCAGAGAAGGAGACTCCACCACATTATGGAGGAAGTCGCCCGTTCCACTGCTGCACCATATGAATATTTAGTTGCCATTTGAATCCATTGCTTCATTGTGTCATCGAATCCTAGAGTTGGAAGAGACCTCATGGGCCATCCAGTCCAACCTGCCAAGAAGCAGGAAAATTGCATTCAAAGCACCCCTGACAGATGGCCATCCAGCCTCTGTTTAAAAGCTTCCAAAGAAGGAGCCTCCACCACCCTTATATAAAAGAGATATCCAGACCAACCCCCTGCCAAGAAGCAGGAATATCACATTCAAAGCACCACTGACAGATGGCCATCCAGCCTCTGCTTAAAAGCCTCCAAAGAAGGAGCCTCCACCACCCTCCAGGGCAAGAGTTTCACTGCTGAACAGCTCTCACAGTCATAGAATCCTAGAGTTGGAAGAGACCTCATGGGCCATCCAGTCCAACCTCCTGCCAAGAAGCAGGAAAATTGCATTCAAAGCACTCCTGACAGATGGTCATCCAGCCTCTGTTTAAAAACTTCCAAAAGAGGAGCCTCTACCACACTGCGGGCAGAGAGTTCCACTGCTGAACAGTTCTCACAGTCAGGAAGTTCTTCCTCATGTTCAAATGGAATCTCCTTTCCTGTAGTTTGAAGACATTGTTCCGCATCCTAGTCTCCAGGGAAGCAGAAAACAAGCTTGCTCCTCCTCCCTGTGGCTTCCTCTCACATATTTATACATGGCTATCATATCTCCTCTCAGCCTTCTCTTCTTCAGGCTAAACATGCCCAGCTCCTTAAGCCGCTCCTCATCGCGCTTGTTCTCCAGTCTCTTCAGTTGTGGTGCCCAGAATTGGACACAGTATTCCAGGTGTGGTCTAACCAAGCAGAATAGAGGGGTAGCATTACTTCCCTAGATCTAGACACTATGCTCCTATTGATGCAGGCCAAAATCCCATTGGCTTTTTTTGCTGCCACATCACATTGTTGGCTCATGTTTAACTTGTTGTCCACAAGGACTCCAAGATCTTTTTCACACGTACTGCTCTCGAGCCAGGCATCCCCCATTCTATATCTTTGCATTTCCTTTTTCCTGCCAAAGTGGAGTATTTTGCATTTGTCTTCCTCATGTTCAGATGGAATATCCTTTCCTGTAGTTTGAAGCCATTGTTCCATTGCATCCTAGTCTCCAGGGCAGCAGAAAACAAGCTTGCTCCCTCCTCCCTATGACTTCTCCACACATATTTATACATGGCCCTCATCTTGTCTCCTCTCAGCCTTCTGTACTGCATGGTAAACATGCCCAGCACTTTAAGCTGCTCCTCATAGGGCTTGTTCTCCAAACCATTGATCATTTTAGTTGCCCTCATCTGGACACATTCATTTATTTATTTCATACACTTTTACCCCCCCCCCCTTCTCTCCCCAAAAGGGGGGGGGGTCATGACAGCCTCATATAAGCACTGTACGATGCTATCATCATATAAATAGTCAGCAAATACATTAAAATATTAAAAACAATCCATTAAAACAGTAGCTTAGTCACGCCAGTTGAAAGCAAATCCAAGCCTGGAGTTAAATCAATGTCGTGGTATCCAAGTCTTCTTTCCAATTGCCACTTCTTTCCAATTGCCACTTGGTCTTCAATTTTCTTCTAAAGGACAATTTCTTCTGATGTCCCTGAGGAGAGTGTTCCACAGACGGGGGGCCACTGCCGAGAAGGCTCTGTCACTCGTCCCCACCAACCGCATTAGTGATGGTGGTGAGATCGAGAGCAGGGCCTCTCCTGAAGATCTTAAACTTCATGAAGGTTCATAACAGGAGATATGTTCAGACAGGTAGTCTGGGCCAGAACCATTTAGGCCTTTAAAGGTTAAAACCAGCACTTTGAATTGTGCTCGGAAGCTGATTGGAGCTGGAGTAACAGAGGAGTTGTATGCTCTCTGTATGCCGCTCCAGTGAGCAACCTGGCTGCCAACCGTTGGACTAGTTGAAGCTTCTGGGCAGTCTTCAAAGGCAGTCCCACATAGAGTGCGTTGCAGTAGTCTATTCGGGATGTATAGACTACATTCCAGCTTGTCAACATCTCCCTTCGATTGGGGTGTCCAGAATTGGACACAATGTGTCCTGGATCTAGGGGTCTTTCCTGGATTTAGGGGTCCTCAAACTAAGGTCCAAGAGCCAGATACAGCCCTCCAAGGTCATTTCCTCAGCCATCGCTCAGAATCAACCTAAGTCTGAAACAACCTGAAATCGCACAACAACAACCATCAGCCTAAAGCAGGCTCACACTTTCCATATGCAAGTGGGGTTTATATATCTGTGGAATATCCAGAACTCTTGTCTGCTTGAGGATAGTGTGAATGTTGCAATTTGACACCTTGATTAGCATTCAATGGCCTTGCAGTTTCAAAGCCTGGCTTGTCACATTTGCCTCAAGCAGACAAGAATTCTTTCTCCCACCCTGGACATCCCACAGATACATAAACCTCACTTGCCTAGTTTCCAACAGATCTCGCAACCTCTGAGGATGTCTTCCATAGATGTGGGCAAAACATCAGGAGAGAATGCTTCTGGAACATGGCTGGACAGCCTGGAAAACTCACAGCAACCTAGTGATTCCAGCCATGAAAGCCTATGACAACACACTAAAAACGTTGGGAGTGGGCGCATCAACACTGTTGAATTGATGCAGTTTGACACTGCTTCGATCGCCATGACTCAAGGTTATGGAGCCCTTGGAATTATAGTTTTACAAAGTCTTTATCCTTTTCTGCCAAAGAGTGCTGATACATCCTACAAATCCCATGATTTTTCAGCATTCAGCCATGGCAGTTAAAGTGTTGTATTTATTAATATTAATTAATAATTCTACATTGTACATAGATACACCATCAGAATTCATTTTGTATTTGGAGGGAATGTTTCCCTAGGGGTTAGACTTGGATTATGTGTAGCCTGAAATGATGCAATACAGATACAAATTCATCACTACAGGGACAATATGTCTGTACATAATGCTGTATATTTCCCAAATAGTGCAAGAAGATGTCACATTCCTCTGGCAGAGATTGGACTTTGGGCCTATGTGCAAAATATGTCCTCTTAGCACTGATATGCTGTGCCCTTTCTTTACTATCCAGAATGACGCTGGAATTGGCATTGCTTAAAAGAGATCTTGTTTTGTCTCCTAGAAAGCACAATGGATACAGCCAGCCACAGCCTGATCCTGCTCCAGCAGCTCAACATGCAACGGGAGTTTGGCTTCCTCTGCGACTGCACGGTTGCAATTGGAGATGTGTACTTCAAAGCCCACCGAGCTGTCTTGGCAGCCTTTTCAAACTATTTTAAGATGATATTTATTCATCAGACAAGGTAAAGCTATGCTGGTCTTTGAGGAACAAGTAAGGCCCCTTCCACATAGCCATATAACAAAATCTCCCTGAGTCTTTAATAGGAAATATACTTCCTAATGAGCGTGGGTTGTTGGAAGCCCTAAAATGTGTAGCGAACATTTGAAAACACCCCATAGTGTCACAAGAAACATGCATGAATTCCAGACCTTGTGTAGTTGCCCACATCTATATGCCTTATGAGGTTTCTTTTCTTTGTTGTATCAGGAGCAACTTGAGAAACTGCAAGTTGCTTCTGGTGTGAGAAAATTAGCCATCTACAAGTATGTTGCCCAGATACTTTGATGTTTTTACCATCCTTGTGGGAGGCTTCTCTCATGTCCCCACATGGCGAGCTGGAGCTGATAGAGGGAACTCATCCGCGCTCTCCCCAGAGTCAATACTCCGACCTGTCAGTCTTCAGTCCTGCCATCACAGGGGTTTAACCCACTGCACCACTGGGGGCTCTGACATGCCTTATGAGTGCGAATGATATACAAATATTATGAGTGAAAGTGTGAATAATGTGTGTTGCAAACACATTTGCATATTTTCGAACTGCTAGGTTGGCAGAAGCTGGGCCTAACAGCGGGAGCTCCCCCTGCCCTCCAGATTCGAACTGCCAAGGCTTTCAGTCAGCTATTTCAGCAGCTCAGCTGTTTAATCCACTGTGCCACCAGTATTAGGAAATCAAAATACTCCAAAGTCTGAAATTGCCTGCATGGATAGCTGAGATAGTTAGTGACACCTTAGTTTCATGTACAAATTTTTAAAAAATATTCAGTTTATATATCTAAGGTGTGTAAGAAATATAAATTAATGTTGTGTGTGGCCTTAGAGCTAATCTCCAAAATATCTTAATATGTATGGATATTCCAAAATCCAAAAAATTTCAGATAAGGGATATTCAACCTGTATAGCTATCATCTAAAGCAGGCACCCTCAAATTATGGCCAGCTGTTTGGGCCTCCAACTCCCAGAATTCCTGACCATTGGACAAGCTGGTAATAGGGACTTCTGGGAGTTGGAGGTCCAAACAGCTGGAGGGCCACAGGTTGAGGATGTCTGCGTTAAATCTACTAAATCTGATGCGACCACAAAGCTTCATCTGTAATGAAAAGGGCTTAGGACTCTCAGTTTTTTAGATCTGGGCTTCTTAAACCTTTCCATTTGTGACCCCTTTGGCTTGATAAATGATTACGTTATATAAAATAGGTATAAAAATCAAGCATTTACTGATAACAAATCAGCATTTGCAAGGCTTGCCAAAGAGGCTGATTTTCTTTTTTATGAAGTTCAGATGAAGCGTCTTCTGCAGAATCTATTGTAAACACTACACACCAAATTCATGCAAATGTCTAAAAACAGCCACTAAGTGACATTCTGAAAATGTTTATTGTTGCCAAATTATTCATGACCCCAACATGGAGATAAGGGGACCCCATTTGGGGCCAGGACCCACAGCTTAAGAAACAGTGGTTTAATAATAATAATAATAATAATAATAATAATAATAGCTTTATTTTTGTATCACACCTCCATCTGCCCGAAGGGACTCAGGGCAGCTTACATGGGGGCAAGCCCAATCATAGAATCAAAGAGCTTGAAGAGACCTCCTGGGCCATCCAGTCCAACCCCCTGCCAAGAAGCAGGAATATTGCATTCAAATCACCCCTGATAGATGGCCATCCAGCCTCTGTTCCTAAAGAAGGAGCCTCCACCACACTCCGGGGCAGAGAGTTCCACTGCTGAACGGCTCTCACAGTCAGGAAGTTCTTCCTATGTTCAGATGGAATCTCCTTTCTTGTAGTTTGAAGCCATTGTTCTCCGTCCTAGTCTCCAAGGAGAAACAGAAAACAAGTTTGCTCCCTCCTCCCTTTGGCTTCCTCTCACATATTTATACATGGCTATCATATCTCCTCTCAGCCTTCTCTTCTTCAGGCTTCTTCAGCTCCTTAAGCCGCTCCTCATAGGGCTTGTTCTCCAGACCCTTGATCATTTTAGTCACCCTCCTCTGGACACATTCCAGCTTGGTTCTTGTGGGTTTTTTCGGGCTATAGGGCCATGTTCTAGAGGCATTTCTCCTGACGTTTTGCCTGCATCTATGGCAAGCATCCTCAGAGGTAGTGAGGTCTGTTGGAATTAGGACAATGGGTTTATATATCTGTGGAATGGCTGGGGTGGGACAAGGAGCTCTTCCCTGCTGCAGCTAGGTGTGAATGTTTCAGCTGATCACCTTCATTAGCATTTGAAGGCCTGCCTGAGCCTGGGAAAATATTCCATGCAGCTGTGGACAAGTCTACATAGGGACCACCAAACGCAGCGCCCAAACACGAATCAAGGAACATGAAAGGCACTGCAGACTACTTCAACCAGAGAAGTCAGCCATAGCAGAGCACCTGATGAACCAGCCTGGACACAGCATTTTATTTGAGAACACAGAAATGCTGGACCACACCAACAACCACCATGTCAGACTACACAGAGAAGCCATTGAAATCCACAAGCATGTGGACAATTTCAACAGAAAGGAAGAGACCATGAAAATGAACAAAATCTGGCTACCAGTATTAAAAAACTCTAAAATTACAACAGCAAAACAGCAGAGAGGAAACAACCAGGCACATCTTAACACCTCTCAACAAAAGGTTTTCCCAGGCTCAGGCAGGCCTTCAAATGCTAATGAAGGTGATCAGCTGAAACATTCACACCTAGCTCTAGCAGGGAAGAGCTCCTTGCCCCACCCCAGCCATTCCACAGATATATAAACCCATTGTCCTATTCCAACAGACCTCACTACCTCTGAGGATGCTTGCCATAGATGCAGGCGAAACGTCAGGAGAAATGCCTCTAGAACATGGCCCTATAGCCCGAAAAAACCCACAAGAACCCTAGTGATTCCAGCCATGAAAGCCTTCGACAATACAACACACACTTTATCATCTCTCTTCAATTGTGGTGCCCAGAATTGGACACAGTATTCCAGGTGTGGTCTAACCAAAGCGGAATAGAGGGGTAGCATTACTTCCCTAGATCTAGACACTATGCTCCTATTGATCCATTAGTTTTTTTGCTGCCACATCACACTGTTGGCTCATGTTTAACTTGTTGTCCACGAGGACTCCAAGATCTTTTTCACATGTACTGCTCTCGAGCTAGGCATTGATCAAGACAGTTAAAATGTAACACATTAAAATACGTAAGTCAAAGTAAAACAAAAACATAGTGACAATATAAAGCAGGCATCAAAATCAGCAACCAATAACAACATTCAGTTTATCGTCATGGGTGGGTGGACTGGTGCAACAATAATATAATGGATAGGGCTAATAAGTACATGACAAACCTTCTATGTTTCAGGTAGAACAGAATTCCCTGAGCATGCAAAAATGTATTTTGTGTGTTAAGAAATACAATACATGTGTAACATGTGTACATATGTATGCAGTTATGTCAAATATTTTATTTACACACACACATACGTATATACATAAGAGTTTTACAGTAACAAAAAATACCAATCAAACAGCAGATCCAACAAACGACGGAAATAACTGGGTGGGCCCCATATGGCACTGTCATCTATAGATAAACTAGCGGTCCCCTGCCACACGTTGCTGTGGCCCAGTCTGTTGATCTGGAAAATAAAGTAATAAGAAAGTGTTGGTTTCTAATATATTTAATGTCTTTATGCTTGTGGGTAAACAGTATTTCTTGCTGTTTCTTTGCCAGTGTTGATATGGAGATTGTCTGGTTTGCCTACTCTGGAACATGCAACATATAATTGTCCTTCTTTAGGGGTCCCTTTCAAATCTTTGATACAGCATCTGTCATATACATATGTGTGTGTGTGAATGGCTGGATGGCCCTTTGTCGGGAGGGCTTTGATTATGTTTTCTTGCCATGGTGAAGGGAGTTGGACTGGATGGCCTTAAGGCAGCATTTCTGAACCTGGAAAATCAAGGAACGGGGGGGGGGGGTCACCAGGGTGGTGTCAGAAGGGTCACCAAAGACCACCAGAAAACACAGTATTTTCTGTTGGTCATGAGGGTTCTGTGTGGGAAGTTTGCCCCAATTCTGTCATTGGTGGGGTTCAGAATGCTCCCTGATTGTAGATGAACTATAAATCCCAGTAACTTCAACTCCCAAATGTCAAGGTCTATTTCCCCCAAACTCCATTTGTGTTTATATTTGGGCATATTGAGTATTTGTGCCAAGTTTGGTCCAGATCCATCATTGTTTGAGTCCACCATGCTCTCTAGATGTAGGTGAACTACAACTCCAAAACACAAGTTCAATACCCACCAAACCCTTCTAGTGTTTTCTGTTGGTCAGGAGAGCCCTGTGTGCCAAGTTTGGTTCAATCCCATCGTTGGTGGAGTTCAGAATGCTCTTTGATTATAGGTGAACTATAAATCCCAGCAACTACAACTCCCAAATGACAAAATCATAATGTTTTGAGTGATGGTCACTCCTTGTGTTGTGAGATGATTTGTTGTCAAATTTGGTGTGATTTTGTTCATTGGTTCTTTTGTTTTTAAGGTACTCATTACGCATAGAGCATTTATATATATATAGATAAGTGAAGTTGTGTTGCGACGTGCTTTCTTAATTATTTCCCTCTTTGTTCCAAGCAGTGAATGCATAAAGATCCAGCCAACTGACATCCAGCCCGATATATTCAGCTACTTGCTCCACATCATGTACACCGGAAAGGGACCAAAACAGATGGTCAATCAAACCCGGCTGGAGGAAGGCATCCGTTTCCTGCACGCTGACTACCTTTCCCGCATGGCGATCGAAATGAACCAGATGCTCTCTCCGGAGACTCTTTCCTCCTCAAACCTGTATGGAATCCAAATCTCCACCACGCACAAGACGGTCAAGGAAAACCCCCAGGCGAAGGAAAGTTTAACCAGCCTCGGGAGTCGAACTGCTAGTCAGGGAGACCACCCCCAGCTTCAGCTGTCTCTGGCCATTGGGCTCGACGACGGCTCTTTGGAGCAGCAGATTTCTCATCCTTCGGTCCAAACGACTGCAAAACCAACAGAGGAGCCTGCAAACCCACCTGTAACTATAAAACAGGAGAAAGTCGACCCAGAGCCAATTGTATCTCAGAGTCATGCATCTTCCTCCCCGGAGGTCAGGAGCCCAGCTTTTTCTAAAGCCAACCTCAAAGTTCATTTATGTCAATATTGCGGGGAGCATTTTGAATCTCGAAGCAACTTGCGTGAGCATTTGTTTACTCATGTGTCCGGATCTTTGCCATTTGGGGTCCCGGCCTCGATCCTGGAAAGCAATGACCTTGGCCAGCTCCAGCCCCTTAACGAAAACCACGACGCTGTTGACAGTCACCGGCTCGGCTCTTTCCTTCGGAGAGAGAGTGAGCACCAATTGGAACACCCATCCCGTGGCAACCTTGAACCGCTGCCCATTGGCCAGCTTTCCTTGGTATCCAAAGACTCGGAGCCCATGGAATTGAACTGCAACTTTTCCTTTTCGCGGAAAAGGAAGATAACCTGCACGGTCTGTGGCCACAAGTTTCTTCGAAAGAGCCAGCTGGTGGAGCACATGTACCTGCACAAAGGGAAACACTTCAAACTGGGGAGATGCCAGAGGCTGGCCCCGAAGTTTCAGCCATATAGCGACAATTGGACGCAGAGTATCCCCAAAAGTGCCTCCCACTCGCAAGCTCATGCCGACTCCCAAAATGCGTTGGATCCTGACCTCGCTCAAGAGAACATTGCCACCATCCTTGTCGAATAGCTCCGTCGTTGTCTGTCCTTTTAATTATATGTGTTTTAAGCACACGGATGGACAGCGTTCATCTCTGTGTCCCTTTCGCTAGTGCCAAAAGTGTTCTTCTAAAATATGAACAGTTACTTGAAAGCCCCATTCTCTGTTCATTTCATAGTGTTATGGGAATAGTTGTTTACCATAGCCATCCTGGGAAGAAACCAGTGGGGAGACCATGTGGGAAAGGCAGTATAATAATAATACGGTAGAATCCCGCTTATCCAACCTTCGCTCATCCAACATTTTGTATTATCCAACGCAGTCTTCCCCCCGCCCAAATCCACAGCTGTTTCAATACATTGCGATGTTTTGATGCTAAATTTGTAAATACAGTAATTACTACATAATTTACCATGTATTGAATTTCTTTTTCCTGTTGATTTGTTGTAAAACATGATGTTTTGGTGCTTAATTTGTAAAATCATAACGTAATTTGACGTTTAATACGGTTTTCCTTCACCCCTTCTTATTATCCAACATTTTTGCTTATCCAGTGTTTTGGATAAGTGAGGCTCTATTGTAATAATAATAGTAATTATTATTATTATTATAATTATTATTATTTTAAAAAATCCCAGGTGACAGAAGAATTGATGAGAAGCAACTGGAAAAGCTTACACGATATCAGGATTTAAAGATAGAACTGCAAAGCCTGGCACTAGCCAATTAAAGTGATCCCAGTGGTGATTGGCACACTGGGTGCAATGCCTAAAGACCTTGGCCTGCACTTAAAAACAATCGGCACTGGCAAAGTTACCACCTGTCAGCTGCAAAAGGCCACCTGACTCGGATCTGCACACATTATTTGCCGATACATCACACAGACGTCGACACTTGGGAAGTGTCTTACATGTGATTCAATACAAAAGCCAGCATAGTGATCTTATTTACTGTGTATTAATCTTGTTGTGTGTCAAATAATAATAAAAAAGGTGGTCCCAGTGGTAAATGACACACTGGGTTCAGTGCCTAAAGACCTTGGCCTACAGTTAAAAACAATTGACTCTGACAAAATTACCATACAAATGGTCACCCTGCTTGGATCTGCATACATTATTCGCTGATACATCTCACAGTCTTTAGACACTTGAGAAGTGTCTGACGTGTAATCAAATACAAAAGCCAGCAGAGTGATCTTGTTTGCTGTGTACCAATCTTGTTGTGTATCAAATATTTATTATTATTGTTATTTTATTTCTTACCTGCCTCTCTTGGTGGCTGGAGGTAGGTTACAGAATAATCAAAACACATAAACATTGTAAAAATGCCACAAATACACATATTAAAATGTACTTATATAAAAGATACATATTAAAACGTATTTGCATAAAATACATATTAATGCACAAAATAGGTTAAACAAAGGACACATATTTAAAATTCATGCTTAAAAAGTGTCTGGGTAAGCTTGCCAGAAGAGAGAGATCTTAAGATAGTGTATGATGGAATAACATCTCATGTATGTATCAACACTGGAAAAGATTATTGCCAAAGGTAAGAAACTCAAGAAATGCATGCAGAGGGGGGTCAGAACTTTGTATGCCGAGGGTTCTGCATTCAGATTTTGGCGGGTTTCGACTGAAAAAACTAGTCCTGGTCCAAATTAGCAGACAGTCCCCCCAGTCTGGTTCACTTATACAACAGTTTCATCACTGGGTAGCTGCGGGTTTTCTGGGTTATATGGCCATGTTCCAGAAGCATACTCTCCTGATGTTTTGCCCACATCTATGGCAGGCACCCTCAGAGCTTGTGGGGTCTGTTGGAAACTAGGCAAGTCCAGGGTGGGAGAAAGAACTCTTGTCTGCTTGAGGCAATCAGCCACCTTGATTAGCATTGAATGGCCTTGCAGCTTCAAAGCCTGGCTGCATCCTGCCTGGGGGAGTCCTTTGTTGGGAAGTGTTAGCTGGCCCTGATTATTTCCTGTCTGAAATTCCCCTGGGATTTTTGGGGGGTTTTTTAATATTATTTTTTGTTTATTGTCCTGATTTTACAGTTTTTAAATAGTGGTAGCCAGATTTTGTTCATTTTCATTGTTTCCTCCTTTCTGCTGACATTGTCCACATGCTTGTGGATTTCAGTGGCTTCTCTGTGTAGTCTGGCATGGTAGTTGTGAGAGTGGTCTAGCATTTCTGTGTTCTCAAATAATATGCTGTGTCCAGGTTGGTTCATCAGGTGCTCTGCTATGGCTGACTTCTCTGGTTGAAGTAGTCTGCAGTGCCTTTCATGTTCCTTGATTCATGTCTGGGCAATGCTGCGTTTGGTGGTCCCTATGTAGACTTGTTCACAGCTGCATGATATACGGTAGACTCCTGCAGAGGTGAGAGGATCCCTCTTGTCCTTTGTTGAACGTACCATTTGTTGGATTTTCTTAGTGGGTCTGTGGATAGGTTGTGTTTCTTCATCAGTCATAGATCCCACTGGAGCATTGCAAGGAATCCCACTGGAGCATTGCAACACACCCAAATACCTGGGAGTCACTCTGGACCGTGCTCTTACCTACAAGAAGCACTGCCTGAATATCAAGCAAAAAGTGGGCTAGAAACAATATCATACGAAAGCTGACTGGCACAACCTGGGGATCACAACAAGACACAGTGAAGACATCTGCCCTTGCGCTATGCTACTCTGCTGCTGAGTATGCATGCCCAGTGTGGAACACATCTCACCATGCTAAAACAGTAGATGTGGCTCTTAATGAGACATGCCGCATTATCACGGGGTGTCTGCGCCCTACACCACTGGAGAAATTACACTGTTTAGCCGGTATTGCACCACCTGACATCTGTCGGGAAGTAGTAGCCAATAGTGAAAGGACCAAGGCAGTGACATCTCCAGCTCATCCCCTGTTTGGGTATCAGCCAGCACGTCAACGACTTAAATCAAGAAATAGTTTTCTAAGATCTAAAGAGACACTCGCTGGAACACCCCAGCAAGCGAGAGTCCAAAAGTGGCAGGCTCAAACCCAGAATCTCAATCAATGGCTGATACCAAATGAGAGACTCCCCCCTGGGCACACAGAAAACTGGGCGACTTGGAAGGCGCTGAACAGACTGCGCTCTGGCACCACGAGATGCAGAGCCAATCTTAAGAAATGGGGCTACAAAGTGGAATCCATGACATGCGAGTGTGAAGAAGAGCAAACCACTGACCACCTGCTGCAATGCAACCTGAGCCCTGCCACATGCACAATGGAGGACCTCCTTGCGGCAACACCAGAGGCACTCCAAGTGGTCAGATACTGGTCAAAGGGCATTTAATCAAATACTAAGCTTGCAAACTTTGTGTTTTGTCTGTTTGTTTGCTTTGTTAAAAATGTAATACAAAAGCTTCCCTATGCAGTCATAAATGTGGGTGAAACAGCAGGAGAGAATGCTTCTGCAACATGGCCATACAGCCCGGAAAACTCACAGCAATCTAGTGATACTCACCTTCTTGTTGAAGTTGGGATATTCCCAGGTGTTTTGAGCTGTGGAGTTTGTATATAGGGATGTAGATATAGTTAAAGTGTGAGATTCGTTGCCACAAAGATTGAGGGATTAATTCCCTTTTCCAGGGAATTAAACACATTCATAGGCTTGGGGACATCACTGGCTCTTGTCTGCATAGTTACATATCATCTTGAGTATCAGAGGCACTCTTCCTCCGTGTATCCATTTCTGGGATAAGTAAGATAAAAAATACAGCTATGCTGCTTGTCTTGATGACAGATCTCCCAAAGGCATTGGTCAGCCACTGAACAGAATACAAGATTAGAGAAGCCATAGGTCTGTTCTAGCTTGGCTCTTGTCTTTTTATGACCTCTCTGGAGCAAAATGTCCTTCTTTGACTTCTTTGCCTCCCACCATTACCTCTAATAAGGAAATGGTAATGAAGAATGCCTCTATTTTAGTGTCTCACTGTTTGTGAAATGAGAAACAAACCTCTCAAATTGGATTCTGGAATTGTAATTAAATACATTCAAAACAAATAGGATTTCTGTTTATTTTGTTACGGCTCTACATAAGGCTGCAGCGCTCAACCAATTGACTGGCCAGGGTAATTGAGTTACACACTTGTGATCAAGTAGAAATATGCCCCTGATTAATCATGTTGTGAATTACTGGGTTTTTTAAAGACTTAATAAAAGAACTTATCAAAAAAGACTTGCTGGAATGATAACATCATCAATTAATTAAATAAATAAATGTCTGGTTTGAGGTATTTTAATACACAGAATCTTAGGATTTTGGTGCAGGAAAGGACCACAAGGCTATCTAGTCCACCTCTCTGCCATGTAGGACTGTAAAACTAAAACATTCCTGAAAGATGTCCATCCAAACTTCAAGACTTCCAAAGAAGGAGAATCCACTACAAACCAAGACAATCTGTCCTACTGTTGAACAGCAATCACAGTATAAAAATTCTTCCTGACACTTAGAATCAGAGTTGGATGAGACCTCATGGGCCATCCAGTCCAACCCCCGGGCAAGAAGCAGGAATATTGCATTCAAATCACCCCTGACAGATGGCCATCCAGCCTCTGTTTAAAAGCTTCCAAAGAAGGAGCCACCACCACGCTCCGGGACAGAGAGTTGCACTGCTGAACGGCTCTCACAGTCAGGAAGTTCTTCCTCGTGTTCAGATGGAATCTCCTCTCTTGTAGGTAGAATCCTTTTTCTTGTGATTTTAATTCATTGGTTTGTAGGGTTGTTGTGAGTTTTATGGGCTGCATATTCCAAAAGCATTCTCTCCTGACATCTAAGGCAGGCATCCTCAGAGGTTGTGAGTTCTTTTGGAAACTAAGAAAGTGAGTTTTTTTGCGCAACACACAGATCTTAGCCACGTCCCATGCACAAGACTCACAGACGAGTAGAAATGAACAGAAAAATCTTTACTCTTAATAGCAGAGATGAAATACAAACCTGCAATGTTGCATACAAAAAACAAACAGTGCAAGAAACTTACATAGTGTTGTAGGTTTTTTCGGGCTATATGGCCATGTTCTAGAGGCATTCATAGAATCAAAGAGTTGGAAGAGACCTCATGGGCCATCCAATCCAACCCCCTGCCAAGAAGCAGGAATATTGCATTCAAATCACCCCTGACAGATGGCCATCCAGCCTCTGTTTAAAAGCTTCCAAAGAAGGAGCCTCCACCACGCTCCGGGGCAGAGTTCCATTCTCTCCTGACATTTCGCCTGCATCTATGGCAAGCATCCTCAGAGGTAGTGAGGTCTGTTGGAACTAGGAAAAATGGGTTTATATATCTGTGGAATGACCAGGGTGGGACAAAGAACTCTTGTCTGCTGGAGCTAGGTGTGAATGTTTCAACTGACCACCTAGCATTTGATGGCCTGGCAGTGCCTGGGGCAATCTTTTGTTGAGAGGTGATTAGCTGTCCCTGATTGTTTCCTCTCTGTTGTTTTGCTGTTGTAATTTTAGAGTTTTTTTAAATACTGGTAGCCAGATTTTGTTCATTTTCATGGTTTCCTCCTTTCTGTTGAAATTGTCCACATGCTTGTGGATTTCAATGGCTTCTCTGTGTAGTCTGACAGACCTCACAACCTCTGAGGATGCTTGCCATAGATGCAGGCAAAACGTCAGGAGAGAATTCCTCTAGAACATGGCCATATAGCCTGAAAAAACTACAACAACCCAATGTTTCCGGCCATTAAAGCCTTCAACAATACAACTTGAAAGTAAACAACTTAAAATAAGGCATCTTCATGAAGTCGAGCATGTTCCCCCCCCCCAATAAGGGATGGTAACTTATAGTTCTGCAAAGGGCAAGGGTACCAGACTGCACAAAGGGGTTAAGTTTTGGTCAATTTGCCAAGACACTAGCAACAACAAGGACCTCATGAGGCTTTCAGGGATGAGCCCGACCTTGGAGCCCCAGTCCTTGGAGGGAGTTATAGTTTCCCAAGGACCAAAGACCAGTTCGATCCTGGCATTGCAGAAATCAATTTTTTGGCTCAGTGAAGATAATCAAGCAGCTTTCCATGACTTTTTGGACTTTCCTCAATTTCCTTTTGGCTCAAAGGAACTCATTTTCCCCTCTGAACTTCCCCAATATGAACTATGGACTCATGCTTTAATAAAATTAATATTTTAATCAATTTCTCTGGCGGGTGGAGGGAGGGAAGGGAGGTTTGATGTGAGTTTCTTCTGGATTCCTATATTTCCCCATGTATTTTTCCTTGGCACCCCAACCCCTCGCCCCTTCCTCATGGGGAGGGGGGAAACCCCTCAAGGCAGCGGTCAGCTATTGAAAGGACCATCAACAAACACAAAATCCCCATCTCATTGGAACTCTGACATGAACAATAAGACTTGGAATTCCTATTTGGTTTCAAAGTGGAGCCATCAGACTGGAATTTCCTTTTTGCCAACTTTTTGGTCATTTCACAATAGGAACGAGGCGACCCTCAGGAAGTCACCTTCCCAATTTTGTTTACTTCACTCAAACTATACATTCCTCCCAAGCCTCTCCTTTGTGCCTTATCTGATTGTAACAGGAAGACTCGGATGTTGTCCGTAGATACCTCCAAGGTCATGTGGCCGGCATGACTGCATGGAGTGATGTTACCTTCCTGCCAAAGCAGTACCTATTGTTCTACTCACCTTTGCATGTTTTCCAACTGCTAGGTTGGCAGAAGCTGGGGCTAACACCAGGACCTCACTCCGTCCGTGGATTCGAATCAATGACCTTCCGATCAGCAAGTTTTGCAGCTTAGCAGTTTAACCCCCTGTGCTACCATTGCCCCATTTCATATAAGTTATGCCATTTTACAGTGCCATTGTATATAATGGGACTTGAACATTGGGACTGTTCAACACCCACAATCAAGTTTTTGCTCCCTCCTGCATTTTTTGTACAAGTAAAAACTGTGAAGCCCTCAAAGTGTTGCTGGGCTGCAACTCCCACTATTACTTACCATTTGAATTTTTAGTATTCCTCACCATAGGACTCCAATAGCATCTGGAAGGCTCTGCACTTCTAAGAATCCTTTTCTTCCCCTGCCAAATTTCGCAGATTTATTAGATATTAACAGTAGTCATGCTCAAAAAGGTAAGGCAAAGGAGGCGACGGAAGTGTTGCAAACACACCGGTGAGTGATGACAGCGCAACAAATGGCTGTCTGGATATTAGCTGGCAAATACCAAGAGGAATGGCAAGCAACAAAACTTTTTAGTTTTTCTCAGTGGAGCTGCCTTCTTGGTGAGCTAAGAGTGCTGCTCTGTGGAGGGCACCCCAGAAGTGATAGGAGAGATTGAATCTCTTCCTTCATGGACAATGAGATTAAATGTCAGATACAAAGATCTATAACACTATGCAAGAAAATTCTGTTCCTGGTTTGAAACTGTTATTTCCTTTTTAATTGTGCAATACGGGCTTTAGCACAGTTGGCCAGGCTGCAACCCAGCTGGTAAATCACCAGCAATGATAAGATCTACCAACTGAAAAGTTGCCAGTTCGAAACCCCGGGTCAGTGTGAGCTCCTGGCTGTCAGCCCAGCTTACAATTTACCTAAGCAGTTCGAAAATAGTTTGAGCTGTAAGTAGAGAAATTAAGTATTGCTAAAACAAGTGGGGGAGATATTTTACAACACCATAAAGAAAAGATCAGAAAATACCTGGCAACCAAAAGGAAGAAGGAAATCCTGTTTTTTCTTCCTTTATTTCAATTATTATCTTATATACTTTATTAGTTATTCCTTTCAAATTTTCATGCTCCTCTACAGCCCTTCCATTTTGTATTATTTGTTCGAATTGGTTAAGCTTACTCTTGTTTTTATTATTTTTACCCAGTTTTTAAACCATTGTTCTAATTGTTTACAATTGAACCATGTCAATTTTATTTCTTCCATAATTGTTTCCTTCTTCATTCCAACCTTTATCCAATCCCCTATTTTATCTAAGTTTTTTTCCCTTAACTTTTTATCCATTGCAATTTTTTTTAAAAAAAATGGAAATTTCTTTTCCATTACAATTGGGGTTATTATTGAGCCATTCGCTATTAACATTCTCCTATATTTATTCCATACTTCTAATATATTGCTCAACATTGGGTTTCTAATTTTCCTAGTTTTTTCTCTCGTAAACTCTTAATATATATATATATTCCAGATTTCTTGCTCCACTTTTCCCGAATCCTTTTTTAGCCAATCTACACCCTCTTTTTATCATTCCTTCTATAACCAATTTCAGGAGGAAATCCTGATGGCTTTTCGTCATAGAGGATGGAGTGATGGATTCGATCACAACCTCCAAGGCACCAAAAAGCTGGATGTCAACACAACTTACCTCCTTTCTCTTCTGTCTGTCTCTGTCCCGTCTACCCAAAATGACATTGAATGTTTGCCATATATGTGTACTGTGATCCGCCCTGGATCCCCTTGGGGAGATACGGCAGATTATAAATAAAGTGTTGTTATTATTACTTTGAAAATAGTTGTTACACTCCAGAAACTTTGTTTTTGTGGCTGCCACAAAGTATGTTGAATTCGTTGCGACTCTTATGAGATACTCATTAAATAACTATAGCAAATTGTTCCGCAGGATGTCCCACAAAAGCAAAGTTTTTGCAGTTTAATCAACTTTTTCCATGTTTTTATAATAGAACCAATTAGAAAATGACATTTATAATCCAGGAACGAAAATCGTGTTGCATAGTGTTCTCAAACATCTGCACATGATTCATGCCTTCAGCTGCACACAAATGCTTTCTGTCTGCCATCTCTGAAGGGCATGTAGGCAATTTTCTGGTGGATATTTTCTGGCAGGAAAAAAATGAAATACAAAGATACAGAATGGGGGACGCCTGGCTCGACAGCAGTACGTGTGCAAAAAGTTCTTGGAGTTAAACATGAGCCAACAATGTTATGCAGCGACAAAAAAAGCCAATGGGATTTTGGCCTGCATCAATAGGAATCTAGTGCCTATATCCAGGGAAGTCATGCTACCCTTAGTTAGACTATATTTGGAATACTCATCTCAAGGATTCAATGTGTCCAATTCTGGGCACCGCAATTGAAGGGAGATGTTGACAAGCTGGAATGTTTCCAGAGGGGGGCGACTAACATGATGAAGGGTCTGGGGAACAAGCCCTATGAGGAGCGGCTTAAAGATCTGGGCATGTTTAGCCTGCAGAAGAGAAGGCAGAGACATGATGGGGGCCATGTATAAATATGTGAGAGGAAGGCATAGGGAGAACGGAGCAGGCTTGTTTTCTGCTGCCCTAGAGACTAGGATGCAGAACATTGGCTTCAAACTCCAGGAAAGGAGATTCCACTGGAACATTAGGAAGAACTTCCTGACTGTGAGAGCTGTTCAGCAGTGGAACTCTCTGCCCCGGAGTGTGGTGGAGGACCATTCTTTGGAAGCTTTTAAACAGAGGCTGGATGGCCATCTGTCGGGGGTGCTTTGAATGCAATTTTCCTGCTTCTTGGCAGGGGATTGGAATGGGTGGCCCATGAGATCTCTTCCATCTCAAGGATTCAATGATTGAACTGGACATCACTCATAAATTTCTGGCAATATTCATTGCCCATCAAAGTTGACTGCTACCATTGTCAGTGCATTTCGACATGATCATCCAAATTACAGAAGGATTCTTGGGGATAGAAAGAACCCCCTGAAGTTGCCTTGAGAGCAAGAATATTCCAGGCACCTTCATATTATCATTACCCTCAGTTCTCCAATTATCCATCTGGAAAGGATACGAGAGCCCAGTGATGCTCAGCAATGAATTGCTTCCATTAAAACTGCTTTTTGCTATCATCAAATGTGGATAGTCCATGTTCCTTTTCCACTGCATTACAAGTTCTAAGAGTTAACTTTGCCTAAAATAGACTCCCCCATTAGATTCTCTCACATGCTTGCTTTCACATGCCTGCTTTAAGTTCTTTGCTCTTGCCTTTATTAAAAATTAAAGGATGAAACTCACATTTTCCCCTGTGAACTCAACTGTCTGCTGGTATTCATTCTATAAGCTCATTCTGTCTATGCTTTGATCATCCTATGTCTGGTTGGCATCAATCATTTGTGCCAAATTATGATTTTATCAGACTGTTATGCTAATTTGAACTGTAGCTGACCATGAGATAATGAATTATCTCCATCATTCATAAGAGAGAATAACTGATGTTGGAAAACATTTGGTTCCTTTGTTGGGGACACTTAGCTTAACCTAATGAAAAAACAGAGTGGATATCCAACTCTCTTTTACTTCTCTCTCCACCAAATAAATAATGATGATGATGATGATAATAATAACAATAATACACTTTATTTATATTCTGCCCTTCTCCTCAGAGAGGATTGTAACGGCGTGAGTGGTGCCACCTATGTGTAGAACTGTTAGTTGCAAGATTTAAACTGTTGTATCATGCTTAATCCTGCCTTTTTACCCTGCTTATGTATAGTTGGATTGATTGGTTATTTATAGCTGTCAATCAGTGTTGTTTGCACCAGTAGAATTGCTTTCTCAAGCTCAATTGTTTGGCTCCACTTCTTCCTGGAGGAGGGGAGTGCTTCCCTTTTTCATTCTGCCATCAGAGTTTCTACCAGATGGACGTGAGTAAGAGACTTGGCTCTAAAAGCCACTGATTAAATTACCTCTCAGCACCAGTTCTGAGGTTTTTTCCCCTTGAGACTTATGCTTCATGTTCAGACCAACCTGAACGACGCTGGAAGTCTCAAGCACCTTCAAACCGGTTCTTTTGGCACCAGAGGAAGATCCTGAGTATTCAAACATAGGCCATTTGAACTGGGGTTGTGGTTTGCTCCGGCATTCACAGCCATTGAGGAAAGAGGAAACTTGGAAAGGCTTCTCAGCTTCAAACTCCTTGGACCCAGGACTAACTGAGACTGTAACATATATTTTCCTTCACCCCTCTGAAGTTTCCAGCTCATTGCTTTAAAGAAATAACTCTTTGTGAACAATAAAACTTATTTTGAGTTATTTACAGTGTTTTGGGTCTTTGGGAGTTCCAGTTTCCTAAACGAGGGCAAGAAGCAATCCCCTGGGGAAAGATGTCACATCCATGCCTCTTTCACTAAGAGCTATAGCCCCCAGGCATGACGGCACAGGATTATAGCATTTACATACATAGGTAAACATTCAGTGTCTTTATAATTATATACAATGAGACAGAGAAACAAAAACAAAGGCAAAGGCTTGTCCTTTCATTTCCGGCTTCTGCAGGCGGTGTTCATCTCTGGCTCTGGGGAGGTGCTTTCTCCATTTTCAAGCTGACGAGCCTGCATTGTCACCTCCTGGTCAAAGATTGCTTGGAGCATCTCTTTGCCTTTTCCTGCAGAAGCGGTACCTATTTATCTACTCACATTTGCATGTTTTCGAACGGCTTGTTTGGCAGGAGCTGGAGCTGGCAGATGGGAGCTCACCCCATCTCACAGATCCAAACTGCCAATCATTAGGTCAGCAGTTCAGCAGCACAAGGGTTTAACCCATTGTGCCACCATGTCTCCATGATAGGGAATATTTCCCAAAGCTGCATTACAGCAACTAGGCATGGGCGAACTTAGGCTCTCCAGGTGTTTTGGACTCCAACTCCCACAATTCCTAACAGCCTCAGGTCTTTTCTTCCCCCCCCCCCCTCAGGCGCTTGGGGGGCTGAGGGGGGAAAGGAAGAGGCCAGAGGCTATATACTGATGCCATGAGAAAGGCGGGAGAGAAATATTGTAAATAAAAAAATAAATAAATTTGGGGGTTTATTTTATTTTATTTTGGGTTTTTTGGTTTCAATGCCTAAGGGTCTCAAGAGAATCTTTGGGCACCAAACAACAAATGAGCGCCTGCCCAACAAGAGGAGCGATTACAGTGAGACAGCAACATCTAAAAATGACAAAATGTTAACATGCAGTGAGAGGAACAGAAGCATTTCCTAAAACCAATAGACTCCTTTCCCAGAACTGAAGGTCTCCTGCCGCTAATTTCTAGCCTTGCCCGATCGATGAAAATGAAATTGAGCCTCTAGCCTTATAACTGTCTGCCCATCTATATCTTTATATAAGCTACTGACAACCTTTATAGGCACAAGAGGCTTTCAAAGTGACTTCCAAAGGGTCACACAAGAAAAAAAAAACACAGTCATAAAACCATGAGAACTCTCCTGCTGTCACAGCAAAGGCTGGCCATTAAAAACTTTATGCAGGAACTAATGTTGTTGCACCAGGGTTAGGCAGGTAGGTACTGCGCCAGGGTTTTACAGGCTTCAATGTCCCCAGCCACCCATTTAAAAAACCAAGAAAAAATGATCACATTTGGCTAGGAATAAATGTTAATAACATTTCCAACAACCCCATGGTCACACTATCATAGAGTTTTCCTGGTAAGATGTGTTCTGAATAGGTTTGTCTTTGTCTTCCTCTAAGCCTGAGAGGGTATAAATTGTCCAAGGGCAACCATTGGTTTCCAATGTGTAAAACACCACACCAGGATGGCTCACGTCTCCTAGAAAAGCTCCAAAACACCAGGTGTTTTTCCTTAGGAGTAGGCCTGTAGCGAGGGGGGGGGGGGGGGGGGGGGGGGTTAGGGGTTCAACCCTCCCCCCAAAATGTTTCAGATTTTTTTTTTAAAAAAACCAGGTTTATTCATGAATTTTAACTGGTTAACCAAATCCTCATGCTAAGTCTATGAGATGCAAAAAATTAAGAGAACTGCAAGCACTATCTCAGGCAAATATTGACAATTTATTCACACTGTAATTACTTGCAGCAATAGCCAATGTAGTGAAGCAACCAAGTTGGGTGTGTGTGTTGAATGCTCTTATTAAGGAGGCCAGACTTGGTGGAGGTGGTTGACAGGGGTGGAGCTGCAGGCTATGGAAGGCTACTCTGCCCTCGGCTGTGCTCTTTGCGGGGATTGTGGTGCAGCTGGCTGAGTGTCAGCTGCATTAAGATCACTCTGACCAAAAGGTCATGAGTTCGAAGCCAGCCCGGGTTGGAGTGGGTTTCCAACCAATTGTGTGTAGCCTGTTGTCGACCTTTGCAACCCGAAAGACAGTTGCATCTGTCAAGTAGGAAAATAAGGTACCATCTTAAAGTGTGGGGAGGCTAAATTAACTGATTTATGAGGCCATAAAGAAGACTCCGGCAAAGCATTCCAGCGGGGAAGCGTGCGGGGAATGCAGAAGTGCTTCATCAGCGTCGCAGATGGATGATGAAAGTGACAGCTCCCCTGGCGGCCAAAAAAGTTAAATAGCCTCTGTGTATGTCTGTATATGTTTGTATGTCAAAAATTGGCATTGAATGTTTGCCATATATGTGCACACTGTAATCCGCCCTGAGTCCCCTGCGGGGTGAGAAGGGCGGAATATAAAAGCTGTAAAGAAATAAATAAAATAAATAGGAGGCAGGTTTCAACCACCCCCTGCGAAATTTTCAACCCCCCCCCCCAAAATTTCAACCCCTCCCGAATTTTTTTTCTGGCTACGGCCCTGCTTAGGAGCCTTCCTTATCACTTAGCTCTTTACCCAACTCCTTATCTATTATTGCTGATTGACACTTTTTGAGTTAGGTTTTTCCCAGAGAGAATAGTAATTTCTCTGACTCGAATCTTCATTGCTTTGTACCCTAGGAAGACCCACAGGAAATCTCACAATCCCCTCTAAATCATCAGTGAACCCATTAGCCTCTGGCTGTACTACAGCACCCGTAGAATCTGACCAAGACCAAAGGAGGCTCCCAGGGAAAAACATCTGGAGCTACAGACATCAACAAAGGTTATAATTCACAGATTAGAGCAGAGAATAGACAGTGCTGGTCAGAGCGATTACATGGGGAAGTTGGGGAGAAAAATTGTGGGAAAAGAAACGACTTCATGGGTGCCTATTAATAAGCAAGTTGTTTTCCTAAGGGTTAGTTCAGGTAACGTAGCGTTTGAGTAAGAAGCTAGGCCTGAGATCTCTGGTTATTGTTTCAAGTCAACCCTTGGTTTTGGATTTAAGTGTCTTGGAAGTTTTCTATATTCTTGTTTTGTTATTCCTGCTCAAGTTTTACTAAGTAAAACCTTTTGCTTGTAGACTTAAGCTCTACTTGTGATTTTTTTTTTTTTACTATCCCTGGACTGTGTTACATTGGGATCTGCACGGGACATTTGGATTACTGTTTGATTATCACCTATTGCTAACCCTTTTTTGGATTACCAATATGTATCTTTTTTCTTTATTCCTGATTTTTCATATATTGTAGGTGTTTCCAGGCCTGGGGTGCAACAACGGGGCCCCCGTTTCAGTAGAAATGGGGGCCAACAGTTGAGAAGGATTAAAATGTAGGAAAATGTTTTTTTGGGATATGGGGCAGGAGTTAGATGCAACTCCTTGAGACCTTGAAGCCACCTACTTATACCATTATATGGATTTATATATGATTTACATATGTATATATGTATATTTATTTATTTTATTTATTTACAAGATTTGTATACCACCTATATCAGCCCAAAGGTGACTCAGGGCGGTGTACAAGTCGGCAACAATTAGATGCCATATATAAAAATACATACATCAATAAAAAGGAAAAAAAAATCACAATCCATTTAGAAACCATAAAAGCAATGAGTAATAAAAATTTATTTAAAAAACTATGTATGTGCCTTCAGGTCAGCTGACAATTTATGGTGATCCCATAATTATTTGGAATATTTAGGAAATTTTTCCTTATCTTGTTCTTGGCATCCACACACCATTCTCTGCCTGCTGGGGAACTGCTACCAAAATCCATTTTAGGAAGGGACCTAGATTAAATATCTGGGATTTTGGGTGCATCTACACACTGTAGAATCATCACAGTTTGACACTACTTTAATTGCAATGACTCAGTGCTCTGTAATCCAAGGAGTTGTAGTTTAAGTCTTTTCTGCCAAAGAGTGCCGGTGCCTTATCAAACTACAGAACCCAGAATTCCAAAGAATGGAGTCATGGTAGTTAAAGTGGTGTCAAACTGCATTCGTTCTACAGTGTAGACACACTCTTAGAGGTCTCCCATTCATGAGGTTGGCAAACATGATCAAAGTTTGGAACCACAGTGGTGCAATGGGTTACGCTCTTGTGCTGGCTGAACTGCTGACCTGAAGGTCGGCAATTCGAATCCGTGAGATGGGTATTTTGAATCCAAGAGAGCATCTTTCTAGGAATGCCCAGACACTCCAGCGTGCCTCTTCAGTCAGCTTCCCCCAGATTTGTACAGGAGGATGTAGTTATTCCTAGAGAAGTGAAATCTCCACATCCTCCAGCACGATCAGTTTGCAGCAGGGTCACACTGGAAGACCAAAAGAGAATATTTTAGGGCCGCATCATACTTGAGCATTTATGCACTTTAAATGCTGAGACTGCCTCCTGCAGGATTATGGGGTTTGTAGTTGAGGGAGTCCCCTCACTAAACTACAAACTGCAGAATTCTGCAGGAGGCATTAGGAAACTCCAGTGGCACAATGGGTTAAACCCTTGTGCTGACAGGACTGCTGGCCAAAAGGTTGGCAGTTTGTCTCCGGGAAGAGGGGTGAGTTTCCATCTGTCAGCTCCAGCTCCCCATGTGGGAATATGAGAGAAGCCTCCCACAGTATGGAAAAACATCCAGGCATCCCCTGGGCAATGTCCTTGCAGACACCCAATTCTCTCACACCAGAAGTGGCTTGCAGTTTCTCAAGTCATTTCTGACACAAAAACCCCCGAAACATCAAAGTTGACTTGATGCCAGTTAACTAAAACAGCACAGAAAGAGAAAGCTATGATCTAGATGGATGTCTCACACGACAGTGCAATGTTGTCATCCAGATGTTCCTACATTTTGGTCTCTTGGCCATTGCGTAGTGTGAAAGAGACCAAAAATTCTCTTGAAATGGAAAAATATGAGATCCGAGCAGCATCTGCCACATTCCTGAGTGTTCAGACTTTATCATCCAGAAGGTGGCAGCAAACAAATGCTTTTCTCTATAGTAAACTGTGAGCTGCCTGTTGTAAACTTTACTCCAACTCCTCCGCCTCCCACAGCCCACTGTTCCTTGCATCACTCTTCTGTACAGTACTGTGATACACAGGGTGACGCATCGCCATTTATGAGGGGATTTTAAACACATGTCAGGAGAGCAAAGAGAGGGGGTGGGAAACAGAGACGTTTAGGAAAATCAAATGAGGCAAGCAGCATTCGAGGGTTTATCTTTGATTGAAAATGGCATGTGAGAATAGGCTTCTTCAGTTAACAAAAGCTCTGACAAAGAAGTTCCTTTTCACATAAAATCTCTTTGTGTCCAACCAAGCCATTTTTCTTTGTCCTGTGTCTCCCTGGAGGGGTCTTGTCAAGCAGAGTCGATATTGGGAGGATGGTGAAGGAGGCTCAGACCCGTTATCCTGGGTCTGATCTGGTGTGACATATGCCAGATTGGCATTGGGATGCTTTACACAACCACACACAACCTGACTGTGGCAGAGGCAGAGGGGAACCTCAACTGTCCAGGGGTGCAGAACCCGGTTCAGTGCTGCCGGATAGACACCTGTCACGTTGCCAGGGCTCTACCTTGTTTAGGTAGAGATGAATCAAATTCCCAGTTTTATCAAACAGCACTTACTTGCTGGCTGTATTAATAGACCAAAACATAAAAAATGAAGATAGCAAAAACAACTCCGTAGTCAAAAGGGTCCAGTCCAGTGGTCAACTGCCAAGAGTCTAGGGATAAACAAAGTCTAGGGATCAAGAGTCTATACCGTAGTCAAAAGCCAGTCCAAAGGTTCAGGATTCCAAGATTACAGGAGACAGATCAGGATACAGAAAAATCCAACAGACCTGGGGGAAAAACCAGCAGCATCCACCACCAAAATACAACAGATACTTTTCTCCCAAAAATCAGTCTCAAAGTTAGCTCCTTAAATCCAGTAACACCCAGCTGCAACCCATCTCCAGCACACCTCCACCCTTAATTGCTTTTACCTGTAAACTGTTACTTACAAACTACTCAGCCCTTTAGAACCAAGACTTGCATTAACCCTTCCACCACCAACTGCCAGGTCTACCACCACCAACTGCAGAACATATGACAACACCCTTACCATCTCCTTCCATTCTCTGTTGCAGTCGTCTCTGGGCAAGAGGTAGCTCCTGCCAGTTGGCTATGGCCTGCAATAATGTTGGCGAAAGAAATCAAGGAGAGTAATGAGTATAAATGCCATCCCCTGTTCCTGGGCCACCTGAGCCTAAAACACAGATGGATGGCCGCGTAAACAGTTGTGGCCAGTGGGTTGTTGTAGGTTTGTTCGGGCTATATGACCATGTTCTAGAGGCATTCTCTCCTGACATTTCACCTGCATCTATGGCAAGCATCCTCAGAGGTTGTGAGGTCAGTTGTGGTCAGTTCTGTCTCAGAACAGCACAATGCTGTCGTCTAAATGTTCGTAAACCAGCCAGGCTTAGAAGCTGCAAGGCCATTCAGTGCGAATCAAGGTGGCCAATTGCAACATTCACACTTGCCTTAAGCAGACAAGAGTTCTTTCTCCCACCCTGGACATTCCACAGATATATAAACTTCACTTGCCTAGTTTCCAACGGACCTCACCACTTGTGAGGATGCCTGCCATAGATGTGGGTGAAATGTTAGGAGACAATGCTTCTGGAACATGGCTATACAGCCCGGAAAACCCACAGCAACATGCCTCTACAATGCTCCCAGTTGCTCTTTACCAGCCACAAAATGTCAAAGAAAAATGGCTAATCCTAGAGATCGCTTTGGTTGTTGCAGAGTGTGGAAGAGAATACCAACTTACTCAAGGACCAAACAAAGGCATATGCCAGCCTATGAAAGGAGCAGGAGTGCATTGCATTACAAAGGAACCGAATCAAATGAAAATCCACCCATCTTATTAAACTCAGAGAACAGATGTCCTGAAAGGCAGGTGCAACTCAAAGGAAAAGTGTATTGTTAAACAGCTTGACCCTTAATAGCTATGTGGCATAAACCGTAATGGTTCCATAATAATATCACTGGATAAAGACGTGGACCAAAATGTTTATTGCTTGCAGAAAGCAAATGGTATTCTTGAGTGGGTGCTTTGTTCCTAATTTGCATCTTTATAAGCTGCTTTCCGTGGTTGCTTTCAGAGCTGCCTTTCTCTCTTCCTGCCATGCTTTTTATGTGAGAACAATACAGCCGAGAGGCAATGATGAATTGCCCCACAATTTCATTGTTGTGTTCATTTCAGGGAGCTGCTCTTTAATATGATTTACACACACAGCTTGAACTCTCCCCCTCCCCTTTGATATTCACCTTTGGATGTGAAAAAAAAACTGTAAGAAGAGAAAGTGGTGGGAGTGATGGGATATTTGCATGGATTTTTTTCCCCTTCAGACCAAGAGACTGTTGGGTGCTGAAAAAGCAGATTTCCAAAAGCAACAGAACAGAACAAGCAACAGAAAGCTGAACTCAGTAGGGTGTGCTTCAGAATACACGTGTAAGGTTAAACAATGGATAAAAACAAAGATTTGCGCCTTACCATAATGGCAATATTGGCCAAAATCCTACCGTAGGATTCGGTAGGATAAATCTCCACATGCTGCTACATACATCTTGCACTAGAAAGCCCTTGTGCTGAATGGCACATTTGGTGAGAAGCAGGATGCTATTTGGGTTGCTGTTCCCAACCCCGGCTTTTCCTATGGTCCCTGGCCACAGGTCGAAGTCTCGTCCAACTCTTGCATTAACGTTCCCCAGGAGGATGATTTTGTCCTCCTTAGGTATCTCTGATAAGACGGTGTCCAGCTGACAGTAATTTTTTTCCTTGATGTCTTCATCAACATCTAGTGTTGGTGCAAAGGCACTTACGATGGTTGCCTGTTGGTTTTTGGCAAGACTAATTTGAAGGGTTGAGAGTTGTTTGTTGATGCCAGTGGGTGCTTCAATCAGACTTATTTATTTCTTTACTATACTTGTATACCGCCTTTCTCAGCCTTATCAGATGTTTCACCAGATCATTTCTGATAGCAAAGCCAACTTCATGCATTCTTCGGTGTTCTTCAGGCAGTCCCTTCCAGAAGAAGGTGTAGCCTCCTTTTTGTTCCTTCAGCTGTCCCTCTCCTGCTCTCCGGGTCTCCTGAAGTGCTGCTATGTCGATGTTAAAGTTTCACAGCTCCCTTGCAATGATAGAGGTTCTGCGTTCAGGCCGTTCACTGTGAATTCATAGTTTTGCCAAGGACATCAGGCTGGAATGATCCCATAATCCCCTGTCTCTCCTCCTGTTTTTATGAATGGACTTTGGAGGGGGGTGGGTGCATGACTTCCCCTTCAACCCTGCATGATCCCCCCCCCCCCGTCCCTATGGACTCTATGTATGCTCCCATGCCCCATTCCTCATTCCCTATATGTATGTATGTCTATATAAGAAAATATGAAGCAAAGCTGCCTTTTCATAAACCAGCAACTTGTGGCTCCAGGAGTTTCCAAACTTCCTGAGCCAATAATCCCCTAACAAAGGATTTCACCAAGTCCATTTGCATGGACAATAAATAAATGGCTCTGTTTGACCAGTCCTCAGAGGGCAAATAGCCAGGCCATCCGGAATGATGGAGTCTATGGACATATTGAATCACCCAGCACAAAGGACATCTCTCCATCTGCGAGGAACTGGGGATTTTGTCACTTCTTCCCTGCTGTGCCACATCCTGAACCCCCCAAAACCAATCTCTACTTCATCAGTGAACTCTGTGTCACAGGACAGTGAGACAAAGCATCTGGCCTCTCGGGGCTAGACAAGAATGTTAATTCAAGGAATCAAACAATAACTCAGGCCGGGCTTGAGAGCCTAAAGCTATCACCCAGCCATTTAGCAAACACCGGTCACTTGTAATCCAGTCACCTGGACATTTCTTCATTGTTTCCCTGTTGCCCGCCTCCCTTCAGCTCAGGGGGGTGGGCATGGAAACTTTTGAATCTGAAAGCTATATATTCTGCATTTACCTGCCTAGCAGACATGTCGATTTGTTGGCAGAATACTGCAATCGTCATCCTTTCCAGTTGGAATGGCTTTCCTTCAAATTGGTGAGACTTTATTTGGGAAAATTAGGGAAAAATCTTTTTGGTGCTTACCGTCTCGCCAGGTGTTCCAGATCCTCCTTTTGGGTCTGGCTGGTCTCTGCCTAGGCAGGGCTTCCCAAATTCATGTTTGGCATCACCAAGAGGACTTTTTCAACAGATGGATCACACAGGATGAAAGCTGGGTCCATCACTACGATCCTGAGACTAAAGTCCAGTCGATGCAATGGAAGCATCATGACTCATCGCCTCCAAAGAAGGCACGTGCCCAACTCTCCACAGTCAAGGTCATGCTCACTGTATTTTGGGACCAGCATGGAGTAGTACTGATGGATTTCTTAGCAAAGGGTATCATGATCACTTGGGTATCTATGCTTCACTGCTGTGGAAATTGAAGAGATGTGATATGCTCACCAAATGCACCAGTTCACAACTCACCTGTTGCCCAAATGGAGGCATGTTCCCGTGGCTTTGAAATTCTACCGCATCCCCCTTATTCACCCGACCTCACATCATCAGACTTTACAGTTGCTTAAAAAGATTGGAGAAAAGTGTGTCCCTAGGTAGCACCTATGCAGAGAAGGACTAAGAACTGTGCCAAGTTTCATTGCTCTCAGTCTACAGGAAGTGGGTCGGGGAAATATTTAATGAATGTCCCTCGTAGGACCAGGGGGAATTTCCTTCTCTGGGGCGTTTTAAGCAGAGGCTTCATGTCGTGAGTGCTTGGATTGTTTATTCCTGCAAGGCTGGGGTTTAGACTGAATGGCCCTGAGGGTTTCTTTTAACTGTATGATCCTATGCTCCTTCCTCATGCATGAAAGTGTAGCCAGAAAGTACCTGGGCACATCCTCTCAGTTAGTCCATAACCAGGGAAGGACAGCAATGTGGCCAGAATCCTTCCTCCAGGGCAATGGATATACTGCAACACCCTTGAAACGTATGTATTCCAACACCATCAGGGGATATTGATATATGTTACTTATACAATTCTACTCATTGTCTTATTGACAAAAATTGGAAAGAAAACACCTTGGAAATTCAATGTAATTTTAATAGTTGTCAATATAATACATGTCCGTAGCAACCAGGACATTTGCTCTTGAAACCCTCCTTAGTCATACAATGACTTCCATGCAGGTGCAAAAACAGCTGCAGCCCTTCTCCATTTTATGTACATTGCATGGAGTCTTTTCAACACAGAGACAAAAACAACCCTTTCCAGACACTTTTGCTGGTTTGATTGCCTGGAAGGTACCAACCACCTCCGTCGCAAGTGTGGTTGGTGGGGACGAGAAACAGGGCCTTCTCAGTGGTGGCTCCTTGGTTCTGGAACTCCTTTCCTAGTGAAATTAGATCAGCACCCTCCCTCCTGGCCTTCAGAAAGACAACAAAGACATGGTTGTGGGACCAAGCCTTTGGCCAGTAAAGTAATGCAGTGCAAGAAATAAATAGGGAATATGTGCAATCGACAATTTGGAATGGCTTCAGTTTTCAACTTTGGATCATATGATTTTAATGTTTATATTACAATGTTTTAACACTATGTCCTAATGTTTAAATGTTTCTCATGTTTTGTGTTTAATGGTTTGAATTATTTTAACTTATATGTTATTGTTGATCGTTTGATATTATGATTTGGTTTTCACATGTATAGGTAAAGCTAAAGGTTTCCCCTGACATTAAGTGTAGTTGTGTCTGACTCTGGGGGGCAGTGCTTATTTTCATCTCTAAGCTGAAGAGCCAGCGTTGCCCATGGACACCTCCAAGGTTATGTGGCCACCATAACTGCATAGAGTGCTGTTGCCTTCCTGCTAGAGTGGTACCTATTGATCTACTCACATTTGCATGTTTTCGAACTGCTGGGTCAGCAGAAGCTGGGTCTAACAGCAGGAGCTCACCCTGCTCCCTGGACTCGAACCGCCAATTTTTTGGTCAGCAAGTTCAGCAGCTCAGCAGTTCAACCCACTGTACCACGAGGGGGTCCTGGTGTATATTGTTCAATTCATGTTGGCACTGAATTTTCCCACAAATATGTTGTATACCGCTTTGAGTCCCCCCAGGGGTGAGAAAAGCGATAGATAAACCATAATAAATAGAAATAGTAAATAAAACCAGTGGCTTTCTGGCAGTATCCTCCATTTCAAGCTTCTCTTTTTCTTATGTCTCTCGAGTAGGGCATTCGTTGCAGTAAATTCGTACCAAGGAATTTCTAAAATAGACTGGACCTGATCCAGCAGTTGCTCCTAAATATTCACCAGACATGGCTGTGCTCCACAAGATGCTTGAGATTTGGATCATGATATCAAGGACAGTCATAGAAAACAACCTCACAACCTCTGAGGATGCTTGCCATAGATGCAGGCGAAACGCCAGGAGAGAATGCTTCTGGAACATGGCCATATATTCCAAAAAACCTACAACAACCCAGTGATTCCAGCCATGAAAGCCTTCAACAATACATTGGTCATAAAAAAGTTTGCAAATTATTAATTTGGGGGGACGGACGGACTACAATCTCCAGAATTCCCTAGCTAGCATAACTTCTGGCTATGCTGTTGGTGGATTCTGGAAATCGTAATCCTCAACAGAAGAAACCTTCCAAAGCTGAGGGAGAGAGACACCCAGACATGTGTTCAAATTGGCAAATTGCATGGAAGGCTGCTTCTGAATGCAGATGGCTATTGGGAAATGTATTGAGGATCAGCCTTTTGGGTGATTTTGCTGAGAGAGCGGTTTTGTTTCACGAATAGTAGCTGTGGTGTAGGACATCAAGGGCTATCTAGTCCAGCCCCCTTCATTTGGAGAGATATATGGAATTTAGACTAGGGCATAAAAAAGAGAGAAACAGGGAGAGGGCAGGGGAAAAGGGGTAGAGAAACAGGTGGGGGTGAAATCTGTGCCTTTCTTCTCCTTATGCAAGTGAACAGAACCATTTCCCATTCATCAGCAAGTAAGCTTCCCAAACTCAGATCATGACTCCCTTTCCAACCCACACATTGCTTCCTGCGATACTAGCTATAATCCAATATTATCTCAGGGAAGTATAAATACACACATGTGGAGATAAGCTGCACCCCACACAGAAGAGCAACATTGTGCACATATCAATAACTTGGCACCACTGTGCAATGCACAAAGCACAACCCACAAGGCTCAAGGCTCCTTGTATGTACGACTCCGCTTCTGCTGCTATAGTTTCTCATTCATCTGATGGGCCGTGGCAAACACAGTCAGCCCTACACATTTACAGATTTGGCTTTTGCAGCTTGGATTATTCACAGATTTGATTAAGACCCTCATCACACTTGGGCATTTATCCACTTTAAGGTAAAGGTAAAGGTTTCCCATGACGTTAAGTCCAGTTAAGTCCAGTTGTGTCCGACTTTGGGGGTGGTGCTCATCTCCATTTCTAAGCCGAAGACCTGGCGTTGCCCATAGACACCTCCAAGGTCATGTGGCCGGCATGACTGCATAGAGCGCCGTTACCTTCCCGCTACTCACATTTGTATGTTTTCGAAATGCTCCGTTGGCAGAAACTAGGGCTAACAGTGGGAGCTCACCCTGCTTCCCAGATTCGAACCACCGACCTTTAGATCAGTAAGTTCAGCAGCTTAGCAATTTAACCTGCTGTGCCACCGGGGGATCACTTTAATTAACTTTAAATGCTGCGACAGGAGCATTTCGTGTCAGGAGCGAATTGAGAAACTGCAAGTCGCTTCTGGTGTGAGAGAATTGGCTGCCTGCAAGGATGTTGCCCAGGGGATGCCCGGGGATGCTCTCATTCTTGTGGGAGGCTGTGGGAGGCTGTCTCCCCATGGGAAGCTGGAGCTGACAGAGGGAGCTCAACCCACTCTCCCCTGATCTGAACCATTGATCTATTGGTCAGTGGCTCTGCCAGCACAAGGGTTTAACCCATTGCCGCACTGGGGGCTCTACCAGGATAGATGTGGCCAAGCACATCCTTGTGGGAAGCATCTTTCATGTTCCCCCACAGGGAGCTGGAGCTGACAGAGGGAGCTCAACCTGCTCTCCCCTGATTTGAATCACTGACCTATTGGTCAGCAGTCCTGCCAACACAAGGATTTAACCCACTGCACCACTTGGGGCTCTACCAGGATAGATGTGGCCAAGCAACTGCGGACAAAATGGCAAGTGCTATTAATGAGAAGAACACACAAACAAGGAGAGAATGCAGGACTTTGTTTTTGCCTGAGTCTATTGGGAAGGGTACGGTTCTGCCCACTCCTCTCCTCTACCCATGGCTGAACCAACTGAGTGCATATGACAATTTATCTTAAAACTTCATTTGCAGCAACTGAAATAAACTAAGGATGAAGGAGGAAAGTGGGAGCCAGAGAGAGAATCTGGGACTTTTCAAAAGCATCTGGATTAGTGGAAGCAGCTTTCCTCCAGCTTCATTTGTGTTTTTGCCACAAAGATAGCTGGAGGAAATGGTGATGATGTCTGTGGGCACCATGTTGGAGATCTCAGCCATAATGGGTTAAATCAGATGGGACCCCTTCTTCCAATGCATGCAGCTTTTGATAGCTTCTCTCCCTTCCTATTAAGCTGTGGACATGAACAGGGATGGGGAAAAATCCTCCTGCCCTTCCACAGAACCATTCCTTATGGCTAGAGGTAAGGGGGTTTATAGAATCATAGAGCTGGAAGAGACCTCGTGGGCCATCCAGTCCAACCCCCTGCCAAGAAGCAGGACAATCACGTTCAAAGTACCCCCAACAGATGGCCATCCAGCCTCTGTTTAAAAGCCTCCATAGAAGGAGCCTCCCTCCTTCTCAGCCCTTGAGGAGACCTTGGAGGGCCACAGTTACTTGACACTCCACATACTGAATCTAGCAGGACAGCTTTAAATTATTTTAGCCTCAGGAAATATATTTTCTTTCACAGGAAGCAAACCAGAAATTAGTTGTCAGGTCACTTCTTGCCAGATTGAAATCCTCCTATGGGCTGTAGCACAGCTGGTAAACCAACAGCTGCAATAGATCACTACGGACTAGAAGGTGGCACATTCAAAACCCGAGTTGGATTGAGCACCCAACTGTTAAGCCTAGCTTACTGTCCACCTAAGCAGTTCAAAAACAGCTGAGCTGTGAGTAGAGAAATTAGGGGCCGCTAATTTAATTTAATTTAATTAAGTGGGAAGGTATTTTATGACACCATTAAAAATGGCGGAGATCAAAGAGCAAGGAGGAAATATGATCAAAATCATAGTGTATGGAGCAACAGCACCTCCTTGTGGCCAGTATCGAGAATAACCTCCAGGCACTGAAGTGGAAATGCCAAAAATACCTCTATCAGTCTGTCTCAAAAACAGCATTGAATGTTTGCCGTTTATGTGTGCATTGTGATCTGCCCTGAGTCCCCTTCAGGGTGGGAAAGGCAGGATATAAATACTGTAAATAAATAAATAAATAAATAATGGTCATTTTAGGCCCAGAGGAGAACTTCATCCTAGCAAGAAGTGACCTGCAAACTGATTTCTGGCTTCCTTCCTTCTTGAAGAAAATGGGACTAAAAATGTGCCAGAATTGGCTTTCACCCTCTTTAGCAGCCATTTTTCCAGAATTTCCCTATTTTAACGGTTTGCAAGACCAGCAACAGAGATGTTGTTCAATAATGCAATCCCTATATAAGAAGAGCTTCCTTCCTTCCTTCCCTCCCTCCCTGGCTTTTCTCTGATATCTTTAAAAGCAGCCAGGCTCAGAGTAGTTTAGCAGGTGAGGTTTCCTGGCATGAAGATCAGATGAACTCTAATTAACACTGAGACATTTGGGTTATGGAGCAGAGATGTGAAGTTCTGGTATATAAAATAAATGAATCGGAAGGAGAGGTGAGGAAGGTCACCTGCCACACAGAACAAGTCATTAACCCAGGTCACTGTGCCATAAATGGCTCCCCACCCCCTGCAATTCTTACATCCTTTTTTTAAAACATACAGTACATTCATTTCACCAACATGCAAAATTAGGCTAGTCACAGACAATGCAAATATCCCCGAGATCAGAACATTCCAGTTTTCCCATGCTGAGTCTAACTATGTCAGGAACCTTCTTCCTGTGGAGTTAATACTGAATTAACTGCAGGAACAGAACTGAGCAGTTTTGCCAGCAGGCACAGAAAAATCCAAGTGATGCCTTTGCCTACGTTAACCTTCTAATAATTTTCAATAACACAGTTTTATTGGCACTCAAAATCTGATGCCTCGCAGCAGCTTGGATGGCAAAGAACACCCAAGATCATAGGAAGCTGTTCTGTTTGTTTTGCTCCAGCGCCATTTCGTTCACCAGCTGTTCGATGGACGACTGGATGGCTGCCTTAACCAGCGATGCGGCCGTTTCAATCAGAAGCCCTTCATATTGCTCTGAAGTCCAATGTTCCTGGTCAGTTCCACTTAAGGCTGGCCAGACCTTGGAAGATGGTTTCCCGTCCTTCGTGTGGCCATGACCCGCTGAACCGGAATCAGCCCCTCTGTTTGATTTTTTCTTTCCTTTCTGTTTATTGATTTGTGCCAACGAAAACAGTTCGCAGGCCTGGCTGGGTTCCTCTTCATCCGGCCATTCCTCCGCTTCTGTGATCATGATCACGATGCCCGCTCCTGGCACGACAGGTTTATTTTCTTTTGTTTCTTCATTGGAACCGACTGGCGCATCTGAGGTCTCCTCTCCCAGTGCAGATGGGCTGCAATGTAGCATCACTTCAACAGAGTTTCCCTCCTTGGCACTGCTTCCATTCGCAGCAGCGTCAACTTCCTTCCCCAACTCTGCTTCTTTGACCTCCTCTGTTTTGAAGACTCCAAGTTCAGCTCCTGGCAAGACATCAGGAATGGGAGGGCCTATCTCAACCTTGAAATCAAATCTCTTGTTTTCCGCTTCTTCTGGTTCTCCATAGAGGCTGCCCTGGTGCAACTGGAAGATTTGCTTCTCCTCTTCGGTTTCGAGGACCTTCTCAGAGTGGATGATTTCAGACTGAACCATACAGTCTGCATAACAATCGGGACCAGGACTCATCTCTACTGCAAAGACTTTATCCGTACTTGAGTTGACCACATTGCCCCCATTTTTAACAATGTCAGTATCACCCTTTCTCTCCTCAAGAGCTTCGCTGGAGGAGGACTGTTGGGCACTCAGTGGACCCTCCAGAGCCAGAACCTCTGGTTCCTCACAGTTACTTTGGTCATTCAAAATACTTGTCTTTTCATTTGTTTTCTCTCCATGATCCAGCTCTTCGGATAGCTCACAATTGGTGGCCTTCTTCCGGCTTCTGGAGAACCTCAAGCAGGGGATTTTAAGTCCGGCTCGTTCTTTTGGGCAAGGCAGCACCCCTGAGTCTTCCGCTTGTGTCTCCAGCTGGACACGGGAACCTCCCGACTGTTGTTGTTTCTTTAGGACAGACTTGGAACGTCTCCTTGAAGTCACCAGGCGTTTGAAGGCCAACCAAGCTCCTCCTGATGTCCATAAGGAACCTGATAGCTCTGCTTCGCTACTTCCCGTGTTTGAATCTTGGCTTATAGGCTTTGAAGTAAGTGTTTCAGCTTCACCATCTTCCTCCTTCTCTGCAGCCTTTTCACAGGACTTCTTCCTTTTCTTAAAACAAAAGACTGAGGCCTTTTTGGCTGGGCTCTGGTTTGCAACGGCAAACTTTGACCCGTCTAGAGTTTCTGGTTTTTGAGGGCTCTCCATCTGAATTGCTTTCTCTGTATCTTCCATCTTTGGGGCTTGCGTTCTTGTGTCCAAAAATTCAGCAACGTTCCTTTGCTGACATTTAGATTTATTTTTTTTAAAAAAACGACAGTCTTAAGGCAGATTTACACTAGTTTAATTAACATGGCTCCAACTCAGTGAATCCTGAGAACGGTACTTCAAGATACTTGTAGAATCACAGTGCCCAATGTCTCCTGGGGAGATGAAACTCTGTAGAGTTGGCATCAATGTTCAGTCCCTTGAAAAATGAGGAGAATCTATGTGGGTTTGTTTACAAAAACAGAGAGTATTTTCCCCTTTTCAGTGTTGCAAACAAATAAGCAAGAGTTTGATTTTGAAGAGCATGGTGCTTTGATTCCTTTCCATATCTTTTCTTGGAGGAGTTCAGCTGGCTGTCTGGGAGCATCCACTGTAATTCTCCCTTGGTCTGCTCCTAAGACTCCTGCATTAGAAACGTATCTGTTTAGTTGTTTCAAATAGATTTCAGATCAGCCCAGAAACTGACCCTGTTCCATTAATGAGAGCCCTGGGAGAGAGCATCCACTTGCAAATATATGTATGGCTTCCCAATCAAGGACTCAGTTTGAAAGCAGCTACAAAAGGAGACATCTCACGAGATTTTCCTTCCCCACCAGCTCAGGAAACTTCTTATTGCCTTTCAATCAATTTCCCAATTAGGGTTCCTTTGGTTATGAAACACGACAACTTTCTTCAGGGAGGCAGTTGCTTTGTGGGCATCTGTAGGAGGGAGTTGGGGATGGGGAGAGGAAAGAAAAGGGATAGCAGCAGGCTCAATGCACTTACACAATTAGTAAATTTTCCAGATTATTAAAATGACTTGTATAAACAAGTGTTGTGCTTTATAATTAACCATCTATTCAGTTAGGTGCTGTGCTGAGTTTGTGGAACAATTGTGATAATAAAACCTGGCTGAAAGCCATTATCTCAATATAAGGAAGGCACACTGGGTGAATCTATGCTGTAGAACAGTGTTTCTCAACCTTTCAAATGCTACAATCCTTTAATACAATTCCTCATGTTGTGGAGACTCCCATCCATAACACTATTTTCGTTGCTACTTCATAACTGTAATTTTGCTACTGTTATGAATCATAAATATCTAATATGCAGGATATATTTTCATTCACTGGACCAGATTTGGCACAAATACTTGATACACCCAAATTTGAATACTGGTGGGATGGGGGGGATTGATTTCGCCATTTGGGAGTTGTAGTTGCTGGGATTAGTAGTTCACCTACAACCAAAGAGCATTCTGAACTCTACCAATGATGGAATTGAACCAAACTTGGCACATAGAACTCCCATGACAAACAGAAAATACTGGAAGGGTTTGGTGGGCATTGACCTCAAGTTTGGGAATTGTAGGTCAGCTACATCTAGAGAGCACTGTGGACTCAAACAATGATGGATCTGGACCAAACTTGGCACAAATGCTCAATATGCCCAAATGTGAACACTGGTGGAAAGTAGACCTTGACATTTGGGAGTTATAGTTGTTGGGATTTATAGTTCACCTACAATCAAATAGCATTCGGAACCCCATCAAGAAGAGACTTGGGCCAAACTTCCCACACAGAACCTCCATGACCAACATAAAATATTGTGTTTTCTGATGGTCTTTGGTGAACCAACCGTAGCTGTATTTCCCTTCTCCAAAGTGGCATTTGCATGTATATAAATGCAGTAAACAAATGTATATGGTAACATGTAAATGCTCACCAGAATTCTATAAAGTCGAACCTCTAAATCCACAGATGCAGTATCAATGGATTCAACCATCCATAGCTTGAAAAAATAATCCAAAAAGCAACTTTGTATATGGTGCACTATTTTACTACACCATGTAAATAATGGGACATGAACATCCACAGATTTTGGTGTGCATGGGGGATCTTAAAACCAAACCCTAGCAGATACCAAGGATCCACTGTATTAATTTTCACTTAACATAAATGAACAGGCTTAGCTATTTAACCAAGTGAGTTGTTAGTGAATTGTAAACATAGATCAGGAAAATGGTAAGAGCATCTATTACACCAGGCATGGTTCTGTGGTTACAGAGTCTTGTGTAACATAGACTGTAATGTAGGATTCCGGACATTGTCACCAGAGTTTGGGAGTTGCAATCTGAAAATGCAGTTAGGGGTCCGATTTACATTGCCATTATAATTCAGATTGAACTACATTATATGGTCAATGTAGACCAAGCATGTGCAAACTGCAGTCCTCCAGGGGTTTTGGACTTCAACTCCCACCATTCCTAACAGCCTCAGGCCCTTTCCTTTTCCCCCTCAGCCGCTTAAGCATGGGAGTTAAGTCCAAAACCCCTGGAGGACTGAAGTTTGCACATGCCTGATGTAGACTCATATAATGCAGTTTAACTGTGTCTACACAGTTATATTATTATATCATATTATAATATTATTATTATATAATATATTATATATATTATATTAAAATATTGTATTATTATAATATTAAATTATTATATTATATATATTTTATATATTATATGTGTCTACACTTGATGAGGAGATATTGGAAAAATGGATATTTATTGATTGATTTATGCATAAAAATCATATGTACTTTAAATGTATAGGAAAATCTAGTTCCCTCTGTGTAGCAAGAATGCTAACAGGCAAGCAAACTGCTTGTCTTCAGAAGGGGCTGAAGAGGAAGGGGGGCATGCATTCCAGAAGAGAGATAAGACACAGGCTGGTACGAGAAGGCCCCCTCTAAGTAAGCAAGAAGGAGGGGGACATTCCATGCTTGCTCTCCAGCAAGACACAGACATGCTTGCTCTTTAGAAACACAGACATGCTTTGCATGTTGGAGGGTGAACCTGATATTCTTATGATGCTCAGATGACGTAGGGATGATGATGATTGTATGAAGATGTATGGACTAGCATGTTTCTTTGTTCGCCTGGACCTGGCATCTATAAAAGCCACCGTCCGTGCCTGTTTCATTGCTCTGGTGGTTTTGTGAGTTGACTCCACACCAGAGTCGCCAGCTGGAAATAAAGCCGTACCTTTTCTTATCTCCAGAAAGGATGTCTCTTGGTAATTATCTCTCTTGGTAATTATCTCTCTTAACCAATTGGTTAGGTGGACGAACACAGAGAGTGCTCACTAATGCTTCCTCTTAATCTTGGAAAGAAGTGACAAGTGGAGTGCCGCAGGGTTCCGTCCTGGGCCCGGTCCTGTTCAACATCTTTATTAATGACTTAGATGAAGGGCTAGAAGGCATGATCATCAAGTTTGCAGACGACACCAAATTGGGAGGGATAGCCAATAGTCCAGAGGACAGGAGCAGAATTCAAAACGATCTTGACAGATTAGAGAGGTGGGCCAAAACTAACAAAATGAAGTTCAACAGTGACAAATGCAAGATACTCCACTTTGGCAGGAAAAATGAAATGCAAAGATACAGAATGGGGGACGCCTGGCTCGAGAGCAGTACGTGTGAAAAAGATCTTGGAGTCCTCGTGGACAACAAGTTAAACATGGGCCAACAATGTGATGTGGCGGCAAAAAAAGCCAATGGGATTTTGGCCTGCATCAATAGGAGCATAGTGTCTAGATCTAGGGAAGTAATGCTACCCCTCTATTCTGCTTTGGTTAGACCACACTGGAATATTGTGTCCAATTCTGGGCCCCACAATTCAAGAGAGATATTGACAAGCTGGAATGTGTCCAGAGGAGGGCGACTAAAATGATCAAGGGTCTGGAGAACAAGCCCTATGAGGAGCGGCTTAGGGAACTGGGCATGTTTAGCCTGAAGAAGAGAAGGCTGAGAGGAGATATGATAGCCATGTATAAATATGTGAGAGGAAGCCACAGGGACGAGGGAGCAAGCTTGTTTTCTGCTTCCTTGGAGACTAGGACGCGGAACAATGGCTTCAAACTACAAGAGAGGAGATTCCATCTGAACATGAGGAAGAACTTCCTGACTGTGAGAGCCGTTCAGCAGTGGAACTCTCTGCCCCGAGAGTGTGGTGGAGGCTCCTTCTTTGGAAGCTTTTAAACAGAGGCTGGATGGCCATCTGTCAGGGGTGATTTGAATGCAATATTCTGCTTCTTGGCAGGGGGTTGGACTGGATGGCCCATTGAGGTCTCTTCCAACTCTTTGATTCTATGATTCTATGATTCCTCAAAACCTATTTTCCTGCCATTTCACACTAACTATATAATGGAGTTCAATCTGCATTATTATGGCAGTGTAGATGGGAACAGACTTGTGTTCCTTCCAATATAGTTAGGTTTTTGCTGGTAGTTCTATCTTATGCCCATTAGTCTTTACTGCTGACCCACCAAACACTTTCAGCCTGTATCCCCTCACCTATTGGGTGCTTACCTATGGCTATTGCCCATAGACAATTACCAACCACCAACTTGAAGCTCCCAGGTTCTGCCTCTTGGCTTCCAAAACCTGGCAACCCACCATGCAGCAATGTATTTTGGCTACTGTGAGATTCCATAAGCTTTCTCTTTTTGCTGCCTTCCTTCAGCTACAAAAAGCAGTGGGGATGGTTGCTATGGCTGATAGACTATCTTTGGCTTGAGATCTTGAAAGCTGTGGAGCCCTGAATTCCCATAATATACAGTATCACGCTCTCGTGTCTCTTTCTTGAAGATAGTTTTCTCTCTCCCAAAGACATGGTCAGTCACACTTAATCAGATACACAAGTATTCCCAGGTAATAATTTAAATTGAACAATTTAGAGCTTGGGAATTTGTTCTGTGCATTAGAACTGAACAAGGTCACAAGCCAATCACACAAAGTCCCACGTATTTGACAAGTATTTATTTTGTTCTTTGGTATCAGGATTCTAGTAAAAACCAAACAGCACACAAATCATCTGGTATATAATGAATGTCCTTGCTGAAGTTAGCTATTCTATGTTGATTTGTAACTGTGTAACCTGGCAACATTGTGTATCTGGTTAAGTGTTACTGACCCTGGCTTTGAGAGGGAGAAAATTGTCTTCAAGAAAGAGATACAAGAATGTGATACTGTATATTGTGGTAATTCAGAGCTCCATAGCTTTCAAAGATAGTCTATCAGTCACAACAACCATCCTCACTGTTTTTTGGTGGGGGCAAGAGGGAGAGCCTTCTCAGTGGTGGCTCCCCAGCTTTGGAATGCCCTCCCAAGGGAGATCAGGCTGCCCCCAAACCTTCTGCACACAATTAAAGACCTGGCTTTTCAGGCAAGCCTTTGAGTATGTTTAGATGCTCTCATAATTATATATATAMAGAGAGGGAGCGGGGGGATGGGGGTGGTAACAGTKAAGGTTTTCCCCTGACATGAAGTCCAGTTGTGTCCAACTCTGGGGTGTGGTGCTCATCTCCATTTCTAAGCTCAAGAACCGGAGTTGTCCGTAGACACCTCCAAGGTCATGTGGCRGGCATGACTGCATGGAACGCCGTTACCTTCCCGCTGGAGCAGTACCTATTGATCTACTCACATTTGCATGTTTTCAAACTGCTAGGTTGACAGAATCTGGGGCTGACAGCAGAAGCTCACGCCYCTCCCCGGATTCGAACTTGTGACCTTTCGGTCAACAAGCTCAGCAGCTCAGTGCTTTAACCCACTGTACCACCAGGGGCTCCCTACACACACACACACACACACACACCTTTAGATTCTTTATTAGCCCTTTATACTTCTGGGATTGAATGCTGCAGTTTTATCTACAGCAATTGCTGTATTTTATTGTTTTTATCAGGGTATACTGTGAATATATGATGTTGTGTTGATTGTTTATTGTCTATTCGTGTGTTTTGTTTTGCACTTGTTACATTTTGCATGTCACACCTTGAGTGTTTTGTGAGCTGCCCTGGGAGATGGTGGTAGGATATAAATAGATGATGATGATGAATATTATAGCTAAATTGGAGAAAAACACAATAAAATGAATTTTTAACCCAAGAGATCAACTCTCTAGGTCTTCCAGGACAACCTTATGGTCAATGTCCACAAGACATGGATCATAGAATGGAGTACCTAAGGATTTCTAACAACATTTTCTCTCCAGGAATCTTTAGATATCATAACCCATTGAAAACTGACTAGAAACTCATACTAGAGGGTCTGGAGATTCCTAGAGAGAACATTTAAATATTGTCTGTGAATAATCAAATCTGTAAAAGTCAAACCCACAAATGTGGAAGGCTAACTGTACTTCTCTCATCTCCTCTCTCCTTTCAAACCCAAACTTTCCCCTGCTGCCATTTCCTCCCAACACGACGATTGCATCACTGGTAGAAAGCAGGGTGAGGGCCTCAGGGAAGTAGCTAGCTTTGCTCTTGTTGCTGGCACCTATCTGTCCCATTCCCACTCTCTATCAGTGGCTTTTTTGTGTGTCAGGAGAAACTTGAGAAACTGAAAGTCGCTTCTGAGGTGAAAGAACTGGCTGTCTGCAAGGACGTTGCCCAGGGGACTGAAAGGTAGGGATTGGAAGGTATAGGAGGACAGATTCCTTTGTCCTGTTTAATGGAGCTTCACAATACCTCCTGCTCCTTCTGATCTACCACCAGTTTAGGATTGAAGTTACAGGAGCCTATATCCAACTTGGCAATCTTGCCTGCCATCAAAAGCAGAGCTGGGGAGTCAGTATGCCAAACATCTGACTCCCACTCCTTTTCTATTGAGCATTCCAAAATACTCCAAAATACACCAAAATTCTCCACAAGGGTGTCTGGGATAGTGACACCTTTGCTTCCTGATACTTCAGTGCACACATGCTTCATTTCATGCACAACTTTATTAAAAACATGTATTAAAGTAACTTCAGGTTATGTTTTAAAAGGTGTAAATGAAACATACACTTATTTCATAGTCAGACCTGGATTCCCATCACCAGGATATCTCATTATGTATCTATATGCAAATATAGGCATTCCAAAATAAAACACACACACACCTGGTCCAACACATTTTGGATCAAGGATACTGTTATACTGTAATAAACTGTAATAAAATCTTGACTACAATAAAATGGTAGCACAGTTAAAATTGACTGCTGCAAAACGGTAGCACAAAAGGACAGCAATAAAATAGTAGAGCAAGGCATTTGATCATCACCATGTAAATCATGGGGATTGACGGAACATAGGAGATATTTATTTGATTAAACTTACAGGAACGGAAAGCTTCCCTAAATTCCTGTGACAGTAAATATACAACAAAGTAGGCATTTAACATCATTCATGTTTGTTTTGGAGTGAGTGCATTGTCTCCAAACCCAACTACGATACTACATTCCTGATTAAAAGATCCAGGTCAATGGGGGGGGGGGGGGCATACACTTTAGCACCAGAATAGATGGCTAAGAGAGAGGTATGCGGGCACACAGTTACATCTGATGGAGTTTAACACTCTGGCAATGCAACGCAACCCAATGCAATGCAATGCAGGATCTTGGCCACAAGGCTGGATCCAAATTTAGGGCTCATCTGCACCAAGTATATAACCCAAAGTAGACCATATGTTGTGATATCCCAGGATGTCTGCTCCTTAATGCAGGGTAAACAGAGCAGAAATTTAGACCTGCGTTAAGCAAAGTCAAGGGATGTTCCACATATGGGCTGAGTGTGAATGGCAAACCAGCTCATAAGCAAACCAGTTTTCTGTCCACATGGGCAGGTTCCACCAGGCCCTTTGTCGTAAACTTGGCAGCACAAGGAAAAAGGAATGGATTAGGGCTGTGTTGCTCTCATCACCTGTTGCTCTGGAGCTCTCCAACCAGCAGCTGCAGCAATGGAAACATCAGGACAGGTAAGGGTGAGTCCAGCCAAACTGAACTGGTTTCAGCTCCACTGCTACGGGTGGGGATTGAGCATGTGAATATGTCAGTGACCAATCTAAAGTATCTCTGATCCAAACTGGCCCAAGGTTGTTGGTTATGTGTAGACAAGACTTTGGTCATCCATCAAGCTGCCCATTCAGATTACAAGGATGCAGGTGTACATGGCTCACCTCTCCACCTGATTTTAGTAGCTGTACTCTGGGTATTACTCAATATTTAGATGCACCCTTTAAGCCAGAAGGTGCTATACATTGCAAAAGACAAATAGAACAGTATGAGGGAAGCTTATTTATAGTCTCGACTTGCCTTTCCATAGCAACTGCAGCATGAATCATTTAGCACATGCAGTACCCCCATTCAGTACATCTTTAGGAGATACTTCTGCCTCACAAGATAGGAAGCCTTTCAGCCAGATGTGTCATTTCAAGACTTTACTGACAGTGGGAGACAAAGAAATGTAAAACCCATGGAACAGCACAGGTCTGGAATGGGAAATCTCTAGGTTTTGCTGAGATTTGCATCCTGGTACCAATTTGCAAAAATGAAACTGAATGGCTACAGAAGATGGACAGAAAGGTGCAATGAAATGTTGGCAGGTCCATTCTAGAAGCTGGAACTTGCCCAAAGTAATAGCATCCTTGTCTACATCTTCTGCTTTGTACACTCCAAATCCCTTTTGAAAGGCTCTCCTCAAACATAATGTTGTAGTCTTTAAGAAATGTTTACAGCCTGCAGATTCTGAAGCAGTTTGTGTTTAAGCATCAGTGTCTAAGGAAGCTGAGAAAAGGAGAAGCCATGCCAGAGATAATATTAAAAATACATTTATGATACTGAAGTTACTGCAAGGAGGTCAGACTAACAACATAGCATTTGGCTTCCTTCTTGTGGCTTTACGCTCTCATAACCAGGAACTATACAAGGGGAAAGTAATTTTTCTTCACATTGCATAATGAGGCATATGTCAGTCAAGAAAACCTCTGATGTATGTCCCATTTACATTGCCATATAATGCAGTTACACACTGCCATATAATGCAGTTCAAAACTGTGTTATATGGTCTATGTAGACTCATATAATGCAGTTCAATGCAGTTAAAGGCTAAACATACATATATGCATACATACACCAATCACATAGCGCAGTTTCAAACTGTATTATATGGTAATGTAGATGGACTCTTTGGGGTTATTTTGGGAGGGGGCAGCATTAGCACTGGAAGGGTGGCGCCAGAATTAAGGCAAATGCCAACAGTAACCAATGCCATTCTATTTTGCCTTGGTCAGACCACACCTGGCAGGCATGTAGCCGGGGGGGGGGTTGGGGGGCTTCAGCCCCCCCCAAATTCTCATGGTGGTTCACGAAAAGGCCTTACTGGTGCATTATTTAAACTGTTATGTTTATTGATATCATGATCTGATCACCATACTCAATATATCCCATATGCATGGGGGTATTGGGGTAACGATACAAAAGGTTTGCTAGGGTAGACCCTCTTTCAGTCAGACTCAGCCCCCCCCCATCAAACTTAGCCCCCCCCCCCCGAATCGAAATCCTAGCTACTGGCCTGACACCTGGAATACTGTGTCCAATTCTGGGCACCACAATTGAAGGGAGATGTTGACTCTAAGCTGGAATGTGTCCAGAGGAGGGTACTAAAATGATCAAGGGTCTGGAGAACAAGCCCTATGAGGAGCAGCTTAAAGAGCTGGGCATGTTTAGCCTGCAGAAGAGAAGGCTGAGAGGAGACATGATGGATGTATAAATACGTGAGGGGAACTCAAAGGGGGGAGGGAGCAAGCTTGTTTTCTGCTGCTCTGGAGACTAGGACGCAGAACAATGGCTTCGAACTACAAGGAAGGAGATTCCACCTGAACACGAGGAAGAGCTTCCTAACTGCGAGAGCTGTTCAGCAGTGGGACTCTGCCCCGGGGTGTGGTGGAGACTCCTTCTCTGAAGGCTTTTAAGCAGAGGCTGGATGGCCATCTGTCTGGGGTGCTTTGAATGCAATTTTCCTCCTTCTTGGCAGGGGATTGGACTAGATGGCCCACAACACCTCTTCCAACTCTATGATTCCATGATTTTAACTCAAGCTGGGCAAGAATGGGATTGTACTCTAGCTGAGGCTATAGTTGCTGTGTGTGCTTCCCTGCAACAGGCAAGGTAAACAGCAGCTGCCCCAGAATTTCTTACTGAGCAAACACAAACAGTCAAGCAGAAAGAAAAAGGAACTGCAAATAAGCCACAATTTGTTGTTATTGTTGATGGTGTGTGCCTTCAAGTCAGGTGACTTCCAGCATAATAAAGAGATATATATTTACAAACCAAAATAACGAACTCGAGAAAAAAATGGAGGCTGGTGAAAGAAATTAAAAATAATCTCTGGGTACATTTTGGAGTATGTAAGGCACACTATTCTTTGTAGCGATCTAGCATAGAATCTTGCCTTTCCCCAGATTAAACATTTATCGCAGTTTACTGAAAACATGCCACTGCAACCAATACTGAAAGCCTGCATTTCCTTAGTCCTCCTTCCATTCAGTGCCAATCCCACTAAAACAAAAACCTGTGGCTAGACAGAGGACAAGGAGAGAATAGAAGCTGGGCAGGTTTAAAAAGACTGTGCAAAATAGAACTTCTTTGTCAGTGATTTTATTAACTGCAAAACCAAGGATTTCACAAGATGAAACCAGGGAGTTTAGTATGACATTAAAATGCTACAAGTATGCAYTATACAAAGTGAKATGCAAGTTTTGCCAAGGCTATCCCAAATAAATAGAAGTCTGGTTCACTTCTAGAATCCATGTCTTGAAAATATCCCCCCCCCCCAAAAAAAAATAAACCRCCAGAATTAGGCCATTTGATACTATTTTATCATGCCATCATATATAATGGGTTTCAGTATGCAGCAACCAAGCCTCACTATAACTCTCCATGTGAAAATACAGTAACWCTAGAAAACTGTCTTTGCTTTTCTGTTTTAAATATATTGTATTTATTTATGTATGTTATATTCCGCCCTCCCCCCAACACAAATATGGGACCTGATAAAGCAGTTTCTCAACCTGAGGGTCGGGACCCCCAGGGGGGTCGCAAGGGGGTGTCAGAGGGGTCGCCAAATGCCATCAGAAAACAGTATTTTCTGTTGGTCATGGGAGTTCTGTGTGAGAAGTTTGCCCCAATTTTGTCATTGGTGGGGTCCAGAATGCACTTTGATTGTAGGTGAACTATAAATCCCAACAACTACAACTCCCAAATGTCAAGGACTATTTCCCCCAAAGTCCACTAGTGTTTACATATTGAATATTCYTGCCAAGTTAGYTCTAGATCCATCATTGTTTGAGTCCACAGTGCTCTCTGGATGCAAGTGAACTACAACTCCCAAACTCAAGGTCAATGCCCACCAAATCCTTCCAGTATTTTCRGTTGGTCATGGGAGTTCTGTATGCCAAGTTTGGTTCAATTTCATCATTGGCGGAGTTCAGAATGCTATTTGATTGTAGCTTAACTATAAACCCCTGCAACTACAACTCCCAAATGACAAAACCAACCCCTCCAACCCTGCCAGTAATCAAATTTGGGCGCATTAGGTATTTGTGCCAAGTTTAGTCCAGTGAATGAAAATACATCCTGCAAAACAGATATTTACATTACGATTCATAATGGTAGCAAAATTACAATTATGAAGTAGCAACAAAAATAATTTGATGGTTGGGGGTCACCACAACATGAGGAATTGTAATAAGGGGTCGCGGCATTAGGAAGGTTGAGAACCTGATATGGTTTTTAAAAACCCTATAACTCAAGTCTACAAAACTTTAAAAACTAGATTAGTGATCACATTAAAACATGTATTAAAACAGTACAAAATCAAGGTGGAACTGTAGGAAAGTTACAAGAACTGTATAGTTCGTCTGCTACAAAAGCTCCATTGACTGTCAGTTTATTTCTGTGCACAGTGCGAAGTGCTGGATATGACCTACAAAACTCTATATGGCTCACATCCAGTGCTAGTTGGCAAACCGTATCTCCCTACATGAGCCAGTCTGGGTTCTAAAATCAATCCCATCCCCATCAGAAAGATGGTTGGTGGAAACATGAGAAAGGGCCTTTTTGGTGTGTTGTCGAAGGTTTTCATGACCAGAATCACTAGATGGCTGTGGGTTTTCCGGGCTGTATGGTCATTTTCCAGAAGCATTCTCTCCTGACGTTTCACCTGCATCTATTGTAGACATCCTCAGAGGTTGAGGGGTCTGTTGGAAGTTAGGCAAGTGAGGTTTATATATCTGTGGTAAAATATCCAGGGTGGGAGAAAGAACTCTTGACTGCTTGAGGCAAGTGTGAGTGCTGCAATTGGCCACCTTGATTAGCATTGAATAGCCTTGCAGCTTTGAAGCTTTGAAGCTGCTTCCTGCCTGGCAGAATCCTTTGTTGGGAGGTGTTAGCTTGTCCTGATTGTTTCCTTTCTGGAATTCCCCTGTTTTCTGAGTGTTGTTCTGTCTTTACTATCCTGATTTTAGAGTTTTTTTTAAAAATCCTGGTAGCCAGGTTTTATTCATTTCCATGGTTTGCCCCTTTTGTTGAAATTGTCCACATGCTTATGGATTTCAGTGGCTTCGCTGTGTAATTTGACGTGGTGGTTGTCAGAGTGGTCTAGCATTTCTGTGTCCTCAAAACATATGCTGTATCCTACACAGAAAAGCCAATGAAATCCACAAGCATGTGGACAATTTCAACAGAAAGGAGGAAACCATGAAAATGAACAAAATCTGGCTACCAGTATTTAAAAAACTCTAAAATCAGGACAGTAAATAAAGATCAACATTCAAGAAACAGGGTAATTCTAGACAGGAAACAATCAGGACCAGGTAACACCTCCTAACAAAGGATTCCCCCAGGCAGGAAGCAGTCAGGCTTTGAAGCTGCAAAGCTATTCTATGCTAATCAAGGTGGCCAATTGCAATGTTCACACTTGCCTCAAGCAGACAAGAGCTCTTTCTCCCACCCTGGACATTTCCCCACACATATATAAACCCCACTTGCACAGTTTCCAACATACCTCACAACCTCTGAGGATGCCTGCCATAGATGTGGGTGAAACATCAGGAGAGAATGCTTCTGGAACATGGCCATACAGCTCAGAAAACTCACAGCAACCCGGCCTTTTTGGTGCTTGTCCTTGGACTCAGGAACTCCCTTCTCAGAATGCCCCCCATTCCCTTGCTATACTTCAATGGACAACAATCCTCTTTTTATTCCAACTGTATTTTGAAACAGAATATTTTTATGGAATGGACTGAGGATACTCCCTAATTCCAAAGTGCCTTTACCTTTTATATTTTGAAGTATACTTTTAAATGGCTATGATGCTGTGAATGGATTACTTCCATTTTAATCTTCATTCCTGGCACATATTAAGCCATATTCATTCAAAAACTGCCTTGAGTCCCGATTTGGAGGGGAAGGTGGGATGTGAATGAATGAATGAATAAATAAATACAACATGGCTATGATAAAAATGCAACAAAGACATCCCAGAAGGGAAAAAAAACCCCATCCTGCACAATTACTTGACAAATGCTCGTTTCAATTCCTATTAATTTCAAAGTGATCCTAGGCATGACTCCTTAAGACAGGCAGCTGGCTCTTGTGTTGGAAAGAAGAGGAAAAAACCACATAAGGTCACAAAGCACCCAGTTTGGTTTTCTAAAATTACAATATTGGGTGCCCGCATGTGTGTGTGTACGTGCGGTGACTTGGTAAAGGAGGAAAACTCTTCACCCCAATTCATTTCAACCCCATTCAATCTTCTTTGTCTGCCTCTGACACTCTGGGATACGGCAGGATATAATGCGATTTGCAATTTTGATCCAGTTCCCGAGGGGGAGGTTTAAACACAGACGCATCCACCAACCAGGTCCTTGGCTTCAAAGCCAAGACCTTTTCCTCAAAGGAATGGAATAAAATGAGTACTCACAATACACACACAGTCACACACATACTATATTTATTTTTTATTTATTTACTTAATTTTTATCCCCTCTTTCTCTCAATATAGGCGCTCAAGGTAGCTAACAATAAGTATGACACAATGCTAATTAAAAGAATGTAAAGGCATTGAAGTATAGAAATAAGCCCTTTCTGTGACTAAACCATCAAACATAAAAATATACAAGCCATACAATGACCGGGTTGTTGTAGGTTTTTTCGGGCTGTATGGCCATGGTCTAGAGGCATTCTCTCCTGACGTTTCGCCTGAATCTATGGCAAGCATCCTCAGAGGTAGTGAGGTCTGAGGATGCTTGCCATAGATGCAGGCAAAACGTCTCTAGAGAATGCCTCTAGACATGGCCATACAGCCCGAAAAAACCTACAACAACCCAGTGATTCCGGCCATGAAAGCCTTCAACAATACATACAATGACCCAAAATTCCAATTACTCCCTCCCCAACAGCCTGCCTGTCATCGTTCCATACATACTGCACATGTCGCTGCTATTCCAGCCTCTTGGAAATGCATAAAGTGCTCCAGAAGCTTTGCAGTTGCAGCAAGAAGGAAGGACTCTTTCCAGGCAGAGGAAACAAAGGACTGCAGCATCCGGACCCTAGCAAACCCCTTGGGTAACCTTGGGTGAGTCACACCCTCTCAGCCCCAGAAAAACCACGCATAGGGTTGAACAGGACTTGGGGTGCATTTATACTATGGAGTTAATGCAACTTGACACCGCTTTAACTGCCATGGCTCAACTGGGGAATCCTGGGATCCTCAAATTGGTTGGGCACCAGCACTCTTTGACAGAGAAGACTAAAGGTCTTAGGAAACTACAGCTTTCAGGATTTCTTAGCACTGAGCCATGGGAGTTAAAGTGCTACCAAAGTGCATTCATTCTACAGTGTGGATCAGTGGTTTCCAAACCATGGGCCATGGCTCACAGGTGGGCTGAGAGACCTAAAATAAGGTCTGCAGCCAGGGGGGTGTGCTGCTATTGGAGGAGAGTGAGAGAAGGAGAGTGAGAGAAGGAAGGAAGGAAGGAAGGAAGGAAGGAAGGAAGGAAGGAAGGAAGGAAGGAAGGAAGCCAGGACCCTTCTCACAGCTTCCCTGGCACTGTTGAAGGAGATCAAGACAGAGAAGGAGAGTCCCCTAAAGTAATAATAATAATAATAATAATAATAATAATAATAATAATAATAAGCTCCCATTGCCACACATGAATTGTAACGGGAAAGCAGCCCTTTTTAAGACCCTGTTAAGTTCCCCAAAGTTGTTGCTGCTCTTATTATTATTTCTAAAGCAGCCATTAGGGACAGTTTCTTGATTCTCGCATTCTGCTTTTTGTATTTTTTTTTCAAACTTAGCACCCTCCCCCCTTTTAACACAAGCGTTAACAAAATCCACTAATAATAACACAGTCCAACCAAAAAATATTTTTCTTGGTGTCATTGTTTTTAGGACTGTTCCAGGAGTTATTTGGGGTGCTGATTCAGAAAACTGCATTGGATAGAACACATCAGCTCTAGATTATTAAATATGGTTTTCTGTGGGTGAGCAGATGGCGACTGCTCGATGGCTTATGTTCTGTATCAGAAACTAGAACTTATGTGGTCTATCCAATGCAATTTTCTGAATCCAAATAACCCCAAATAACGAAACCGAATACAAAGTTGACCAAAAACTGATTTGTAACCCCTTTGGTCAGTGATTCCCAACCTTTTTTTTTTACCAGGGACCATTTGACCAGGGACCACTCTCCCAACATTAGTATCAAAAGGATTACGAATCAGTTTTTGGTCAACTTTAGATTTGGTTTGGTTATTTGAGGTGCTGATTCAGAAAATTGCATTGGATAGACCACATCAGCTCTGGTTTCTGATACAGCAGTCCAGCCATCTGTTTGCCCACAGAAAACCATATTTAATAATTTAGAACCGTTGACTTTATTAGGAGCCTCCAGGGGTGCAGTGGGTTAAACCCCTGTGCCGGCAGGGCTGAAGATGGGCAGGTCGCAGGTTCGAATCTGGGGAGAGTGCAGATGAGCTCTCTCTATCAGCTCCAGCTCCTCATGCGGGGACATGAGAGAAGCCTCCCACAAAGATGATAAAACATCAAAACATTCTGGCATCCCCTGGACAATGTCCTTGCTGACGGCCAATTCTCTCACACCAGAAGCGACTTGCAGTTTCTCAAGTTGCTCCTGACACGACAAAAAAAAATACTTTATTTTAGGTCTTGTGGACCACCAGTGGACCACGGCCCACAGGTTGGGAACCTACTTTTGGTTCAAATGTTGGAGAGTGGCCCCTGGTCATAGTAGTCCCAGGTCAAAAAAAGGTTGGGAACCAGTGGTGTAGATGCAGTCTTGAAGGCAACACAAGCACAACTTCTCTGCCTAGGATGCGCCTCTCCATCTCTCCAAAGCGTGCCCTGCGTAAAAAGGGCTCAACCTATTTTACAGAAGGACCACTGAGGCTGAAAGGGAAGGGAGTGGGGGAGGGCTTGAAGGGCTGCAGAAACAACAAAGGAGGAAACTCTCCCGCCCCTCAAAACCCCTTTCTTGACCCCTTTCAAGAGAGGCGCCCTATTCCTCAGGAGGCGCCACCCTCTCCATAGTGATCCTCATTCTCCTTGATGATTCCTCCCTTGGATGCTGTGAGTTCCTCCCTTCCTTGACTTCGGGAGGGGGTTGCTGAGGCAGGAGAGCACCCCACGGAAGCGGGGCAGGCCCCTTTCTCCCCGATGCAAGGCACCAGAGCAATTTCCCCAGCCTCCAAAGGCGCCCATCTCTTGCCTTGGAAGAGAAGCCCTGGCGCAGAGGGAGAGAGAGATTGAGGCGAGGCAGAAGGATGCGCCCTTGGCACCAGAAGAGTCTCTGCGCCCCCTCTTCGCCCCTCTCCCTTTGGGCAAAACACCCCCAAAGGCTCAGCTTTGCACCCTTTCCTCCCTGGCCAACCCAAGGCACCTGCCCCATTGCTTGCCTTGGCAACCCCATTCCCTCACCTGCCTCTTGTGCTTGTCTCAAGCTGTGTGGATAGATTGGAGTGCCCGTGCCAAGAGGCGATTTTCCTGCTCCTTGGCAGGGGGTTGGACTGGATGGCCCATGAGGTCTCTTCCAACTCTATGATTCTCTCTCTCTCTCTCTCTCTCTCTCTCTCTCTCTCTATATATATATATATATACATACACACACACATACAGAAGTCACAAAGATTGAATGCTGTCTCTATTTACGTTGCGTCTTTCCTTTACAACCCTATATACGGGCGTACAGAGGAGGGAATGCATTGGCATCGCGTGTGAAAAATCCAAACCCTTCAATGGCGCCCAAGACCAGTCCACTCAATCATCAGACCCTGGGTGACTTTACCCCCAACCTATATATGTGTGTGGAGCTTTGCACGCCAGAGCCACCTCTCCCCTAGCTATAGATCTGTCTCTGAGTGTGCGTGGATGGATGTGTGCGCGCCTTTGCACCACGCTTCCCAAGCCTCTCCCACCCTTCTTTTAAGAATTGAGTGGGAATCCTGGGTCTTTTCTCTTCCTGCTCCCCTGCCCACACCGACGTCGTGCTCACCTGCAGCTCCCCGGCTTCTCCTCTCCATCCTTTCCTCGGCCTCTCCTGCCGGAGTCTTCTTGGCTGAGCTGCCTGGGATGCTGCTCGTGGTCCTCCTGCCTTTGCGCGCCGGCGCTGAGATCCGCCTCCTTGGCTCCCGAGAGGAAGAAGAGGAGGAGGCCAAGAGGGAAGGAGGAGGAGGAGGAGGAGGCAAGGAGCAGAGCCACTCTCCTGCACGGAGCGCCTTTCCTCTGCCAGAGACCAAGCCCCTCCGAGTCCAGGCAGCAGCACCTCAACTAGGGATGGATCTACACTACAATGTCCTATATCCCAGGATCTGATCCCAGATTATCTGCTTTGATGTATTGTCAGAGGCGACCCTAGGTAATTTTCAATGGTAAGCAAAGAGTATTTTGGTGCCCCCCCCCCCAAACCAATCACTGATATATATTTTCTGTTCGTGGTGGGAGTTCTGTGTGCCATATTTGGTTCAATTCCATCATTGGTGGAGTTCAGAATGCTCTTTGATTGTAGGTGAACTATACATCCCAGTAACTACACTTGCCGCATTTGCTCCCTTGCCTCGTCCGCTTTGGGTCTGGAGGCGTGCCTGAAGACCCCGGCGTGTGCACCAAAAGTCACCTAGCAGTCCGTGGGGAGCCTTGGCGTCCTTTTTTTTCGAGGGGGCGCTCCTCAAGTGGCAGTCGAGGGGCATTTACAGAGGCGCCTCTGTGCCCCTGGCAAAAGAAAAGTGTTCTGCAACCACTTACTTCGCATAATGGATGAGCCGGCCCTGTGTATTGTCCAAGGCTTTCATGGTCAGGATCACTGGGTTGTTGTAGGTTTTTCAGGCTGTATGGCTAAGTTCTAGAACAGTGTTTCTCAACCTGCGGGTCTGGACCCCTGGAGGGGTCAAGAAGGGGTGTCAGAGGGGCCACCAAAGACCTACAGAAAACACAGGGTTCAGAAGGCTCTTTGATAGTAGGTGAACTATAAATCCCAGCAACTACAACTCCCAAATGTCAAGTCTATTTTCCCCAAACTCCACCAGAGTTCACATTTAGCCATATTGATTTTCATGCCAAGTTTGGTCCCAGTCCATCATTGTTTTGAGTCCACAGTGCTTTTGGGATGTAGGTGAACTACAACTCAAAAACTCAAGGTCAATGTCCACCAAACCTTTCCAGTATTTTCTCATGGTCATGAGAGTTCTGTGTGCCAAGTTTGGTTCAATTCCATCGTTGGTGGAGTTCAGAATGCTCTTTGATTGTAGGTGAACTGTAAATCCCAGCAATTACAACTCCCAAATGGCAAAATCAATCCCTCTCCCGCTCCACAATATTCAATTTGGGTGTATTGAGTATTAGTTCTAAATTTGGTCCAGTGAATGAAAATACATCCAGCATATCAGATATTTACATTATGCTTCATACAGTTGTGAACTAGTATCGAAAATAATTTTATGGTTGGGGTTCACTATAACATGAGGAACTGTATTAAGGGGTCACGGCATTAGAAAGGTTGAGAACCACTGTTCTAGAAGCATTCTCTCCTGATGTTTCGCCCACATCAATGGCAGGCATCCTCAGAGGTTGTGAGGTCTGTTGGAAACTAGGAAAATTGGAATTATATATTTGTGGAATATCCACTATGGGAGAAAGAACTCTTGTCTGTTTGAGATAGGTGTGAAAGTTTCAGTTGGCCATCTTGATTAGCATTTGGTGGCCTGACAGTTTTTAGGTGTGGCTTGTTACTTAGTGGGGGAAATCCTTTGTTGAGGGGTGATTAGCTGTCCCTGGTTGTTTCTTGTCTGGAGTTCCACTGTGTTTGAGTGTTGTTCTTTATTTACTGTTATAATTTTAGAGTTTTTTTTAAAATACTGGTAGCCAGATTTTGTTCATTTTACTGGTCCACAAGTTAAACCCCTGTGCCAGCAGGACTGAAGACCGATAGGTCACAGGTTCGAATCCAGGGAGAGCGTGGATGAGCTCCCTCTATCAGCTCCAGCTCCTCATGTCAGCAGCGACTTGAAAAACTGCAAGTTGCTCCTGGTGTGAAAGAATTGACCGTCTGCAAGGACGTTGCCCAGGGGACACCTGGATGTTTTGATGTTTTTACCATCCTTGTGGAAGGCTTCTCTCATGTCCCCGCATGAGGAGCTGAAGTTGATAGAGGGAGCTCATCCGCCTCTCCCCAGATTCAAACTTGCGACCTGTTGGTCTTCAGTCCTGCTGGCACAGGGGTTTAACCCACCAAGCCACCGGGGGCTCACATTCTGGCCATGAAAGCCTTTGATAACCATTTAGCTATAGTTTTACAATTACAATTACTGGTAAAGACTCATCCAGTTCAGCGTAATCCATAATCCCCAATAGGTTGTGATCCTATTGGCCGTCTCCAAGGACATTGCCCAGGGGACGCCCAGATGTTTTTGATATTTTACCATCCTTGTGGGAGGTTTCTCTCATGTCCCCACATGAGGAGCTGGAGCTGACAGAGGGAGCTCATCCTCACTCTCCCTGGATTCAAACATGTGACCTGCCGGTCTTCAGTCCTGCCAGCACAAGGATTTCACCCACTGCGCCATCGCGGGCTCCTACAGCAAGCAATGAGGATGGATAAATAACGGTGCCGTTTTCATTCTGGAAATGGTTGGAGTATTTGTAACACAGAAGAATGATTACTACCAGCTCTTCTTCAGGGAGCAAAGGATGAAAGCTGGGGTAGAAACAGAGCAATACATCACGCAGGCACACAAGTGGCAACCTCTCTGATGTCTTGGGCTGCCAGTATTTTCTGATTTATTCCTTAGTGGTTCAGCACATGGTGTGAAAAATTAGTGCCTTGAAACCGACCCTTTTGGCACAGCCTGGCTCCTTCCTTGTCTTGAAGGCCCCGCAAACATCAGTTTTCCCAGTTCCAACACAATATTTAAATAGAAATAAAATGCAGGGGAACATACAGTTGCTGAAGCTTTTTACACTCAACGACAATCAAGTAATTGTTATATGAATGTTCTGCTCTCCGTTAGCTAGGTAGCTATATATAGCAAGCCCTATCGCCTACACACGAACTCCTTTTTTGGGGAGAGTATGTTTCAAAGCTGCTCCAGAAACTTTTTAATTATTGTGCTACCTGTACAGAACTTGACAAAAAAAGCACACCCCATAATTGCAGAGCATTAAATCATGACAGTTAAAGTGGTGCCAAACTGCATTAATTCTAAAATGTAGACGCACCCATATAGAAGGAAAGTTACCAGAAGTCTCCTGAAAAGGAAGTTGCAAGATGTAATTGCTCCATCATATTGGAGATGCAGTCAGTTTGTTTGCTGCTGCAAAGACTAACAATGGAGAAATGGATACAAATTGCAGGAAGAGTTTCCACCTAAATATTAGGAAAAACTTCCTGATGCGCAATCAACAGCGGATTATGCTGCCTTAGTGTGGTGGTGTTTCCTTCTTTGGAGGTTCTTAATTGGAGGGTGGATGTCCATTTGTCAGGAGTGCTTTGATTGTATATTCTTTCTTGGGGTTCAAGTGGATGGCCTTTTGGGGTTTCTTCCTATTCTAGGATTCTATGATTTCCCTCTCTTTCTAATGCTTTGCATGCTCACTTTAATTGGCACAGAGTTTTATCTATGCTGATGATCGTGCCATCACTGCTCAAGCAAGGTGCATTTGATGAAGGCATAATGAAAATACATAATACACATATTGGAAAATATATATTTGATGTAACCATAATAGAAATAGGAGTTAGAAAATATATGAAATCACAAAGAGAAATGTATGTATGCATGGCCATCACTTCACCTGGCTTTTTAAAAGCTGCAAAAATTAGAGGCCATGATCTAAAGAAAGGAATGTTTAGAGGCCTGGCATATTTCAAGAGGGTCCATTTTGGTACCAGGCACCTTATCATAAGATTAATGAGGTGGTCATCAAGAGGCTTCAGGAAGAACTTATCTTAAGATGGATGGAAGCTCTTGCTATCAGTAACCTAGTAGACACTCTAGCGTGGTGAGCCTCATTAATAGCAGTTCCCTAGATATCGGCCTTCGATACCATCGATCACGGTATCCTTCTGGGACGTCTCGCGGGAATGGGCCTTGGGGGTACTGCTCTGCAGTGGCTCCAGTCCTTTCTCGAGGGGCGTTCCCAGATGGTGTCATTAGGGGACACCTGCTCGACTCCGCGGCCGTTGTACTGTGGGGTCCCGCAGGGCTCTGTACTGTCCCCTATGTTGTTCAACATATACATGAAGCCGTTGGGAGAGATCATCCGGAGTTTCGGGGTACGGTGTCATCTGTACGCAGATGATGTCCAACTCTGTTACTCCTTTCCACCTACTACTAAGGAGGCTGTTCAAGTCCTGAACCGGTGCTTGGCCGCTGTAACGGCCTGGATGAGGGCCAACAGATTGAAACTAAATCTAGACAAGACAGAGGCACTCCTGGTCAGTCGAAAGGCCGAACAGGGCATAGGGTTACAGCCTGTGCTGGATGGGGTTACACTCCCCCTGAAGAGGCAGGTTCGCAGCTTGGGAGTGATCCTGGACTCATCGCTGAGCCTGGAACCCCAGGTCTCGGCGGTGGTCAGGGGAGCTTTTGCACAATTAAAACTTGTGCGCCAGCTGCGCCCGTACCTTGGGAAGTCTGACTTGGCCACAGTAGTCCACGCTCTGGTTACATCCCGTTTAGACTACTGCAACGCTCTCTACGTGGGGTTGCCTCTGAAGACTGCCCGGAAGCTTCAATCAGTCCAACGCGCGGCAGCCAGATTGTTAACAGGAGCAGGGTACAGAGACCACACGACCCCTCTGTTACGCCAGCTCCACTGGCTGCCGATCAGCTTCCGGGCACAATTCAAAGTGCTGGTGTTGACCTATAAAGCCCTAAACGGCTCTGGCCCAGTTTACCTGTCCGAACGGATTCTCCCCTATGAACCATCAAGGCTACTAAGATCTTCCGGGGGGGCCCTCGGCCCCACCACCCTCACAATCACGGTTGGTGGGGACGAGAGACAGGGCCTTCTCGGTGGTGGCTCCCCGGCTTTGGAACTCCCTCCCACTAGAGGTTAGATCTGCCCCCTCCCTCCTGACGTTCAGGAAATCGTTAAAAACATGGCTCTGGAATGCGGCATTCAAAGACTGAACCTGGAACCTTCCCTGTGATGGATTATGATGAACTGCGACTATGAATATGATTATGACCATGACTGGATTGACGATTTGGCATAGGAAACTGTAATGATGTAATGATGAGGTTTTATTGTACTGAGTTGTACTATTTTAATATGTAATGAGTTGTATTTGCTGTTTTATCTGATTGTATTTGATATGTACTGTAAACCGACCTGAGTCCCTCGTCGAGGTTGAGAAGGCCGGTATAGAAATCCTCTAAATAAATAATAATAAATAAAATAAAGATTGACAGGTGTTGAGTTTGAAATATGCCATTGAAGTCAATGTAAAAGTAGGATTTTGTGACCACATTGTGATGCCTGTATGATGCATGCATATTATTTTAAAGGGTATAAAAACCAAGCCTTTTATTTGTTCTGTACCCTTTTTTCCTGGCTTACCAAGAGGGTCCATATCCGGTTGGCGCCAACCGAGAATAAACCCTGCTTTTCAGACCACAGGACCTCTCTTTGTCTCTTTTCCTCAAACCTTCTCCCTGCCACTTCACTTTGAAATGTGAAGCTCTCTGAAGCTTTAGGTGCTCTTACTGTCTATTACAGGGGGAACCAGCTGATTCCTAATCCATCTAAAATGCAGCCATGTGTGTTTCACCTAAAAAAAAAAGCATCTCGAGTTCTGAGGATTACCTGGGACGGAATCCCACTAGAGAATTACAGCAAACCAAAATACCTGGGAGTTACTCTGGACCATGCTCTGACTTACAAGAAGCACTGCTTGACTATCAAGCAAAAAGTGGGTGCTAGAAATAATATCGTACGAAAGCTGACTGGCACTACCTGGGGATCACAACCAGACACAGTGAAGACATCTACCCTTGCTCTTTGCTACTCTTCTGCTGAATATGCATGCCCAGTGTGGAACACATCACACCACATTTAAAAAAGTGGACATGGCTCTTAATGAGACATGCCACACTATCACGGGATGTCTATGCCCCACACCACTGGAGAAATTACACTGTTTAGCCAGTATTGATGAGATTGGATCTTGATTCTACCTATGAGACACTAATGAGATGTTATATTGATGTTTAATTGTTTATTATGCTATTGTTTTAATAGTTTTTAACTGTTTTATGATGTTTTGAGCATTGAATTTTGCTATTGTTAACCACTTTGAGTCGCCCAAGGGCTGAGAAAATCGGTATATAAATGGAGTAAATAATAAATAAATAAATAAATATTGCACCACCTGATATCTGCCGGGAAGTAGCAGCCAGTAATGAAAGGACCAAGGCATTGACATCTACCCCCCCACCCTGGTTTGGATATCAGTCAGCACGCCAATGCCTTAGATCAAGGAGTAGTTTTCTAAGATCTACAGCCATACTTGTAGGAACACCCCAGCAAGCAAGAGTCCAAAAGTGGCAGGCTAAAACCCAGAACCTCAAGCCATGGCTGATACCGAATGAGAAACTCCCTCCTGGGGACACAGAACACTGGGGTTACTTGGAAGGTGCTGAACAAACTGTGCTCTGGCACCATGAGATGCAGAGCCAACCTTCAGAAATGGGGCCGCAGTCCACGACATGTGAGTGTGGAGAAGAGCAAACCACAGACCACCTACTACAATGCAGTCTGAGCTCTGCCACATGCACAATGGAGAACCTTCTTATAGCAACACCAGAGGCACTCCAAGTGGCCAGCTACTGGTCAAAGGACATTGAGTATAATACCAAGTTTTTAACTTTCTTTGTGTTTTTAAATACATTTTAACCGTACATCCAACTCGCTTCTGACATGATAAATAAATTAATTGGCATTGCCAAGGATTGAACCTGCATGGGTAGCCTAGGACCCCTTTCCCCACCCAAAAAATCCAGGCTGGAGTTCTGTTTCAGTAAAGAATTAGAATCATGGAATTACAGAATCGAATTGGAAGAGACCACATGAACCATCTACTTCAATCCTCTGCTATGCAGTAAAACAGAATCAAGGCAATGTATTGTCGAAGGCTTTCATGGCCGGAATCACTGTGTTGTTGTAGCTTTTTTCGGGCTATATGGCCATGTTCTAGAGGCATTTTCTCCTGAAGTTTCACCTACATCTATGGCAAGCATCCTCAGAGGTAGTGAGGTTCAAGGCACTCCCAACAGATGGACATCCAGCCCTTGCGTGAAACCTCCAGAGACAGAAACTCCACTGGACACCTAGGCAGAGCATATTCGACTGCCAAACAGCAATTACAGTCAGGGCATTCTTCCCAATGTTGAAGTGGAATATCTTTTCCTGCGTTTGAATCCATTGTCCCATGTCCTAGACTTCAGAGCATCAGAAAACAAGCTTGGCCCTTCCTCAATGTGACATTATTTTAAATATTTATTATTTCTCATGTTCTCCAAGTTGAACCTACACAGCTCCCGAAGCCACTCTTCATAAGGCTTGGCTTCCAGACATTTTACTATTTTGGTTACCCTTCTCTTGTCAGTATCATAGATCATAGAATCAAAGAGTTGGAAGAGACCTCATGGGCCATCCAGTCCAACCCCCTGCCAAGAAGCAGGAATATTGCATTCAAATCACCCCTGACAGATGGCCATCCAGCCTCTGTTTAAAAGCCTCCAAAGAAGGAGCCTCCACCACACTCCGGGGCAGAGAGTTCCACTGCTGAATGGCTCTCACAGTCAGGAAGTTCTTCCTCATGTTCAGATGGAATCTCCTTTCTTGTAGTTTGAGTATCCTTCTCGAATTCCTTCGCCCGGAACTGGACTCAGTGTTCTTGCAGGTGAGGTCTGACCAAAGCAGAATAGAGTGGGATTATGACTTTCCTAGGTTAGATAAGGCATTGGCAAACTTTGGCCCCTCGCTCCAGGTGTTTTGGACTTCAACTCCCACAATTCCTGGACTCATGCCCCTTCCTCTTAAGCGGCTGAGGGGGAAAAGGAAGGGGCATGAGTCCAGGAATTGTGGGAGTTGAAGTCCAAAACACCTGGAGCGAGGGGCCAAAGTTTGCCCATGCCTCGTCTAGACACTATAGTCCTATTAATGCAGCCTAGAATGGTATAATATGATAGGATTAAAGGAAAAGCTTTATGGAGATTTTTTTGGAGAGCTGATTTGAAAGAAAAAGAGAAGAAAGCAACATGCCACCTGATTTCTTTGAAGCTACTACAGTGATGCCACGGCACAGAGTGAAAATATTTCATCTCTGCATACGCACATCAAAACCGAAGCAATGACTTCAGGCCTTTGATTTTCCTCCAAGTATAAACATTGCTCCTGCTCCACCCTGTGCAGACAGAGGAGTCGAGCTTAAATGCAGCCAGGCTGGTGCATTGCAGGTCTACACATTACTGCCACTTGCTCACTCCTGGGATTTCACCTGCCAAGCAAGAAGGGTTTTGTCCCAAACAGCAGCGAAACTTATTTTTTCTAGGTCCCGCTTGCATTAATCATAAGTACACAATCAAATGCCCGAGGGCTTTTTGAGGCTGCAGGAATTTGTTTGTGTTATTAACATATCTGGAAACAATTACATATTCACTTTTTCTGTGTGTTTTTTATGTGTGTGGTGGAAGGGGAAAATTGTGTGACACATTTTTCAAATAGCTTTTGAAAAATGTTTGTTGATTTGGAGACAAGGATAATATTGAAATAGCATAACATTCGTCTTTGAAGCCTTTCGTGGCTGAAATCACTGGGTTGCTGTGAGTTTTCCAGGCTGCATGGCCATGTTCCAGAAGCATTCTCTCCTGACATTTCCCACATCTATGGCAGGCATCCTCAGATGTTGTGAGGTCTGTTGGAAACTAGGCAAGTGAGGTTTATATATCTGTGGAATGTCCATGGTGGGAGAAAGAATTCTCGTCTGCTTAAGGCAAGTGTGAATGTTGCAGTTGGCCAGCTGGATTTAATGGCCTTGCAGCTTCAAAGTCTGGTTGGTTGCTGCCTGGGGGAATCCTTTGTTGGGAGGTATTAGCTGGACCTGACTGTTTCATTCCTTGAATTCTCCCGTTTTTTGAGTGTTGCTCTTTATTTACTGCCTTGATTTTAGAGATTTTTTTTACTACTGGTAGTCAGATTTTGTTCATTTTCATGGTTTTTGCCTTTCTGTTGAAATTGTCCCCATCCTTGTGGATTTCAGTGGCTTCTCTGTGTAGTCTGACATGATGTTGGCTAGAGTGGTCCAGCATTTCTGTGTTCTCAAATAATGTTTTGTGCCCAAGGTGGTTCATTAGGTGCTCTGCTATGGCTGACTTCTCTGGTTGAGTTAGTCTGCAGTGCCTTTCATGTTCCTTGATTCGTTTTGGGCAATGTTGCATTTGGTGGTCCCTATGTAGACTTGTCCACAGCTGCATGGTATATGGTAGACTCCTGCAGAGGTGAGCGGATCCCTCTTGTCCTTTGCTGAATGTAGTATTTGTTGGATTTGCTTCATGGCTCTGCAGTTTGTACGTTGTGTTTTTTCATCGGCTTCCCTATGCGGTTGGTGGTTCCCTTGATGTATGATAAGAACACTTTTCCTCTGGGTGGATATAAACGCCACTTGCCTAGTTTCCAACAGATCCCTCAACCTCTGAGGATGCCTGCCATAGATTTGGGTGAAACATTAGGAGAGAATGCTACTGGAATATGGCCACACAGCCTGGAAAAACTCAGAACAATCCAGTATAAAATTTGTTTGGAACTTCAGCAACTAATTAAATTGAATGATAGTAGGGCCTCCAGAAATTTGAGCCTTCAACTCCCAACAGCTGGAGATTATAGGAGTTGTAGTTAGAACTACATAGGTTTGGAAGAAACCCAAAGGCTATCCAGTCCAACCTCATTCCGCCAAGTAGGAAAACACAATCCAAGCAGTCCTGAAAATGGCCACCTGTTTAAAAACCTCAAGTTGATTAATCTGCCCATTTGCAAATACCCCTAATATCAACCTTCAGTGGAGGCTCTGTTGGTGCAAACCCTTGTGCCAGCATGACTGCTGACCGAAAGGTTGGTAGTTCAAATCCAGGAAGCGGGTGAGCTCCCATCTGTCAGTTCCAGCTTGCCATGCAGGGACATGAGAGAAGCCTCCCACAGGATGGTATGACATCCGGGTGTCCCCTGGGCAACATTCTTGCAGACAGTCAATTCCCTCACACCAGAAGCGACTTGCAGTTTCTCAAGTTGCTCCTGACACAGAAAAAAAAACCAACCTACAAAACCTTCTGTGTTGATTGTACCAGAAAGCAGAGCTATTACAATTTGTACATGTGGGCTTAAATAAATGCTCCAGATTTGGACCAGATGCATTTCTCTGGCAGAACAGCTTTTGCAGCAATCCAAAATTAAGTACAGTAAAATGTACATTGAGTGGATGTATATCAAGCAGCCATAAAATCAACATGTAGCGCTGGATAATGTATGGGTGCAAGCAGATCTATAGATTCTTCTAGTTGGCTGCTATTCAAGCAGTGAAATCCATTCTTCTTATTCAGATGCAGTCTGCATTGAATACACGTCAAGCTTTGCTGGAGAAAAATCAAGATGCTTGTTAGAAAGAATAATGCATTTCAGAGGACTTTGTTATTTTGGGGAGGTGGGGGGGGGGGAACCAAGAGAACAAAAGCGTCTCTGAGCTTTTCCTTTTTAAAGAAACATACGTGTCTGTGCCTTCAAGTTGCTTGTCGGTTTATGGTGATCCCATGAATTTCGTAAGTTTTTCTTAGTCAAGGAGCTGACCAAGGGCAAGATGGATGGATGGATGGCATCCTTAAAGTGATTGGCTTGACCTTGGAGAAGCTGGGGTGGCCACAGCTGACAGAGCTCTGGTGTGGCCTGGTCCATGAGGCCACAAAGAGTTGAAAGATACTGAACAAATAAATAACAAACTCAAGATGTGATTTAGCCAATTCCTTCCTAAGAAATATAGCCTACAGTACCTGGCATTCGTTGGCAGTCTCTCATCAAAATAATAATGCTTAGAAGCATAGCCAAATATATATCCAGTTGTGTCAACCCCACATTACATACCCCAAGTGACCATGTAATGAAAGAGGCATGGTTATGTAAAGGTATAAGTACTGCTTATGGGTGTATGTATAAGCACTGCTGCCCAAATAAACACTGCATAAGAAATGGGGCGGGAACCCCAAGGTTATCCTTACTAAACCGGGCTGTGGCACACCTAGTTAGTAGCCAGCTGCCTTAAATCACTACTGAGAGGTCATGAGTTCGAGTGAGCTCTCGACCATTAATAGTCTAGCTCCAGCAGACAAGAGTCCTTTGTCTCACCCTGGCCATTCCACAGATATATAAACCCTTTTTCCTAGTTCCAACAGACCTCACTACCTCTGAGGATGCTTGCCATAGATGCAGGCGAAACGTCAGGAAAGAATGCCTCTAGACCATGGCCATATAGCCCAAAAAAACCTACAACAACCCAATAGTCTAGCTTGCTGTTGACCCGTGCAGCCCAAAAGACAGTTGCATCTGTCAAGTAGGAAATTTAGGTACCGTTTTATGTGGGGAGGAGCCCCCGGTGGCACAGTGGGTTAAAGCACTGAGCTGCTGAGCTTGTTGATCGAAAGGTCGCAGGTTCGATTCCGGGGAGCGGCGTGAGCTTCCACTGTCAGCCCTAGCTTCTGCCAACCTAGCAGTTCGAAAACATGCAAATGTGAGTAGATCAATAGGTACCGCTCTGGCGGGAAGGTTACGGCGCTCCATGCAGTCATGCCGGCCACATGACCTTGGAGGTGTCTACGGACAACGCTGGCTCTTCGGCTTAGAAATGGAGATGAGCACCACACCCCAGAGTCAGACATGACTGGACTTAATGTCAGGGGACTACCTTTACCTTTACCTTTATGTGGGGAGGCTAATTTAACTAATTTACGACACCATAAAACCTTCCAGCAGCGTGCATAAGAATGAGGAAGTACTCCATCAAGGACTCAATATCACAAGTGGACGGTGAAGTGGCAGCTCCCCCTGTGGCCAGAATCGAGCATACCCTCATGAAACCTGGAATGTTAAATGGCCTCTGTGACAGTCTATATATGTTGTATGTTTAATGGCATTGAATGTTTGCCATGTATATGTGCATTGTAATCCGTCCTGAGTCCCTTGCGGGGTGAGAAGGGTGGAATATAAATACTGTAAATAAATAAATAAAGGCAATTCCAATGCTATCAATGGAGGCAGCTTCAATACAATTGTTCTCCAGTTCCCTGCACCACTAGAACCGGTATTATCCTTGGACCTGCACCACTAGAACCGGTATGATTAAGTATATTATCAGGGCAAGTCTAAAAGCAAAACAAGAGGTTTATCCAGTCTCCTGGTGGAGTTTTATCCCTCTGTAAATTTAGCGATAGGTAGCTCTGATAGATCTGATGGCCTATTTTGATTCCTCTCCTCTACAGCGGAGTAGCTGAATGATTTAGGGATGTGTATGAAAAATGCGTGGAGGAGCAAGGATTTCTCACAGAATGAGAAGAAAAGGTTGCTGGCAAAGACAGATGAAGACCATCTGAGACTGATCCACGGGTAAATCCAGCCCAGTATAATCATGGGTGCATCTCTCCTGCAGAATTAATGTCATTTGATACCACTTAAACTGCCATGGCTCAGTGCTATGGAATCATGGGAGTTGTAATTTCACAAGGTCTTCAGCCTTCTCTGCCAAAGTGTTGGTGCATCGCCAAACTACAACTCTCAGAATTCCATAGCCATGCCTGTTAAAGTGGTGTCAAATTGCATTAGTTCTACAGTATAGATCAGTGGTTCTCAACCTTCCTAATGCCGTGACCCCTTAATACAGTTCCTCATGTTGTGGTGACCCCCAACCATACAATTATTTTCATTGCTACTTCATAACTAATTTTGCTACTGTTATGTATCGTAATATAAATATCTGATATGCAGGATGTATTTTCATTGTTGCAAATTGAACATAATTAAAGAATACTGCCTCGAGTCGCCTCCAGTAAATAAAGTATAGTAAATAAAATAATAAATACTGATAAATCACAAAAACAATATGGAATTATATATGGCTGGAGTTACACTTAAGAAATGTACCTACTCTGGCTTACATACAAATTTAACTTAAGAACAAACCTACAGAACCTATCTTGTTTGTAACTTGGAGACTGCCTATATATATTTAAGCTTGGGGATGAATTTGCAAAGACTTTCACAGGTATGTGGATGAGAAGGTGTCTTCTTTAGAGGGAGGCTGCTCTGATGTGACTTCAAACCAAACCTGACTTTTGGAAATCTTAGGCCAAAACCATCAGGGTTTTCTTGGCCAGACTGTGTTGTCAGCAGGAGGAGGAGCAGCCCATTTTTGGATCCAAAGGAGGCAAAGTGACGACCCTCGTGGATGGTTGTTTGACCCCCAAAGGGGTCGCGAACCACAGGTTGAGATCTGCTGATGTAGATGCACCATAAAATTGTGTCAAGTCACACTATCTACAGTCAGCACAGCCAGGTAGATATGGATTTATATGAGATATTATACAATTTGGTGAATGCTGAACTAGCAAAGACTCTGGGAAGTTTTCCACAATAAAAGGAGGCGACAGGGACTGAATTTACAATCATTGAATAAATGCTGCCTCTTGCCTTGCATGCAAGAACTGAGAGTGAACCATGAGCTATGGGCAGAGCGAACTCCCACAGTCCCAAAATGAGGAACTTCTGACCTG
>NW_026844366.1:15258539-15271039 GCF_025583915.1 Anolis sagrei ordinatus | reverse complement strand
ATCCCAGGCATGGGCAAACTTTGGTCCTCCAGGTGTTTTGGACTTCAACTCCCACAATTCCTAACAGCCGGTAGGCTGTTAGGAATTGTGGGAGTTGAAGTCCAAAACACCTGGAGGGCCAAAGTTTGCCCATGCCTGCTTTACACATATCTCTTCTATTAATTAAAGCATATCTGTGGAAATGTTCCAATTTTCCAATTTTCTCATTGCTTTATTTCCTTGTATGAAGTACAAAAAGGGAAAAAGAAATCACGTGCAGAATGTGATACTCGTGTTTCCCTCTTGATGACAAGCAACAGAGAGATACAAGCAGACTTTTGTTATGACACAGACCAAGAATTAGATTAATGTGTAAAACGTCTCGGTTAATGTGAAAGTCATCTCCTTCCCTAATTGCCCCTTGGATTTTTCTGCTGAGCTGGCCTTAATGAAGGCGTGCCAGAAGGCTTCCATGCATCCGCATAAAGAGGACAATTGAGCCTTACATCAGCCTCCATGACAAATTAATAAAGGTTAGACTGATCAAAGCTTGAGATGTAAGAAGCCATCTGCATTAAAAAAACAGCCTTTCTCTCTATATACGCGCACACATGCACACATGTACACACACACACACACACACACAAATATATATATATATAGCCTCCGAAAATCCTGCAAATCTCTTGGGAAGACAAGCGGACAAATGTCAGTGTGCTGGAAGAAGCACAGACCACAAGCATTGAAGCGATGGCCCTCCGCCATCAACTCTGCTGGACTGGCCATGTTGTCCGGATACCCGACCACCGTCTCCCAAAACAGTTGCTCTACTCCGAACTCAAGAACAGAAAACAGAATGATGGTGGACAGGAAAAGAGATTTAAAGATGGGCTCAAAGCCAACCTTAAAAACTCTGGCATAGACACTGAGAACTGGGAAGCCTTGGCCTTTGAGCGCTCCAGCTGGATGTCAGCTGTGACCAGCAGTGCTGTAGAATTAGAAGAGGCATGAACGGAGGGCGAAAGAGAGGAACATGTCAAGAGGAAGGCCCGTCAAGCCAAGCCTGACTGGGACTGCCTTCCACCTGGAAACTGATACCCTCGCTGCACGAGAATATGCAGGTCAAGAATAGGGCTCCACAGTCAACTACGGACCCACTGTCTTGGAAGACAATCGTACTTGGACAACAAGGGATCGCCTAAGAATATCTATCTATCTATCTATCTATCTATCTATCTATCTATCTATCTATCTCCAAAGGAGATGACTGTAATGAGCTCTTTAAACTGACCAGGCTGTTCAACGGTAGCAACTGGCTTAATAAACAAAGGGATCCTATAGCATTTTTGAGATCGAAATAAATGAGTAGCTTGAAATAAATGAGTAGTGTTTGTAGATGCAAGCCTCTTCCTGTAGCAAAAAGCATTTGTGAATTGTGTCCATTTTTCTTTAACAATGTGGGAGTTGGAAGCCTGTGAAATTACTGTAAAGTGACACCACTTTAAACGCCATAGCCCAATGTTATGGAATCTTGGGATTTGTAGTTTGGTGAGATACCAGCACCTTTTGGCAGACAAGACAAAAGACTCTGTAAAAAAAAACTCCCAAGATTTTATAGCATTGAGCCATGGCAATTAAAGTAGTGTCAAACTGCATTGATCCGGAAATGCAGATGCAAGCATTTTTTTTCATGTCAGGAGCGACTTGAGAAACTGCAAGTCACTTCTGGTGTGAGAGAATTGGCCGTCTGCAAGGATGTTGCCCAGGGGATGCCTGGATGTTTGATGTTTTACCATCCTTGTGGGAGGCTTCTCTCATGTCCCCACATGGTGAGCTGGAGCTGGCAAAGGGAGCTCAACCTGCTTTCCCCAGATTCAATCAGCTGACCTGTTGGTAATCAGTCCTACCGGCACAAGGGTTTAACCCATTGAGCCACCAGGGGCTCCGTGAACAAAATGATGTTTGTGCTTCAATGAAACAACCTCTGAAATGTGAGTAAATTAGCCACCAAGGTCACTAATCTACGCAGGCTTTGCAACATGGGTGAAACGTAGTTGCAACAAGGAAGAAAAATCTAGTGCCAATTGCATCTTGAAATCCAGTTGGAGAAGAACTTCATAGAGACTATTTTTGTGCCCACATTTGACAGACCTGCAAAGGTGAGAAAGGAGGTGTTTGGAGTTCTTTCAAGGGCTGCAAAGAGCCAGGTGGAGCCATTTGGTGCGGTGCCTTAATATAAAGTTTCCTGCACTTGCTCCAAATTATAAAGTAAATGAGCCAGCTCCAATCCACGGGGCTCTTTTTAGCTAATTTTGCCATTCTGGAGAGATGTTAAGAAGCACAGCTCTTACCGAGAGAGGTTTAATACTGCCAAATGTAATGACAAGAGCAACAACACAAAGGGTTCTGTTAATGCCTTCATGATTTATATGTACTACTTCTGTCTTGTGGGCTTGCAAGCCTACTCCTAACAGTTATTTATTTACTACACTTTACTACACTTTTATGCCGCCCTTTTCAGCCTGAAGGCGACTCAGGGCGGCGTACAAGCAGGCAACAATTAGATGCCAAACACATATCCTCTAGATATGGTTGGTCTGGAATGTGCATCCTAAGTGAGTTGCAGTCCAACTATAAGTATTATTACCTTTAAGTGCCCTTGTTTCCTTATCTTTAGTCTTGTTTCCAAAAGCCTGAGGACACATCTACACTGACTACTTAGGTCAGTTCAAAACCGGTATTGAAGAATGTGGTTTCACTCCAGATTATAAAGCATGGAACTAGTTTGAGGCCTGTATGGTGATTACACATGCACAGAGGGTGGCCTCAAACTCTGGCTAGGTAAAAAGGGAAACTCCTGATAATTTAGGTTTGTGCCTTCTCTCTGCTAGGACCTTATTATTATTATTTGAAACACAACAAAATTAGTACACAACAAACAAGATCACTATGCTGGTTGTTGCATTGGATCACATGTTGGACACTAACCAAATTTCTAGGACTTTGTGATGTATTGATGAATAATGCGTGCAGATCCCAGTAGGGTGGCCTTTTGCAGCTGACAGATGGTAATTTTGTCAGCGCCAATTGTGTTGAAGTGCAGGCTAAGGTCTTTAGGCACTGCACCTATTATTATTATTAGAAAGACTGTATTGACCATCTTTGGGCCCGATTATTGTAGTATTGTGCCGGTTCCCATTTTTGATAGAACTTTGTCAGATTGTGTTGTCCATTTCCTGAATCCTTCTGTGTTATCCCTTCGATTGTGTAACCTGCCACAGAGTAGGCTGATTATTCTGCTGTGTCGATCTCTTCTGATTCTGCTAACTGTGCTGACCATTCTCATTACTCTAATAAGAACATCTATATTAGTGACCGGAGAAGATCTTAAGAACTAATAGTGCTACTGTTGACGAATACTTTAGCCCCGACCTGTTAGCACTTTAATTGTAGTTGTATTACCATTATTATCATCTCTGTGGTAACTGAACTAACAACCTGTGAGTTTCAGCACTTTAATCTGTTTTAACGCACCATTTAGCATCGAATTCGGGGCCCTCCATGACGCACTTTATTCCAGCACTTTAGAGTGGATTGAGGAAACAATTGCACTTCAATTACTTACTCCTTCTTGTATGACCCATTCGTATTAAAAACTTTAGGAATACTCACCCGATAGGCCCTAATATCTACCATCCATGTCATCACCCTTCCCCCGGTACTTGTTAACCTTGCTGTTGATTGTTTACGCTGGAGAGAGGGAACGGAGTAGGCTAACGGGATTTGAGCATTGTAAAGCGGGAGTAGGAAACGGATGGAAGACAGGTTTATGGCACTCTGTAACCACAATATGTCAAACAGCTAATAATGCATTGTTTGTTGACACACTGGCTGCTCACTGCGTCATGGAGGAGGGAGGGGGTTCCGTTAACCGGGGAGCCCCCATAGAAGTCGTGGTGGGGAGGGGGAGATACGGGAAAGGGAGACCTTTAATTTGACCTAGGGAACGGGGAACAACTTTAGTAATTCCAAATCGGTCTCCTGATATGGTAAGTCGGTGTAACCAGGATGGCGGTCCCTCCGAATTGAAAGTGGTGCTGTTGAACGCCAGATCTGTCAACGGTAAAACAACTTTCATCCAGGATTTAATCCTGGATGAACGGGCAGATCTGGCGTGCATCACAGAGACCTGGTTGGACGAAGCAGGAGGTGTAAATTTAACCCAGCTTTGCCCACCAGGTTTCTCTGTGCAGCACCAACCGAGATCCGGAGGGCGGGGAGGCGGAGTTGCAGTGGTCTATAGAGATACCATTCTTCTGACCAGGGCCCCCATCCCGCAGTCACCAAAATTTGAATGCGTCCACCTGAGGGTGGGAGACCGGGACAGATTAGGGATTCTGTTAGTGTACCGTCCACCTCGCTGCACTACAGACTCCCTGACTGAGCTAGCGGGGGTGGTCTCGGACCTGGTGTTGGAGTCCCAACGGCTGCTTGTGCTGGGGGACTTCAATATCCACGCCGAGACCGCCTCATCGGGAGCGGCTCAGGACTTCATGTCTACCATGGCAACCATGGGGCTGTCCCAACAAGTATCTGGCCCCACCCACAGTGCTGGACATACATTGGACTTGGTTTTCTGTCAGGGATGGGAGGAAGGTGACGGTGTTGAGGAGTTATCCATCTCTCCGTTGCCATGGACCGACCACCACCTGGTCAGGTTTAGACTTGCTGCACCCCCTAACCTCCGCAGAGGTGGAGGACCCATTAAATTGGTCCGCCCAGGAGGCTTATGGATCCGGATGGATTCCTGACGGCTCTTGGGGAATTTCCCGCCACCTCGGTTGGTGATCCTGTTGATGCCCTGGTCGCTCTCTGGAATGGGGAGATGACCAGGGCAATAGACACGATCGCTCCAGAACGTCCCCTCTCAAGTAGCCGAGCTAAACCAGCTCCTTGGTTTACTGAGGAGCTGGCAGCGTTGAAGCGAAAGAAGAGGGAACTAGAGAGCGTGTGGCGTTCGGATCCGAGCGAGCCAAACCGAACACGGTTTGTGTCCTTTTTAAGGGCATATGCCGCGGCAATAAAGGCCGCAAAGAAAATTTTCTTCGCGGCCACTATTGCGTCTGCGAAGAACCGTCCGGCTGAACTGTTCCGAGTTGTCAGAGGCTTATTAAAACCCACCACTCAGGACGGGTGCCCTGATGACTCGGCGGCTCGCTGCGAAGCTTTTGCTCGGTTCTTCGCAGACAAAGTCGCTTTGATCCGCTCTGGACTGGATACCATATTAACGGCAGTATCTGAGGATGTAACCCGAGCATCTGCTTGTCCGATTTTGATGGATTCTTTTCAATTGGTTCAATCCGAGGATGTGGACAAGGTGCTTGGAGGAATGAGAGCTACCACATGCATCCTAGACCCCTGCCCATCCTGGCTTCTAAAGGAGGCCAGAGGGGGATTGGCCGAGTGGGTGAAGGTGGTGGTTAATGCCTCCCTTCGGGAAGGCAAAATTCCAGCCAGCTTAAAGCAAGCTGTAATAAAACCGCTGTTGAAGAAGCCATCATTGGACCCCACTCAATTCGTCAACTATCGGCCTGTTTCCAATCTCCCCTTCTTGGGCAAAGTCATGGAACGTGTGGTGGCCTCACAACTCCAGGCATTCTTGGTAGACACGGATTATCTAGATCCGGCACAGTCTGGCTTTAGGCCGGGGCATGGTACCGAGACAGCCTTGGTCGCCTTAGTGGATGATCTGCGTCGGGAGCTCGACAGGGGGAGTGTGTCCCTGTTGGTGCTGCTCGACCTCTCAGCGGCCTTCGATACCGTCGACCACGGTATCCTTCTGGGCGCCTCGCGGGGATGGGTCTTGGAGGTACTGTTCTGCAGTGGCTCCGCTCATTCCTCGAGGGTCGGTCTCAGAAGGTGTTACTGGGAGACTCCTGTTCAACCCCACAACCTTTGTCTGTGGGGTTCCTCAGGGTTCAATACTGTCTCCCATGTTGTTTAACATCTACATGAAGCCGCTGGGCGAGATTATCCGGAGTTTCGGAGTGCGATGTCATCTGTACGCAGATGATGTCCAACTCTGTCACTCCTTTCCACCTGCTACTAAGGAGGCTGTCGAGGTCCTGAACCGGTGCTTGGCCGCTGTGACGGTCTGGATGGGGGCGAACAAATTGAAATTGAATCCAGACAAGACAGAGGTACTCCTGGTTAGTCGTAAGGCCGAACAGGGTATAGGTTTACAGCCTGTGTTAGACGGGGTCGCACTCCCCCTGAAGACACAGGTTCGCAGTTTGGGGGTGATCCTGGATTCATCGCTGAGCCTGGAACCCCAGGTTTCGGCGGTGACCAGGGGAGCCTTCGCACAGTTAAAACTTGTGCGCCAACTGCGACCGTACCTTGGGAAGTCTGACTTAGCCACGGTAGTCCACGCTCTGGTTACATCCCGCCTTGATTACTGCAACGCTCTCTACGTGGGGTTGCCTTTGAAGACAGTCCGGAAGCTCCAGTTAGTCCAACGGGCGGCAGCCATGATTCTAACAGGAGCGGGGTGCAGGGAGCATACAACTCCCTTGCTGAACCAGCTCCACTGGCTGCCGATATGCTACCGGGCTCAATTCAAAGTGCTGGCATTGGCCTTTAAAGCCCTAAACGGTTCTGGCCCAACTTATCTATCCGAACGTATCTCAGCCTATCAGCCCACCAGGACCCTAAGATCTTCCGGAGAGTCCCTTCTCTCTATCCCTCCAGCTTCAGAAGTGCGGCTGGCGGGAACGAGAGATAGGGCCTTCTCTGTGGTGGCCCCCCGGCTTTGGAACACCCTCCCTATAGAGGTACGATCAGCCTCTTCGCTGATGGTGTTTAGGAAGAGACTCAAAACATGGCTGTTCAAACAAGCATTCGGCTAATCTGTGGCAATTCGAATATTGATGACTAAGGACAGGAAACATGGACAACGAATTCTGGATTGCGATTTCAACTCGAGATATATGGGATTATTATTGGTGGCCCAATAATTTGTTATTGAATTTGTTATTATATGTGTATATGTTTTTAAATTGTAGATTGTTTTAACTGCTGTAAACCGCAATGAGTCGCCGTTCTAGGCTGAGATATTAGCGGTATACAAGTGTATCAAATAAATAAATAAATAAATAAAATCTTCTAGAAACTACTACTACTACTACTACTACTACTACTACTAGTTGTACCTGGCCATGCATTGCTGTGGCCCAGTATGGCTAAATGGAGAAGAAAGACAAGAGAAAGAGCTGGTTTCTAATATATGTAATTTCATAATGCTTGTGGGTATACAATATTTTTTGTTGTTCCATTGTCTGTGAAATAATAATAATAATAATTGTGTAAATAATAATATTGGACTATATAATCTATATAATAATAATAATACTGGTGTATATAAAATGATAATAACAATGATACTGGTCTATATAATAATGATGAGTGTGTTTTGGGTAAACCCTTTCCTTTTTTTCTATCTATCTATCGATTGATCTATCTATCTATCTCTCCCTTCCTACCATTCAATCCTTCCTTCCTTCTGAGCCTACAGTCTTCCTGGAGGTGCGGATGTGAGGCGGTACTGGGCAAGGCCAGGCAGGACGTGAGGCTACAGGAGCCCAGGGCTTGGACTGGGCCTATCTCCTTGCCTCCCTCCCCTTGGCCTGTGCCCTGCCTTCTCCCCGGCCTGGATTTCCCTACCTGGTGACCAGGCCGCTGATCCCTAATGGCGGCTCTGGCCCTGACAGAGTTGCCTTGTAATGTGTTGCTTGGACATCCAGCAGATGGCGCTGTTTTTGATGCCACACATGTTTTCACCTGTCACAGGTGTGAGATCTATATAGTAATAGGTATGTGAATACATAAAAAAACATTTGCCTGTTCAAATGCTACGTTGTGTCCAAATTTCGTAACAATCGGTGAAGTATTTTAGGAGATTTGAGGTCACTCACAAATGGACATTTACGTTTTTATTTATATAGATTATTATTCAAACAAGCCTGAAGCAACTGTATTTTAGTACATATAATTTGTTCCAAGGCCTAAATACACTGACATCACCAGCTCCTACCTGATCTTGGAAATTAAGCAGTCAGCCCTGCTTGGTGCTTGGAATATAGCTGTATAGATTCTATCCAGAGGAAGGCAATGGCAAACCAGCTGCTGAGGACTCCTTTCTTACAAAAACCCATGGGGGTGCAACAAGTTGACAAGCAACTTGAGGATACACACTATAATTTATTAACTTAAATCCTATTCATTAGTCCTAACTAGAGTAAACCCACTGTTATCAGTTGCTGAGTGGGTGAGTCACAACATGTATACAAAACACAAACAATTCAGAGTGGAATTGTAAACATCAAGGTCAGAGGCAAATCAAATGCAGAAAGTATTAGAAAGGATAATTACATTATTAAAGCTCAGCATTACTAGACTCCTGCTGCTAATATACACATCCTGGTAGTAGGGAAGCCAGTTAATATATCCCAGCTGAGATCCTACACCGAAGTCCATGACTCTGCATGCAAATCTCCAGCTCTCCCACAGTTGCCAAGTCTGGGGAAGGTCGCCTGCTGCCTTTGCTTACTTAGGAATAAGGGAAGGAGAATGGAGGTGATTCAGACCATAGAGAAGTAGCTGGTCTCACCTTGTCATGGGATGTGGGAGAAATGAAGATGCACTGTCAAAAGGCAGCCACCCACCTTTTTCTTTCCATAGAAGCTCAGAGCAGTGAGATTTCATGGTCTGAAACACCTTCCCCTCCTTCTTTTGCCAATCTATAACTGTCAGGTATGGGAGGTTTGGGGATGAAGGCGCAGGTTCGCAGCTTGGGAGTGATCCTGGACTCATTGCTGAGCCTGGAACCCCAGGTCTCAGCAGTGGTTAGGGGAGCTTTTGCACAATTAAAACTTGTGCGCCAGCTGCGCCCGTACCCTGGGAAGTCTGACTTGGCCACGGTGGTACATGCTCTGGTTACATCCCGTATAGACTACTGCAACGCTCTCTACATGGGGTTGCCTCTGAAGACTGCCCGGAAGCTACAACTAGTCCAACGAGCGGCAGCCAGATTACTAACAGGAGCGGGGTACAGGGAGCATACTACTCCTCTGCTGCGTCAGCTTCACTGGCTGCCAATCAGCTTCCGAGTACAATTCAAAGTGCTGGTGTTGACCTATAAATCCCTGAATGGTTCCGGCCCAATTTACCTATCCGAATGGATTCTCCCCTATGAACCATCAAGGTTGTTAAGATCTTCTGGAGGGGCCCTGCTCTTGGTCCCACCTCTTTCGCAATCGCGTTTGGTGGGAACGAGGGACAGGGCCTTCTCGGTGGTGGCCCCTCGGCTCTGGAACTCCCTCCCGATGGAGATTAGATCTCCCTCTTCCCTCCTAACTTTTAGAAAGCTGGTAAAATCATGGCTTTGGGATACTGCATTTGCAGAATGATGATTGAGTCAATAACTACTGACCTACTGGCGGATGGCGATGAATTTGTGATTTCACTCTAATGAACTGCCTTTTTTTGGAATTTGTATGAACTGTATGAATTGTATTTTAATGTATTTTATATTGATGATATATATTTGCTTTATCTTATTGTATTGAATCCTCTGTTGTTAGCCGGCCTGAGTCCCTCTCTGGAGATTGAGAAGACCGAGTTATAAAAACTCTAAATAAATAATAAATGAGGCCTTGTACACCACATCTAAAAAGGCCCTTACATGAATGTCACCAACAGGATGCGAGCAGCAGTATGTTAAGATACTTTTGTTGCATGTGAGAAGAAAGAAGCTGCCATAGCTTCAGTCCATCTACAGCAGATTCTCACTTATCCGACATAATTGGGCCAGCAGAACGTCGGATAAACAGAAATGTCGGATAATACTACTATTACCCATGGTGCTAGACTCCTAGAATACTAACAATAGGGTTTCAAAGGGTTAAGGCAAGGCAACACATTGAGGCTAGAGCAGCCCAGCAGGAAGTGCTCGGATGCAGAAGAGGAGCATGGAAATCTCAAAGAATCATAGAATCAAAGAGTTGGAAGAGACCTCATGGGCCATCCAGTCCAACCCCCTGCCAAGAAGCAGGAATATTGCATTCAAATCACCCGACAGATGGCCATCCAGCCTCTGCTTAAAAGCTTCCAAAGAAGGAGCCTCCACCACACTCCGGGGCAGAGAGTTCCACTGCTGAACGGCTCTCACAGTCAGGAAGTTCTTCCTAATGTTCAGATGGAATCTCCTCTCTTGTAGTTTGAAGCCATTGTTCCGCGTCTGAGAGGGAGGGAGGATGCTTCCGCTTCCGGTCCTACCTCTTTCCCCCCTTTTGTCTCTCCTCCTCGTCGTCTTGCCTTCACTTATTGGGGATGGAGAGAGTTGGGGAGCACTCCTTTAATTGAAGGGGAAATGCTGGAGGAAAGGGGGGGGGTGTAAGATAAGAGCGTTGGATAAGATGGAATGTTGGATAAGCGAAGGTCGGATAATCAAGACTGTAGCTCACTTAGCATGAGTTGACTGGCAGGATTGTAGAAAGCCCTGAAGATGCTAGGAATCGACATGGATTACAATGGGTTACAATTCTTCTCCAAGGTAGTCCTTAGACCAGGCTTGCACAACCTGTTGCCCTCCAGATGTTTGGGACTTCAGCTCCCCGAATTCCCAACCATTGCACAAGCTGGCTAGTGCTTCTGGGAGTTGGAGACCCAAACACCTGGAAGGCTTCAGGTTGTGCAGGTCTGCCTTAAGACAAGGTTGACAGTCATTGTCATCTGAGCACCAAGCTGAAAAATCACAATTGGAAACTGTTGAAAGAACAAATCATTCCTAGATGCGTTTTGGAAGAAGACTCTCAAATGGTCTCTAGAAAGCTTAATTTTCTTTTTGTTTAGTTATGTAAGGCTTGCCTAAAGTAACTGTTTTATTTCACAAACGCATGGTGTTAATTTTGAATACAAGGTTGGTTGAAACATGTTGAATTATTTCTCTTTTTTATGTCATTCTTTCCATTATTTTTGCCTTTAATACTAATTTTTCTGTTCAAGTAATTCTTGCAAGCCCAGAAATGTGTCTCTGTGTTGTGTCGTTTCTCCCCATTTGACCTAAAGCTTCTGCTGAGCGCAGGCGGCATTCGCTTGCCAAGCAACTGGCCCCTTTAGTTGTCAACCTCTATCCTCATTTTATGCCATATGGTTTTATTGGAGAAGATTAAAAAGAAAAGAAAGTGAATGCTACTGACAGGCTTGTCTAAGATGCTTGGGGATCTCAATTAAAACTGAAGGAGTCAAATTTGGAGATGCCAAAACAAAGACAAAATGTTTTAGTCTTCTGCACATTCCTGCAACATGTGCTTTTCTATTTATACCCGGGAACATTTCTTGTTGTTTGCTAAAAAGCCTATCTTGGAGGAAAGCGTGTTTCTTCCTCAACTCTTCCTTCCGCCTTATTTTTGACCTCCAGCCAGAAATATTTGCCATAAAATTATCATGAGTCAATCTGGAGACAGAAACATTTGCAGCAAGGAGGCAAGTTTCAAAAAGTGTGCTGGAGATCCGGGTGCGATTTAATGCAGGGTAAAAAGTATTTGACAATGGAACACACAACCTCCATAAGTTGGGGGATCTTCCATGGCTGATGCTCTTTAAATAGACACAGTATGGCCACCTCTAACATTCATTCATCACAGAATGTTATGCCTTGGTGCAGCTGGCAGGATTTTACTTATCCATTCTCCAAAACAATTCCCCCAGGAACTATTTCTGAGTCTCTCTAGGTTTTCCACTGTGATTCATTGGTATTCTTCAGACTCAAGCATATCACAGAATAGCCCTGGAGGAACTAGAGAAGCCTGTCTAGGTCTCCCAATGATATTTTACGGTAATAATAATAATAATAATAATAATAATAATAATAATAAACTTTATTTATACCCCGCCATCATCTCCCCAACAGGGACTTGGGGCGGCTTACATGAGGCCAAGCCCAGACAACATATTACAGCAAAATAAAACCTAAACATAAGCAACAAGCAATAACATGAAAATTGCATAAAAATATATGAATACAGTAACCATATAACATAGATATGCTTTTCAGGGTAAATATAGTCACAATACAGCAGTGGTTCCCAAACTTTTTTTGACCAGGGACCACTTTGACCAGTAACCACTTGACCAGGGACCACTTTGACCAGGGACCACTCTCTAACATTAGTATCAAAAGGTTTGCGACTCAGTTTTTGGTCAATTTTAGATTTGGTTTGAAGTGCTGATTCAGAAAATTGCATTGGATAGGTCACATAAGCTCCAGTTTCTGATACAGAACATATGCCATTGTCAGCGACAGGGAAAGAGTGGCAGCTGGCACGAAAGAGGAGGAAATAAAATAAAATAATATAAAGAAGAAGGAGGCTCATGGGCCAGATTTTTGTCCTCGAGGCCCACTGGAGGTCTGCGGACTACAGGTTAAAAACCACTGCAATATAGAGTTCACTATTATCTGT
>NW_026844366.1:15170410-15257972 GCF_025583915.1 Anolis sagrei ordinatus | reverse complement strand
TTCGGTCAGCAAGTTCAACCCGCTGCACCATTGGGGATTCCATGGGAACTATAATGCAATATTAAAAAGAGCAAACTGTTTGGGAAGGGCTTTCTAATGAGTCACATAACAAATTATTTTGTTGTTGTAATATATTATTTCTTGGAGGTTGTTCAATTTCCTTCTACAGAAGGCTAGACAGGCTCTCTGCCCGTTCTTCTTATAATGGCAGGTAAAGGCATTCATATTAAAGTAGGATATGACCAGTGAACAGGCTACTGAGGAAGGACCTTTAGATATTGAATGGTGTGTTTCCCCCTTTCCTCCTCTGTATTTAAATGTTCTAAATCTGTTTTAATCCTATGCTCATTTTAATAGTTTATGTCATCGGTTTTCAGTTGGTTTGAACATTTTTATATGTGACTAGTTTTTAGTTGCATGTTGTTTTGATCCATGTTGCTCTGACCAGATACAACAGCAAATCAACTCCAGGGATCCATTATGCCATACTTACTGTTCCCACTAATGGATACAAGAACCCGGCTCCCACGCTGGCTCTGACATCTCTGATGGGCAACACAAATCCAGTCGGGACTCCCTTCCGTTCTGGGTCGTGAGACAGCGACAGGTGGGTTTTCGCCATGCAGATTGGCAGGTTCGCAAATCCCTGAAAGACAAAGAAACAGATACTATAAAAAAAGTACAACATTTGCACAGAGCATCAGCAAAATGTCAGACGACTGTTCCAATTAAAGTTTATTTTGTGTCTAACATTCCTTGCATCAAACATCAATTCTAATACTAATTGATTCACCCACTTTCTCTGTCAGTCATATATACATTCCCTTCTTTTTCACCTAGTCAAAAATGGGAAATTTAAAAATAGGTCCCAGAAAACCTACACACATGGAAAGATACCTACATAAAAACTCCAACCATCACCCAAGTCAAAAAAAGAAGAACAATTAAAGCCCTGGCAGACCGTGCAAAAAGGATCTGAGAAGCCCACCTCCTCCAAGTGAACCGAACCACCTCAACTGGGCTCTACAGGCCAATGGAGACCCCACCTCAGACATCAGAAGAGCTGCAAGACCGAGAACAAGCCACGAGAGTCAAGACAAAGATCCACCTAGAGGAAACGTCTTCTTACCATACTATCAAGGGAACCACTGACTGCATAGGGATGCTGATGAAGAAACACAACCTACAAACTCTCTACAGACCCACTAAGAAAATCCAACAAATGCTACATTTAGCAAAGGACAAGAGGGATCCTCTCACCTCTGAAGGAGTCTACTGTCTACATAGGGATCACCAAATGCAGCATTGCCCAAACACGAATCAAGGAACATGAAAGGCACTGCAGACTACTTCAACCAGAGAATTCAGCCATAGCAGAACACCTGATGAACCAACCTGGACACAGCATTTTATTTGAGAACACAGAAATGCTAGACCACTCTCACAACCATCACAACAAGACAACACAGAGAAGCCATTGAAATCCACAAGCATGTGGACAATTTCAACAAAAAGGAGGAAACCATGAAAATGAACAAAATCTGGCTACCAGTATTTAAAAAACTCCAAAATCAGGACAGTAAATAAAGAACAACACTAAAAAACAAAGGAATTCCAGACAGGAAACAATCAGGGCCAGCAAAAACACCTCCGAACAAAGGAAGCTGTGGAATCATACATGGGTCTATTTTTCCCATAATTATATGCAGAATAAGTCTCTCCAGAACTTTGTAAAGATGGACAACAAGGAGATTGGTCTATAGCTTTTTGGATCATTTTCCTTGGTTACTGAAACAGCAATTTATTGATGATGGAAAGCAATGCTCAGAGAAAATCGATACTGGGCTAGATAAACCAACAATCTGATTCAATACAAAGCAGCTTCCTATAGTTCCTCATCATCAGACTGTTTCAGAGACAGATGAAGCCAAAGAGGAACACAAAGTGACAAAGGAAGTATGTCCTTTTCTTAAACGAAACCAAGTTTTCTGACCCATTTCCTTTCCAAAAAGGAATAATTCCCAAACCAGCTTTTTTGCAATGATGCCCAACTCAGTTTTTTGGGAATGCAAGATCAGAAATTGGCATTCCCACAACTTATTGGCTGAAGGCATAAGAGTCCAGACTTGCAAGGATATTTGGCAGCATACCTGCTTGTTGTACTGGATGATTTTCTGCTCTGCTTCTGGCATCAGCTCAATATCATCTGCTCCATAAATCTTCTGCGCAATAATCCTAATCTTGTCTATGATGGGCAACTGGAAAAAGGGGAAAAAAAAGAAATGCATAGATTTCAGTCCTGCTTCTACAGAATGAGGCACAGTGACAATTAGAAATATCAACAACTGAAAACAATGTATTCAGGAAAGGGGATTCCACCTGAATATGAGGAAGAACTTCCTAACTGTGAGAGCTGTTCAACAGTGGAACTCTCTGCCAATTGCGACATTCACATTTGCCTCAAGCAGACGAGAGTTCTTTCTCCCACCCTGGACATTTCACAGATATATCAACCTCATTTGCCTAGTTTCCAATAGGAAACTAGGCAAGGATGCCTGCTATAGGTGTGGGTGAAACGTCAGGAGAGAATGCTTCTGGAACACGGCTATACAGCCTGGAAAACTCACAGCAACCCACTTACATTTATTACTTGAAAGTAATTGTATACACAACATTTCAACAATGTTGTGTACAAAACAAAGTTTGTAAACACTGAATCTTTGTTCTGACCAACGTGTCACTATCTCAACCACTCACATGGACAATTGTGGATTTTGGAGTATTTCAGATTTCAGAACTCCAGACAAAGAATGCAGGTTTTCATTAAGAGTGAGCAATAATCTCTTTATTTTCTGTGGAGGCATCATTCTCTTGGAGCTAATCTGCCAAGGCCTCTCATGCCAGCATTGTTGCTGAAATTACAAGTGGGCAAAGGACAGAAGTATGTAGGTCAGTGTCCACTCTTTTCCTTTTCTCTTTTCCCCTTCCTCCCAATCCGGCAAATTGCTGAGGAAGAGATACATCGCTCTTGCAGAAGCCCAAATGGTTTGCTCACAGAATTAGGAATTAGGCCAAAAACTGCGTGACATTAGCTTTTGGGCCACATGGAACCCAGGGCCAATCATATCCTACCAATGCTTTAAATAGTCTATAGGGATTATCTTGCAAGAAGCAGTGACACAGATTCCAAATCAATGGAGATCTGAAAAGAGTTCCTATTCCACTGTGAATACACAAAGTGTGTGGCTGTGTGCATATGTATATGTTTTTGTTTTGATTGCATGAAAACAACTTTAAACAGAAGCAAACCAGAAGAACCAAATTGCATCACTATAGCAGTTTTTCAAACCATGTTACTTCCCATTGGTTTGAACACACCAATTGGATTGTGAGCGTTTGGAAGAAATAATTGTACATCTTTCCAAGGACATTTGCTAGTTTAAGGACATAGACACTTGAATTAGATTGCTCCAAAGAGAGAAAGAAAACATGAACATCTTGATCAGTTTGTGGTGGAAAAAGGAAGCGCATTTGTGTAGCCTAGGATTGTGAACTTTGAGCCCTTAACCTGGCCTTCAACCTGGCATCCTGGAGATATGATAGACTACAATTGGAAATTGTAGTCAAATTGTTGGAGTACAATTCCCAATCTGTTAGGGGTTTACCTAACAGACTGGGAATTGTATCCAAACCCACCTGGAAGGCACCAGGTATGAAAAGGTTGCTCTAATCCAGCATTTCTCAACCTGAGGGTCGAGATTCCTGGGGGGTTTGTGAGGAGGGTGTCAGAAGGGTCACCAAAGACCACCAGAAAACACAGTATTTTCTGTTGCTCATGCAGGTTCTGTGTGGGAAGTTTGACCCAATTCTATCATTGGTGAGGTTCAGAATGCTCTTTTATTGTAGGTGAACTATAAATCCCAGCAACTACAACTCCCAAGTGTCAAGGTCTATTTTCCCCAAACTCCAACAGTGTTCTCTTTTGGGCACATTGAATATTTGTGCCAAGTTCAGTCCAGATCCATCATCGTTTGAGTCCACAGTGCTCTCTGGATGTAGGTGAACTACAACTCTAAAACTCTAGGTCAATGCCCACCAAACCCTTCCAGTATTTTCTGTTGGTCATGGGAGTTCTGTGCCAAGTTTGGTTCAATTCCATCATTGGTGGAGTTCAGAATGCTCTTGATTGTAGGTGAACTATAAATCCCAGCAACTACAACTCCCAAATGTCAATATTCTATTTTTCCCAAACTCCACCAGTGTCCACATTTGGGCATATTGAGTATTCTGGTAGAGTTTGGTCCAGATCCATCATTGTTTGAGTCCACAGTGCTCTCTGGATGTAGATGAACTACAACTCCAAAACTCAAGGTCAATGCCCCCAAACCCTTCCAGTATTTTCTGTTGGTCATGGGAGTTCTGTGTGCCAAGTTTGGTTCAATTCCATCGTTGGTGGATTTCAGAATGCTCTTTGATTGTAGGTGAACTATAAATCCCAGCAACTACAACTCCCAAATGACAAAATCAAAGCCCCTCCAACCCCACCAGTATTCAAATTTGGGCATATCGGGTATTTGTGCCAAATTTGGTCCAGTGAATGAAAATACCATCCTGCATATCAGAAGTTTACATTACGATTCATAACAGTAGCAAAATTAGAGTTATGAAGTAGCAACAGATATAATTTTATGGTTGAGGGTCACCACAACATGAGGAACTGTATTAAGGGGTCGTGCATTAGGAAGGTTGAGAAACACTGCTCTAATCAGTCTCCCATGATGCTGCTCTGGCATTGGAACTCAACATTCAAGGCTTTTCTTTAAGCCTGTGTGCAAAGAGCTCTGACCATGGTAGCTTTTGTGGTGCCTTCTCTTCGATCTGTCTTTCTGGTAGCAGACAAAGACATTTCTTGGGTCAATTATCTAATTTTAATTGGAGTTGTTTTTTGAAAAGTAGTGCTAGCTTATTTTCTAACTGTTTGTGTTTTACTTCTTCTGCCATGCCTTTGTTTACTTCTTGGTTTGCTTATTAACCAATTTTTTCTTCTGTTTTACAATTCCGGAGTCCATTCTCAAGGGGACGATATAAATCCCTAACTTACCTTTTTCTCTTCACCCTGTTTTCTGCAATGGTCAGCCAGCACTCTGTGACTATTGAAGCCTTGCACAGTCGCACAGGCTTGGCTGGCCTTCTACACACAAATCCAAGTTTCAGGAAGAATAATTGGCTATTTTTGCTCCCTAGGCTAAAAGAGCCTTAAAAATAGCTATCATGCTCACCAGAGGCTTCTGAAAGCACAGCTGATCTTTTCCACCCCAATTTGTTTCAGCAGGTACAAGACCCACTTGAAGTCCACAGAAATCCCATGTATCAGTTAGTCATCCCTAGTATATAGTGTCACAGCCGGTATGTTTCTAAACCCTCATGTTCCCCCGCTTTTCTTTACCACAAACCTTGTGTTTCCCATCCCTTAGCCATACTCAAAATCACTAGCAACTCATCGTAAAGAGCTAACCACTATGAATCTGGCCACAGAAAGCCCTAGATTGGAAATATTATGAACTTACAAGCGGCCAAACCCAAAGGGTGCTCACCAATGGTTCCTCTTCATCCTGGAAAGAAGTGATTAGTAGAGTGCCACAGGATTCACACATCATAGAATCATAGAGTTGGAAGAGACTTCATGGGCCATCCAGTCCAACCCCTTGCTAAGTAGCAGGAAAATTGCATTCAAAGCACCCCCGACAGATGGCCATCCAGCCTCTGTTTAAAGGCCTCCAAAGAAGGAACCTCCACCATAAGTCTTTATCAATGACTTGGATGAAGGTTTAGAGCAGTGGTTCTCAACCTGTGGGTCCCCAGATGTTTTGGCCTGCAACTCCCAGAAATCGTAACAGCTGGTAAACTGGCTGGGAATACTGGGAGTTGTAGTCCAAAACACCTGGGGACCCACAGGTTGAGAGGTTTAGAGGGTGTGATTATCAAGTTTGCAGATGACACTAAATTAGGCGGGATAGCTAATACTGCAGAGGACCGGATCAGAATTCAAAATGACCGTAACAGATTAGAGAGCTGCTTGGCCAAAACTAGCAAAATGAATGTCAACAAGAACAAATGTAAGATTGATGTATTGTCGAAGGCTTTCATGGCCAGAATCACTGGGTTGTTGTAGATTTTTTCAGGCTATATGGCCATGTTCTAGAGGCATTCTCTCCTGACGTTTCGCCTGCATCTATGGCAAGCATCATCAGAGGTAGTGAGATGACCTCTGAGGATGCTTGCCATTACCTCTGAGGATGCTTGCCATAGATGCAGGCGAAACGTCAGGAGAGAATGCCTCTAGAACATGGCCATATAACCCAAAAAATCTACAACAACCCAAATGTAAGATCCTCCACTTAGGCAGAAAAAAATGAAATGCAAAGATACAGAATGGGGGATGCCTGGCTTGACAACAGTCGATGTGAGAATGATCTTGGGAGTCTTCATGGACAACAAATTGAACATGAGCCAATAGTGTAATGCAGCAGCTAAAAAGGCCAGTGGGATTTTGGGCTGCATCAAAAGACGTCTAGTTCCAGGATCAAAGGAAGTCATGGTGCCTTTGTATTCTGCTTTGGTGAGACCTCACCTGGAATACTGTGTCCAGTTCTGGGCATCACAGTTCAAAAGAGATACTGACAAGCTGGAAGGTGTCCAGAAGAGGGCAACTAAAATGATCGAAAGTCTGGAGACAATGAATCACTATGAGGAGCGTCTTAAAGAAATTGGGATGTTTATCCTGCAGAAGAGAAGGTTGAAAGGAGACACGATAGCCATGTGTAAATATGTGAAAGGGTGTCCTGAGGAGGAAGGAGCAGGCTTGTTTTCTTCTGTCCTTGAAACTAGGAGACATGTTTTTTTTTTCTGTGACAGGAGTGACTTGAGAAACTTGAGTGGCTTCTGATGTGAAAGAAATGGCCATCTGCAAGGACGTTGCCCAGGGGATGCCTGGATGTTTTGATGTTTTACCATCCTTGTGGAAGGCTTCTCTCAGGTCCCTGCATGGGGTGCTGGAGCTGACAGAAGGAGCTCACCTGTGCTCTCACCGGATTCGAACCTGCAACTTATCGGTCTTCAGTCCTGCCGGCACAAGGGTTTAACCCACTGCACCAGGGGGGTTCAAATTATAGGAAAGGAGATCCCACCTGAACATTAGGAAGAACTAATGGGCCATTCAACAGTGGAACTCTCTGCCTCAAGGTGTGGTGGAAGCTCCTTCCTTGGAAACTTTTAAACAGAGGCTGGATGGCCATCTGTCAGGGATGGTTTGATTGTGCTTTTCTTGCATGGCAGGGAGTTGGACTAGATGGCCCATGTGGTCTCTTCCAACTCTATAATTCTGTTATTCTATGCACAGTACCCTTTCCTCAAAGAGTAAAAATAAAGTTTTTTCTTTGTGTTGTCACATAACCTGAAGAGGAGGAGTCACACCAGTTTCAATTCAGATCCTTACCTCCACATTATACAGGAACCTGAAACTGCTTGGCACCTGCGATGCTCTTCTTACGGCTTCGGCCAGGGCCACGGCTCCCTTCCCGCCTTCAGCCCAGTGGGTACATTTCACGGCATCAAAGGCACCGGCTTCTTTAGCCAGGCGGCTGACCAGCTGTAGTTCTGCTTCAGTATCAGATCTGTGGAGAAACCCAGTGACAAAATTGGTGCAAAAAATGGGTTAAGTTTGGGTTTGAAATCTAATGGATAGTTGGTTGACCTATTGAATCAGCTACTGAGTGATACATCAAAACTAATGTGAATGTAAATGATTTGTTAGGTCAGGAGCACCCGGTGGCGCAATGGGTTAATTTATTTATTTTATTTATTTACAACATTTCTACCCCGCCCTTCTCAACCACCAAGGGGGGACTCAGAGAGGCTAACATTGGCAAGAATTCGATGCCATAACATCAATATAACAACAATATAAAATCATAAACATGCAATAGATTAAAAGCAATAACATTAATTATAGTCACAAAGCTGTTTCTATTATCATAACAATCATGGTCCAATTCAGTGTCCAAAGTGCCGCTGTGCCTGCTGGCCAAAAGCCTGGTTCAAAAACCACGATTTCAATTTTTTCAAAAAGGAAAGGAGGGAGGACGCCAATCCTCCCTTCTTTCTACCCCGCTGGGGAGTGAATTCCACAAGCGGGGGGTCACCACCGAGAAGACCGTGTCTCCCGTCCCCACCAGACACGTTTGCGAGGCCAGCGGGACCAAGAGCAGGGCCTCCCCGGTGGATAAACACTTGTGTTAAACATTTGTGCTGGCATGACTGAAGACTGACAGGTCGGAGTTTTGAATCCAAGGAGACTATGGATGAGCTCCCTCTGTCAGCTCCAGCTCCCCATGCAGGGACATGAGAAAAGCCTCCCACAAGGATGGTAAAACATCAAAACATCTGGGCAACATCCTTGCAGACAGTCAATTCTCTCACACCACAAGCGACTTGCGGTTTCTCAAGTCGCCCATGACACGAAAAATAAAATTTTTTGGTCTACTCTACTTGAATGGAGTCTGGCCTTGGGCTTTGTTGTGTGCCTTCAAGTCCTTTCTGACCAATGAATGGCATGTGGTGGAGGCTCCTTCTTTGGTGGCCATCTGTTAGGGGTGCTTTGCTTGTGCTTTTCCTGCACAGCAAAGGGTTGGAATGGATGGCCCTTGTGGTCCCTTCCATCTCTATTCTAGAATAGACCCTAATGAATTAACCATATTGCAGGATCTTCTCAGTAAGGCCTATTTTGAGTGAGTTGCCCATGCCTTCTCCTGAGGCTGAGAAAATGTGACTTTCCCAAGTGGGTCTCCATGGTCAGAGGAAAGTTGAACCCCAGATTCTGGGGTCTAGTCCAGTGCTCAAGCACTACATTGTCTGACTCAGCCTTGGACTACAACTCCCAAAATCAAAAGGTCTTGGAACTTGGAGTCCACATAGCAACTTTTTCAAGTGAAGACCAAGACAGCATAAGCAAAAAATAGCAAAAGCACTACGAACGTTTCTCCCCACAACCATTAATTCAGGCATGGGCAAACTTGGACCATCCAGATGTTTTGGACTTCAACTCCCACAATTCCTAACAGCCTCAGGACCTTTCCTTTTCCCCCTCAGCCGCTTAAAGGAAGGGTCCTGAGGCTGTTAGGAATTGTGGGAGTTGAAGTCCAAAACACCTGGAGGGCCCAAGTTTGCCCATGCTTGATCTAATTAATATTTACTATTTACTGAGAACTCTTACAGCTTTGATACACTCTTTTAAAAGTGGGGAAAACAATCTTCTGTAAGAAATCACTTTCTTTTCCCCTGGTATTTAGCAAGAAAATGTGTCTTTTGGTAGTGAGCAAGACTGCAGAATTTATTTATTTGTTTTTATTTATTTATTTATAAAGACATTTACGTGCTGCCTCTGAGCACCTCCTACATAAGTGCCACATTACATAAGTGGCTTAAAACAATAACGCAAAATACAAGAAAGGAAAATGAAACCGTAGAAACAAACAAAAGATAGCACAATTAACGCACAAATAAAACCCACTGAAAACCTGGCAGAATGTGTATTGTTTTCACTACCCCACATAAGACAGAAACCATTAGAAGGTACGAACTATGGTGAGCATATAATGATTGAAATTACAGGTGATTACGTTGCAAAATTGAAGGAAAAGTTGATAAGGAGAAGATCTGGTAATGACCCACGAATGGAACCCTGAAGAAGTAGACAGAAGGCCTGATTCTTGCAGCCCAGGAGCAAGCCATCAGAACCAATGCAATTAAGGCCAGGATTGAAAAATCAGCTGATGACCCAAAAATTGTGCAAGGAAGCTGATGAAAGTATTGATCATATCCTTAACTGCTGCAAGAAAATTGCACAGATGGACTATGAACAGAAGCACAACTCTGTGGCCCAAATGATTTATTGGAACTTATGTCACAAGTACCACCTGCCAGTAGTAAAGAACTGGTGGGATCATAAACCTGCAAAGGTAGTGGAAAATGAACACGCAAAAATACTGTGGGACTTTTGAATCCAGACTGACAAAGTTTTGGAACACAATACACCAGACATCACGTTTGTGGAAAAGGAAAAAGTTTGGATTATTGATGTCACCATACTGGGTGACAGTTGCATTGAGGAAAAACAAAGGGAAAAACTCAGCCATTATCAGGACCTCAAAATCGAACTGCAAAGGCTCTGGCATAAACTGGTACAGGTGGTCCCAGTTGTAATCGGTACACTGGGTGCTGTGCCAAAAGATCTCAGTCGGCATTTGGAAACAATAAACATAGACAAAATCATGATCTGTCAACTGCAAAAAGGCCGCCTTACTTGGATCTGCGCACATCATCCAAAAATACATCATACAGTCCTAGACGCTTGGGAAGTGTTCGACTTGAGATTTTGTGATACGAAATCCAGCATATAGATCTCATTCGCTGTGATATACTGTGTTTTTGTGTCAGAATAATAATAATAATAATAATAATAATAATAATAATCTTTTATTTCTATCCCACCACCATCTCCCAGAGAGATTTGGGGCGGGTCACAGAACACTCAAGGTGTGATATGCAAAATACAATAACCACAAAACAAAACAGAGACAATAAAAAGTCAAGAAAACATCATAAATTCATAGTACCTCCTGGAAAAACAATAAAATACAGCAATTGCTGTAGATAAAACAGCAGTATTTGATCTCAGGATTGTAAATGCTAATAAAGAATCTAAAGGTCCTCCTATGTATTATTAGAGAGTCTAAACATGGTTGAAGGCTTATCATTATGTTCATTTAAATTTGCTATTACTATTTGATACACAACAAGATTAGTACACAGCAAACAAGATCATTACGCTGGCTTTTGTTTTCAATCATACGTTTAATACTTCCCAAGTGTCCAGGACTGTGTGATGTATCGGCAAATAAGGCATGCAGATCCGAGTAATAATATTATCATTAATAGTATTATTTATTGTGTGATTAATATGAAGTTGGCTGCATAATTTATTTATCATATGCTTTTCTGCAAAGTTAGCGGAAAATATGGGAGGGTTGCAAATAGAAAGCAACATCTAGATCACCTGGAAAATTCTGTTTGAGGCAAATGATTGCACAAATATAAAAACTATATCTGGAAGCATTTTTTGTTGCAGGTTATTTTTATGTGTTCTCTGGCTAACTCTCCTAAGCATCTGAAAGGGCAGCATAAACATTTAGAAGGATTTTAAACAAAAGAAGCTATCTGTAAAGAGAGGCAGATATAAAAAAGCTATACTCATTTATATAATATCCAGCCTTTCCCCCAGGTTTAGGCTATAAAGTTTTGCAGCATATTTAAAAACAATATTATGTATAAATATATAATGTTACACCATTTTCAAGCAGCCATTTAAACATTTTAAAATGCTATCCTAATAAATGAAATAAAATATAAAACTTTAGAAGTCCAGCATGCCCTTTAACATCCAATTGGATAATAAATATCTACCTGACTAAAAAGGTATATGTAATTTACTTCCAGCAGGTGTATACATATGATAAGACATTCCCAATCATGTTGAGTTCCAGGGTCAGAGAAGCAGATGGTGAAAACAGAAGAATGGCCTGCCTCAGGGGAGCATGCTTGCTCTGTCAGTGTTTAACATTTACACAAATGATCAGCCACTGTCAGAAGGGACAGAGGGTTTCATCTATGCTGATGATCATGCCATCACCACTCAAGCAGGGAGCTTTGAAATGGTTGAACAGAAGCTCTCCGAAGCTTTGGGTGCTCTTATTGCCCATTACAGGGAAAACCAGCTGATTCCTAATATATTTAAAACACAGACGTGTCTTTTTCAACTTAAGAAAAGACAAGCATCTCAAGCTCTAAGGATTACCTCGGAAGGAATCCCATTGGAGCATTGCAACACACAAAAATATCTGGGAGTTACTCAGGACTGTGCTCTGACTTACAAAAAGCATTGCTTGACTATCAAGCAAAAGGTGGGTGATAGAAGCAATATCATACAAAAGCTGACTGGCACAACCTGGGGGTCACAACCAGATACAGCAAAGACATCTGCCCTTGCACTTTGCTACTCTGCTGCTGAATACACATGCCCAGTATGGAATATATCTTACCATGTTAAAAAAGTGGATTTGACTCTTAATGAGACATGCCGCATTATCACAGGATGTTTACGCCTCACACCACTGAAGAAATTACACTGTTTAGCTGGTATTGTACCACCTGACATTTGTTGGGAACTAGGAGCCTGTAATGAAAGGAGCAAGGCAGTGACATCTCCGGCCCACCCTCTGTTCAGATATCAGCCAGCATGCCAACAATTTAAATCAAGAAACAGCTTTTTAAGATCTTTTTTTGAGATACTTGCAGGAAGATCTCAGCAAGCAAGAGTCCAAAAGTGGCAGGCTAAAACCCTGCACCTCAATGAGTGGCTGAGACCAGATGAGAAACTCGCTCCTGGGCACACAGAAGACTGGGTGACTTGGAAGGCACTGTGCTCTGGCACTATGAGATGCAGGGCCAATCTTCAGAAATTGGGCTATAAAGTGGAGTCCGTGACATGTGAGTCTGGAGACGACCACCTACTACAATGCAACCTGACCCCTGCCACATGCACGATGGAAGACCTTTTTACAGCGACACCAGAAGCACTCCAAGTAGCTAGCTTCTGATTAAAGGCAATTGAACATAATTCCAAGTTTTAAACTTTGTGCTTTTTTATACATTATAACTCAATTATAATGAGTTATTTGCCTCTAACACGATAAATAAATATTCCCTATCATAAGGCATTCCAAATGAATTGAAAAAGTTCTTTCGAGGCACTCACTTAAATATTCAGGAAGCCCTGTTGATCTTGCTTGAGCTATCAAGTCTCCTTTGAAATTCTGACGTATACTTTTTCAAGAAATTGCCCCAAATACTTTTTGCTTGTGTTCATCTAGAACGGCATTGCAGTCTGTACTACTTTATTCCAGTCAATTATATGATCAATATGCATTCAAGTAATTACCTAACTACCTTATTGAAATTCTTAGTAGAACTGATTATCTAATTGATTCTTCTGTTATAATGTAGAGGCTGGTAAATAGCCAATAATGCCCATTCCCAGGAGGAAATTTGCTCAATTGTGCTTCTAGATTTAGCTTGTCCAATATCTATACAGGAAATAGAAATGTTACTAACAGTACTCCTAAGTGTTTGTTCCTCTCTACATGCACAAAAGTAGCATATAGGAAAGGACACCATACAATATAGGCGTGGACCAGAGATAATGTTTCCTAACTACATTAGAAGCACTTATTGGGTTTACTGCAGGCTTCTCCAAGCTGCAGTCCACGGGCCACATGTGGTCCAGGAGGCCTATGAATGCGGCCTAATACAAAATCGTAAACATATTTAAAACATTATGAGATTTTTTTTGGGTAATTCGATTGTGCTATTCTTGAGTGCTAATTTTGTGGACAACAACAGAATGGAATAGTGTATTGTCGAAGGCTTTTATGGCTGGAATCACTCAGTTCTTGTGGGTTTTTTCGGGCTATATGGCCATGTTCTAGAGGCATTTCTCCTGACGTTTCGCCTGCATCTATGGCAAGCATCCTCAGAGGTGAGGTCTGCTGGAACTGGGAAAAAGGGGTTTATATATACAGAATAATCAGAGTATAATAATAATAATAATGTTGCATCTACAAAGATTTTTATGTAGCCATAATTCATAATATAATTGTAAACATTTCAGCTAGAAGGCCTGCTCGACAATTTTAAAAGACCTGCCGAATGGAGTGGCATAGAATTAGTATTATTAAGTGATGACTTTCTTACCAAACAGGCACAGAGAAGAGATGTAGTAGTCATGGGCGATTTCAACTATCCCGATATTTGCTGGAAAACAAACTTGGCCAAGAGTACAAAGTCCAACAAATTCCTTGCTTGCCTTGCAGACAATTTAATGGTCCAGAAGGTAGAAGAAGCAACAAGGGGACTGGCTACTCTTGATCTCATCCTAACAAATGCGGAGGACCTGATTGATGCGGTTGAAGTGGTAGGATCCTTAGGGGCAAGTGACCATGTTCTCCTGCAATTTGAGATACAAAGGAAGGCCGAGACTAAGACAAATCAAACCCGCATTTTGGACTTTAGGAGAGCTGATTTCCAAAAAATGAAGGAAACACTGAGCAGCATTCCGTGGACACAGATACTAAAAGACAAGGGAGTTACGGATGGATGGGAGTTTCTCAAGAGTGAAATACTCAAGGCGCAGTTGCAAACTGTGCCAACAAAAAGAAAAATAGGACAAGTGCAAAGAAGCCAGAATGGATGTCCAAAGAACTTCTAACTGTGCTGAGACACAAAAGAGACATGCACAAGAAGTGGAAAAAGCGAGAAATCACCAAAGAAGAATTCAAACAAATAGCCAACACCTGTAGGGAAAAGGTCCGCAAGGCTAAAGCACAAAACGAGCTCAGGCTTGCCAGGGACATTAAAAACAATAAAAAGGGATTCTTTTCTTATGTCAGTAGAAAAAGGAAAAACAAGGAGGCGATAGGGCCTCTTCGAGGAGAAGATGGGGCAATGCTGACAGGGGATAGGGAAAAGGCAGAACTACTTAATACCTTCTTTGCCTCAGTCTTCTCACAAAAAGAAAGTCATCTTCAACCTCAGCAAGACAGAGTGGATGAGGGATTTGAGGACATCCAACCCCAAATTGTGAAACAAGTCATACAGGAATACCTGGCCGCTCTAAATGAGTTCAAGTCCCCAGGGCCAGATCAACTTCGTCCAAGAGTATTGAAAGAACTATAACGGAAGGCATTTAGGAACCACTGGCACCCAAGAGTATTGAAGGAACTAGCGGAAGTCATTTTGGGACCATTAGCAATCATCTTTGAGAGTTCTTGGAGAACAGGAGAAGTTCCAGCAGATTGGAGGAGGGCCAATGTGGTCCCAATCTTCAAGAAGGGAAACAAGGACGACCCAAACAACTACCGTCAGCCTCACATCGATACCAGGCAAGATTCTGGAAAAGATTGTTAAGGAAGCGGTCTGCAAACGCTTAGAAACAAATGCGGCCATTGCTAATAGTCAACATTGATTCATCAAAAACAAGTCATGCCAGACTAATCTGATCTCTTTCTTCGATAGAGCTACAAGCTGGGTAGATGCGGGGAATGCTGTGGATGTAGCATACCTGGATTTCAGTAAGGCCTTTGACAAGGTCCCCCATGACCTTCTGGCAAGGAAACTAGTCCAATGTGGGCTAGGCAAAACTACGGTGAGGTGGATCTGTAATTGGTTAAGTGGACGAACCCAGAGGGTGCTCACCAATGCTTCCTCTTCATCTTGGAAAGAAGTGACAAGTGGGGTGCCGCAGGGTTCCGTCCTGGGCCCGGTCCTGTTCAACATCTTTATTAATGACTTAGATGAAGGGTTAGAAGGCAGGATCATCAAGTTTGCAGACGACACCAAATTGGGAGGAATAGCCAAGACTCCAGAGGACAGGAGCAGGATTCAAAACGATCTTGACAGATTAGAGAGATGGGCCAAAGCTAACAAAATGAAGTTCAACAGTGACAAATGCAAGATACTCCACTTTGGCAGGAAAAACGAAATGCAAAGATACAGAATGGGGGACGCCTGGCTTGAGAGCAGTACATGTGAAAAAGATCTTGGAGTCCTCGTGGACAACAAGTTAAACATGAGCCAACAATGTGATGTGGCGGCAAAAAAAGCCAATGGGATTTTGGCCTGCATCAATAGGAGCATAGTGTCTAGATCTAGGAAGTAATGCTACCCCTCTATTCTGCTTTGGTTAGACACCTGGAATATTGTGTCCAATTCTGGGCACCACAATTCAAGAGAGATATTGACAAGCTGGAATGTGTCCAGAGGAGGGCGACTAAAATGATCAAGGGTCTGGAGAACAAGCCCTATGAGGAGCGGCTTAAGGAGCTGGGCATGTTTAGCCTGAAGAAGAGAAGGCTGAGAGGAGATATGATAGCCATGTATAAATATGTGAGGGGAAGCCACAGGAAGAGGAGGGAGCAAGCTTGTTTTCTGCTTCCCTGGAGACTAGGACGCAAGGGAACAATGGCTTCAAACTACAAGAGAGGAGATTCCATCTGAACATGAGGAAGAACTTCCTGACTGTGAGAGCCGTTCAGCAGTGGAACTCTCTGCCTGGAGTGTGGTGGAGGCTCCTTCTTTGGAAGCTTTTAAACAGAGGCTGGATGGCCATCTCAGGGGTGATTTGAATGCAATATTCCTGCTTCTTGGCAGGGGGTTGGACTGGATGGCCCATGAGGTCTCTTCCAACTCTAGGATTCTATGATTTTATGATTTTGCTTTTTTAGAAAATTAAGCAGGGATTTTTTTTTGCTTATCAATTACACTATGTAACACAATATTTGTTCCTGAATTATGTCATTTTCTAATTGGTTGTATCATAAAAATAAGGGGAAAGTTTAATAAACTGCAAAAAAAATTGTTGTGGTTTGTGCAATGAAAGGTTAAAAATGGCATATTTGTGGTGGAATGAAAATCATGCGTAGCTCACGTCTTTACCATTCCACACACTATCTTGCAAGAGAAAAGATATGCCATGCAGATGATCAGTAAAGAATAAGCTGTTTACTCTTTGTTATGCAAAGTAACATATATACAGTCATGTGAACAGTTGCACTGACTCACACAATGCCCTTTGAGAGAGATTCAAATGATCATTTGTGTCCATGTGAAAGGTCTTCTTCCAGCAGCCCAGAAGCAAAAAATATACTAACTTGTCTTGGCAAACTTGCACAGAAAACCAAAACATGTGGCCACAGTGGTCCATGCTCTTGTTACACCCCGAATAGATTACTGCATAGTTACAAAAATAATCTCAGCGAATTGTGGACATTTGGAGGCAGTTTTGGACCTTTGGAGGCCCCATTTGTCTAAGTCGGTATCAAACATAATAGACATTGAAAGAAAAATGTGGGAAGAAGCTCCAAGATGCCGTAAAACATAAATCTAGCCTTTCATGCTGAAAGCAGGAGACGCAGAGGGACGTTTAATTTTGACTCTGTTAATGCTCGCTGCAACCCATTAAGCACTTAATCTTCATGACATCCTGCTATCACCTCCCTCGTTCGGCTGGCAAGCATGAAAAAGCGCTGCTTGATTAACCAAGGCATTCTGTCTTCCTTCAAGGTTAAAAACTAGAAGATGGGCCAAGAAGGCCGAGAGCTGTTGCAACACATCTCTCGCTTACAATTCTGTGCAGATCAGGGCAACATCAAGTAGCCGCATCATTACATTTCGACAGGAACATAAGAAAAAAACACATGCTGGAGGATTCACAGATGGTATGGTAGGAGGTGGAGGACGATGCTCACAAGAAGATTAGCACGTGAATGGCTTGCCACATTTCAAGCAACTACCTTCTCAGCTACTTGCACATGTAAACCCGACTTTTGAAGGTTTCAGTGTCTGCAGTGTGTGTGTGTGTGGCTTGTCTCCATGTGCCTTCCCTGTTGACTTATGGTGACCCCATGAATTTCATAGGGTTTCCTTAGAGAAGAAGGACTCAAAGGTAGTTTGTCATGGTGACCCTATGAGTGAGAACCACACAAGAGCTCTGGCCAGCAATTAGCTGGGGTTCAGGTTTAACAAACTCAAGGCAATGTATTGTCGAAGGCTTCCATGGCTGGAATCACTGGGTTGTTGTAGGTTTTTTCAGGCTATATGGCCATGGTCTAGAGGCATTCTCTCCTGACGTTTCACCTGCATCACCTGCACCTGCATAGATGCAGGCGAAACGTCAGGAGAGAATGTCTCTAGACCATGGCCATATAGCCCAAAAAAACCTACAACAACTCAAGGCAATGGCTCCCTTGATGGGGTCTCCTTTTCCCTGCTGCTTTCCACATTATGAAGCATTAGCTTCCTTTTCAATAAGCCTTGAAAGCCTTACTTAATAGGAAAATACACTCAGCAGTTGTATATTAGAGTGCTTTTGAGGAGCTGATGTGCTTCATGTCATCTAGCTGTAATCCTTACAATAACTCTTTTGAGCCTTGCTCAAAACCTTGGAAAACAATAGTTTCCTACTGATGCCGAACACAAGGATCCCTGCCTTCAAATTGATCTGACAACAGCTGGTTGCAGCAGGGAGTTCCACAGGCTCAAGAACTGACCCCAACACAAGACAGGAATTTTTTAGAAGGAGGGAAAAAATTAGAGAACAGGATAGTCCATTTGAGAAGGTAATTAGGAAATGTTTGAGAGAGGAGAAGAAAGTGGCAGGTGATCTGTATGAATCAATCATAACAGTAAAAGAAGAAATAATAGAGGAAATCTTCCAAACATGGAGAATGGTCATGGAAATTGAGAGGGAAGACATCCAAAGGAAAATAAGTAATATAGCAAAAGAAAAGTATAATGTATTAAGGTATAGATATATAAACACACCCACACCCACATATGTACATATATGCATACACAAATAGAATCACAGAGTTGGAAGAGACCTTGTGGGCCATCCAGTCCAACTCCCTGCCAAGAAGCAGGAAAATCGCATTCAAAGAACCCCTGACAGATGGCCATCCAGCCTCTGTGTAAAAGCTTTCAAAGAAGGAGCCTTCACCACACCCTGGAGCAGAGAGTTCCACTGCTGAGCAGCTCTCACAGTCAGAAAGTTCTTCCTAATCTTCAGGTGGAATCTCCTTTCCTGTTGTTTGAAGCCATTGTTCCGCGTCCTAGTTTCCAGGGCAGCAGAAATCAATCCTACTCCCTTCTCCTTATGACTTTCCCTCACATATTTATGCATGGCCATCATGTCTCCTCTCAGTCTTCTCTTCTGCAGGTTAAACATGCCCAGCTCTTTAAGCCGCTCCTCATAGGGTTTGTTCTCCAGACCTCTGATCATTAGGAAGAACTTCCTGACTGTGAGAGCTGTTCAGCAGTGGTACTCTCTGCTCCGGAATGTGGCATGGGCTTCTTCTTTGGAGGCCTTTAAACAGAGGCTGGATGGCCATCTGTTGGGGTGCTTTAAATGCAATTTTCCTGCTTCTTGGCAGAATGGGGTTGGACTGGATGGCCCACGAGATCCCTTCCAACCCTATGATTCTATGATTTTATGATTCTATTTTTTTTATGGTAACTGTAGTGTGTTTCACAATACACACAATGCACATCGCCTACTTTTGGGATGATGAGAATTGTAGTTTGAAACTGTGTAAGGTTGCTCCAGTGCATAAACAAGACATGGAAAATAACTCACCTTATTTTCCAGTTATTATGTTATGGCACATAATAAACAGCATCCCACACAGTCTGAACTGATCTACCACTTCCATTGTTCTTGCCTGGGTAGACCAGGTCTTACTTACTTGAATGCATTTACGGCAACGACCACTGGGACACCGAAGGTCTGGGCGTTTTGGATTTGTTTACGCAAGTTGCTGCAACCTTTCTCCAACAGCACCAGGTTCTGTATAAGAAAGAAGGAAAAGAAAGGCTTTAGCCCGGGGAAACAACAAGCATAGTGTTTGTTTGCAACCTGCTGTGTGAAGAACAGCTAATGGAAAGAAATACGTTAGCACAAAAAGTGGAATAGAAAAATAAGATGCTATTGGCAAGGTACAGCTTTTCAGAAATGTTGTTTGCTTTGTTTGCAGGGAGAAAAGGATTTCAAAACTACCTAAAAGGAAAGAAATGGTGAAAATTGGATCCCCTGCAATGAACAGATTCTCACCTTTAAGTGCCAGAAAACAGCTTTGCATGAAAGAGATGAAGAGAAAGGTGACAAATCTCCCAATAGCTTTTCAATAGAAGCAACTCACCAAAAAAACATAAAGTGAAAGCTTATTTTCATCACGACGCATACTTGGAACTGTTGTGAGCCATTAGCACTTAATTTTCAGGGCTGTAAATAAAAAAACTTTATGGGAATGGCATGCTTTGAACCTATTTTGGAATTACATCAGTGTGATGGATGAACATATTGGAGCTAATAGACAGCACAGTACATATACTAACAAGATACAAGTGAACAAACTCAGTTTATAATTATCCTTAAAAATAATATTTGTTTGCCTACGTAGGTGAAAAAGGTAGGCAGAATGCTTCAATTCATTTTGTTTTAATTACTCTTCATTAATGGGTCAGCAGCTCGGAAAAGTACAGTGTGTCTCTACCTTGTCGTGATCTTCAAACTACAAGAAAGGAAATTCCATCTGAACATGAGGAAGAACTTCCTGACTGTGAGAACTGTTCAGGAGTGGACCTCTCTGCCACGGAGTGTGGTGGAGGCTCCTTCTTTGGAGGCTTTTAAACAGAGGCTGGATGGCCATCTGTCAGGGGTGCTTTAAATGCGATCTTCCTGCTTCTTGGCAGGGGGTTGGACTGGATGGCCCATGAGGTCTCTTCCAACTCTATAATTCTATGATTCTATGATTCTAATTTTATTGTTTCTGTGGTCAATCATCTCTTGAGATAGGAGCCGTGGTGCCGCAACGGGTGCTGGCTGAACTGCTGTCTTGAAGGTTGGAGTTCGAACCTGAAGGTTGGCGGTTTGAATCCGCAAGATGGGGTGAGCTCCCATCTGTCAGCTCCAGCTTCCCACATGGCGACATGAGAGAAGCCTCCCACAGGATGGTAACTAGGCATTGGCAATCCATGGTTCTAAAGTTCATACAAAACTAGGGGGTGATGGTGATTTGCTTCTACAGCAAATTTGCTTCAAACAACAAATCTTCAATGGTTCAAACAACACTTCAAGGCTTTCTTAGTCTAGTCCTCAATGGACTGGTACCTGACTTTGATTAACTAAACTTTCTCTGTAGAAAAAACCCTTTTAAACTTCTCCCCGGCTGACTGTAATCTAATCCTTACTGATGTGGGCTCCGCTACCGGATTGATCTGCGTCTCGAGCACCGAGTGGACCTACCAGTAAGGCTAGTAGATTCTCCAGCTGGAGTTCTTTGATCTTTCAAACTGTTCACCCTCCGAAATTCCTCAAAGCTTTAGGGATGTTTCCCTGGAAATTTTTGGAGATCTTTGGATGCTCTAAAGACTGTTCTCCCCTGGAAAGTCTTAAGGGTTGAAGCTTTTGTACAGGAGAAGCTTGTACACGTCCTCTACATTAGCTTTCCTTACTGAGACTAACTAAAAATGGCTCCCTTCCCTTCCCAATTGCCCTGAGCAAGGGGTGGAACCAAAACTTAACGATGATGGACAAGTGACTTGCCCTACGACTGCAACCAAAGGAAGCCACCTTTCTGCAGAACCCTGCAAGCAAAACATTTAATACAAAGCAAATAAAGTTGGAGTTCCTGGTACAGCCGTACCAGCACAGACACGATTAAAAAAATTAAGATTTTAAACACAGCTGAAAAAAGTGGGATGACAAGGTATTAATCAGGACTCTTCTTACAATTGAAGGGGCAGTTTAGGAAAATAAACCCTGCTAAAACAATCCTAAATTGATGAAATTTCCCGTCATACCTCCTATTCAGTATGAGAGTAAATGTTTCTGTTGGGTTTTTAAAAAAATAGGATTGAGAAAGTATGATGAGGGGATGACTTCGCAGCTGGCAAGCTCTGGCTTAGATGATTAAGTTCCAGAAAGGTAGTCATAATGTGTCTGCTTCAGGAGAAAAAAAAAACACAACAGAAACATTGAAGAATCCTCTGGCAAAAACAAAGGGTCTTGAAGAAAATACATCTTAACTTGAGCTTTTGTAAGCAGCAGCCTACATCATCACACCTCTTGAGGCTTTGTAAGCTTTTTCCATCTGTTCTGACTTGCAATCCATGTCAAACTGACACAACATTAAAATATAAACTGAGCACATAATGGAAAAACTCCACTGCTTCTTGTGTCCTCGTGGAGGAGTCCATATTACTGTGGCTCAATTAGTTTTATTACTATATTGATTCATATTTCACTTTTTCCCCAAGCCCTGGGACTCAAGGTTTCCTAGTTAAATATATATAAAAAGAAATGTTTAAATACTGTTAAACCATCAGTAGTATTAATGGAACTGCTAGAATTGGAGTCTCCTTCTCCAGAAGTTTTAAAGCAGAAAGTGGATGACCTTCTGTTGGGGGTGCTTTGATATTGTGTTCCTGAATGGCAGAATGGGGTTGGACATGACGGCCTGTGTTGTCTCTTTCAACTCTGGTTCTATGCCCATTAAGACTGTGCTCTTACCTACAAGAAGCACTGCCTGAACATCAAGCAAAAAGTGGGTGCTAGAAACAATATCATACGAAAGCTGACTGGCACAACCTGGGGATCACAACCAGACACAGTGAAGACATCTGCCCTTGCGCTATGCTACTCTGCTGCTGAGTACACATGCCCAGTGTGGAACACATCTCATCACGCTAAAACAGTGGATGTGGCTCTTAATGAGACATGCTGCATTATCACGGGGTGTCTGCTCCCTACACCACTGGAGAAATTCACTGCTTAGCCGGTATGGGGCCCCTTACAGAGAGAGGTCAACCCTCCTGTTTAAGGAGCTCCACTGGCTGCCGTTTATATTCTGAGCCCAATTTAAGGTGCAGGTGCTTACCTACAAAGCCCTGAACGGTTTGGGACCAGCCTACCTGCGTGACCACATTTCCATCTACGAACCCACACGTTCACTTCGGTCATCTGAAGAGGCCCTGCTCGTGATCCCACCTGCGTCACAAGCGTGCCTGGTGGGGACGCGGGACAGGGCCTTTTCCGTGGTGGCCCCCCGATTCTGGAACACCCTCCCCAAAGACCTTAGACAGGCCCCTACATTGGCTGTCTTCAGAAAGAACTTGAAGACCTGGCTTTTCCGATGTGCCTTCCCAGATTAGGAAATCTCCACTACCAAGTCCCATAAGCACTTTACCAGAACCAATGATTGCTGCACATCGCACTTGCCCTAGAAGCCTTATATACACCTCCTGTCACATCAGCACTTTTAATTCTTGTACCCATTACTCTGGCCCGGCCCAGTTTTATTGTGTTTTAGTGTATTGTGCCTGTTGTTCATTTTGCTTTATTCTGTTTTATTTGTTTGATTTGCTTAGATTGTATTGTTATGTTGTGTGTTGAGGCCTCGGCCTGTTGTAAGCCACATTGAATCCTTCGGGAGATGCTAGCGGGGTACAAATAAAGTTTAAGTTTAATAATATTGCACCACCTGACATCCACCAGGAAGTAGCAGCCAATAGTGAAAGGACCAAGGCAGAGACATCTCCAGCTCATCCCCTGTTTGGGTATCAGCCAGCACATCAATGACTTACATCTAGAAATAGTTTTCTAAGATCTACAGAGACACTCGCTGGAACACCCCAGCAAGCGAGAGTTCAAAAGTGGCAGGCTCAAACCCAGAACCTCAACCAATGGCTGATACCAAAAGAGAGACTCCCCCCTGGGCACACAGAAGACTGGGCGACTTGGAAGGCGCTGAACAGACTGCGCTCTGGCACCACGAGATGCAGAGCCAACCTTCAAGAAATGGGGCTACAAAGTGGAATCCACGACATGCGAGTGTGGAGAGGAGCAAACCACTGACCACCTGCTGCAATGCCACCTGAGCCCTGCCACATGCACAATGGAGGACCTTCTTGCAGCAACACAAGAAGCACTCCAAGTGGCCAGATACTGGTCAAAGGACATTTAATCAACTACCAAACTCACAAATTTTGTATTTTGTCTGTTTGTTTGCTTTTGTTCTGTTAGAAATGTAATACAATTGACTGGTTGCCCTGACACGACAAATAAATGTGCCCATTAAAAAGAAAACAAAAAAAATATAAACATTAACTAATGGTAGAGGTTGCTTCGGGAGCCCTCGGTCGCGCAGTGGGTTAAACTGCTGAGCTGCTGAACTTGTTGACCGAAAGGTTGCAGGTTCAAATCCGGGGAGTGGGGTGAGCTTCCGCTGTCAGCCCCACCTTCTCTCAACCTTGCAGTTTGAAAACATGCAAATGTGAGGAAATAAATAGGTACCGCTCCGGCAGGAAGGTAATCCGTACAGTCATGCCGGCCAAATGACTTTCGAGGTGTCTATGAACAATGCCAGCCCTTCGGCTTAGAAATGGAGATGAGCACCAACCCCAGAGTTGGACACAACTGGACTTAATGTCAGGGGAAAACCTTTACCTCTATTGGGTTGTTGTAGGTTTTTCCGGGTTATATGGCCCACAAGAGGAGGGGACAAACATCACAGGCAAAATGGCTCATTTTCAGACCAAATCATCATTGTTTAGCTACTCAGTATCATGAGCCTTGATTTAAATATATAATATTTATTTGTTCAAAATGGGATAGGCACTTATCAGGCGCACAAGACACTGCAAAAGTTCTCTTTTAGGACTACAACTACCAGAATCTTCTGGGGTCATTCTGGCCAGTGGGCCAGGGTCGGGCTTTAGCAAGCTGCAGAAAACCTTGTTGATTGAAAGGTTGACAGTTCAAGCCCAGGTTGGGGCGAGCTCCCAACTGTCAGCCCAGCTTCTACTCACCTAGCAGTTTGAAAACAGTAATTTGAGTAGATAAATAGGTACTGCTTTGATGGGTAGATAATTAAAAAGGTTCCCATGCCAACATGTTGGAGATTTGATCAGGAGAGCATCTAAAGACCACAAAGCTCCTCGGCATGGAAGATGGAGTGACAGTGCTCCCCGTGGCCGGATTCGAGCACAGCCTCCAGATGCCGGAGATGGGGAAAGATGGGAAGCCTTTACCTTGGTTTATGTACTATCTGTCTTTGTTAATTGTATAACAGCATTGAATGTTTGCCATATATGTGTATTGTAATCTGACCTAGATCCCCTCACGGACATAGGGCAGAATATAAATAAAATATATTATTATTATTGTCATTATTATTATTGTTATTATTGATGGCTGTACTCTAGAAGGTAACTTTTGTGAACTTTAGTAAATGGAAACACAGTATTTAGACAACACAGTGTATATATGGATTCTGAGACTGCACTAAACCTTCTTTCAGTAGATGTCTTTTCCTTGGTCACAGAGTGAATGAAAAAAGTAACGCAACACATGAGGCCCTTAATTAATTAACTGGAGGTTCAAGAACTAGAAATGTCTTAGGCTCAGGCAAATACACAGCTCTCATTAAAAAATAGATATGGTTTATAGGACCAGAAAATCAATGTTACCTCTTCAACGTATTCTTTCGGCAAGGGAACTCCAGCTGTAACCTGTAATGAATATGAAAAAAGCATTAAAGATGAATAGCAAAGTTCTTTTTGGTCAGTCAATGTGATTCCTAAAATGGAAGTTTTCTCAAATGCTTCAGAAGAGATGAATGGAATCCTTCCACAAGTATACAACCAAGTTTATGAATTACAGTACTGCTGGAGGCATATTTGCATATGCATGCATATTAAGGGTTGTGCAAAATATGTGCAAATGGAAGTCAAATTCTGCAGCGAGATAGCAGATAGACATGTAGTGGGAGGCAGGATAAAAATAGACCTATGTCAAAGCATTAGTATGGAAAAGGATGATGACATGAGCATCCAGAAATACTTGTTGGAATTTTAATGAACAGTGTATTATATATTGTATAAGAAACACCAATTTTGGCATCACAACTTCCATAGAACAGGCAGTCCCCAAGTTACGAACAGGATAGGTTCTGTAGGGATGTTCTTAAGTTGAATTTGTATGTAAGTTGGAACAGCTACATTTTTTAAGTGTAACTCCAGACTTGGCTACGGCAGTCCAAGGTGTTGTTAAATCTTGAATAGACTACTACAATGCACTCTATGTGGGGATGCCTTTGAAGACTGTTCGGAAGCTCCAAGTAGTCCAACGGGCGGCAGCCAGGTTGCTCACTGAAGTGACTTATAGGGAGCATACAACCCCCCTGCTATATCAGCTCCACTGGCTGCCAATCTGCTTGTTGTTCATTCGTTCAGTCGTCTCTGACTCTTCGTGACCTCATGGACCAGCCCACGCCAGAGCTCCCTGTCGGCTGTCACCACCCCCAGCTCCTTCAAGGTCAGTCCAGTCACTTCAAGGATGCCATCCATCCATCTTGCGCATATCTGCTACCGAGCATAATTCAAAGTGCTGGCTTTGGCCTATAAAGCTCTAAACGGCTCTGGTCCAACTTACCTGTCTGAAAGTATCTCTCCCTATGAACCTGTTAGAGAGTTAAGATCTGCGGGGGAGGCCCCGTTCTCGATCCCACCTCTATCGCAAGCGTGACTAATGGGGATGAGAGACAGGGCCTTCTCTGTGGTGGCCCTTCGGCTGTGGAACTCCCTCCTCAGTGATATCAGACTGGTCCCCTCCCTCCTGGGGTTGAGGAAAAAGGTGAAGACCTGGCTTTGCAATCAGGCATTTGGGTAGTGCAATAAAGAATCAGCACAATGTAGCATGCATTATGTTTTAATCGTATTATGATATTTATATATTTTAACTGTTTATTGCATTGACGTATTGTATAAAATATATTATTATTATTGTCATTATTATTATTGTTATTATTGATGGCTGTACTCTAGAAGGTAATGTTTTAATCGTATTATGATATTTATATATTTTAACTGTTTATTGCATTGATGTATTGTATTTTATGTTGTTGAATGAGCGGCATTGAATATTACCATTTGTACGCCGCTCTAAGTCCCCTGCAAGGGTGAGAAGAGCGGGATAGAAATAGTGTGTGTGTGGGATGTATGTGTTTACACACACACACACACACATGCATGCATGCATGTACACACATGCAAGCATACATTGGATAGCATAGGGAGGAGGTAGTATGGCACCCCTGTGATCTTTGTTCAGAAGATTTTACCTCAACTTCTGTCCCTGTATTCACTGGATTTTGAATATTTGGGCTTGTTATGGAAACAAGGATTGGTGATAAAGCTTCAGCGGGGACATCTTTTCCCCATGACAACTCTTTCGGGAGTGGATTTCCCTTCCGAGGGGTAGATTTCTCTCACTTCCTGTTGTCCCACCCCCATTCTTAACTGTGAGTCATATGTAAGTCAGATGTTTGTAACTTGGGGATTGCCTGTATAGCAGAAATGAATGATGAGATATTCATAAATTGCTAAATAATGAGATAGTCATGAATGAATTTTCACTGAATTGTACATAAAAATATTGCTATGGAAAATACAGAAAGGACTGAAGTACCTTCTGTGTTCATCCCGTTTGTGTAGCTATGTGTTGCAGCTACAAAATGTACTATAATTCCACTCTCCCCATCCACTCCAATAAATCTGCATATATTTGGAAGAGTCTGTATGCAACATAATGAGGCAGAAATTATTTCTTGCTGATGAAGTTGCAGAGTTGTTTACAACCTCCAGAGAGCTATTATTACGGCTTCAGCACAAGGTCCAGAGACCAAGAGACGAGACGCACCAGACTGAGAAGACAGTAGCCGGCAGCATACGAAGGATCTCATTAGCAAAAGATCAGTGAACGAGACAGAAGGAATGGCTCCCGTCCGCCCACAGCAGACACTCACAGCATTTTATATGGGAAAAGGACTCATCCATTAAGTCCATCCACTCCAAGCTGAGCAAAGGAGAAGTTGCCCATCATTACACAGATATCTCCAACCAATGACGATCAGTTACAGTGTTTGAAGAATAGGGGAATTTATGTTAAGTGGACATCAATATACATTAACTAGTCTGACAAATAATTAAAGTAATGTAGACTTCTCCAGCACTGTCACCTCCCAATGCCCAGTGGACAACCCAAATTCAAATTACAGCAGGCATTTGGTATCTGGCTGTAGTTTAATTCCCAGTATGGATACAAAAATTCATGGAAGTTTGAGTCCTGTTAACATATAATGGCATAGTAAAATGGAGTGCCTTATATAAAATGGCAGGAATACAGACACTCTTTCTCTCAGGGGATTCTCATATATATATATATATATATATATATATATATATATATATATATAGAGAGAGAGAGAGAGAGAGAGAGAGAGAGAGAGAGTCAGGATTAATTTAGTTATGTATGTGTTTTAAATGTGCTTCTATGTATTTCCAAGATGGATTCCACTGTGTATTAGAAATGCTGTGCAGAATGTTTATTCCATGAGGCTGTGATTATGTGACCTTGAGAGAAGTAAGATAATGTTTGCTCTTGCTGGGAACAGAAGGGAGTAACCGGTCTCAGCAAGAAGAGATTAGTAGACGTGAAGAGACTTTTGTTTTGACTAGTTCCTGAATTGTAGCTCGCTGTAGTAAGACGTGTCTATTGAATGTGCTTAGTAAACTTAGTTTCTTTTGTAACTCAAAGCCTGCAGAGTCCTTATTTTGCAACACAGTGTCTGCTGATCTAGCAATCCTTCCGCTGTGTGCCGCCAAACTCTGACATATATGTGTTCATATTCAGGATGTAGGTGGTTGAATCCATAGCTGTACAATCTATGAATATGGATGGCCGACTTTATGTTGTAGTAGTAGTAGTAGTAGTAGTAGTAGTAGTAATAAGGCAGAATAGACCATGGGGAGCATGACTTCCCTAGATCTAGACACTAGACTCCTATTGATGCAGGCCAAAATCCCATTGGCTTTTTTGCTGCCGCATCTCCCACTGTTCATGTTGGTTCATGTTTAACTTGTTGTCCATGAGGACTCCAAGATCTTTTTCACATGTACTGCTCTCGAGTCAGTCGTCCCCCATTGTGTATCTTTGCATTTCATTTTTTCTGCCTAAGTGGAGTATCTTGCATTTGTCCCTGTTAAACTTCATTTTGTTAGTTTTGGTCCATCATCTCTCTAATCTGTTCAGATCATTTTGAATTCTGCACCTGTCTTCTGGAGTATTACCTATCCCTCCCAATTTGGTGTCGTCTGCAAGCTTGATGATCCTGCCTCCTAGCCCTTCATCTAAGTCATTAATAAAGATGTTGAACAGGACCGGGCCCAGGACACATTTGCGTGTTTTTGAACTGCTAGGTTGGCAGGAGCTGGGAGAGCTCCCCATCCCTTCAATTTAATCCACAAACCTTCTGGTCACCAAGTTTCAGCAGCTCAGCGGTTTAAACTATTGCACCACCGTAGTCCCGAGTATGTGAAACTCATGTCTTTTAAAACGGACCACAGTTACCATGCAAAAAACAAAACAAAACAAAACAACTCCCACTCAGAAGACACAACAATAAGCCACTTAAAAGAGAAGTAGAAAAGCAAAATATTCCAAATTGCTCTGCTCCCATGGAAGGAGAGAGGGAAGAAGACATTGCAAGAATCTCTGCATTTTGCATGTCCTCGTACTTTCCTATCCGTTGCAATCTGTGACCTCTTCAGACCTCGAATCTGACCTAACAAATCACAATCTTTAAAGCCTCTGGACAATTTTCAAGTTCGAGATAAATGACTGGACAAATATCAGATCATGTCCAAGTAAATATATGAAACAGAGTGGAGTCTCTGTGTGCTTAACCTCATAACCTTACAATAAAGAAGAATGTGAATAAATGGAGTAATGGGTAGCCAAGGGCAAGGAGAAGGTGCTAAGCCAGTTAGAAAGAAAGAGGAAAGCTTAGAAACAGAAAGAGGAAACGGTGGCTGAAGCAGATGTCTGTGATGGATTAAGAGCATTCTCTCTCAGTACGACAAATTGGCTAGTAAACCTGGGCACCTTTGTCTTTGAGAGGAAGCTGCAGAGTATTTTTCTTCCTCTCCTGGCAAATCAGTGCAGATTGGGATGAATCAAGGAAAGAGGAAAGCGCTCAGCTAAAGGAGGGATCCTCTCACCTCTGCAGAAGTCTACCGTACACCATGCAGCTGTGGACATGTCTACATAGGGACCACCCAACACAGCAACATTGCCCAAACACGAATCAAGGAACATGAAAGGTACTGCAGACTAATTCAATCTGAGAAGTCACCCATGAGAAGAACCAATCTGGACACAGCACATTATTGGAGAACACAGAAATGCTGGACCATTCTAACAACCACCATGTCCGGCTACACAGAGAAGCCATTAAAATCCACAAGCATGTGGACAATCTCAACAGAAAGGAGGAAACCATGAAAATGAACAAAATCTGGCTACCATTATTGACAAACTCTAAAATCAGGACAGTAAATAAAGAGCAACATTCAGAAAACAGGATAATTCCTGACATGAAACAATCAGGACTAGCTAACACCTCCCAACAAAGGATTCCCCCAGGCAGGAAACAGCTGCAAGGCCATTCTAATCAAGGTGGCCAATTGCAACTTTCACACTTGCCTCAAGCAGACAAGAGTTCTTTCTCCTACCCTGGACATTATCCCACAGATATATAAACCTCACTTGCCTAGGTTGTTGTAGGTTTTCCGGGCTATATGGCCATGTTCCAGAAGCATTCTCTTCTGACGTTTTGCGTGCATCTATGGCAAGCATCTTTAGAGGCTGTGAGGTCTGACTTGCCTAGCTTCTAACAGATCTCACAACCTCTGAGGATGCCTGCCAGAGATGGAGGTGAAATGTCAGGAGAGAATGCTTCTGGAGCATGGCCATACAGCCCAGAAAACTCACCGCAACTCAGTGATTCTGGCCATAAAGCCTTTGACAACACAAAGGAGGGATAATTTGGGGTGTGTGCATCAAAGGTCTGCCTGGAGAGTGTGGGGTCAAGATTCTCACATTATTAAATGTACAAGGACACTTCTACTTATTTGTAAAATTTTAACCACATTTAATATTTTTAGCAGACAGAATGTCTGCTGTCCTCCAGACATGAATCAGAAGTACCCACAAAAGAGACGAGAGGGAAAAAGCTGTATCACCCACAGAGAACAATCTTAAACGTAGCTAAAGTAAGGGCTAGAATTGACCACAGCAAGACTAGAAATGTGCTGGTCAATAAAATACTATGGGCACAACTAATTGCTGGAATGGGGCTCTTCTAGAGCATCCTCCCAATGGGTAATGTGAAGTCTCAGATTGTCCACAATTAGCTTCTGGGCTTTGCCTTTGCCAAGAGTGGCACTCACCGTGGGGCCCCCTCCATGCATTTTCAGGGCTCGGACAGTGGCAACCAAGACCACCACGTGGGGCTGCAAACCAGAATACCGGCACTTGATGTCAAAGAACTTTTCCATGCCAATATCTGCTCCAAAGCCAGCTTCTGTCACTGTAGGCAGAACAAAATGAAAATAATTGTTATACTCAGCATTGTTGTTGTTGTTCTAGGTGTTATTCTGATGCTGTCACTCACTGAGCCAGGCTATTGATTGTTACATCTAAACCAGGCATGGGGCAAACTTCAGCCTTCCAGGTGTTTTGGACTTCAACTCCCACCATTCCTAACAGCCTACCGGCTGTTAGGAATGGTGGGAGTTGAAGTCCAAAACACCTGGAAGGCTGATGTTTGCTCCTTCCTGATCTAAACTGCAAACAAACCATAAACTGTTATGCTGCTGAGAATCAGAATTAAAAGCATTAAAATAAAATTAAAAGCAGAAGATTATAGCTTGCTTGATCTATGGCTTGTCATTGTGTTAGACTTTTAACTATCTGTGTTTTACATCATTCTCTGTCCTTTTGGAAGGCACCTTGACTCCCAACTATGGGAGAAAGGTGAGATATAAATAAAGAGATCGATGGAAGGATGTTATACAAAGAAACTGAACTAGTTTGCAGAAATGGCCTTGGAGAAAAGGATTAGAGAGAAAATATAGTGAGGACTGAGTTCTTGTGGGTTTTTTCGGGCTATATGGCCATGTTCTAGAGGCATTTCTCCTGACGTTTCGCCTGCATCTATGGCAAGCATCCTCAGAGGTGAGGTCACATCTGAGGATGCTTGCCATAGATGCAGGCGAAACGTCAGGAGAAATGCCTCTAGAACATGGCCATATAGCCCGAAAAAACCCACAAGAACTGAGTGATTCCAGCCATGAAAGCCTTCGACAATACATAGTGAGGACTGTTGGGGCATGCAGGAATCAGTTGGTGAGTGTGTTAACTAAAAATGCAAAGCACAAAGCTGATTGGTAGGGCCATGCCCAAGAAGCTAGCTGAGCCTGGGAAGTTTGGCAACAGTTACATATTTAGGCTGTAGCTGTGTAGGAGATTACAGAGAGAGACAGTTCTTGCTTCATGAGCTGCTGGAAGATCTTTCATATGGACACCCAAGTGAAAGATTCCAAGGAACCAAGAACCATTTGAATCTCTTTCATTGTGTGAGTCAATGCAACTGTTCTCATGACTTTATTTATTTACTTACTATACTTGTATACCGCCTTTCTCAGCCTTATTGGCGACTCAAGGCGGTTTACAAGTCAGTACACATAAAAACAAAATACAAATTAAACAGTAAAGCAGTATAAAATCACAATAGAAGCAATAAAAACAATAAAAACCAATATAATTATCATCAGCATCTCCTAGTTAAATAACGTTGTCCAAGTTCCATTGTCGAGTGATTCCATTTCCTATGTCAGTTACTCTGCATTTGTAAACATTTGCTCATGTAACCATGTCTTAACTTGCCTCTGAAACGTTAAGAGTGAGGGAGCCGATCTAATCTCCTTAGGGATGGTGTTCCATAGCCGAGGAGCCACCACAGAGAAGACCCTGACTCTCACCCCTGCCAAACATACTTGTGATGAGGGCGGGATCGAGAGCAAGGCCTCCCCGGACTACCTTAAAGTCCTAGATGGTTCATAAGAGTCCTAGATGGTTCATAAATATATATTGCTCTACATTACAAAGAGTAACTCCTTGTTCTTTACTGATCATCTGCGTGGCATATTTTCTTTCTCTGGAAAAACTGTGTGGATTGATAAAACGTGAACTATGCATGATTTTCATTCCTCCATCAGGACAATATTGGATGCTGAGGCCAGATCTTGTGTCCTGGGATCATTGTCTGATCTAGATGGCTATGCCCCATTCCCCATGACACATCTGTTTGGTAGTTTTCCAGCTCTGGACACCATCAACCCCCATTATAAACAGATGAAATCTCTCTTCTAAGGCTTAAGATTCAAATTAAAACAGTATCAAATCACAACAGAATTAAAACCAATTTAAATTTTACATTAAAAACAGACTAAAAACTGCTTTCAGCAATTGGTACCCAGTGAAAGAGTGTCCATTGACTTCATACAGCCAGGATGGAAGTCACTGATAGACTGCTCTTTCCCTGAATTTGCTTCTTCTCTTTTGGAAGCTACGAGGGTTGAATGAAAAGTAATGCCTCCACCTTTGTTACTTGGGTTTGGATGGGAATATTTTAATAAATCAAACACAAAACTAATCCTTAGAATGTGCTCTTTAACTACCACTATTAACTTTTCCACATAATCACCAGACAATTGGATACATTTCTGCAAACGATGAACAAGTTCTCTGAAGCTGTCATGGAAGAAGTCGACACTGTTTCCACAACTCATCGTGCACAGATCTTCCGATAGCCAAGCAAAGCAATAATGTGACCCACACGTTCTTGTGAAATGCTGATTATGCTTGAAATTTCTCTCTGAGTGATACGACGATCGTCCTGAATCAATCTGTCAACCTTTTGCTTGTGAAACTCGGTGGTTGCTGTCACAGGACATCCAACTCTTTGTTTGTCACGCAAGTCAGATGTTCCCACCTCAACATCTTTAAACTTACTCGCCCAACGATGCATAGTACTCACATCAACACAATCACCATAAACAGCTTGCATTATCTGATGAATTTCCTTTGGGGTGAAACTTTCTGCTGTCGAGAATTCAATGACTGCACATTGCTTAAGTCGTATTGACCGACTGTCTGGGCAGGGTTTCATACTTCACACTTTAACAACACAACCGTTCAATGCTGAGGCTTCCCGCCAAAATGGAACTGTAGAGGAGAGTCTACTGAACAAGCCAGTACCTGCCACATACCAGTACTGCCATCGGTTGAGGAGTTACGAAGGTGGAGGCATTACTTTTCATTCAACCTACCTATTTAAGGTAGCCGCCTTCACTGCAACCTATCATAGTGACTGTCATTAAAACAACTTGCCATGATGGTGGTACACACAGGAAAACAGACTGGCTACATTCTCTGGTGGAATCTGGAAACTGTATTCCAAAAAGCTCTGAAAGACACTTACCAACAAACCCATCCTTGCCAACGAGCTTCAGAGCGATCTTGTCTGCTAGGACGGATGAGTTGCCATGAGCGATGTTGGCAAATGGACCGGCATGCACAAACACCGGATTGCCCTAGGAAAGAAAAGCAGCAGAAAGGAAGGAAAAACACCAAGATTGGTATAAGTTGGTACTCTATCAAGTGGAACATGGCTCTCATTTGTTGGGGAGCAGATTTGGCCGTACTAATTTACAAAGAAGCATACAAAAGACAATGAAATCTTGCAGCATTGTGAAACTCTAACATTGCAAACACAGAAAGTTGAAATTTAGTAAGATTTAAGATATTTTTGTTATGATCTAAACCACGCATGATATAAAACAAGCATGGGCCAACACTGGCCCTATAGGTGTTTTGGACTTCAACTCCCACAATTCCTAACAGGGAGTTGTGGGAGTTGAAATCCAAAACACCTGGAGGGCCAAAGTTGGCCCATGCCTGATATAAAGAATGACAAGTTTGTGAAGGCTGCCTCAAAGTCTTAAATGAAATAGTGCATGCACATGCATTTGTGGCAACGTTCGATAGCAAAAGCAATTGCTAACTTCACCAAATATTTTCCAATTTGCAGGAAAAGGAGAGTAAAGCACCAGAACTTGGAAATTTGACTGCAGCACAATGTGATTTACTAAAACAGTCTATAATGTCCAAACACAAGGGGAGAAAATTAATGAATTATTTCATCAATTAATTTTAAATGACTGAAAGGGTCCAGCAATGTATCAAAGTAATTGAATATATATCATCCCATCTTTCTCTCAAAGCGCAAACCATTTTAGGAGGCCTGAGTAATAGCGAAAGCAAAAAATTATTTGGGGGATCAGTACGTGAGTCTGATGCCAACATGCCATATATTTGGAAAATTGTCCATTATCCCATAGGTACATGCTATTTCTAAAGGCAGGAAAAACAAGAGAAGTAAAACAGAAATGTTTTGGTAACCATTCCAATTTAAGTCTGAGCTTACCTCCAAAGTCTGCATGAGGTTCGGCTTAATAGCATCTTTCATCAAAACTGTCAGAGCACCACTRACTCCCTAAGGGAAGAAATATGAAGAGTTACTTYAGTGGCAGGCTTAAAGTTTATATATATATATATATTTCAAGACCCCATAAAATAACAAGCATTCTACAAATMTATTTCACATATACACCATAACTCTAGCACAGGGGTGTGCYTCTTAGGCCCCTTCCACACAGATGTATAAAATCCACATARGGCAGTGTGGATTCATATAATCRAGATCAAAGCAGATATTGTGGATCACCTGCCTTGATATTCTGGGCTATATGGCTGTGTGGAAGGGTATTTAGAMTAAATTATTTAGGAAGAGCCTTTGAAAGAAAAGATTATATAATTTGACTGGGACGGGAGTTCCACATCAAGGGGRGACCACTGAGAAGGCKCCATCCTTCATCCACATCTGTGAAGGTGGGACGGAGAGCAGGACTTCTCCTGAAGATCTTAAACTCTGAAGTGGTTCATAGAGGTAGATACATTCGGACAAGTACATTGGGTCAGAACCATTTAGGGCTTTACAGGCTAAATAAATAATAATAATAAAACTTTATTTATACCCCATTACCATCTCCCCAAGAGACTTGGTGCGGCTTACATGAGGCCCAGCCCACAATACATCAATACAAGTAATAACAATCACAATACAAAGCAAAGCAATTAAAATAAATCTCATACACAGATAGCATAAACATAAACAAAAACACAATGCACATTTAAAAAACTAAAGCCAGCACTTTGAATTGTGCTCAGTACCAGACTAGCAGCCAGTAGAGTTGTACGCTCCCTGTACTCCACTCTGGTGAGTAATCTGGCTACCGCCCATTGGACTATTTGAAACTTTCGAATAGTCTTCAAAGGCAGCCCCACATAGAGTGTGTTGCAGTAGTCTATACAACAGGTAAAAAGAATGTGGACCACCGTGACCAAGTCTGGCTTCTCAAGGTAAGGGTGCAGAAGGTGCACAAGTTTTAATTTATTCAGTAGATTCTCCTTTTTTGCAAATCTGGATTTGTGAGCCCTATACTGAGACTCAGAAGTTCTTTGGCAAGCAATTAGATGCTATAGATTTCAGAAGAAAATGCTTCCAACACCATGATCTTAGAATAGGATTTTCTTATTCAAGGTGATCTTCATTAGTAACTTCTAACTGGTCAACGTACCAGATCTTCCGTAGTAACAGGGACGCCGGTCTTGCTGGAAGCCACCACCATTTTGCTCAGGCGCCGTCTCATGTCCTCCAGACTGCTTGTTAGCGCTAAGACAGCCATGATTTCACTGGCGACAGTGATGTCAAACTGGGCCTGAAAGGGCAAAAATGAATTATAACCATTTCCTTTATCGCAGCAGGAGAACTTGGCTTTAAATTGCAAATACAGACATAATAGGCATAATAAAAATCTGGCAGAGAACCAAGAAGATTTGAATGCAGTTGGACGTAAATAGTATGCAGTGGGCATGGGCAAACTTTGGCCCTTCAGGTGTTCTAGACTTCAACTCCCAAAATTCCTAACAGGCTATCAGCTGTTAGGAATTGTAGGAGTTGAAGTCCAAAACACCCGGAGGGATGAAGTTTGCCCATGACTGCTAGAGAGATGCAAACCTCTTAGCTGAAGATTAATCCAATTTTAAAAGAGGCAAAGATCCTATTCTTCAAAGACTTATTTAATAATAATAATAAAACTTTATTTATATACTGCTCTATCTCCCCGGGGAGACTCAGGACGGTTTCCAAGCAACAACATCAAAACTAAAAAAGACCTGGTTGTGGAACGCGGCATTTGACAACTGATTTAATTCTTTGCCCACATGAAAGGAGGATGATGAATGGTATTGTGATGGTGTCGGATGATTTGGCTCTTTTAACTGTGATGATAATGTTTTAACGTGTATAGTGCTGATATTTTAACCGTGTAATGAAGTGGCATTGTGTTGTAATTGTATATTCTTTGTATGTTAACACATGTTGTGAACCGGTCCGAATCCCTCTTTGAAGGTGAGAGGGTCGGTATATAAAACCTCGAAATAAATAAATAATAAATAATACAGAGTCACAACATGTACAAAAATGTAACAGTAACAGCAACATAAGCATGGAATTACCCAACAACAAATAAATATTAAAATCCTGCCTGCTCTTTATATCTATTTGTTAGGGCACGGAAAAGGAATGGCTCAGGACAATTAAAAAGGCTGGGTCAAGACTGATACAAATTGAAATAAGATGGGACCGGCATTTGGGCGCATTACTGTAATAGGTAAACGACAAAAGCGGGGACGGGCTATTTCCAGGGGCCTGTTAGGAGAATCACCAGGGTAATATATAGGGGGCTAGGTCATGTCCAGACAGTGTCTGGGGTGAGCTAGCACTGGTCACGCTCGAAGATTATTGAAACCAGCAAGTCTTCAAACTCTCACAAAAAGAGGGGAGGGATGGAGCCTGTCTTATTTCCCTTGGAAGGGCCAGATAGTATCATAGAATCATAGAATCAAAGAGTTGGAAGAGACCTCATGGGCCATCCAGTCCAACCCCCTGCCAAGAAGCAGGAATATTGCACTCAAATCACCCCTGACAGATGGCCATCCAGCCCCTGTTTAAAGCTTCCAAAGAAGGAGCCTCCACCACACTCCGGGGCAGAGAGTTCCACTGCTGAACGGCTCTCACAGTCAGGAAGTTCTTCCTCATGTTCAGATGGAATCTCCTCTCTTGTAGTTTGAAGCCATTGTTCCACGTCCTAGTCTCCAGGGAAGCAGAAAACAAGCTTGCTCCCTCCTCCCTGTGGCTTCCTCTCACATATTTATACATGGCTATCTCCTCTCAGCCTTCTCTTCTTCAGGCTAAACATGCCCAGCTCCTTAAGCCGCTCCTCATAGGGCTTGTTCTCCAGACCCTTGATCATTTTAGTGTCCCTCCTCTGGACACATTCCAGCTTGTCAATATCTCTCTTGAATTGTGGTGCCCAGAATTGGACACAATATTCCAGATGTGGTCTAACCAAAGCAGAATAGAGGGGTAGCATTACTTCCTTAGATATAGACACTATGCTCCTATTGATGCAGGCCAAAATCCCATTGGCTTTTTTTGCCGCCACATCACATTGTTGGCTCATGTTTAACTTGTTGTCCACGAGGACTCCAAGATCTTTTTCACACGTACTGCTCTCGAGCCAGGCATCCCCCATTCTATATCTTTGCATTTCGTTTTTCCTGCCAAAGTGGAGTATCTTGCATTTGTCACTGTTAAACTTCATTTTGTTAGTTTTGGCCCATCTCTCTAATCTGTCAAGATCGTTTTGAATCCTGCTCCTGTCCTCTGGAGTATTGGCTATCCCTCCCAATTTGGTGTCGTCTGCAAACTTGATGATCATGCCTTCTAGCCCTTCATCTAAGTCATTAATAAAGATGTTGAACAGGACCAAGCCCAGGACGGAACCCTGCGGCACTCTGCTCGTCACTTCTTTCCAGGATGAAGAGGAAGCATTAGTGAGCACTAGAGAGAGGCCCCCTCTCTCCTCCCCACCAACTGTGCTTGTGACGGAGGTGGGAGCGAGAGGAGGGCCTCCCCGGAGGATCTTAGAGTTCGCGCCGGTTCATAGATGGAGATGCAATCGCGAAGATTTGCTTTTATACAAGGATACAAATTCACAAGGTAGAAAGAAAATTAAAGAACACTTACTGTCCGGGTGAAGCCCTTCTCGGTCTGAGACTGGCCGATTGTGATTTTCCGCAGAAACCTGTCATTTGTATCCAACACTGCACAAGGAGAAAGCGGGGAAATGGAGAAATACGTAAAAGGTTAAACTCTTCAGAGGACAACAAAACATCATACTTTCAGTATGTCTGAGACAATGCTCATTGGCTTTAACTGGAAGGATAAAGTGTTTGCAACACACCATTTTCAAAAGCTAAGTGCCCAAATTGGAAAAGGTAAACAACTAGCACTCTGCTCTTTTGAATATAAACTCTCCAAAACCCAAAGCAGCACAGTCACAATTGCAAGGAATAGGAGCAAGAAAAGTTTCCCAGCTCTGTCTTAAAAGGTGAAAGGAAGTTTGCAGCGGTCACAGTAAACTTGGTCTTTCTAATCAGGGTCAAGCAGAAGTAATCTCACCTCATTCTGTAAAGAAAAACGAGGCTGGGAAAAGGAAAAGCATGTGTTGTGCTGATCAGAGAGTATTGGACTTGGATCAAAGAGATGAAGGTTCTAAGGCTTGCCAAGTCATGAAGCTCACTAGATGTCTTTCTCTTCTGAAACCTTAGCTTAGATGATCCAATTATTAGCAGAAAGTGAAATGTAGAATAAACAATATTAACTGAATCAACATCCACAAGAGAAGGGTTTTCTCCCTTTCTTGTCCAGCGAAACTATTTGGAGATAGATTCAGGACCCACAAAAGACATATAATTAGCGTGGGAAACTCACTGAGACAAGATGAAGTAATGACCTTCAGATTAAATAGGAGAGATTTTCCTGCTTCTTGGCAGGGGGTTGGACTGGATGGCCCACAAGGTCTCTTCCAACTCTATGATTCTATGATATAGTTTTAAAATGGCATCAGATCAATTCATGGAGGACCACGCTATCAAGAATGATCGAGAACCGTCAGATTCAGAAGCAGATTATTTATTATTTGTAAATGACTTAAAATTTGTATATAAATTGAAGTGTAAACTGCTTTCTGAGTTGCTGTGAGTTTTCCGGGCTGTATGGCCATGCTCCAGAAGCATTCTCTCCTGACATTTCACTCACATCTATGGCAGGCATCCTCAGAGGTTATGAGATCTGTTGGAAACTAGACAAGTAAGGTTTATATAACTACAGAATGTCCAGACTCTTGTCTGCTGGAGGCAAGTGTGAATATTGCAATTGGCCACTTTGATTAACATTGAATAGCATTGTAGCTTCAAAGCCTGGCTGCTTCTTGCCTGGGAGGATCTTTTGTTTGGAGGTATTAGTTGGCAATGATTGTTTCCTGTCTGGAATTCTCCTGTTATTTATTGCGCTTAATTTAGCCAGTCAGGTTTTGAAGCTGCAAAGCCATTCAATGCGAATTAAGTTGGCCAATGGCAACATTCACACTTGCCTCCAACAGACAAGAGTTTTTTTTCTCACCCTGGACATTATTCCACAGATATTTATTTATTTTATTTATTTATATATTATATTTATATACCGTCCCTCTTAGTCTGCAGGCGACTTGGGGCGGTTGTAAACCCCACTTGCCTAGTTTCCAACAGACCTCACAACTTCTGAGGATGCCTGCCATAAATGTGGGCAAAATGTCAGGAGAGAATGCTTCTGGAACATGGCCATACAGTCCATAAAAACTCGCAGCAACCCAGTGATTCTGGCCGTGAAAGCCTTCGACAAGATGCTCTCTATTTGCAGATCGAGTATTTAACAAATGTAACACAAAAGAAAAAGAAATTAGGATGGAAGAAGTAAGATACCAATAGATAAGTTAAGCACCAGTTCATAAATGTACATTGTATCAGCTACTGTAGATAAGTAGGAACAAATGTAAGGGAATGTTATATTCTTTATTCTTTTTTTTTTGTAAAGTTCCCAGAGGCAATGAGCTGATCATTACAGAAAACAGGGTGTTATGTGAGATTGATTTTTCGTTCCTACTTTCTATCTTTTCTAGCCAACACAGTCAAAAGCCAGGAATCATGGAAGTTATACTAGTCCAGTGTTTGTCAACCTTCCTAAAGCCACGACCCCTTAATACAGTTCCTCATGTTGTGTTGACCCCCAACTATAACATTATTTTTGTTGCTACTTCATAACGGTTATTTTGCTACTGTTATGAATTGTCATGTAAATACCTGATATGCAGGATATATTTTCATTCACTGGACTAAATTTGGCACAAATACCAGATATGCCCATATTTGAAAACTGGTGGGGTTGGGGGGAATTGGTTTTGTCATTTGGGAGTTGAAGTTGCTGGGATTTATAGTTCACCTACAACCAAAGAGCTTTCTGAACTCCACCAATGATAGAATTGAATCAAACTTGGCACACAGAACTTCCATGAGCAAGGGTATGGTGGGCATTGGCCTTGAGTTTTGGAGTTGTAGTTCATCTACATCCAGAGATTCAAACAATGATGGACCAAACTTGGCACAAATACTCAATATGCCCAAATGTAAACACTGGTGGAGTTTGGGGAAATATATCTTAACATTTGGGAGTTGTAGTTGCTGGGATTTATAGTTCACTTACAATCAAAGAGCATTCTGAACCACACCAATGATAGAATTGGGCCAAACTTCCCACACAGAACCCAATGACCAACAGAAAATACTGTGTTTTCTGATGGTCTTAGGCGACCCCTTTGACACCTTCCTCACGACCTCCCTCCCCCAGGGGTCCTGACCCCCAAGTTGAGAAATGCTGTTCTAGTTCCAAGAATTTCTAAAAGGCCACATTCTTCCTATCTCTCCTCTTTGGTTGTGTTTCTGCAGCATCTACAGATGACTCCAAGAAACTCGTAAGGGTTTCTCATTTGCACTTTTTTTTTTGCCTTGGATGTAGGATTCACTTCTAAAAACCTTATTCGAAAGCAAGAATTCCCCAAAGAAGAGAAAGAAAGAGAGAGCTGCCTGCTTCAACGTTGAAAGCAAAAATGTATGCACTTACATACATAAAATAAAATTTTGCAGATACATTTTGAATCTCATTTAAGAGGAATTACATTTTATCTGAGAGGAGAACATGTTAAAAGAAAAAGAAGTCCAAAATCTCTTTTTGCTGTCAAGATAAACCCAATTTCCAGGCAAGATATGACTTAGAGCCCCCTAAGAAGAAGGACGCATTGAACACAGTATGGTGCTGAATGATTTGCAGAAATATATTTCCTTGAACTGTCAACAGCCAGGCATTTGGTGGTTGCATTACCACTATAAGTGCTGACCTACTTTTTGTGCAACTTTATCTGCCACTTTGTAGTTTACTTCCCTACTGATCAGTTTGAAATTATTTCTTCAGTGACTCCTCCAAGACCATATGTGTGGCAATTAGGATAAGCAAGCTAAGCATGGCAAGGGATGAGATGCCAGCTCAAAAAAAAATCTGAAGGGAGGCAATTACTTTAATAGGTCAATCTGAAGTTTCACAAGAGGAATGGAATGCAAGTTTACAGGTCCTTCTCCTCCTTTTTCTCTATCATCATCATCATCATCATCATCATCATCATCATCATCATCCAACTTTTCTTACCAAATTGAGACTCACAATAACTTACAATTAAAAAAACCCTTGAAAATATTCAGAAAGTGAACATTAAAATAGACTTAACATATTCACAGTATTAAAACAAATCCAAGCCTCCAATTAAAAGAAGAAAATGCAATTAAGGGGCCGCAGTAACACAGCGGGTTAAACCACTAGCTGCAGGAAATCTGCTGATCAGGGGGTTGGCAGTTGAAAGCCATGGGTCAGGGTGAGCTCCTGCTGTCAGCTCTAGCTTCTGCCAACCTAGCAGTGCAAAAGCATGTGATGCGAGTAGATCAATAGGTACCACCTCGGCGGGAAGGTAAAAGGGCGCTCCATGCAGGCGTGAGGCAACACTATCAGTGATGTCTACGGAAAACAGGCTCCTTGGCATGGAAAAATGGAACAAGAGCACCTCCACATGGCAGGAGTTGAGCATCGCCTCCAGAGGCTGGAGATGGAGGGGGAAGGTCTGTCCCTGTGTCTGTGTATTGTATGTCGTAGTTGTTCTCTGTGTAAAAAACACTGAATGTTTACCTTATATGTGTACTGACTGCGTGGTTTTTTAAATGTTGTTTGCTAAGATGTTTAAAGTCTATGATTTTAATGTAACTGTTTATTTTTAATTGATTGTTTGTTTATATGGTATTGAATTGTTGCCTATCTGTAAGGCCAATCTGAGTCCCCTTCGAGGTGAGAAGGCAGGATATAAATATGGTAAAAAGGTAAAGATTTCCCCTGACACTCAGTCTAGTCGTGTCCATCTCTGGCTCATGATGTGGCCAAAGTACTTCAACTTTGTCATATTTTATCCAGTATTAAATCCTGAAAAGTATCTGAAGGCAAGGAGTGGATCGGTAAGATTTCTGTGAAAACTCTAATCCACCCTCCCACGCATCCGTATAACAGAAACCTCCCACAGCACTCCCTTCTGATCATCTTTCAATTTCTTTTCCCATGTTTGTTACTCTGTTACCTCTTTGCCATGTTATGCTGCTTGGATCAATATCCAGTCTCACAAATTTGTTGATCTCATCATTCGTCAAAGCCTCTGGGTCTGTTTTCTTAATATGCAGCCTCTGAGGATGAAGGGAAGGGGTTTGGACAGGAGAGAATAACAAGAAGATGAGCCATTACAGAAAATGAGCCTTTAAGGAAAAATTATAGGAGCAAAAAGGAGAGAGGGGAAAAACAATAGGGTTTGCAAGAAAAACTGGGTGACAACTAGCTTACTGCAACCAACAAAGCTTCTCCAGTAACTTGTCTTAATCTAGAAAAGCTCTAAAATGCCTTGGGGCCAAAATATCTGCAGCTGCCCCTTCCCATATAAGCCAACACAAAATCTAAGATCCTCAGCAGAAGCCCTGTTTATGGCGATGATGTGTTGTACTCCACTTTGAGCAATAAGGAGAGACAGGTAACAAATGAATGTTAGTAATAGTAGTAGTATTAATATTGTTATCATTACTATTAATTCTGTTCTTGTCTGGTATAATTATTATTATTTGAAACACAACAAGATGAGTCCACAGCAAACAAGATCACTATGCTGGCTGTTGTATTGGATCAAACGTCAGATACTTCCCAAGTGTCAATATTATGATGATGATCCTCACTACAGAGGTAGTGAGGCAAGCATCCTCACTACCTCTGAGGATGCTTGCCAAAGATGCAGGCGAAAAGTCAGGAGAAAATGCCTCTAGAACATGCCCTATAGCCCAAAAAAACCCACAAGAACCTAATGATGATTATTATTTTGAAACATAACAAGATTAGTACACAGGAAACAAGATCACTATGCTGGTTTTTGTATTTGACCACATGTTGGACACTTCCCAAGTGTCTAGGACTGTGGGATGTATCAGCGAATAATGAGGGCAGATCCGAGTAGGATGGCCTTTTGCAGCTGGCAGATGGTGATTTTGTCAGCGCCGATTGTTTTTAAATGCAGGCCAAGGTCTTTAGGTACTGTACCCAGTGTGCCGATCACCACTGGGACCACCTTCAATGGCTTGTGCCAGAGTCTTTGCAGTTCTATCTTTAAATCCGTATATCGTGTAAGCTTTTTCAATGCTTCTCATCAATCCTGCTGTCGCCGGGGATTGCAATTAATATTATTGTTATTATCTGCACGCATTATTCGCCAATACATCACAACTGGGATGGGTCCGACGAGTGAGTGAATACAAAATCCAGTATAGTGATCTTGTTTGCTGTGTACTAATCTAATCTTGTTGTGTATCTAATAATAATAATAATAATAATAATAATAATAATAATAATAATGACAATAATAATGACAATAATAATGACAATAATGATAACAATATAGCATAAGGGCAGGATTCGGACTTGAACTTCAGTGATCCTGCTTGCTAGGAGATTCTGAAAACCATGGTCAAACAAGACCTCTACAACTGAGTATGGAAATCTATCCTTTTTCTCCACTGAAAGGGATGTAAATTAAGAGTGGTAAAGGAGATTCTAATTTTAAATTATGTGGCCCAAATCTCAGGGGAGGAGTATGGAATGGGTTCTTGAGGACCAGGTTTAGATTTGTCTCAACAGAAAGGGATTACTCTTGACTGTACTTTCCAACACAATAGATGCTCAAGGTTGTACACAAGAAGGTTGTACACAAGAAGCTTTGTGTCTGTGAGCATGTGTGTGCCGGAGACAGATATGACAATATAATAACTTTATTCTTATGCTACCACCATCTCCCCAAAGGAACTTAGGGCGGCTTACAAGTGGGACAGAAGTCCACAAAACATAAAAGCAAAAAGAATCCATAAAACAAAACATATTAAAATAGGAGCATCATAAAATACAAGATAGAACAGACTAGACATAACAAAATAGAACAGATTACATTGGAACTCCATCAGTCCAGGTTCAACAAATACAATGATGAAGATTTCTAAAATGGGCACAAGCAAGCTATAAAAGGGCTGGGCAAGGGATAGTGCAAATAGGGTCGGGGAAGTGGATGAAGTGCAAAACAGAGTACTATCTGGCAACTTAGGGACTGGGCATGAGTAACTAGGGACTAATCAATCTCGAATACTTGCTGAACATCCAGGTTTTCAAATCCCTATGAAAGGAGGATAATGTGAGGGATTGCCTATTTTCCCTGGGAAGAGTATTCCAAAGTTGGGGGGCCACCACCGAGAAGGCCCTCTCCCTCATCCTCACCAGCTGTGCTTGTGATGGTGGTGGAAGTAAGAGGATGGCCTCCCTGGAGGATCTTAGAGTTCGTGCCAGTTCATAGATGGAGATGGAATCGCAGATCTTAGAGCCCATGTTGGCTCATAAGGCTACTCAGATCTCTGACTAGAGAGAATTGCAGGAAAGAAGCCATAGCTCACCTGCAGTCGCTGGATCTGGACATCAGAAAACGTCCTCACTCCATTGATGGAAGGAACCAAGCGAGCATAGAGGGCCTTCAAAAGCAAGAGAGATGATTCACAGCTTCAGGTTACCAAGGAAGTCTCACTTAAATTGATAGTATACAAGACACCTTTCCTCCGAGGGGAAAGGATCAAGTTCACGGTATTACCTGATCAGTTTGTGTTGCTTCATGGAAGATCCGGGCGTCAATGGCAGCGGCGACCAGGTTATTGGCAGCAGTAATGGCATGGATGTCACCCGTGAGATGAAGATTAAACTACAGAGGAGAGAATGAGGAATATTTTAATAGTCATTTCCAATCCCTTTATTAAAACCTCATTAAATCCCCAAATATGGCTATGGTGGCAAAGAGAGAAAGCGAGACATAGAGAAAAAATATTAATAGCAAATATCCTGGAGGAAAAAAGAACTGCTTTCAAATTTGTGAGAGACATGTACCTTCTTTTTTTTAAAAAAGGTAAGACAAGAAAAGATAGAAAAGAGAAAGTAAGAAATCCTTCACCACAATGATGCAGTTTTGCAGAACTTACTGAAGTTAAAATAATAAGCAGCAAGGATATTTTTGGTCTAATCTAAGATTTCTTAGTACGGCACAAGGTCTCATATTCTGAGGTTTGTTTGAGAACTGTGCCACATAAATGATGACTCAGCCAAATGTCCATTTGAGACAGAAATGGGCAACTATTTCTATACCATTTTCTCTAACCAATCTGGGTTCCTGTTATGCAAACCTGGCCTTTTTTCCAAAACTCGTATCACATGATGACTATCTTGGGGTGCTTCTTGAAATATTCCAAAATGGCTATTTAAGGGTAAGGCAGATGTGTATTTTAGAAGAGAACTCTCCATTTTCAGCATAGTTTTTTTCCTTCCCAAAGGGACCTCAAAGAGGCGCTCCACGTAGGAGTTTGCATATTTCCCACCCATGATTTCACCCCTTTTACTTTCAACAGTGGCAACCCACTCACAAACATGACGTTTACAACCTTCCTTTGGCACTCAGAGGGATACTTTCCTCTGAACATGGACATTTTGTCTATCATTTTCTATTTATTTACATGTATCATTTATATTCTAGTTTTCTGAAAATGAGCAGTATCCCTCTGGGCAGCAAAACCAGGAAATCCAACTGGATGGTCCCCCACGAGGGTCTTCCTCCAGGAACAAACTAAGAATGGACAACTTGGAAGTGCTTGAATAGACTCAGAAGTGGAGTTGGCAGATCAAAAGACAACATGGCAAAATGGCACTACCTACCTTGTGCAACTGTGGATCAAACCAAACATCTCCACATCTGTATGCTTGCCCACAATGCCCTGCCTCATGCACAGAGGAAGAATCATTTAAAGGCACAGACAATGCGGTTGCTGTTGCCCGTTTTTGGTCAAAAATTCTTTAGTCACTTATGCTCCCTCCATTTTATCAGTTTTATAGTTATTTATGCAATGCTTTTGACACAAAATAAATAAACAATGAGCGGAGGACTTCTCCATAGCTCAACTGTGACCTGAAAATAGGTTCCTTAGATCCCTGATCACCTTTAGATGTGTTGGACCAAAGCTCCCAAGTGTTGGGGTTCAGCCTCAATCTCTGTGTGAACCTGATTCTCTGATTGTATTTCCTGATGCAACTGAGCAAGCCACTGAACATGTATCTTTCCCTGATAGTGTTGAAACTGTTGATGCTGAGGTCAGTGGCAGGGAAAGTGAAACTGAACAGCCTGATGAGAATGTTTTAGAATCAAGCCGTGATAGCTCTCCAGAGGGAATCACGCCTGGGTTTTTTAATGAGGACCGAAGGGAACAGATTTGGAAAAACAGGAGTGAATCACAGTTTCTACGAAGGTCAAATAGATTACGGGAGAGGGAGGCTCAGGCTTCTTCAAAGTCTGGAGGCGTTTCAAAAAATAGTTTCTTTGGTTTAAGGGGCCTCCCCCCGGTTGTCTCGTTAGATCAAGCAACGTTTTAGACTGAGGCAGCACCTTGGCAGTTTTCCTGTGTTCCATGGCCTGCATTCCCAGAGGCTTCTAGTTTTCAAGTTCATGGTTAGCAAGAGGCTAACAGGTTCCTGGTTCTTGTATTATGGCTTTTGGATTTTTGCTCAAGTTCAGAGATTTTCCTGACTACTGAGTTTCTACTGTGGCTTTTTGACTTTGCATTTACCTTTCTTTTGTAACCATTTTTCATCAATAAAAAAGGATTGTTTTTCTCACAGTCCAGTGTGGTGGATTTAATCTTATGGTCTCCTTTCCTGATCTGGGATGCAACACCAACATCCCTAATGGTCATGTTGGTTAGGCATGGCTGGACTTGTAATCCAGCATGATTACAGGTTGTAAGATTGCAAAAAGCCACTCTAGAACAACAAAGCCATGCCTTAAAGCAGGGATCCACAAACTTTTTAAACAGAGGGCCAGGTTACAGTCCCTCAAACTGTTGGAGGGCCGGATTATAATTTGAAAAAAGCATGCATGAATTCCTATGCACACTGCACGTATCTTATTTGTAGTGCAAACAAAAGCAAATCTTGAAAACAATACAATAATAAAAATGAAGTACAATTTTAACAAATACAAACTTATTAGTATTTCAATGGGAAGTGTGGGCCTGCTTTCGGCTGATGAGATAGGATTGTTGTTGTTGTGTGCTTTCAAGTCGTTTCAGACTTAGGTTGACCCTGAGCGAGGGCCGGGTAAATGACCTTGGAGGGCCATATCCGGCCCCCGGGCCATAGTTTGAGGACCCCTGCTTTAAAGCCACAATGTCCGGAACTAATCTTTAAGGAGCAATCAAATAAAATCAATGTGAATATTACCTCCTCCATAGGAATAACCTGAGCATAACCACCTCCAGCAGCACCACCTGTAATACAACAGATAGCACAAAGACTTAAACCATCATATTTCAAATACTTAATAGCCTGAGCATCTTTTTAAGAAGAGGGGATTTATTTATTTTTTACAAAGTCAAATCTTCCTTACTGAGCTCAGTGCCAAACAAGAGATTTACTCCACAAATCTTTTGCATCCTATTAACAGAAATGGGAGTAGATTATATATTTTACTATATTTATATAAGCTATTTTATGAAATAGCAGAAAATTTTATTTAAATAATGGTTATTATTTACTTACAGTATGGATAAAACAGCCTTTCCAGAGCTCTGTAGTGTTTGCGTTATGCATTCAGAAACACAAGTGCAAAGCATAAGAAGCAATTTATTGAGTACCAGTTCAATGCATCACAAAAAAAGTCTCATTTAACACATTTAAATCCTGATTAGTCCTAATTGACTAACTCTAATGCAACATTGCTCCCTCATATTCCTGACTGCACAAATGCCACTCACAGTGGACTTTTAAAAATCTAATTAAAATACTCAGCTTACCACAAGTCACTCCCAATATTGTAAGCTTTCACCTCCTCCCAACAGATTCCTTATCTTAATTGTGGTTAGTAAACATTGCATATGTAACCATAGGTAAAGGTAAAGGTTTTCCCCTGACATTATGTCTAGTCGTGTCTGACTCTGGGGGTGGTGCTCATCTCCATTTCTAAGCTGAAGAACCGGAGTTATCCATAGACACCTCCAAGGTCATCTGGCCGGCATAACCTATTGATCTACCCACATTTGCATGTTTTTCAACTGCTAGGTTGGCAGAAGCTGGGGCTAACAGTGGGAGCTCTCACTGCTCCCCGGATTCGAACCTGTGACCTTTCGGTCAGCAAGTTCAGCAGCTCAGTGCTTTAACTCACTGCACCATCAGGTTCTCTAACCATATCTCACCTTAACGTTTTCCATCCACCAATACATAACATCCTAATACTATTCTACCAAGTCGAAATAAGGGCACACCATTTCTTCCCATCTTCTTACTCTCAATCCAGACTCCAAATCTTGAATGTCTATTGGAGAATGTTTTGCATGTAGCTATGGCACTGTGAGAAGGGGAAATTAATGCACCCAGTTCTAATAAGGGAAGTAATTTGATCAGTGAAACTACTCTGTTAGATCCTGAACCCTGAACACCTGGAGATGCCAGGAATCAAACCTGATTCTGCATGCAAAACAAGCCATTCCTCTCCACCATGCACCTCTCTTGCCTTTTCATACCTTTAATTCCAAATGTAGGTCCTTGGGAAGGTTGCCGTACGCAGGCAAATGCATTCTGACCAAGGTAAGCTCCCAGGGCTTGAACAAGCCCTACTGTAGTGGTGCTCTTCCCTTCTCCCAACGGTGTGGGTGTTATACTGTATTTAAAAAGAAAGAAAGGGGAGAGAGACTTTAGTAAAATCCATATTCTTAAAAAGCAAAGTGATGATGCTATAAACAAGATATTTCCTAACACAGTGATACTCAAAGTGGTCCATGGACCTGTGGCAATCCATTGGCTGCTGGTCCACAGCAAATGTCCAGGAAAGAAAGAAAAATGCCAGTGGGCAGAAACCTGGTGCTACTCCCTGGTACATTGAGGGGRAAACTGCCAGGCCATCATATCAGACAGATTAAAAATCACTCTTGTAATATATATCCCAACAACCAATATTGGGGCGGGGGGGGGGGGGCATAACAAACTCTATGGAGTGACCAGGATGGCTCAAACTAGAAAGTCTGGAGGTCAATTCTCTGATCTCTGGAGGCCACRCAGGGCCCTWCCACACAGCCCTATATCCCAGAATATCAAGGCAGAAAATCCCAAAATATCTGCTTTGAACTGGAMTTTTTGAGACCACACTGCCATATATTCCAATTCAAAGAAGAAAATGTRGGRTTTTATTCAGATGTGGAAGGGGCCATAGACAAACAAAAATGACAAAAGTAAACAAAATCAGGTATATTGCAAACTGCAAGTGGCTGGAATTCCACTCCTAGATTTGAAAAATTACGAGTGGCATATTAAACAGTGAACAAGGCTTGGTGGTTTAGTCAAAAAGGTGAATCACTCCTCCTGGAGGTTTCCAGGGAAGACTTTTGATAATTACATCAGGAAAAACAGGGATTGCAACTGCCTGCTTCCCAAGCTCTTGGGAAGCCTAATTGATGTATTTAGGGACTAAGGGCCCTTCCACACAGCCCTATATCCCAAAATATCAAGGCAGAAAATCCCACAATACCTGCTTTGAACTGGGTTATCTTGAGTCCACACTCAGATAACGTGGGATTTTCTGCCTTGATATTCTGGGATATAGGGCTGTGTGGAAGGGCCCCTTGAAGCAAGAATGTGAGCTTTTCTATTCCTGGCAGGAGTTCAGCCAAAGCAAAGTTTCCCCATCTTCAAGATATAGCAAATAAAATAAAGCAATATAGCCAGTTTTCAGAAAACAGATGTGATCAGAAGTTCACTTGGTTTTTCTCTCTGAAAAGAAAATTATTTATGCTTTTGAAAGGGGGAAAGCCTCCTAAAACAACATTTGGAAGGTTGTATATTGCTTAGAGTAGTGGTTTGCAACTTTCTGGGTTTTGGATGTCAACTTCCAGAAGCCACAGTCAGCTTAGACAACTGTTTGAGATTCTGGGAGATGAAGTCCCAAACACCTAGACCAAAGGTTGCAAAACACTGGTCTAAGGATACAATTCCCCATCTTTAATCCTAGGTTTTTTTCCCCCAGGTTCAGAGGGATCCAAGGACTACACAGAATGTCCTCAAAGACTGTATGTGCTCCCTGGGATGGAGAATTTCTTTACCTGCTTTAAACTAAAAAGTTATGGCATTCAATTGTTTCATTAGCCAAGTTTGCAATCTCCTCCCAAGCTAACTCAGCCCTAAGCTACTTATTGGGATCACAGAAAGTACTGAGACAACTTACCCGGTTACCACAACATATTTGCCATCCGGTTGGTCCTTGAGGCGCCGCAATGTTGACAGCGAAATTTTAGCTTTGCTTTCACCATAGAACTCCACCTCATCTGAGAGTAAGCCTATTTCTTTAGCCAGGTGGCCAATGGACTTGGGAATGCATGACCGCGACACTTCAATATCACTGAAAATAAACAAAGGGCAACTGGTGAAGATAGTTGGGAGAAGGTTAAAGGACATGTTCTATCTAATATTGGGTGAAAACTCTGTATGCCTTATCCACACTTGGCACTGGGAAAACCTATGTCCAGACTGGTCTTTTTAAGCATTCACATTACATAATTACAGTATTATGATTCCACTAGACTCTATGATTCTATGAACCATATCCCACAGACTCTTGGGATTTGTAGTTTGGTGATGCACTAGAGCTCTCCAAATACTCACAAAAGCTAAAGTCTCAGGTTCCCAAAGGATGGAGCCTGGTAGTTAGGGGTATATTAAAACACAGTCATTGCACAGAATAAAAGAGACCCTGGTTTTCAAATGTAGAAAGAGAATTTCAGGGTGTTCTCTACTGCAAAAACTCCCACTGAAATGGAAATCAGGACAAAAGAAAAGTAGATGGACCAATGAGTTATGATTTTTATGGGACATTTTTAACCCCAACGCTACTATTTTTGTGTTTTTAAAACTTAAAAAGGAGGACTTTTTAATTTTTCAAATTATTTTTTCAATACACAACAGTTAAGCTGGGGGATCCCACTCAAGACAGAATACCAAACAAAGTATCTTCCATTTATATATTATCATAATATGAAATTCCAGCAGAATATGCAACTTTGTAATGTCTCCTTCCACAATAAAACTCAAAATAAACTATGAAGCAATTTTGGGATAACCTTGAAATACACTATGGGTTTCTTTTTAGCTTGCCACAAGGGCAAAAGAAACCAGAATGCTGACCTTACAATCAACCAACCACAAAAAGAAAATTCTGGGCAAAAAAACCCCCAAAAACATCCATGGGTTAATGTTCATGATGGTACCCATGAGACAAAACAGAACACTACCTTATCATAAATGCAAGTGTATACTGTATGTATGTATATATGTATGTATACACACCCATGGACAACAAGTTAAACATGAGCCAACAATGTTTTATTTTGTTTTATACTGTTGTTTGCATTTTAATGTGATACTTTTTAACTGTGCTGATCGGGACTGGCCCTATGTAAGCCACCCCGAGTCCCTTCGAGGAGATGGGAGGTACAATAATAGAGTTGTTGTTGTTATTATTATTATTATTATTATTATTATTATTATTATTATTATTATTCTGACACAAAAACACATATGCCACAGCAAAAGAGATCTATATTATTATTATTATTATTATTATTATTATTATTATTATTAGAAACATCACAAGATGAGTCCACAGCAGACACTCTGCTGGCTGTTGTATTGGATCACACGTCGGACACTTCCCAAGTGTCTAGGACTGTTATTATTAGGCAGCTGCTTTAAAAGCCAATGGGATTTTGGCCTGCATAAATAGGAGCATAGTATCTAGATCCAGGGAAGGGAGCTACCATGCTAACTCTCTATTTTGCCTTGGTCAGACCATACCATATACAGAATCATACTGTGTCCAATTGATGTTGACAAGCTGGAATGTGTCCAGAGGAGGGCGACTAAAATGATCAAGGGTCTGGAGAACAAGCCCTATGAGGAGCAGCTTAAAGAGCTGGGCATGTTTAGCCTGCAGAAGAGAAGGCTGAGAGGAGACATGATAACCATGTATAAATATGTGAGGGGAAGTCATAGGGGGGAGGGAGCAAGTTTGTTTTCTGCTGCTGTGGAGATTACGACACAGAATAATGGCTGCAAACTGCAGGAAAGGAGATTCCACCTGAACATGAGGAAGAACCTCCTGACTGTGAGAGCTGTTCAGCAGTGGAACTCCTTACTCCAGAGTGTGGTGGAGGCTCCTTCTTTGGAAGCTTTTAAACAGAGGCTGGATGGCCATCTGTCAGGGGTGCTTAGAATGCAATTTTCCTGCTTCTTGGCAGAGGTTGCACTGGATGGCCCAAGAGGTCTCTTCCAAGTCTATGATTCTATTTGTGTATGTATATATGTACACATGTGTGTGTCTGTGTTCATATCTACATATCTTGCTCTGAGCTCATTAGGCTCAAATCTACCCCAATGCTCTTTTTGTTTTGCAAAATCGGAATCAATTGTAACTGTCCAGACAACAGCAATGTATAGCCAGACATTTTTTTTTGTTCATAACCATATCTTGTATCAAATTTGTACAACCACATCATGCAGATACAGCTAGGTGCGCTAAGGTAAAGAAAGAATAAGGACAGAATAATAAATGAGATTAGATTTTCACCCACAACCTTTTCTATTCGGCTGTTACTCACCTTGGAACAGGAGATCTAGGGCACAGCTGATTATATTGGATATTCCACTTGCCGGGCTGATACTTTTCCAAGAAACGTTGGGCACTTTCCACCGTGCTCTAAATTGATATTTTAAAACAAAGAGAGATTGATCACAAAAAAATCAGCATGGCATGTTAATCAATACACAATTATATTGTCTTGTTTTGTTTTGCAGTCTGGGACATTTTGGGAATGTATTTTTTGATTGTTTTGCTTTTTTAAAAACTGCTTCTGCCTTCCATTTTTTACAGGCAGCATAGTGTAAGCAGTTAAAATACTGTGCTCAAATCAAGTTGACACGGAATGCGTCTACACTGTAGAATTAATGCATTTTGACACTACTGTAATTGACATGGTTCAGTGCTATGGAAACATGGGAGTTCTAGCTTCACTGGATCTTCTCTGCCAAAGAATGTTGATGCCTCACCAAACTACAACTCCCATGATTCCATTGAGTCATAGCAATTACAGCAGTGTATTGCTGAAAGCTTTCATGGCCAGAATCACTGGGTTGTTGTAGATTTTTCGGGCTGTATGGCCATGTTCTAGAAGCATTCTCTCCTGACATTTCACCTGCATCTGTGGCAAGCATCCCCACAACCTCCGAGCATACTTGCCACAGATGCAGGCGAAACATCAGGAGAGAATGCTTCTAGAACATGGCCATACAGCCCAAAAAACCTACAACAGCCCAATTAGAGTAGTGTCAAACTGGATTGATTCTACAGTGTATATCAGGCATGGGCAAACTTTGACCCTCCAGGTGTTTTGCACTTTAACTCCCACAATACCTAACAGCCTTCTGGAATTGTGGGAGATGAAGGTCAAAACACCTGGAGGGAGGGCAAAAGTCTGCCCATGCCTGGTGTAGATGCAAGTTTGGATTCAAAGTGTAGAGTATTACCTGGTGTAGAGTATTACTTTGGATTCAAAGTAATGCTCCCACTACAATTTATACTATTTCAGTTTCACCTGGAGTACTACATGTAGCGCCTTGTTTTAAGAAGAGTAAAGACAAGTACTGAGAATATAATGAGGATGATAAGAAGTATGGAGAACAAAATATACGAGGGTGGGTCAAAAAGTGATGCCTCCATTGCTCTAACTTTCATTTCTTTCCTAGCTACAGGATTATCTATGCATGATATGATAGAGGTAACCTTACTCTACTGATATAGTCTTTTTCTTTCTCCGATTGATTGATTGATTAAAACCATGAATCTGAAGCTAAAAGAAAAAATCACCATTGAATTTCTGGCAAAAGAAGGTTGTGCACCTAAGGAAATCCATCATCGCTTGAAGAATGTTTTATGATTTGGACCCTTCTGACTTTTACCTGTTTGGACCTCTGAAAGAAGACAACCTAGGGCAGTGGTTCTCAAGCTGTGAGTCTCCAAAACATTTTGGCCTTCAACTCCCAGAAATCCTAACAGTTGGCACATTGGCTGGGATTTCTGGGAGTTATAGGCCAAAACATCTGGGGACCCACAGCTTGAGAACCACTGACCTAGGTGATTTATTTATTTATTTATTATTTACTTCATTTCTATCCCACTCTTCTCACCGCTCAGGGTGAGATACATTGACTTGAATGGTGTTAAAACAACTTTAAAATCATGGGTCACGGAGCAAAACCCTGAATTTTTCCAGAATGGTTTTGATGCCTAGGTTAAACAATGGTGTAAATGTGTACTAATGGATGGTGACTTTGTTGAACGGTAGTTTTGTGTAGAGGACAACTCAGGGTATGGTTTGTAACAACTTCTGCTGTTATATGTTCATTCATAATGTTTTTATGGCACAGGAGGCAAAACCTTTTGACCCACCCTCATATGAAGAGAGTAAAGGAGCTGAGCATGTTCAGCTGGATGAGGAGAAGAATGAGAGGTGGCAGGAATGCATTCTTTAAATACTTCAAGGGTTGTTCCATTAAAGAAGGGGCAGGCCTGTTCTCTGTAGACCCAGAGGGAAGACCAGGTTTAATGGTTTGAAGCTGTAGAAAAGAATACTTCAATTGAACACTGGAATAAAGGTCTTGATAATGAGAAAGCAATGGAATCAACTGGATAGAGAGGTGTTTTAACTGTCTTCTCTGGATGTCTTCAAAAAGGGACTGGACAGCTATCCATTAGGGATACTTTAGCTCAGTGTTTCTCAACTTGGGGTGGGGTCACCAGGGGGTGTCAGAGAGGCCACCAAAGGCCATCAGAAAACACTATATTTTCTGTTAGTCATGGGGGTTCTGTGTGTGAAGTTTGGCCCAATTCTATCAGTGGTGGGGTTCAGAATGCTCTTTGATTGTAGGTGAACAATAAATCCCAGCAACTACAACTCCCAAATGTCAAGGTCTATTTTCCCCAAACTCCACCACTGTTGACATCTGAGCATATTAAATATTGGTGCCAAGTTTGGTCCAGATCCATCACTGTTTGAGTCCACAGTGCTCTCTGGACGTAAGTGAACTACAACTCCAAAACTCAAGGTCAGTGCCCACCAAACACTTCCAGTATTTTCTGTTGGTCATGGGAGTTCTGTGTGCCAAGTTTGGTTCAATTTCATCATTGGTGGAGTTCAGAATGCTCTTTGATTGTAGGTTAACTATCAATCCCAGCAACTACAACTCCCAAATGACAAAACAAATCTCACCCCAACCCCAGTATTCAAAATTGGGCGTATCTAGTATTTGTGCCAAATTTGGTCCAGTGAATGAAAATATATCCTGAATATCAAATATGTACATTACAGTTCATAACAGTAGCAAAATTAAAGTTATGAAGCAGCAACAAAAATAGTGTTATGGTTGGGGGACACCACAACACGAGGAACTGTATTAAGGGGTCTGTATTAGGAAGGTTGAGAACAACTGTATTAGGAAGGCTGAGAACCACTGCTTTAGCTGGAAATCCTGCATTGAGCAAAGGGTTCAACCTGATGGCCGTAGGATGCTTTCCAATTCCACAATTTCACGAAAAGGGAAGAAATGCTGCACCCACAAACCTGCATCAACATGGCAACCGTCATTGGGCCAACACCACCGGGCACGGGCGTGATGAAAGAGGCCCTTTCCTTTGCGGCACTGTAAGCCACGTCTCCCACTACCCTTTTCCCACTGGCTTTTGTGCTGTCTGCAAGAGAGAGATAAGAAGGGGATGGAGGAAAGATGAAACTCACTCAGTTCAAGCCAATAGGAAAAAGGGGAACAAAATGCCCAGAAGATGAGGATTATCCTTCAATTGCAAAACACACAAAAAACAATCTCTTAGCTACACTAAGGCGACATAATAGATTACTTGGATTTCTTCTCTTTAGCGTTTTTCTTTGCTAAAATTGCACTGTTGAAAAGCTGTCAAATAAACACCATTTACTCGGATGAGGGGTGAGCAATGCCTCTCGAGGATATTAACGTTTTCTAAAAGCATAGAGTTTGCTTAAATTCTTGCAGGCTTCTCACTGCTGTTAAGACGATGGTATAAGCTCTTCTTTAAGCACTTGTCAGGCAGCAAAAAATCTTGGGATTTGCGAGGGAGAGAAACTAGGGTGTAATGAATAATTCTGCATTTAATGCTAAGAAACCAGTGATACTTCTTGCTTCAATCCAATTGCAGCCATAGGCATACCAATAGGATTCCCTGATTACTATGGTCTAAAGATTACAGACCTATCAAAGCTACATTAACCTACATGAAACTCTAGCTAAGGTTATTGTGTGTCCCATCATATGTTGCTGAATTACAAGGACCAGCATCACTCACCATTAGCTAGGCTGGCTAGGGCTGCTGAAAATTGCAGTCTGGAATTATCCAGTGGTCTGCATGATTCCCAAACTTGCTTTGAACAAACCCTTGGAAAATAAGTATTTTTCTGAAGCATAAGGGAGGGAAAACACTAACCAAACACTCTTCGTTGTGTTTCCTCCGCAGGAAAAACAAGCAGCGGAGGTGTAAGAGGATATTCTAGTTTGCTAGTTAAATTAGTGTTTGAGTGAATTCAACACCAGAATCCCCCAAGCTAGTGGTTCTCAACCTGGGGTCCCCAGATGTTTTTGGCCTACAACTCCCAGAAATCCCAGCCAGTTTACCAGCTGTTAGGATTTCTGGGAGTTGAAGGCCAGAAACATCTGGGGATCCCAAGTTGAGAACCACTGCCCTAAGCCATGGGTGTCACATCAGCCTGATGGTTGCCTTCAATGTACTGTTGGATCCATGGATGAAGAATCTATGGATACAGAAGGTCAACTATGATTTTTTAATATAGTGGTTAGTGCTCTTTAGGTTCTACTCCATTTGGGTCCCTAGATATTATTGAACAACAACTCCCAACACTTTTGATTATCTGCCATGCGGTCTGGGGATGATGGAAATCACAAACAAACAGCACTTGTGGCTTGGAGATTGCAGAAAGGTTAAGGGACATTATAAAATCAGGCATCATCTCCACAACCCTTGAACCTAAATTCAAACCCCACTCTCCTGACCAAACAGAACAAACTGCAGCCTTCCAGATGTCACTGTATCCCAACTCCCATCAGTTCTAGTCGTGATGCCTAATGATGAGGAATACGGGAGTTGTAATCCAGTATCTGGAGGAACACATAAAATGACATGGAGGGCCGGATTCAGCTCATGGGCCTTGAGCTTAACACATGTGCCCAAAGCAATATAAAAGAAAGATAAAGGTTTTCCCTAACATTAAGTCTAGTGGTGTCCATCTCCATTTCTAAGCCGAAGAGCCAGCGTTGTCCGTAGACACCTCCAAGGTCATTACTGCATGGAGCGCTATTACCTTCCCGCAGAAGCGATACCTATTGATCTTCTATTATGTGTATGTTTTCGAACTGCCAGGCTGACAGGAGCTGGGGCTAACAGCGGGAGCTCACTCTGCTCCCAGATTTGAATTGCTGATCTTTCAGTCAGCAAGTTCAACAGCTCAACAGTTTATATTATGTGTCTGTTTTCAAACTGTTAGGTTGATAGGAGCTGGGGCTAAGAGTGGGAGCTCACTCTGCTCCCAGATTCGAATAGCTAATCTTTCAATCAGCAAGTTCAGCAGCTCAGCGGTTTAAATTGCTGCACCACCAGGGAGCTTAGTTATAACCAGTTACAAAAAAGTAACTTTTTTCAACCTCTGTTCCAACCTCTACTCAAATTACTCACCTTGAAAACTCCAAAACATCAGCTTGTCATCATATATATGTATGTGTGCACACATAAACATCCAAAGCTACGCAAGATCTTTAGCCCCTTTTGCAAGAGAGGTAAATTTAGAAATACTAGAGACATTTCCCACTCCTTTCTAGATGATCTCTCAAGCAGTGACTACTGAAGCATTAATAGGGGATATCATTTAAAGAAAAATGATGTCCCTTATTAAAAATAATTACAAAATACAGCTAACAACATGCTTAATTGGATACCACATAATCCATTCCATGCGAAAAATTCTACTTCCTGTATTTATTTTTTAAAATGTATTTTATGCCAACATTGGTTTGTTTTCTGCTGCTGCCTCAATCACACACAGAACACAGCGATTCATTCTTGAAACTATTAAATTACTGTCTCCTCTTTTGAAGTTTCAGATAAATAGTCGGCGTCTCCATAGCAGCGGTAGCTGCTGTCGCCAACAAACTGGCAGCAGGATTTGGTAACTCAACTTAGCTACAGGTTTTACTTATTCCCAATTACAATACAGTGGAGTCTGGCTTATTCAACCTTTGCTCATCCAACGCTTTGTATTATCCAACGCAGTCTGCCTCCTGCCCGGATCCGCAGCTGTGTCAATACATTGTGATGTTTTGGTGCTAAATTCATAAATACAGGAATTACTACTTAACGTTATTGTGCATTGAACTGCTTTTTCTGTCAATTTGTTGTAAAACTTGATGTTTTGGTGTTTAATTTGTAAAAGCATAACATAATTTGACGTTTAATACGTTTTTCCTTAATTCTTATTATCCAACATTTTTGCTTATCCAACTTTCTGCCGGCCCGTTTATGTTGGATAAGTGAGACTCTGCTGTATATCAAAGAATCTTAGCTATCTGCAATTGTGTGTTCCTTTCTCTCTCCTTTACAGAACTGCTTCCCCTATATAAATGAACTACAAGGAAGCCAAGATATATAGGAAATAATTGCTGAGTTTGGGTTAAAGCACAAGGAACGATCAAGCAGAAGTTGTGTGAGGCGCCTGCATCCTGTGGCATAAGGTAAAGATTTTCCCCTGACATTAAGTCAAGTTGTTGTCCAACTCAACTGGACTTAATGTCCATTTCATCTCCATTTCTAATGTCCATTTCATCTCCATTTCTAAGCCGAAGAGCCGGCGTTGTCCATAGACACCTACAAGGTCATGTGGCCAGCATGACTGCATGGAGTGCCATTACCTTCCYGCCGGAGTGGTACCTATTGATCTACTCACATTTGCGTGTTTTCGAATGTCTAGGTTGGCAGAAGCTGGGGCTGACCATGGGAGCTCACACCGCTCCCCAGATTCGAACCACCGACCTTTCAGTCAACAAGTTCAGCWGCTCAGTGCTTTAACTCACTGCGCAACCGGACGCTTCTATCCTGTGGCATAGAAGGCTCCACCCCYCACCCCGCGTGTCAGGAGCAACTTGGGAAACTGCAAGTCACTTCTGGTGTGAGAGAACTGGCTGTCTGCAAGGATGTTGCCCAGGGGACATCCAGATGTTTGATGTTTTACCATCCTTGTGGGAGGCTTCTCTCATGTCCCTGCATGGAGAGCTGGAGCTGACAGAGGGAGCTCAACCCACTCTTCCCCGGATTCAAAGCACTGACTTGTCYGTCAGCGGTCCTGCTGGCACAAGAGTTTAACTCATTGCACCACTGCCTTGTATAACTACAGCTCCCAGGATTCCATAGCACTGAGCCATAACAGTTGAAGTGGAGTCAAACTGCATTAATTCTACAGTGTAGATGCAGCCCCTGATCTAACCAAAAAGCAGCTTCTGTATCTCCTCTGTGTTGATGAACTACTTTAGAGAGAGCCTTAAATGTCATTACAATCACAGGAATTGTGCTTTTTAAAAAACCTTCAACCCTACCATTAGATAATTGCAATAAATGACTGATCACTTATAACTGCAATCTCTGTGAAAGTGCACTAAGGGGGTGGAGGACTGCAACAGCTTGACAGGTGTGACTAATCCTCTTATTTAAGCGCCCAAGAGCCGGGATTTCAAAGTGAAGAAGAAGGGGGACGAGGGGGAGAAGCCCAGAGAGGTACTGCTACTAAAAAAGGCAATGTTATGCAATCCAATTATTGGTTCATTAATTCAAATCTTGGGGATGTCAATGCGGTAGTGATTTCATTCAAAACTTGGCCAAACAATAAGATGCAAGGTCCCAATCGGTAGATATACAGAAGAGCAACATGCTCCTAACTTGCAGAGCGAGTCTGAGGGAAGCAATGAACTAGCTAGCCTTTCACATTTGCTGGTTATACTTTTGTGGATTTAATATATTTTGTCAAGGGCCTCCAGCATAATAATAATAATAATAATAATAATAATAATAATAATAATAATAATAATAATAATAATAAAAACTTTATTTGTACCCCGCTACATCTCTCCAAGGGACTCGGTGAGGCTTACATGAGGCCAAGCCCACAGCACATCAATAAACAAAAGCAATAACAACAATCAATACAAAACAGTTAAAATAAACTCAAAACAGAAAATACACAATAAGCAATAAACAATAACAATATCAAAACATATAGCATTTAAAAACCTATGGCCAGGCCAAATGTAATAATTCAAATTTAAAATTAAAAAGTGCTGGGCATGAACAAGGTAAGGCAAATTAGGATAGGGTTTTCAGAGAAAGATGAGGGAGCACAGACAATCCTAAGTCAATATGAAAGTGCATTTGAGGACATATTGCTAAGAGTTTTCCTTATTCTGGGAAGGCACACTGGAACAACCACGTTTTCAGGCACCTCCTAAAGACTGCCAGCGTTGGGACATGTCTGATGTCCTTAGAGAGTGAATTCCAGTGTCGAGGGGCCACCACCGAGAAGGCCCTCTCCCTTGTCCTCACCAATTGTGCCTGCAAAGGAGGTGGGAGCATGAGCAGGGCCTCTCCAGATGATCGAAGAGATCATGTGGGTTCGTACACAGAAATGCGGTCACGCAGGTAGGTGGGTCCCAAACCGTTCAGGGCTATGATCAATGTCCACCACAAAGTTGCACCAGAGAATCTAGAAATGTCTAGACCAGTGGTTCTCAACCTAGGGTCCCCAGATATTTTTGGCCTTCAACTCCCAGAAATCCTAACAGCTGGTAAACTAGCTGGGATTTCTGGGAGTTGTAGGCCAAAAACATCTGGGGGCCCCAGGTTGAGAACCACTGGTCTAGACTCAATATGTCTCTAGACATTTACTGTTACACTCCAGGACAGGAAAAGCCCTCTGGCTTTAAAACGTCACACATTGAATAGGAAGACAATCCTTTTATTGGAGATAATTAAAAAGCAGCAAAGTAAAAAGCACTTTAAAGAAATAGATAAATCCAATTAGGTAAGAAGATAAGCAGGAACAAAATAGTCCAGGGTAAAGTTCAGCAAAGTCCATGAAAACAAAGTCCACACTTCTCTAATATAATCCAGAAAACCTCACAACCTCTGAGGATGCCTGCCATAGATGCAGGCGAAACGTCAGGAGAGACTGCTTCTAGAACATGGCAATACAGCCCGAAAAACCTACAACAACCCAAATGTTTCTAAACTGTATTCAAAAGTAGGGGGCTTTGGTGATTAAATTCTAAAGTCACTTCCAAATTTTTCTGAATTTTTTAAAAACTTTCMGAAACTTCCGAATCGATTTGTTAAGGTCGGACGCGCATGCGCAATAGGGGGAAACAGTAGTAACACTGGGGAAACTTAGAAGGCTTCTCTCTCCCTTCAAACAGAAGGCAGTTGAACACCCCCCCCCCCCATAACTTTGGTGCTTTTCCCCTGACTTAGAGAAGACACCTGGGTGTCCGAGTCCAGGAGATTTAGGAAATATTATAGAGCAATAGTGTTATACTGTTGAAAACACAACCCAAAACAGAAGGGAGACAGTTGAATCCCAAGAAAAAAACCCTGTGGTGCCTTTCCCCTGACTTAGAGAAGGCACTGCTCTGCTCTTCTGTTTTGACTAATCACCTCCCGTCTATCTATTTGCTCATTAATTTCTGTAGCTGGGCCAGTTGCCGAGCTGTTCCCAAGCTCCAAATCATGGGAATTCTCTCATAGCAATTCAGGGAGCACACCCTTCAGGGACATTCTCATGAGAAACTACACTTTGAACAGGGATTTCCTGGTCATTCTCTGCATCAATATCATTGACCAGACCATTACCTTCTTGAAACTCATTGTCATCACTCCCCACATCTAAAACACCCTGGTCCTTAAACACAATCACAGGCTGAGCTCCAACAGGAGTAGGTTCTCTGGCTATTGCTGAGTCAGGATGGAGGAAGAGGAGAAAAGAGTGACTAAAGGGAAGACATACTAAAGCACTCAGTGCCACGCAGCCCAGAAGCTGATTTGACTGCCACTCTTAATGTTTCCTATGACAACTGAGACAGCAATGCACATTTGGTACACTCTGGATTGGCAGTTTCCCACCCGTTGCTTCCTCAACACACAGAAAGCAATCTGAGAAGAGGCGTTTTATCTTTTGCTTCTCAACTCCAATACAAGTTGTGGCTAATCACCCACCCACCGTGACACACCTTGTCCTTGTGTGCTACTAGTCACAGAGTAATAGTTGCCGCTCAAAAATGAGTAATGACTTCAATCAAAATCAACCAACTCAAGAGACCATGAAAGCCCCTTGGCTTTGCTGCTGACAGTTCATCATGTTCAAACAGGATGTCATCCTGATGACAAATTCCTCTGATGGAAATTGACTCATGCAGCTTACTTCACTATAAAGTTGGCTTTATACTTTTTAGAGTACAACTCCATGACTGGCTGAGAGATTTTGGAATCATAGAATTGGAAGAGACCTCATGGGCCATCCAGTCCAACCTCCTTCCAAGAAGCAGGAAAATCGCATTCAAAGCACCCCCAACAGATGGCCATCCAGCCTCTGTTTAAAAGCCTCCAAAGAAGGAGCTTCACCACATTCAGGGTAGAGAGTTCCACGGCTGAACAGCTCTCACAATCCAGAAGTTCTTCCTAATATTCAGATGGAATCTCTTTTCCTGTAGTTTGAAGCCATTGTTCCATGTCCAGGGCAGCAGAAAACAAGCTTGCTTCATCCTCTTTATGACTTCCCCTCACATCTTTATACATGGCCCTCATCATGTCTGCTCTCAGCCTTCTCTTCTGCAGGCTAAACATGCCCAGCTCTTTAAGCCGCTCCTCATAGGGCTTGTTCTCCAGACCCTTGATCATTTTAGTCGCCCTCCTATGGACACAATCCAGCTTGTAAACATCTCCCTTCAATTGTAGTGCGCAGAATTGAACACTGTGATTCCAGGTATGGTCTAATCAAGGCAGAATAGAGGGGTAGCATGGCTTCCCTGGGCAAGTAGATTGAAGAGTGACACCTCACACCAAGAAATAATAGCAATGGTGTTTTCAAGTAGAAACCATTGTAAAAAAAGGTAGAGCTCCCTCATTTATAATGCTCAAGACATGGTCCCTGTTTGGATCCTGCAAAGAGGAATCCTCCTGTGCAGTTTCAAGTCATTGATGAGACCTGAAAGTCCATTAGGTGACTTTCAGTCATGCCATCTCTCATTGGGGGTCCTAAGAGTATGAGCCAATAATGTCATGCAGCAGCTTAAAAAGCCAATGGGATTTTGACCTGCATATATAGGAGTCTAGTGTCTAGATCCAGGGAAGTCATGCTACTACACACCTTGTTCAGAGCACAGCTGGAATCACACAGTGTCCAATTTTGGGCACAGCAATTAAAGGGAGATGTTGACAAGCTGGTATGTGTCCAGAGGAGGGCAACTAAAATGATCAAGGGTCTGGAGAACAAGCCCTATGGGGAGTGGCTTAAAGAGCTGGGCATGTTTAGCCTGCAGAAGAAAAGGTTGAGAGGAGACACGATGAGGGCCATGTATCAATATGTGAGGGGAAGTCATAGGGAGGAGGAAGCAAGCTTGTTTTCTGCTGCCCTGGAGACTAGGATGCAATGGAACAATGGCTTCAAACTACAGGAAAGGAGATTCCACCTGAACATTAGGAAGAACTTCCTGACTGTGAGAGCTGTTCAGCAGTGGAACTCTCTGCCCCAGAGTGTGGTGGAGGCTCCTTTTCTTGGAGACTTATAAGCAGAGGCTGAGTGGCCATCTGTTGGGGTGCTTTAAATGCGATTTTCCTGCTTCTTGGCAGGGGGTTGGACTGGATGGCCCACAAGGTCTCTTCCACCTCTATGATTCTATGAAAGGAGTGGAGGAACCTTACACACCTCTTTGAATTTCCTAGAGAAAGTGGAAAGATGAAACCATGCAATTCATCAATAAATACAAAGTAAATATGCACAGTAGGCTTTGCTGCCACACCGAGTGTTCTTCCTCCTCTTCAATTTCTATTCAACAATAATAGGAAGATAGTCAGTAAAAGCATTTGAAGCTGCTCATAGGCTGAGTTCTAAGAACAAAGGATTCATGCTTGAATTAACAGGTAGAAATTTTGCATTTGCTGCAGAGCGGCCCCTATTCTCTAGAAAACAACCAAATTCCAATTCCAAATCTGACAATCCACAAACCGTGACATCACATTGTTTGTACAGACACACAGTCTGCCTTCTGCAATATCAAACATTATTCAAACTATCGCTACAGCCTTGTGAAACCAGGCGCTTTTCTCCCAACATCCCCAAACAGGGTCGCCTGATAAACATAAGCACTGAGTCCCAATGTAGATTCTCTTCTCCATGACACTAGTTTGGTTGGTTTCCCAAATTTTGTGTGGTTTCTTCCCACTCTAAAAAGACAAAATGTCTCATTGAAGGCTTACCTTTTGGTAGTTACTTTTAATCTACCGTATATACTCGATTATAAGCCGAGTTTTTCACAGCCCTTTTTTTAGGTTGAAAAAGTCCCCCTCAGCTTATACTTGAGTCAAAGTTATTTATTATTTTACTCTGTTATTATTATTACTTTGTTGTTGTTGTTCATTTGTCCAGTCGTCTCCGACTCTTCGTGACCTCATGGACCAGCCCACGCCAGAGCTCCCTGTCGGCCGTCACCACCCCCAGCTCCTTCAAGGTCAGTCCAGTCACTTCAAGGATGCCATCCATCCATCTTCCCTTGGTCGGCCCCTCTTCCTTTTGCCTTCCACTTTCCCCAGCATAATTCCCTTCTCTAGGCTTTGCTGTCTCCTCATGATGATTATTACTTTATTACATGTATTATTTTACTCTCAGTATTATTACATTTGCATTATTTATTTTATTATTTTTATTACATGTATTATTTTCCTCTATTATTATTGTTATTATTACACTTCCATTATTTTCCTCTATTATTATATTAATTACTTTTTATTATTTTACTCTATTATTATTATTACTGCATACATTATTTTACTCTATTATTATTACTGCATACATTATTTTACTCTATTATTACTATTATTATTACATTTCCATTATTTTACTCTATTATTATTATTATTACATGTATTTTTTATTCTCTTTATTATTATTGGAAGAATACATAAGCACATTTACACTGAAGAAGTTTAGAATAATGGTTTAATCAGAGTTGGACAGTCTTATCTTAAATTATATTTTTTTAAGATAAATATTCAAAAACATTTACCCTACTACTGTGATGTGGTGGCAAAAAAACCCAATGGGATTTTGGCCTGCATCAAGAGGAGCCTAGTGTCTAGATCTAGGGAAGTAATGCTGCCCCTCTATTCTGCTTTGGTTAGACCACACCTGGAATATTGTGTCCAATTCTGGGCACCACAATTCAAGAGAGATATTGACAAGCTGGAATGTGTCCAGATGAGGGTGACTAAAATGATCAAGGGTCTGGAGAACAAACTCTATGAGGAGCGGCTTAAGGAGCTGGGCATGTTTAGCCTGAAGAAGAGAAGGCTGAGAGGAGATATGATAGCCATGCAGAAATATGTGAGAGGAAGTCACAGGGATGAGGGAGCAGGCTTGTTTTCTGCTGCCCTGGAGACTAGGACACGAAACGATGGCTTCAAACTACAAGAAAGGAGATTCCATCTGAACATGAGGAAGAACTTCCTGACTGTGAGAGCCGTTCAGCAGTGGAACTCTCTGCTCCGGAGTGTGATGGAGGCTCCTTCTTTGGAAGCTTTTAAACAGAGGCTGGATGGTCATCTGTTGGGGGTGATTTGAATGCAATATTCCTGCTTCTTGGCAGGGGGTTGGACTGGATGGCCCATGAGGTCTCTTCCAAGTATTTGATTCCATGATTCTATGACACTAATGCCTCAATTAATGTAATTTTATTGTCGAAGGCTTTAATAGCTGGAATCACTGGATTGTAGGTTTTTCAGGCTATATGGCCATGTTCTAGAAGCATTGTAATTTTATTGGCATTTATTTTATTTTGAAATTTACTAGTATTTATTTTATGTATTTACTTTATTTCTATCCCGCCTTTCTCTATCCCAAAGGGCACTCAAGTGGCACTTACATAGTGCCTTAAAATATACAGTGTTTACTTAAAAATACATTGGATTAAAATTAATACATATTAAAAATAATTAAAATACATTCCAATGTTAGCAGTAACTGCTGCATTTCCCACCCTTGGCTTATACTCGAGTCAATACGATTTCCCATTTTTTTACGGTAAAATTACGTGCCTCGGCTTATATTTGGATTGGCTTATACTCAAGTATATATGTTCTATTTTATGCTCACAATATACTGCAGCTGTGAGTCCAATCTTTTGTTTTTTGACACAGCCTAAAGCTAAGAATGTTTTCATCCAAAACTTACTCTGAAATTTCCTTCAGATTTTGGACTAAATGAGGTTTTAATTGATTTTCTTTCACTTTGTTTTTGCACACATCTTCATAATAGATTAGACCTACCTGAGGAAATTTAAGGAAAATATGAAAAGAAACAATTCCCATCCTCTCTCCTCTATTCACCTTCTACGCTAGGATTTTTTAAAAACATATTTTTTTTATATTACCTGGGATGTGGTTGATCCCACAGTCAATCACTATGGCGCCAGGTTTGATCCATTCTCCTTTCACCATCTCAGCTTTGCCAGCAGCAACCACCAAAATATCGGCTTTACTGACCTGAAAAAAACCCAACATTTTGCATCAAAACAAGATTTCAAACCAGGTTTTGTTGTCTTTCTCTGTTATAGCCTTCCTCTTGTTTGAAGGAGGTTTTTTTTAACGAATGAACAAAAGGAACATGTTTCACCGAGATCAATAAAAATGTGAACAATTTCAGACACGACTATGATAGCTAATCAATGTTTCTTTCCACACCAGCTGAGTTGAGCAGCAAACAGCTTCCACCTCAGGAATCAACATCAACGAAGAACCATCCAAAAGCCAATCTCCAAATACCCTGGGATTAACTGACATTTTACTTTTCAGCATATACTCTGGGTTCTCATTCAAATGTACTTGTTTGTTAGATAAAATGCCTTATTCCTTGTATACACAACCTAGCATGATTTGGTAACATGCTAATGGATCGTAAATTCAATAGGGAAATAGGGTTGCAAGGGAAGTGTCAGAGGGTCGCCAAAGACTATCAGAAAATGCATATTTCTGATGGTCTTAGGAACCCTTTTGGCAGAGAAGGCTGAAGATCTCTCTGCCTGTCCTTCTCTTCCTTTTTGGTGTTGGCGAACTACAATTCCCAGAATTCAAAAACAACCACCCTACCCAACCCCAACAGTATTAAATGCTGCCCATGTAGTGTGCCAAGTTTGGTGCAGATCCATTGTGGGCTGGATTCAGAGTGCTTTTTGATTGTAGATTAACGATAAATCCCAGCAACTACAACTCCCAAATGTCAAGGTCTGTTTTCCCCAAACTCCACCAGTGTTCTCATTTGGACACATTAAATATTCATGCCAAGTTTGGTCCAGATCCATCATTGTTTGAGTCCAAAGTGATCTCTGGAGTTAGGTGAACTACAACTCCAAAACTCAAGGTCAATGCCTACCAAACCCTTCCAGGATTTTCTCTTGGTCAGAAGAGTTTTGTGTGTCAAGTTTGGCTCAATTCTATCATTGGTGGAGTTCAGATTGCTCTGATTGCAAGTTAACTATAAATCCCATCAACTTGAACTCCCAAATGACAAAATCAATCCCCAACCCCACCTGTATTCAATTTGTGTGTATTGGGTATTTGTGCCAAATTTCATCCAGGAAATGAAAATACATCCTGCATACCAGATATTTACATGGCGATTAATAACAGTAGCAAAATTACAGTTATGAAGTAGCAACAAAAATAATTTTATGAGGAACTGTATTAAGGGGTCATGGCATTGGGAATGTTGAGAACCACTGGCTGCAAAAAATGTACTTCAAATTATGCAAATTAGATTGGATATGTTCTTCCCAAACTACTTTTCCATACGCAAGGAGTTTTTGACATTTGCTCATGAAACCCTTAAGCATAATTTGAAGTACAACGGACCACGGCCACCTGGTGGCGCAGCAGGTTAAACCGCTGAGCTGCTGAACTTGCTGACTGAAAGGTTGGCAGTTCGATGCCCGGGAGTGGGGTGTGCTCCAGCTGTTAGGTCCAGCTTCTGCCAACCTAGCATTTTGAAAACATGCAAATGTGAGTAGATCAATTGGTACTGCTTCTGTGGGAAGGTAATGGCGCTCCATGCAGTCATGCTGGCCACATGACCTTGGAGGCGTCTATGGACAATGCTGAGTCTTCAGCTTAGAAATGGAGATGAGCACCACCCCCAGAGTCAGACATAACTAGACTTAATGTTAGGCGAAGCCTCTACCTACAACAGGCCAACAATAATTATCTGAAAAAAGTATACAATATAGTCCAGGACTATACCACTTGTTCATCCCTAGGTGGTTTGGGGGGGAGGGGTGGCCCTTCAAGGTGTTGTTTGGACTGCAGCTCCCAGCATTCCTCACCAATGCCAATGCTGGCGAAGGGTTTTAGGAGTCTGCAGCTCAACAGGGTCAGACCTAGGCCTCCTTTCCCATAGCATTTCTTCCTACTTGACTTAAATAGAAATGTTTTAAGAGCACGAGTGCCAAGTGTATTCTGCCTCCTCATCAGTCCACATAGAGAGGTAAACAGGGTTTCATAGATATGGCACCTGCCTTTCTTAGAGAAAATTACTCAGTCAGTGTTAAAACACTGAATTGTCAAGAACTGTCACAGCAAAGGTATCTTTCACACTACCCCATCACAGCCTGTTGACACCATTTTATTTCCCATGGTTGCACCCATAGTTGTAATTTTTTGAGGCACTAGAGATCTTCGGTTGTGAATTCTAAATATAATTATTTCATGTCAAAGTGAGCAGTGGCTTGAACTGAGCTCAGAACTGAGCAATACACATAGATCTCAAAGGGGTGGCATTCTGCTCTCCTGAAACCCAAAGCATGCTGTGCCACACCAACAGACAGTGGCAAAGCAATGACAATCAATAACCATTCTTCCAGTCTTACCTCCTCTTCCAGTGACGCAGTCTTGGAGTGGCAGGTGGTCACTGTCGCATGGTTCCAGAGCAGCAGGTCATGCATTGGAGCCCCAACTATCTTGCTGCGCCCAATGACAACGGCTTTTTTGCCTGCCACTTGAACACCTGAAAAACAGAGGTCAGATTTGGAACCCAAGCTTTAGAAAGCCTACACCAGTGTTTCTCAACCTGGGAGTCAGGACCCCTGGGGGGGGGGGGGTTGCAAGGGGATGTCAGAGGGGTCTCCAAAGACCATCAGAAAATGCATACTTCTGATGGTCTTAGGAACTCTTTTGGCAGAGAAGGCTTAAGATCTCTTCACCTGTCCTTCTATTACTTTTTGGTGTTGGTGAACTACAACTCTCAGAATTCAAAAACAACCAACCCAACCCAATCTCACCAGTATTCAATGCTGCCCATGTAGGTAGTGTGCCAAGTTTGGGGCAGATCCATTGTGGGCTAGATTCAGAGTGCTCTTTGATTGCAGATTAACTATAAATCCCAGCAACTACAACTACCAAATTTCAAGGTCTACCAGTGTTCACATTTGGGCACATTAAGTATTCATGCTAAATTTGGTCCAGATCCATCATTGTTTGAGTCCACAGTGATCTCTAGAGTTAGGTGAACTACAACTCCAAAACTCAAGGTCAATGCCCACCAAACCCTTCCAGTTTTCTCTTGGTCAGAAGAGTTGTGTATGCCAAGTTTGGCTCAATTCCATCATTGGTGGAGTTCAGAATGCTCTTTGATTGTAAGTTAACTAGAAATCCCATCAACTTCAACTCCCAAATGACAAAATCAATCCCCCCAACCCCACCTGTATTCAATTTGGGCGTATCCAGGGAATGAAAATACGTAATTCATATCAGATATTTACATGACAATTCATAACAGGAGCAAAATTACACTTATGAAGTAGCAACAAAAATAATTTTATGGTTGGGGGTCACCACAACATGAGGAACTGTATTAAGAGGTCGCAGCATTAGGAAGGTTGAGAACCACTGGCCTAGAAAAATTCTGGAGGAATGTTGTTGTTGTTGTTGTTGTGTGCCTTCAAGTTATCTTCTGACTTATGGCCATCCTAAGGAAAAACCAATCATGAGGTCTTCTGGAACTGAGAATATATGACCCATCCAAGGTCACCCAATAGGTTTCCATGACTGAAAGGAGAATCAAGTTCTGGTCTCCAGAGTCTTAGTCTAACACTCAAATCACATTGTTATGCTACAGCACACAATAAAACTTGTGTACTTCATAACCTATTGAGAGTTCCATCAGTTTCATGGCTTCCTATTCTTGAACTCACCATGCTTGTTTTGCATATACAAGATTCAAGATTTCACCCCGAACATCCAGGGCAAGAGACTCTGACTCTGTAGTACTCCTGCTAGAGAGCCAGTATGGTGTAGTTTTAAGCACTACAGTATCATTCTGAAGTCCATGGTTTGAATCCTTGCTCAGCTATGGAAACCACCAGGATGACCTTGGACAAGTCACACACTCTCAGCCTCAGACGAAAGCACAAGCAATCTCCCTTTGAACATATCCTGCCAAGAGAACCTCATGATTGGTTCACCTTAGGCAAGTCGGAAACAACTTGAAGGAACACAACAACAAGAACTACAAGGTATGTCTGCCCGTCAGAGTGGACAATACTGGACCAGATGGGAATATAAGGTCAAGATTCTAAATTTGGAATTCGAAAACTTCACATTTTTTATAAAGTTATCAGTGGGACTTGATAGGAAAGATACGATAATCACTGGCTTGTATTGACAACATCTTCACAGATTTCCAAGTAGAAGTACATTTCTAGTAGAACATTCCAATATTTCAACCTGGGACTTTCTGCATGAAAAAATATGTATTCTGTCTCTGAACAATGGCTCTTTCCTGATCACTTCCAACACAGCAAAAGTAATTATTCTCAGTTTTGTTTCATAGGAAAGCGTTAGTCGATGCTGGTGCAAAGTCCCACATATTATTTCTTTGCTCACCTGTTTGCCTGATGAGCTCCAAGCATCCCTTGGGGGTACATGGGATGAAGCAGTCGCCAAGGTCACCACGCGAGAGTTTGCCTGCATTGATGCTGCTTAAGCTGAAAAGCAAAAATTGCACATTTCAATTTCTCTGAAACCAATGAATGCAAAGGAGATTACACCTAAACTTTAGGAGAAATGTATTTACTGAAAGTAAAAGAATAGACTGCATCAGAGGGTTGTGGATGCTCTTCCTTTGGAGGACGTTAAAACAAAGGTTGGGTGGCTATCTTATGGGAATACTTTAGTTGTGTACTTGTCTGCAGGTTGGACTAAATGGCCTTTGGAGTGCCTTCCAACTGTACAATGAAAGGCATAATATGTACAGAATTTAGCTAAACACAGGATGCACAGGATGTCATTTCACAGCCTAAAATTGCCATGACAAGTAACAGCAAACCTACCCATCCACATCCTTCTCGGGCGATACAGCATTGGTTATTTTCTCAGTGTTGATGGGCTTGTTGGAATCCAGAGGCAACTGTACGATAAACCCATGCACCGCAGGATCTTCATTCAGGCCATGGATGCATCTCAGCACCTGAAAAGAAGCCATGAGAGGGAAGAAATACACAAAACTTGGGAACAGATGGGTCATCACTCATCTTCTCACTTCTCTTAGAAGTGGAAAGGTCTGATAAAATGTTGCATTGTCTAAGATAATTCTTTTTAGGGTCTGGCTATTCTGTTTCCTTCTCCATCCCGATTCCCCATTAATAACTTTTGTATTTTGACTGGCATTTGATGAATGAAACCAAGACCCATTTTACCTAAACAATGTGCTGGAACTTTTTAACTGTTATCCTTGTGTGTTTCTGATGTGTGTGCGTGTTTAATGACATATGTTTTAACCTGTTTTTAATGTTTTGATAGTTATTTTTCATTTTAACTTATGTGTCTAGTGGATTTTTAACAATGTGGGTTTTTAAAATTTTGTTGTAAGGTGCTTCGAATCACAAACTTGGGGAAAGGTGGGATAGAAACAAAAACAACATGAACAACATGTTGTTGATCAACTTTCTGGGCGCAATGAGGCCGCTTCTACACTGTAATATAATCCAGATTATCAAATGGATAATCCACATTATCTGCTTTGAACTGGATTATCTGAGTCTACACTGCCAGATAATCCAATTCAAGTCAGATAATCTGGATGTTAGATGGCAGTGTGTTGTTCATTCGTTCAGTTGTTTCCGACTCTTCGTGACCTCATGGACCAGTCCACGCCAGAGCTCCCTGTCGGCCGTCACCACCCCCAGCTCCTTCAAGGTCAGTCCAGTCACTTCAAGGATGCCATCCATCCATCTTGCCCTTGGTCGGCCCCTCTTCCTTTTGCCTTCCACTTTCCCCAGCATAATTGTCTTTTCTGGGCTTTGCTGTCTCCTCATGATGTGGCCAAAGTACTTCAACTTTGTCTCTAGTATCCTTCCCTCCAATGAGCAGTCGGGCTTTATTTCCTGGAGGATGGACTGGTTGGATCTTCTCGCAGTCCAAGGCACTCTCAGCACTCTCCTCCAGCACCACAGTTCAAAAGCATCGATCTTCCTTCGCTCAGCCTTCCCTAAGGTCCAGCTCTCACATCCGTAGGTGACTACAGGGAATACCATGGCTTTGACTAGGCGGATCTTTGTTGCCAGTGTGATGTCTCTACTCTTTACTATTTTATCGAGACTGGACATTGCTCTCCTCCCAAGAAGTAAGCGTCTTCTGATTTCCTGGCCACAGATGGCAGTGTAGAAGGAGCCTATGTATATTCAATCTCATTTGGCTTTTTTCTAAAGTAGGAGGACTCTGGTATCAGAACACAGCAACATTAAATTATAGTACAATTTTACTTAACCATAACTCAAGCAACTGGAACTCTCAGGCAACTGCAAATACAATCAATAATCCTTGATACGTTCACAAAACTGTTTTTATAACACAGTAAAACTGTTACATTAAATCAAGTTTGTCTTTATTTACTGTATTTGAATATTAATATCAAAACAATGCAGAGTTTACAATATGGTATGGTATGGAGTATAGTATCAATAGTAATTTTCAAACAGCCAGAAAATACATTTATCTGTGCCTACAAATCCTCATGGGTACCAGTTAATTGAGCGTCCACTGTAATAGCTTTTCTCTATTGGTTTTTATGAATACCTTTCTCTTCCATACATAAAAACATCTAGCTAGATAATAGACTTACTCCATATTTTTATATCAATTTCTCTTCCTTCATTTTCCTTTTTAAATCACCCCATTCCATTGTTCTCCCACTTTGTGGCCTTTTGCTTCTTCCCTTCTCAAAACAGTCCAACTTTAATGGGCTTTTTGGGAGGTACTTCTTCCTCAATCTATTCTCTATCTATCTGTCTCTCTGTTTTTGCAGACCTCTATGTCACCCATCCCTTTTGTACATAGTTGTTGCCACTTGGGTTATATAAACAACTGCATGCAAAGATCTGGATAACAATTAGGATAGAGACTATATGAGATTTCAATCCCACACAAAGAGAAAGCAATTACCTCGGCTTCCGTAGCTGTGTTTGGCAGTTTGACATGATTGGCATTGATCCCAATCTGGAACAATAAGAAGGATTAAAACAAAAACGAGTTGAGACGTAATTAGATGAAATGTGACAAGATGATTCTGATCAGACTGAAATGCCCTTGAGGATCCTCATAACACAGAACTGAGCTGAACCCTTTCTGCCCTGCACTCCAAGACGGTTTTGGCAATGTTTAGAGAGGGACATAGAAACAGAGATGAATTATGTTTGGCTACACATCATTCCAAGGGGTCAGAAAAGATGCACCCCCGTTGCCACAGCAACACTGCATCTTCTCATCGTGTGGTCCAGGGCAAGGGGCCGCCATTGCAATGCATTGTGGAAAAGCCACGATCACATATCTCCATCTTCTGTTCTTCCACACAACAGGATTATACTGCTATGATTCTACTGTGGGTCCAACCTACGAAATCCTGGGATTTACAGTCCCAGTGAGGAACTATTTGAGAATTCTCCCTAAAACACCAGAATTCCACAGGATAGAACAAACATGGGCAAACTTGGACTCCCCAGGTGTTTTGGACTTCAACTCCCACAGTTCCTAACAGCCTACTGGCTGTTAGGAATTGTGGGAATTGAAGTCCAATACACCTGGAGGGCCAAAGTTTGCCCATGCCTGGGTTAGCATTTCCTAACTGGTTAGACAGCTCATCGTACTTACCTGCCTGCACCTCCCAGTATCCTTACCCTTTCATTACAAAACTTGGGGATAACAGGACTTGTATTCCAACAAAAAGGATGATCAGTTTAAGAGCAGGCTCTTGTCACTCATCCATCCACTCATCCAAGGGCTATCAGGAAGATCATACTTTACAAAATGTTAAAGGTAAAAGTTTTCTCCTGACATTAAGTCCAGTCACATCTGACTCTGAGGGGTGGTTTTCATCTCCATTTGTAAGCCGAAGAGCTGGTGTTGTCTATAGACACCTCCAAGATCATGTGGCCGGCATGACTGCATGGAGCGCTGTTACCTTCCCGCCGAAGCGGTACCTTTTGATCGACTCACATTTACATGTTTTCAAACTGCTAGGTTGGCAGAAGCTGGGGCTGACAGCAGAAGCTGAAGCCACTCCCCAGATTCAAACTTGCGACCTTTTAGTCAACAAGTTTAGCAGCTTAGCGGTTTAACCCACTGCGCCACCGGATGACTTCTAATAAGGTCGTGCCTTTCCAAAAGATTCCTGGTTTTCCCAAAAGGTTACGAATGTCCATTTCCCAGAAAGTTATGGAGATTCCCATTTTCCAAAATTGGAGGACAACTGGAGGTCACTCAGAAGGAGGAAAACATGATGGAAATGGTCTCCATACCATTAGAGGTCATTTTGGGGCATTTCAGAGGGGAAATTTCTTTTGTACTCCTGATAGTGACAAAAGTAGCTCCACTGACCACAGGCCACACTCTGTCCAGCCCAGTCTGGGGCGAAGTCTTACCTCAGCAGCAGCCTTTAGCTTCATGCTAATATAGAGATTTGAATCATCCCGATCACCAACCTATAAGAAAAAGCGAGTTGAGAGTCAGAGAAGTCCCACAGATAAAAGGTTATGACAGCACAGCCTTTAGTCCTATTCTTTGGAAAGAGGAAGGGGCTTCAGTCCTTTAGAGGGTATCTTTAGTATAGATTTAATGCAGTTCGGTACCACTTTGACAGCCATGGGTTCCATACTTTGAACTTTAACAACACAACTGTTCAATGGTAGGCTTCCCACCAAAATGGAACTGTAGAGGAGAGTCTACTGAACAAGCCAGTACATGTCGCATACCAGTACTGCCATCTGTTGAGGAGTTATAAAGGTGGAGGCATTACTTTTCATTCAACCCTCGTAGTTTTACAAAGTCTTTAGTACTCAATGCCAAAGAGCCGTGAGGTCTCATTAAACTACAAACTCCAAGATTTTATTGCATTGAGCCACAGCAGTTAAAGTGCTGTCAAACTTCATTAATTCGGCAGTGTAGACACACCCTTATTTCCAACCCAGCTTCCTTTTGTCAGTCTAGATTCTACTGCACACATTAATATGTACAAACACATATGCAGAAGATGATAAGATTCTCAAAATGGAGAAAACAATGTATTTTCATTCCAAAGCACTTCCCAAACCATTGGTTCTCCTCTGAAAAACATCTGCTTTCCTAAGAAGGCTTTGCAGAGAAGAAATTGGCAGTGAACAGTAGCTATGTGCCGAACTCTGTTGCTTTTCTCATTTTGATTTTGTCTGCAATGCTGGCTCAGTATATGGACTCAAAAAGAAAACAGCTTAGAGGTCATGATCTCCTGATGGAAAGCAATTTTCTCATTCTCCTCCATGGTAACAAATGCTGCTGTAATGCAAATGCCGTGTTGGCTGTTTCTTCTGGAGGAGAGAATGAAAAGTCTGTGCATGAGCAAAACTCTGGATCGCAATTATGATCTGGAAGCAAATATTATCCATTTCTGTGGACTGGCCTTTCAATTTAATATCTTGAGCCGTACACAACAGTACAGATTAGCTTTAGCTGTAGTGATAAAATAAAAGATAATAAAATAAGATAGTCTCAAGCCTATGAGGAGCATCTTAAAGAACTGGGTATGTTTAGCCTGCACAGGAGAAGGTTAAGAGGAGACATGATAGCCATGTTTAAATATGTGAAAGAGTGTCATCAGGTTTGTTGTCAGCTGCCCAGGAAACTAGAACTAGGAGCAATGGGTTCAAATTACAGAAAGGATATTCCACCTGAACATTAGGAAGTACTTCCTAACCATACGAGCTGTTGAACAGTGGAACTCTCTGCACTGGAGTATGGTGGAAGCTCCTTCCTTGGAAAATTTTAAACAGAGGCTGGATGGCCATCTGTCAGGGGTACTTTGATTGTGCTTTGCCTGCATAGCAAGGGGTTGGACTACATGGCTCATCTCTTCCAATTCTATTATTTTATGATTCTACAATTCTATTTATTTATTTATTTATTTATTTATTGTATTTATATTCTGCCTTTCTCACCCCGCAGGGGACTCAGGACAGATTACAATGTACATATACTTGGCAAACATTCAATGCCATAGACACACAACATATATAGACAGACATAGAGGCCATTTAACATTCCAGCTTCATAAGGGTATTCTGGCCACCAGGGGAGCTGTCGCTTCACCATCCATTTGTGAACTGATAAAGTACTTCCTCATTCTTTGCATGCTTGCTGGAGATTTTTATGCTGTCATAAATTAGTTAAATTAGCCGCCTCACATAAGCGGTACCTAAATTTCCTACTTGAGAGATGCAACTGTCTTTCAGGCGGCAAAGGTCAACAGCAAGCTACACAAATAGTCGGAAACTCACTCCGACCCAGGCTGGCTTCAAACTCATGACCTTTTGGTCAGTAGTGATCTAATGTAGCTGACTTCCAGTCAGCTGCGCCACAGTCCCAGTGTGCAATTCTATGAGCTGTTAGTACAGCTAAAGCTATTCATGTCTGGGGCATAAATAATAATATATTATCTATGACAGGTGAACATTAGTACAGTGTTGCAGGTGATCATGCTAGAAACAACAGTCAGCCCTCTACATTCATCAAGTGGTTATCATTCCTTTCCTCCTTCCAGATAGAAGATTTTTAGCAGCATCAGCACTGAGATTATGAAAGAAGAGGATTGGACAATGTTGCTAGGTTGCAGGAGCACATCTGCAAAATATGATGGCGGTTGCAGCCCACCCAAATCTGGAGAGTTATGTGTATTCTTTGCATGATGGATCTGGATCAAATGTGATAGATATATAATTCATTATTCAATTTAAAGTACTGGTGAGGTTAAGGGAGCAGGACAGGGGATAATGGGAGTCGAAATCCAGATGCACCTGGAGTCCTACCCACAACCGGATTAGCCCAGGCATGGGCAAACTTTGGCCCTCCAGGTGTTTTGCAATCTGAGCCTTGCCACATGCCTAATGGAGGACTTCTTATAGCAACACCAGAAGCACTCTAAATGGCCAACTACTGGTCAAGGGACATTTAATAGAATGCTAAGTTTGCAAACTTTGTGTGTTTTTCTAAAATACAATACAACTGTTTGGTTGCTCCTGACACGATAGATAAATAGGCTGCACGAGATAATACATACAAGTTGGCTAGAATGATCTAGAAACTGTAATCCCAAAGAGTAACATTTTTGAGATCTGCACATAAGTATTTATAGTTACCTGCAGAATCGCAAGGCCTGGCCTGAAACCTGGGACTCTCTCCTTCAGTTCTGCCACCTGGTTCTTCAGTCTCTGCCTCACTTGCCTAGAAGAGAAAGGGATTTGTGGGGAACGGGGAGAAAGAGAAAATGCAGGCATTAACCACAAAATGAGGAACACCAAGGAGGCCCCAGCTTAAGTGGCTGAGGGGGGAAAGGAAAGGGCCTGAGGTCAGGAATAGTGGGAGTTGAAGTCCAAAACATCTGGAGGGCTGAAGATTGCCCATGCCTGGTATAGACCTACCCTATGTCACCCCACTATCACATTCATTTGCTAGAAGTATATTCCTCCAAAGAGTTCAAGGTAATATATATTCTCTTGCATCCGCAGAACAACCCTCTGGGGTAGCTCACACTGAGTGGGAACAATCCCAATACATTTATTTATTTATTTTCGGTTACTTCTACCCCGCCCTTCTCACCCTGAAGGGGACTCAGGGCAGCTTACAAAGGCACAATTCGATGCCGGCATCAACATAACAGTAGAATAAAAACAATATAGCAGCAATTAAACAATTAACAATCAGTTTCTGCACTGCAACAATAAAACCAATAAAACCGATTTCACCTAATTAACGCTCAGCGTTCGCCATCTCATAGTCCAAATTCCAATTCCACTTTGTCAGTCCTGTCAGTCCTAGTCGTCGATTGCCCGAAGGCCTGGTCCCACAACCATGTTTTTAATTTCCTACTGAAGGAGAGGAGGGATGTTGATTACCTAATTTCCCCCGGGAGTGAGTTCCACAGGTGAGGGGCCACCACTGAGAAGGCCCTGCTCCTCGTCCCCACCAACCTCACTTGTGATAGTGGTGGGGTCGAGAGCAGGGCCTCCCCAGATGATCTCAAACTCTGGGGTGGGACGTAGAGGGAGATACGTTCGGACAGATACACTGGACCGGAACCGTATAGGGTTTTGTAGGTCAAAACCAGCACCTTGAATTGTGCTCGGAACTGAACCGGCAGCCAGTGGAGCTGACACAGCAGGGGGGGGGTGTGCTCCCTGTATGACGCTCCAGTGAGTAATCTGGCTGCCGCTCGCTGGACCAGTTGAAGTTTCCGAACAGTCTTCAAGGGCAACCCCACGTAGACCACGTTGCAGTAATCTATTCGGGATGTAACAAGAGCGTGGACCACTGTGGCCAGATCAGGCTTCCCAAGGTATGGGCGCAACTGGTGCACAAGTTTTAGTAAGATGCAAAAGATGCAAAAGAAAGATCCAAATGTTAACAATGTTAACAACTCAAATAAGCCACATTCTGAAGATGCAAAACAGTCCCTTGCAAAACTAGCAACCATGATCACATTTCCAGCGCCATCTGGTGGGCATCAAGTGCAACTGCAGATAACAGATAAGTACTGTGTATAATTGAGTATAAACCTAGTTTTTCAGCCCCTTTTTTTAGGCTGAAAATCTCTCCTCGGCTTACACTCAAGTCAATGTTATTTACTATTTTACTCTGTTATTAGTATTATTTTATTGTATTTATTATATTATTCTATTTATTATTATTATTATTATTATATTTATTATTTTACTCTTTATTATTTTACTGACACAAAAGCACAGTATGTCACAGCAAACGAGAGATATATGCTGGTTTTTGTATCACAAAATCACAAGCCAAACACTTCCCAAGCGCCTAGGACTGTGTGATGTATTTTCGAAAGATGCGCGCAGATCTAAGTAAGGTGGACTTTTGCAGTTGACAGATTGTGATTTTGTTGAGTACATACAATACTGTATTTAAAAATAATTTAGAAAATAAAAAAAATATGCAGCCCATTTTGGAACTACTGATTTTGACAGTGCTTGATGAAGAGTTGTAAGGATGTGAGAGGGCAAGCCTATAGAATTAAAAAGGTTGAAAATCACGAAGTTCTAAGATAACAGAATGATAGCTGGAAGGGATTAGGATACAAAGAGCCCTTGGTATCCATTGGGGTTTTATTTCACTAATAATTCATAATAGTGTAGTCTCCTGTACAGAAGTGATTATAATAATATGATTATAACTGTATTTGTGTTTGCATTAGTTGCCCTAAGGCTGGAGTGGCCTAGCTGTGAGGAGTGTGTTACCATGGAAACGATGCTGCAGAGGAGTGGGAGGAGCTTAGAGAAGAGTGTTTTTTGAAAAGTGACAGTTAAGAGTCAGTCAGGTTTTAAGCTCAGAGGAGTGAAGAAGCAGGGTTTAGGCTCAGAGGAGTGAACAGTTATGTAGAGAGAAAGTGGGAAGTAGAGAAACAGTGTTCGTGAATAGTTAGAGATTTCTTCAGTTAGGAAAACTGAAGGGGAAAACCTTATTAGTTTCTTTAGTTAGAAAGAACTAACAGAGGCTTGTTTAGATCACTAGTTAAAAGAACTAGAGATCTGGTGTTTGATCACAGGAAGGATCAAGCAGGGAGACTATTCACCACAGAAAACATTGTTTAATAAAGTGCTTCACCACAGCAAGAGTTTTATAAGTTGTAACATCGGAAGTCTGAACTGTATCGCAACCAAGTTACATGTAACGTTCTCCAAGTATTTGCCAAGCTTAACATCAAACTGCAACCATACGCTTTGTTTCAAAATAAACTTGTTCTCTTTGGTTTTTAAAACTGCCTCATCTCCATTAATTCTACGTTCGGTGTACCCAATCATACAAAATTACCTCACAACACAAATAGGGTGGCATCCAGTGGTATTAATACCAAAGCCTTTTACAAATCGGTGGCTCCTCTCTCCTAAACCTAAGCACTTCCTAGCAATTTGGTGGCGGCTCTTCGCAAATTGGCGGTTCTTTACAAATTGGTGATAGTAGCTTTACATCTCCAATAGGGTTTCATTTCAGGATCATTTCAGGATCCCACCTGGTTACCAAAATCTGTGGATGCTGAAGTCCCATTATATGCAATAGTAATAATAATCCCAGTCGACAGTAGAACTGACAAGAAACAATTGGAAAAGCTGACACGATACAAGGATTTAACGATCGAACTGCAAAGACTCTGGCACAAGCCAGTAAAGGTGGTCCCAGTGGTGATCGGCACACTGGGTGCAGTGCCTAAAGACCTTGGCCTGCACTTAAAAACAATTGGCGCTGACAAAATTACCATCTGCCAGCTGCAAAAGGCCACCCTACTTGAATCTGCACACATTATTTAACGATACATCACACAGTCATAGACACTTGGGAAGTGTCCGACGTATGATCAAATACAAAAGCCAGCACAGTGATCTTGTTTGCTGTGTAGTAATCTTGTTGTGTATCAAATAATAATAATAAAAAATATAATATTTATATTCCACACTATCTCCCCAAGCGGATTAAAGGCAGATTCCAGCATATACAGAAACAAAGGCAAACATCCAATGCCTAGAAACAATGACACACAGATACACAGATAAAGATAAAGGCTTCCCCTTTCATCTCCGGCTCTGGGGGTGGTGCTCATCTCCATTTCTAAGCCAAAGAGCCTGCATTGTCCGTGGACACCTCTTAAGTGATGTGGCCAGCATGACTGCATGGAGCACCTTTTCCCTTCCCGCCAAGGCAGTACCTACTGATCTACCCACATTTGCATGTTTTCGAACTGCTAGGTTGGCAGAAGCTGGGGCTAACAGCGGGAGCTCACCCCGTCCCAGTCAGAAAGTTCAGCAGCGCAACGGTTTAACCTGTTGCGCCACCGCAGCCCCTATGTAATGGTATAGTCAAAATGTGTCCCATAAATAAAATGGCAAAATCAATGTTTTCTTTCTGGATTAAAAAGAAAATTCAAGGCATGTATATGACTGAATCCAGGATGCAGAATCCAAGGATACCAAGTGTACTTTTATTTGGCACCTAATTTTTCCAGAACTTAACAAGGCAGGAAGGTTTTCTGTTAAAGTGAACCCTACTTAAGCCATTCATAGCTTAATTCATATTCATGGCTCATTCACAGCTATAGAGGTCTGTTCCTAGGCAGCTGACGAAGTAGACTTGAGTCTGTTGAAACATTTTTCTGTTAGTTAGTCTCAAAAGTGGTGCAAGATCTCGTTGCAAACTGATTCGGACAAAGATGGCTCTATCTTGGTAGAAACCTTAATATTGTCTGGCAAATTACAAAATACTGCCTTCCTTCCTTAGGCAATTCCTCGTTGTCCGAGTAGGATTGTCTTCCAAGACTGGTGTACTAGTGGTGGGTCCATAGGTGACTGTGGAACCCTATCCTTGACCTGCATGTTCTCCCGCAATGAGGGCATTGGTTTCCAAGTGGAAGGTGGTCCCAGTCAGGGTTGGCTTGGCACCTTCCTCTTGGCATGTTTCTCTCTTTCCCTCCATTTGTGCCTCTCTAATTCTACAGCACTGCTGGTCACAGCTGACCTCCAGCTGGAGCACAAGGGCCAGGGCTTCCCAGTTCTCATTGTCTATGTCAGAGTTTTTAAGGTTGGCTTTGAACCCATCTTTAAATCTCTTTTATTGCCCACCAACATTTCATTTTCCATTCTTGAGTTCGGAGTAGAGCAACTGCTTTGTGAGACGGTGGTTGGGCATCCGGACAACATGGCCGGTCAAGTCAAATCGGTGGCTCCTCTCTCCTAAACCTAAGCACTTCCTAGCAATTTGGTGGCGGCTCTTCGCAAATTGGCGGTTCTTTACAAATTGGTGATAGTAGCTTTACATCTCCAATAGGGTTTCATTTCAGGATCATTTCAGGATCCCACCTGGTTACCAAAATCTGTGGATGCTGAAGTCCCATTATATGCAATAGTAATAATAATCCCAGTTGACAGTAGAACTGACAAGAAACAATTGGAAAAGCTGACACGATACAAGGATTTAACGATCGAACTGCAAAGACTCTGGCACAAGCCAGTAAAGGTGGTCCTAGTGGTGAATGGCACACTAGATGCAGTGTTTAAAGACCTTGGCCTACACTTAAAAACAATTGGCGCTGACAAAATTACCACCTGCTAGCTGCAAAAGGCCACCCTACTTGAATCTGCACACATTATTTTACGATACATCACACAGTCATAGACACTTGGGAAGTGTCCGACGTATGATCAAATACAAAAGCCAGCACAGTGATCTTGTTTGCTGTGTAGTAATCTTGTTGTGTATCAAATAATAATAATAAAAAATATAATATTTATATTCCACACTATCTCCCCAAGCGGATTAAAGGCAGATTCCAGCATATACAGAAACAAAGGCAAACATCCAATGCCTAGAAACAATGACACACAGATACACAGATAAAGATAAAGGCTTCCCCTTTCATCTCCGGCTCTGGGGGTGGTGCTCATCTCCATTTCTAAGCCAAAGAGCCTGCATTGTCCGTGGACACCTCTTAAGTGATGTGGCCAGCATGACTGCATGGAGCACCTTTTCCCTTCCCGCCAAGGCAGCACCTACTGATCTACCCACATTTGCATGTTTTCGAACTGCTAGGTTGGCAGAAGCTGGGGCTAACAGCGGGAGCTCACCCCGTCCCAGTCAGAAAGTTCAGCAGCGCAACGGTTTAACCTGTTGCGCCACCGCAGCCCCTATGTAATGGTATAGTCAAAATGTGTCCCATAAATAAAATGGCAAAATCAATGTTTTCTTTCTGGATTAAAAAGAAAATTCAAGGCATGTATATGACTGAATCCAGGATGCAGAATCCAAGGATACCAAGTGTACTTTTATTTGGCACCTAATTTTTCCAGAACTTAACAAGGCAGGAAGGTTTTCTGTTAAAGTGAACCCTACTTAAGCCATTCATAGCTTAATTCATATTCATGGCTCATTCACAGCTATAGAGGTCTGTTCCTAGGCAGCTGACGAAGTAGACTTGAGTCTGTTGAAACATTTTTCTGTTAGTCTCAAAAGTGGTGCAAGATCTCGTTGCAAACTGATTCGGACAAAGATGGCTCTATCTTGGTAGAAACCTTAATGTTGTCTGGCATATTACAAAATACTGCCTTCCTTCCTTAGGCAATTCCTCGTTGTCCGAGTAGGATTGTCTTCCAAGACTGGTGTACTAGTGGTGGGTCCATAGGTGACTGTGGAACCCTATCCTTGACCTGCATGTTCTCCCGCAATGAGGGCATTGGTTTCCAAGTGGAAGGTGGTCCCAGTCAGGGTTGGCTTGGCGCACCTTCCTCTTGGCATGTTTCTCTCATTCGCCTTCCATTTGTGCCTCTTCTAATTCTACAGCACTGCTGGTCACAGCTGACCTCCAGCTGGAGCACCAAGGGCCAAGGTTTCCCAGTTCTCAGTGTCTATGTCAGAGTTTTTAAGGTTGGCTTTGAACCCATCTTTAAATCTCTTTTATTGCCCACCAACATTTCATTTTCCATTCTTGAGTTCGGAGTAGAGCAACTGCTTTGTGAGACGGTGGTTGGGCATCCGGACAACATGGCCGGTCAAGTGGAGTTGATGGTGGTCTTTGCTTCTTCCAGTATGCTGACATTTGTCCGCTTGTCTTCCCAACAAATTTGCAGGATTTTTCGGAGGCAACGCTGATGGAATCGTTCTAGGAGTTGAATGTGACATCTGTAGACTGTCTACATCCCGCAGGCATATAGCAGGGTTGGGAGGACAATAAACAAGCACCTTGGTATCCCTACGGATGTCCCAGTCCTCAAACACTCTCTGCTTCATTGGGAAAAATGCTGCACTCGCAGAGCTCAGATGGTGTTGTATTTCAGTGTCAATGTTGACTTTTGTGGAGAGGTGGCTGCCAAGATAGTGGAAATGGTCTAATGTTACACTATTAAGCTGTATTTTTGACATTGGAGAGGGATTGGCTGGTGACTGCTGAAAGAGAACTTTGGTTTTCTCGATGTTCAATGACAGGCCAAACTTTCCGTATGCTTCTGCAAAGGTGTTTAGAGTTTCTTTTAGGTCTTCTTCTGAATGCGCACTGACAACATTGTCATCAGCATACTGAAGTTCTATAATAGATGTTGTTGTAACCTTCGTTTTGGCTTTCATCTACTGAGGTTAAATAGCTTGCCATCTGTTCGATAGATGATTTCCACTCCGGTGGGAAACTCCCCGTTAACAAGATGAAGTATCATAGTGATGAAGATGGAAAATAAGGTTGGGGCAATAACACACAATACTGCAAGGCTTTATTAACCCATCTTTTCCATTTTCTACAGTGCAATCTAGCATTTGTCTAGGTATTGTGAGAAAATGTTAAAAGGCTTGGTTGGGTTCAGCAATCCAGATTTTTGCCACTGCATCCCAAAAAGTGTCCCATCAAGGAACACATTGCTCAAACCTGGATCTGGTCCTGGATGTTACAGATTCACAGATCACATTTCCCTATGTCCTCAGAGCCAGGGATCAATCCTGCATTTCCAAGGATAACATTTGAATCAAGCCTGTCAGCAGTTAATAGTTCACCTCTTAGCTTTTATTTCACAATATTTAGCCCACCTGATGAGATGGTTTCCAACAGGAAAAAAAGCCAGATCAACAAAGAGAGCAGAATTGCAGAAGGACATCTTTTCTAAATGCAAGTTAATATTTCACAGACACTCCTGTTTGTCCTAATTCACCTCCCTTCTGTCCTTAATGCAAAGGTTCATAGATTCACTCTACCAAAAAACACCAATTAGTTACTTTTTGTCATGCTTCCTAAAATGGGTGAGTCTGGTAGGATCACCAGCTAAATTTTCGCCAGCCACAGGCCTGGAAACAATAAAAAATATATTGAATTAGAAGGAAAAATATTGAAAGTAGAAGTATCCAGGTACTGTCAAAGGCTTTCACGGCCAAACTCATTGGAGTGTTGTGTGGTCTATTTATTTTGTGTCAAAAGCATTGCATAAATAAATTCGGATAAAACTTATAAGTAGAGGGAACACAAGCGGCAAAATAATTTTAGACCAAAAACGGGCAACAGCGACTGCATTGTCAGTCACTTTAAACAGTTCTTCCTCTGTGCATGAGGCAGGGCATTGTGGGCAAGCGTATAGATGCGGAGTTGTTTGTTCTGCTCCACAGTCGCACAAGATGGAGGATTCTTCTTGTTGTTGTTCATTCATTCAGTCGTTTCCGACTCTTCGTGACTTCATGGACCAGT
>NW_026844366.1:15111094-15170310 GCF_025583915.1 Anolis sagrei ordinatus | reverse complement strand
GCCATGAAAGCCTTCGACAATACATTTTACCTTTAAGCTTTCTAAAGACAGTGAGCGCATCTTCATTGTAGAATTAATACAGATTGATATCACTTTAACTATGGTTAAATGCTATGGAATCATGGGAGTCACCATTTTCAAGGTTTTTAGGCTACTCTGCCAAAGAGTGTCTCACCAAACTACAACTCCAACGATTCCATGGCATTGAGCAACGGCAGTTAAACTAGTGTTCAACTGCATTAATTCTACAGTGCAGCTACACATTAAGAGATTCAGTATGGCACTATCATTTGTAAACCAGAGCCAATGTCATGCATGTGATGAATGTGGACTCTAACCCATAAAAGCTTTATGCCACAACAAATCTGCTAAGAGTTTAGTGCCATCATAAAGACTTTGCCATAGCTGCCATAAACAGACTAGAGCAATTACCTCTAGAGCAGGCACGGGCAAACTTCGGCCCTCCAGGTGTTTTGGACTTCAACTCCCACAATTCCTAACAGCCGGTAGGCTGTTAGGAATTGTGGGAGTTGAAGTCCAAAACACCTGGAGGGCCGAAGTTTGCCCGTGCCTGCTCTAGAGCTAAAACATACAAATGAGCAGCTTTCTTGTAAACTTATCGATATGTTTCTGTGAGTTTTTCAAGATCCAAAAAAGGGAAAGACGTTTGCTACTTGAAAAACGGAGCTTTGGGAAATTACTTTTCAAACTAAATATGTTAGAGTTATTTGTAACAAGTTACTAAGTTCTGTCCAAGGAAGAGTTCATTGTACAACGTTTTAAAAAAACACGTAATGTTCTTGATTCTCAACAGTAACTGAAACAGTAACTCTTCGAAACTGAACCTATATTCACACCCAGGCATTAACAAACCATGGATTTCAAAAGAGAACAAACATTTTATGACACAGGTATAAATTTCATCATCAAGACATGTTAATCAATCATAGACTGCAGAGTTAATGAGCAATAAAGAAAGATAGCAGACATCAAGTTGAAACAGAGATGCCCTTCCTTTAAGGGCATGCCAGCAACCACTTATCCCATGATCCCATGTCATTGAGCCATGGCCATTAAAGTGGTATCAAAGTGCATTAATTCTATAATGTAGATGCACCCTGAAATTCTTCCAGTGCATCTCCTCTGGAAGTTGATGACAGAGTCATGCTGGAGGACCTAGTCAAGCGTTTTTCAACCTTGGGGTTGGGACCTGGGGGGGGGGGGGTGTTAGAGGGGTCACCAAAGACCATCAGAAAACACAGTATTTTCTATTGGTCATGGGTGTCCTCTGTGGAAGTTCAATTCAATCTTTGGTGGGGTTCAGAATGCTTTTTGAGTGTTAGTGAACTATAAATCCCAGCAACTACAACTCCCAAATTTCAAGGTCTATTTCCCCCAAACTCCACCAGTGTTCACATTTGGGCATATTGAGTTTCTGTGCCAAGTTTGGTCCAGATCAATCATAGTTTGAGTCAACTGTGTTCTCTGGATGTAGGTGAACTACAAGTCCAAAACTCAAGGTCAATGCCCATCAAACCCTTCCCATATTTTCTGTTGGTCATGGGAGTTCTGTGTGCCAAGTATGTTTCAATTCCATTATTGGTGGAGTTAAGAATGCTCTTTGATTGTAGATGAACTATAAATCCCGGCAACTACATCAAAATCAATCTATCAACCCACCCACCTACCCACCCCGCGCAACCCCACCAGTATTCAAATGTGGGCGTATTGGGTATTTGTGCCAAATTTGGTCCAATGAATGAAAATATATCCTGCATATCCAGTATTTACATGACGATTCATAACAGTAGCAGATTACAGTTATGTAGTAGCAACAAAGATAATTTTATGCTTGGAGGTCACCACAACATGAGGAACTGTATTAAGGGTTTTTTTTATTTATCAAGTCATCAGCAACCAGTCAATTATATTACATTTCTAACAGAACAAAGCAAACAAACAGACAAAATACAAAAATACAAATACAGAATACAAAATTTGTGAGTTTGGTAGTTGATTAAATGTCCTTTGACCAGTATCTGGCCACTTGGAGTGCTTCTGGTGTTGCTGCAAGAAGGTCCTCCATTGTGCATGTGGCAGGGCTCAGGTTGCATTGCAGCAGGTGGTCAGTGGTTTGCTCCTCTCCACACTCGCATGTCGAGGATTCCACTTTGTAGCCCCATTTCTGAAGGTTGGCTCTGCATCTCGTGGTGCCAGAGCAGTCTGTTCAGCGCCTTCCAAGTCGCCCAGTCTTCTGTGTGCCCGGGGGGAGTCTCTCATTTGGTATCAGCCATTGGTTGAGGTTCTGGGTTTGAGCCTGCCACTTTTGGACTCTCGCTTGCTGAGGTGTTCCAGCGAGTGTCTCTGTAGATCTTAGAGGTTAAGGGGTTGAGACATCAGGAAGACTGAGACACACTGACCTAGACATCCCCACAAAGATGTTCTCTCTAAATTCTTTGAGAGGCATGGGATTATGGCATCAACACTCCTCGGCAGAGAAGGAGTAAAACTACAACTACTACAGTTCTGTAGCATTTACCAATGGCAGTTCAAGTGGTGTCAAACTGTATTAATTCTGCAGTGTAGATGTACCCAGAGAGAAATGGATGGAAAGTATCTTCCTGCTGCCAAGTGCAAAATTACTTTGCAGCAATTGAAATAAGCTGAGGACTTCTTAAAGATGCCAGGTGTTGTTGCAAAAAGACTAACATGGCGATCCCGATGGAAATTTTTTCCAGGAAGTATCCCAACTAATTTAGAGAGCCCCAAATTATGTGAGATGCTATTAACAAAATTAGGTGAAACACTAGCATAGCAATTAAAGAGTGTTATACAAAAAAGTACAAATCGGTAGGTACAATCATCGGTGTGTGTTTGCATTGCATTGTTGCAAGCATGTTCTCCCCACCCAAATTCATTTCTGTATAGGAGCCAAACAGGAAAGGAAAAGTGCCTGCAGCAACCAGAAAGCATGGAAAATAGGTAAAATTCAGCTCCCATACAAACAATCCTTGCAATTTAAAAAAACACACACACACACACATATATAGATGCACACCAATGTAAGAGATACAAGACAAAGCACTGCAAAATCTGTTGTGGACGTCAATATGGCTTAGTATGGCAGCATATAATTTATTGTGGCTTTAGCCTGTAAAAATCATGTAGCAGCAGGAAAGCATGGAGAAATGTGGGGCAGGGAGAGAGGAAGGAAAAATTCAGTTCCTATGATCGATAATTGTACAAACGAAACAAAAGAACACAGACACACACCAGTGCAATGGATACAGGACCAAACATTACAGAGATTTGCTGTGGATGTCCAAGAATACCAGTATTACTTATTCCATAATAAACAATGCAGGTATCCTTGGAGGTCCACAGGAAAGCTGCAGATACAAGAGTTCTTCTAATCCACTTATAAATACTGAATATGCTTGAGTATAAGCCAATCCAAATATAAGCCAAGGCACCTAATTTTACCACAAAAACTGGGAAAATGCATTGACTCGAGTATAAGCTGAGGGTGGGAAATGCAGCAGCTACTGGTACACTTCACAATAAAAATAGATATCAATAAAATTACATTAATTAAGGCATCAGTAGGTTAAATCAGTATACCATGCATTGTAGTATGGCCTAGTAAAATGACATCCCTTATATTTGATTTTGGTATCTACAGTGGATTTTGGAACCAAACCCGAGTGGATACAACTAAATATAGTTACAATAAAAACATAGACAAGTTATATATTATTATTACAACACAACTAAGTAATACCTAGAATTAAAACCCTTTAAAACAGATTCCTAAAAAGAGATACAAATCAGCAACATGTGGCTCAAGGCAGCTCACAGTAAAGGATGTGATCAAAACTGAATCTGCGGAAATGAAATTCGAACATGAACAGACCTCCACTAAAGTAGCTTCAGCATCATACCACATGTTTCACAAATAAACAAAAAAGGAGTGGCCAATTGTGGCTTTCCAGTTGATTTTGGACCACACTTCCCATCAGAAGTAGCCAATACATGACATAGCACAATGTGAGTTGTTGTTGTTCATTCGTTCAGTCGTTTCCGACTCTTCATGACTTCATGGACCAGTCCACGACAGAGCTCCCTGTTGGTCGTCACCACCCCCAGCTCTTTCAAGGTCAATCCAGTCACTTCAAGGATACCATCCATCCATCTTGCCCTTGGTCGGCCCCTCTTCCTTTTTCCTTCCATTTTCCCCAGCATCATTGTCTTCTCTAAGCTTTCCTTCCTTCTCATGATGTGGCCAAAGTACTTCATCTTAGCCTCTACTATCCTTCCCTCCAATGAGCAGTCAGGCTTTATTTCTTAAAGTATGGACTGGTTGGATTTTCTCGCTGTCCAAGGCACTCTCAGCAATTTCCTCCAACACCACAGTACAATGTAAGTACAACTTCTGAAATGCCACCATTACTCATGGTCACTCCTGACATAACTCACCAAGAGACATTTAGACATAGTGAGAAAGTCCTCTTGGATAGTAAATGATGAAAGACAGCTGTATAGTGTTGGAAAACGCATGCCCTGTGGCACGCTTTTTGCCCTTTCTACCTGCTTTCTGTTCTTAGACATGATTAAAGATGCCTTTACTGACAGTGCTGGAAAAAAAGATTCCACTTTCAGTCCAGTTTTCTACAAAGTATATGACCTGCATACTATTTTGTTCTTCAATCCAGGCAGGAACATTTCTTGGGGTGATTTGGTTCTGATCAAAGACCAACCCTGGATCGCTACATCCTCACCTATCTCTCCTTGGAATAAAAGCTCGGCACATTCAGAATCAGTCAACAAACCCTTCTTCCTGGCATGGAGAGGGTGCAATGGGCAAATCTCAGCTGCTCTGGGCCTTAGATAGTTAGTTAGTTAGTAAAGTTAGTTAGTCTGGGCCTTATAGTGCAGGTGACTTACCTCTGTCAGTAACTGGTCGTGCAAGCAGCCCTTGGTGAGAAAGTATAATGTAAGATGGGTTAACTAGGTTAGTGTTTCTCACCCTTCCTAATGCTGTGACCCTTTAACATAGTTCCTCATGTTGTGGTGAGCCCCAACTAGAAAATTTTAATTGCTACTTCATAACTGTGATTTTGCTACTGTTATGAATAGTAACGTAAACATCTGATATGCAGGATGTATTTTCATTCACTGGACTAAATTTGGCACAAATACCCAGTACGCCCAAATCTGAATACTGATGGGGTTGGGGGGGATTGATTTTGTCATTTGGGAGTTGTAGTTCCTGAGATTTATAGTTCACCTACCATCAAAGAGCGTTCTGAACTCCACCAATGCTGGAATTGAACCAAACTTGGCACACAGAACTCCCATGACCAACAGAAAATACTGGAAGGGTTTGGTGGGCATTGACCTTGAGTTTGGGAGTTGTAGTTCACCTACATCCTGAGAGCACCATGGACTCAAACAATGATGAATCTGGGCCAAACTTGGCACGGATACTCAATATGCCCAAATGTGAACACTGGTGGAGTTTGGTAAAAATAGACCTTGAAATTTGGGTGTTGTAGTTGCAGGGATTTATAGTTCACCTACAATCAAAGAGCATTCTGAACCCCACCAATGAGAGAATTGGGTCAAACTTCCCACACAGAACCTCCACGAGCAACAGAAAAGACTATGTTTTCTGATGGTCTTTGGCGACCCCTCTAACACCCACTCACGATTCCTCCAGGGGTCCCGACCCTCAGGTTGAGAAACACTGCACTAGAGCTTCTCTCCCATAAATTGGGACAGGGGTTCAGAATCATTCTACTTTGCTATTAAAATTGCAGGAAAGTAATTTGGTGTAAGAGTGGTCAGAGCATGTCTGAGTTATTGTAAAATTGCAACCTACAGCTTTCCTTACTGCTGGTTGTGTTGAGATTTAGGAGACTTGGGGTGTATCTGCACTGTAGAATTAATGCGGTTTGACACTACATTAACCACCATGGCTCAATGCTATGGAATCTTTGAATTGTACAAGGTCTTCTGCCTTCTCTGTCAGAATGCAGTTGATCCAAATTTTAAAAAATAGCCCCGATTTTGTGACATGATTAGTTTATCAGCCAACCTAGCAGTTCGAAAACATGCAAATGTGAGTAGATCAATGGGTACCGCTCTGGCGGGAAGGTAAAGGTGCTCCATGAAGTCATACTGGCCACATGACCTTGGAGGTGTCTACGGACAACACCAGCTCTTCGGCTTGGAAATTGAGATGTGCACCACACCCCTGAGTCGGACACGACTGGATTTAATGTCAGTGGAAAACCTTTACCTTCACCTACACAAAGAAACTAAACCACTTTGAACATCAACAAGACTCTTCAAGTGTGTCTACACTGTAAAATTAATGCAGATAGACAACACTTTCACTGCCATGGCTCAGTGCTATGGAATCCTGATAGCTGTAGTTTTCCAAGGTTTTTCATCTTCTTTGTCGAAGAGTGTGATGCCTCTCCAACCTACAAATCCCATTGATTCCACTGAGTCATGGAATCAAGCGGCATTAAATACACCTCTCATTAACTCTACATAAAAACACACTGTAAGGGTTAGAGGGGAATACAAGAGAATGATCATTAAAGCAATGTACTTTTGTATGTGTAATTCTAGACATCCTGCAAACCTGACACAGTTTACGACCTTCATTCAATTCTGGCTCTGACCCTAGATTTCTTTGGAAGTTCTACTATGGTCAGGGGAGCTGACCGTGGGGTCAAAATATCTGGGATGTGGTTTTGCATTGACAAAGGATGTTTTGTACAACAGAATGAGTGAAAAGCAACCCTGCCAGTCAAATCTCAGATGATACAGTAAATTAACAAATGGCACATGGTATATGTGTGTCTGTGCATGTGACTCTACACCCCATTCACATGCACAGTGTTGAAGTGGAGCTGATGGGTTATTAGGCTGGAGCTACACTCCCCTATATCCCAGGATCTGATTCCAGCTTTGGACTGGATTATATGTCTCCACTGTCATATAATCTGGGATAAACCAATAATCTGGGATCATATTCTGGGATATAGGGCAGTGTAAAAGGGCCTAAGTCATAAGAAGGTTTCCAATGATCAGAACCTATGATATCATCCTCTTCTTTGACTCCATGTTCCCACCATGTTTCGCTGCAAATGGCCAGAAGTTGAAGAGGGACAACATAACACAGTATAAAACAACCATAGAGCAAACAACCAATGGCCTGAGTAATAAACTGTTTCTGGGCTCGGGTGGGCGGACTGGTGCAAATCAGTTGTAGGGACAGGGCTGATGGATAAAGTGCAAAATCAGATCACAAAATTAGAAATAGAGGACTGTGGGCCCTTCCACACAGCCCTATATCCCAGAATATCATGTCAGGAAATCCCACATTATCTTGAACCCAGTTCAAAGCAGATATTGTGGGATTTTCTGCCTTGATATTCTGGGATTTGGGGATGTGTGTATGGGCCCATAGTCTCTAAGTAGGGAAAAGTAGTCAAGTGCAAGGACTAGATTTTGGGTCATAGCTGGGGGCCAAAATTATCTGGGGGCTGTCTAATCCAAAGCACAGTGGAACATCCACATTTTTAAATTATGGAAGGTGGGCAGGGTGCAAGTTATTACAATGTTTATAACCGCCAAATATCGTTGGACTGCAGCTCCCAGCAACCTTAGACAGCATAGACATTGAGGAGGAATACCAGGATCTTCAGATCTGGCAATTGTAAGTGATGAAACTGACCAGCACACCTGAGGAAGGACAAGGCTGTTGTTTTAACACAATATATGTTTCAAACTGGAATATCTGAGTCCACACTGCAATATAATCTAGTTCAGCTGTGTGGGAGGGACCACAGTTATGGGAGGTTTGCCACTGCCTTTCTCTGAGGCTGTGAGAGTGTGACTTGCCCAAGGTCAAGCAGTCCATTTCCATGATTGAGCTGGAATTCAAACCCTGGTTTCCAGGATCGGAGTAAAGATACTATGCAACACTGGGCCCTTCTGTTGTTGTTCATTTGTTCAGTCGTTTCCAACTTCATGGACCAGCCCACGCCAGAGCTCCCTGTCAGCTGTCACCACCCCCAGCTCCTTCAAGGTCAGTCCAGTCACTTCAAGGATGCCATCCATCTTGCCCTTGGTCGGCCCAAGAGGGGTCCTTCTACACAGTTCTATATCTCAGAATATCAAGGCAGAAAATCCCACATTATCTGAATATGGACTTGGATAACTCAGTTTAAAGCAAATATTGTGGGATTTTCTGCCTTGATATTCCTGGATATAGGGCTGTGTGGAAGAGCCCATTGACATTAATTCACCTGGAAGCAAATCTCAGGGCCCTTCCACACAGCCCTATATCCCAGAATAAAAAAGGAAGAAAATCCCACATTCTCTGAGTGTGGACTCAGATAAACCAGTTCTAAGCATCTAGGAATTAAAATTATGAACCATCTAGGAATTTAAGATCTTCTGGGGAGGCCCTGCTCTCGGTCCTGCCTTCTTCACAGATTTGGTTGGCGGGAACGAGAGACAGGGCCTTCTCAGCGGTGGCCCCTTATCTGTGGAACGCCCTCCCTAGGGACATTAGATCGCCCCCCACCTTCTTAACATTTCGTAAAAAAGTCAAAACCTGGCTTTTTGAGCAGGCTTCCTCAAATGAAGTGTAGCAGACAAACCCTGATCTTGGAAAGACTGGACAATGAGACTGGATAACGATTTGGTAATGAGACGCTGAGGATCTATGTTATTATTGGTTTAATTACTTACTAGCTGTACCTGCCAAGCGTTGCTGTGGCCAACCTTCCGTCCCTCTTTCTCTCCTTCCTTCTTTGTTTCCTTCCTTCCCTCCCTCTTTTTATTTCCCTTCTTCTTCCTTCCTTCTCTACCTGTTTCTTTTCTCACTTCCTTTCGTCTTTGGTTCCATCCCTCCTTGTCTCTTTCCTTCCTTCCTTCCCTTTTTCGTTCCTTCTCTCCTTCCCTCCCTCTTTCACTTTTTAATTTCCTTCTCTCCTTCCTTCCTTCTCTACCTTTCTTTCTTTCCTTCTCTCTTTCCTTCCTCCTTTCTGTGTATGTGCTTTGTGTGTGCATATATCTGTGTATATATTTCTGTATGTATTTATATATGTGTGTTTGTGTACATATGTGGTTTTGCGCATGCATTGTAATGTAATTTTCGTTTTTTGGCTTTTTAAGTCCCTTCTGCTGTATTTTTCAGTGTTTATGTGTGATGGTCTCTCGTTGGCCTGATAGGTGTCTTGTGTCCAAATTTGGTGTCAATTCGTCCAGTGGTTTTTAAGTTATGTTAATCCCACAAATGAACATTACATTTTTATTTATATAGATTGAATTTTATGTATGTTAAATGTTTTAACTGTTTTTATATTATTGTAGGCATCAAATTGTGCCATTTAGTAAACCGCCCTGAGTTGCCCTTGGGCTGAGAATGGCGGTACAGAAATATAGTAAATAAATAAAATATAGTAAATAAACTGAGCGGACCTGATGTAACAGTTTGAGCCTTGGACTATGGCTGGTTCCACGCCAGGCCTGGGCAAACTTGGGCCCTCCAGGTGTTTTGTGGGAGTTGTAGTCCGAAAACATCTAGAGCAGCATTTCTCAACCTTCCTAATGCCGTGACCCCTTAATACAGTTCCTCGTGTTGTGGTGACCCCCAACCATAATATTATTTTTGTTGCGACTTCATAACTGTAATTTTGCTCCTGTTATGAATTGTAAATAATATAAATCTCTGATATGCAGGATGTATTTTCATTCACTGGACCAAATTAGGCATAAATATCCAATACACCCAAATTTGAATACTGGTGGAGTTGGGGAGATTGATTTTTGTCATTTGGGAGTTATGGTTGCTGGGATTTATAGTTCACCTACAATCAAAGAGCATTCTGGACTCCACCAACAATGGAACTGAACCAAACTTGGCTCATAGAACTCCCATGACCAACAGAAAATACTGGAAGGGTTTGGTGGGCATTGACCTTGAGTTTGGGAGTTGTAGTTCACCTACATCCACAGAGCACTGTGGACTTGAACAGTGATGGATCTGGACCAAACTTGGCACGAATACTCAATATACCCAAAATGTGAACACTGGTGGAGTTTGGGGAAAATAGATTATAACATTGGGGAGTTGTAGTTGCTGGGATTTATAGTTCACCTACAATCAAAGAGCATTCTGAACTCCAACAATAATAGGATTGGGCCAAACTTCCCACACAGAACCTCCATGACCAACAGAAAATACTGTGCTTTCTGATGGTCCTTGGAGACCCCTCTGACACCCCCTCGCGACCCCCCCCCAGGGGTCCCGACCCCCAGGTTGAGAAATGCTGATCTAGAGGGATGAAGTTTGCCCATGCCTGTGTTCTGCACTGATAAATAATGCAGTTCAGTGCAGTGCAAAAGCATTCTTTGCCAGTGTGGAGCCAGTCTATGAGTCTGGAGACCAGAGGGGCGCCTGCACTGAGGATGTCATGCAATGGGACCCGCCTTTACCTGCTCAGGGCGAGGGAATCCTGGGAGATGCACCAAGTTTTGCAAAGTCTTGGGCTTGCTTCACCAAAGCCCCACTCCCCTGCTTGCATAGCATTGAGCCAGGGCCCTTCAGGTGGGGGGTCCGGCGGCTTTCCTTCTCTCCCTCCCTCCCTCGGGAAACCCACTTTCCCCCAAACTCCGGGAAACTTACGCGGAGACGGTCTTTCCGCTGAGGATCTCTGCGGGCGGCATGGCGTGGCTTCCTGCGCGGCGAGAGGCTCCCAAGGGGTCCGGGAGGGGCTCAAAAGGGGCCCGGGATCCTGGTCCTCCTCCTCCTCCTCTTCCTCCTGCTCCTCCCCACGGAGCGACCCGCCCCCACGCGCGCACGGGGCCCCCGCGTGGCTGCAAAAGCCGGTGCGCCACAACCAGAGCCAGGCAGGCAGCCAAGCCAAAGCAAACTCCCGGCCAAGTTTACCGCCCTCCTTCTTCACCGGAGGGGAGGGGAAAGGGGGGGAGGAGGAGGAGGAGGAAGAGGAGGAGGAGGCAGCGTGGGAGGAGGAGGAGGAGGCGGCGTGGGGCGGCCCGGTTTCCCTCTGGCTTCCTCTCCCTCCGGCGCGCCCCCGCCCCGCCCCTGTGCGCGCCTCCCCTTCCTCCTCCTCCTCCCCCATCGGAGAAGGAAGGCCCATTGGTCAGCTGCTTGCAAGCCCAGCTCAGTCGGGGGACAAGCAAGGTCAAAAGGAACTTTGTGACTGTGATTTTTAAGAGTGATTTTAAGCACAGTATCCACTAGCTTTCTTTGTAAGAGATGCGAAAAGTAGTTTTACTTCCAGCAAGTTGTGCAACAGTCCATGTGAAAGGCAACTTAGTAGTACTTACAAAGAAGGACAAGAGACTGGGTTGTTGTAGGTTTTCCGGGCTATATGGCCATGTTCTAGAGGCATTTCTCCTGACGTTTCGCCTGCATCTATGGCAAGCATCCTCAGAGGTAGTGAGGTGAGGATGCTTGCCATAGATGCAAGCGAAACGTCAGGAGAAAATGCCTCTAGAACATGGCCATATAGCCCGGAAAACCTACAACAACGCAGTGATTCCGGCCATGAAAGCCTTCGACAATACAAGGACAAGAGAACTCAAGAACATCTGGTGGACAAAGAAGGCTGAAGAAATCCAACACCGGGCAGATACCCATGATGCTCAGGCAGGCCCGTAGCCAGGATTTCAATTTTGGGGGGGGGGGGGGGGGGCTGAGTCTGAGTGAAAAAGGGTCTACCCTAGCAAACCTTTTGTATCATTACCCCAATACCCCCATGCATATGGGATATATTGAGTATAGTGATCAGATCATGATATGAATAAACATAGCAGTTTAAATAATGCACCAGTAAGGCCTTCTCGCGAACCACCATGAGAATTTCGGGGGGGGGAGGCTGAAGCCCCCCAAGCACCCCCCCAGGTACATGCCTGTGCTCAGGGATTTCTCAAAGCCACAAAGGTCATCTATGGACCAAGAAACCATGGCATACAGCCTCTACGCTCATCAGATGGAACCAAACTCCTGAAGGACCAAAACTCAATTGCACTACGTTGGAAAGAACACTACCAAAGCCTCCTGAATCACAATGTGGCTGAAGAGGTTCTCTCACAAATCCCACAACAACAAACCAAGGATGAGCTTGTAGCACTGCCTGGTTTGAAAGAAGTCAACAATGCCATCAGCCAACAAAAAAATAACAAAGCCAGTGGACCAGATGGGATCCCTGCTGAAATCTTTAAAGAGGGAGGACCTGAGCTGACACACCAACTCCACCAGCTCATAGAAAAAGTGTGGGTGACCGAGAAAATCCCAGCAGATTTCAAGGATGCCACCATCATCACCCTCTTCAAAAAAGGGGAAAGAACAGACTGTGGAAACTATCGAGGTATCTCCCTTCTAACCTCAGCTGGGAAAATCCTCGCAAGAATCCTTGCAAACCGCCTTCTGCCCTCTCAGAAGACACCCTCCCAGAATCCCAGAATGGCTTCCGCCCCTCCAGAGGAACCGTGGACATGATCTTCACTGCACGACAGCTCCAAGAAAAATGCAGGGAACAAAATCAACCTCTGTACATGGCATTCATTGACCTTGCAAAGGCATTCGACACAGTGAATCGCAGCGCTCTCTGGACCATCCTCCAAAAAATTGGGTGCCCTAACAAATTTGTGAACATCCTGTGGCTCCTCCATGATGACATGATGGCAACAGTTTTAGACAGCAGTGACTCCCAAAGTGACCCATTTAAGGTGGAATCAAGTGTCAAACAGGGATGTGTTATTTATTTTTTTATTTACTTCATTTATATACCACTTTTCTCAGCCCTCAGGCGATTCAAAGCGGTTAACAACAGCAAAATTCAATGCAAAACATCATAAACGATTATGGGACAGTTAAAACAATAGCATCATCAACAATTAAACATCAATGTAACAATCATTAGCGTCTCATCAGTAAAATCAGAATCCAATCTCATCATCCGTTAATCCGTGTTCCTATATTCATTACACTGTTTAATCAAATGCTTGTTCGAACAGCCAGGTCTTCACTTTCCTCTGAAATGCCAATAAGGAAGGGCCCAATCTGATATCTATAGGAAGGGCGTCCACAGCCGAGGGGCCACCACTGAGAAGGCCCTGTCTTGTTCCCACCAGGCGCACCTGTGATGCAGGCGGGACTGAGAGCAGGGCCTCCCCAAATGATCTTAATGTCCTAGTTGGTTCATAGGAGGAGATGTGTTCGGAGAGGTAAGTAGGGCCAGAACCGTTTAGGGCTTTATAGGCTAAAGCCAGCACTTTGAATTGTGCCCGGTAGCAAATTGGCAGCCAGTGGAGCTGGCGCAACAGAGGAGTTGTATGCTCCCTGAGTGCCGCTCCTGTTAGCATCCTGGCTGCCGAGCGTTGGACCATTTGAAGCTTCCGAGCAGTCTTCAAAGGCAACCCCACGTAGAGAGCGTTGCAGTAGTCTATACGGGATGTAACTAGAGCATGGACTACCGTGGCCAAGTCAGACTTCTCAAGGTACGGTCGCAGCTGGCGCACAAGTTTTAGCTGTGCGAATGCTCCCCTGGTCACCGCCGAAACCTGGGGTTCCAGGCTCAGCGATGAGTCTAGGGTCACACCCAAGCTGCGAACCTGCGTCTTCAGGGGGAGTGTAACCCCATCCAACACAGGCTGTAACCCTATGCCCTGTTCGGCCTTTCGACTGACCAGGAGTACCTCTGTCTTGTCTGGATTCAATTTCAATTTGTTCGCCCTCATCCAGACTGTTACAGCGGCCAAGCACCGGTTCAGGACCTGAACAGCCTCCTTAGTAGCAGGTGGGAAGGAGTGACAGAGTATACAGATGACATCGTACCCCGAAACTCCAGATGATCTCCCCCAGTGGCTTCATGTAGATGTTAAACAACATGGGAGACAATATTGAACCCTGTGGAACCCCACAAGACAATGGTTGTGGGGTAGAACAGGTGTCCCCAATAACACCTTCTGGGAACGTCCCTCTAGGAAGGACCGGAGCCACTGCAAAACAGTACCTCCAAGGACATATTCTGGAGCAACGATTGGACTTCAACTTTAAAAGCTGAGGGGTTCCTTTGTCTTAAAGCTTTTCAGTCAGCACAAATTTAACTTCAGATTTGGCTCGGTGTCATTGAGCCTTCCCTTTTTACACAATGTTTCAAAGGTCAAGGAAAATGTGGGTGGGTGTAATCGTATAAATTGCATCACCATTTTTGTGGAGCAATGCTGTCTTATGTCGTGTGTATTTGAAGAATTTAAGGTTTGCTTTGTGTGTAAAGAAGCCTAAATCCCCCAGGCTCGTTTTTACCAGTACAAATAGCACAGTTAATCACCAGCATTACCTCTTTAAATTTGGTACCTACCGGATGCAGTAATAACATGGAAAGAATAGGTTCCATAAAAAAAAGCATTAACGTTTCAGAAAACTTAAAAACAACTACCAGCACATGTGAAAGTAAACAACCAGGCCAGGAGCTTTTTCATATTACAGAACTGTAGCACTGTGATCCCAGTTGAACTGCAGTATCTGAGGAATTGGCCATGGGGATTTAGAAATTCTCGGCTCAGCACTTTCGTGCCTTGCCAAACTACAAAACCCTGGATGTAGCTATGGTATTTAAAGACTAATGTGATGCTAAGATATATAGCAGGGAAGAGGTAAGCCTAGCAAAAGTGAAGAAAAAGTTAAACTCCGGAGACTACTTAAAGGCTCTTCCAAGATACATTCAGAAATGACTCAACATGAGTCAACAGTGTGATGCCATTCTAGGCAGCATCAATAGTGTCTAGATCAGGTATGGGCAAACTTGGGCCTTCCTTCAGGTATTTTAGACTTCAACTTCCACAATTCCTAACAGCCTCAGGCCCATTCCTTTTCCCCATCAAGGAAAGGATCTGAGGCTGTTAGGAATTGTGGGAGTTGAAGTCCAAAACATCTGGAGGGTCCAAGTTTGCCTATGCCTGATCTAGATTGAAGGAAATCAAAGGGAAATCATAGTCCCACCCCTTTAAATTTTTAAATTGCCTTGAACAGACAGGATTACTTTTAATATATGTGTGTTATGGTGACAATTTTTATGCATATATTTTGTTTTGTTAATCTTATGGTTATGTTGTTTTTTTACTTTGATTGTTTTGTGATGTTACCTGGAACTACTCTGAGTCCCCTCAGGGAGATGGAGCGGTATATAAATAAAGTTTTTATTATTATTATTTCTCCTTTGCTCAGAGCTCACCTAGAATACTGTGTCCATTTCAGGGTGATCCCCTCGTTGTCCGAGTGGGATTGTCTTCCAAGATTGGTGTACTGGTGGTGGGTACGTAGGTGACTGTGGAGCTCTATTTTTGACTTGCATGTTCTCCCGCAGTGAGGGCATCAATTTCCAGGTGGGAGGCAGTCCTGGTCGTGGTTGGCTGACGCACCTTCCTCCTGGCACATTTCTCTCTTTTGCCCTCCATTCATGCCTCTTCAAATTCTACAGCACTGCTGGTCACAGCTGACCTCCAGCTGGAGCACTCAAGGGCCAGGGCTTCCCAGTTCTCAGTGTCTATGCCAGAGTTTTTAAAGTTGGCTTTGAGCCATCTTTAAATCTCTTTTCCTGTCCTCCAACATTCCATTTTCTGTTCTTGAGTTCAGAATAGAGCAACTGCTTTGGGAGATGGTGGTCGGGCATCCAGACAAGCAGAGTTGATGGCGGAGGACCATTGCTTCGATGCTGGTGGTCTTTTCTTCTTCCAGCATGCTGACATTTGTCCACCTGTCTTCTCAAGAGATTTGCAGGATTTTTCAGAGGCAACGCTGATGGAATTGTTCTAGGAGTTGCATGTGATGTCTGTAGATAGCCCACGTCTTGCAGGCATATAGCAGGGTTGGGAGGATAATAACTTTATAAACAAGCACCTTGGTATCCCTATGAATATTTCCTATGGATTTCAGGGCACCACAATGCACGAACGATATGACCAAGCTGGAATATGTCCAGAGGAAAGTTACCAAAATAGTCAAAGATCTGGAAAACAAGAATCCTTCTGAACTTAGAGAGCTGGGTATGTTTAGCAGGGAGAAAAGGGTACACAAGAAAGGACTAAATATAGCCATATTTAGCTATTTGAAAGAATGCCACATTGGGGAGAGGGCAAGCTTGGGTTAAACCCTTGTGTTGGCAAGACTGAAGACCAACAGGTTGCAGGCTCGAATCTGGGGAGAGTGAGGGTGAGCTCCCTTTGTCAGCTCCAGCTCCCCATGCAGGGACATGAGAGAAGCCTCACACGAGGATGTGAAAACATCAAAACATCCGGCTGCCCCCTGGGCAATGTCCTTGCAGACAGCCAATTCTCTCACACCAGAAGCGACTTGGAGTTTCTCAAGTCACTCCTGACATGACAAAAAAGAAGAAGAAATTTTTTGTTGTTTTGTTTTGTGTTATGTTATTTTTTCCTGATGTTATGATATTGTGGAAAAGTAGCAAAAAAAAATGAGGAGGAATGAACAGTTTAGCATTTAAAGGTTTATTGAACCCAAACAAACCAAGATTTGTAAGACAAATACCAATCTGTAGTTCAAAATTTGCTTGAAGTTCTGTCTTGTTTGAGCACAACAAACCACAATTCTGAGTGATTTCATAATTCTATCCATACTTTCCTCACTCATGTAGGAAAAGTACTAGGATATTGATATAACCAAGGAATAAAGGACAAACAGGGTTCGAGTACTTAGGAAAAGTTCTATGAAAACCTAAGTTGTGTTATTAATGACTGATGTGGGCGACATACATTTATGAAAACTGCCTATTTCTTCCTACTTACACCCTTAGCCTCAAATTATCTTGATAACAACCAGGTACGCCAGATAAGTATGATTACTTTCGTGATGAAAAACCATAGGGCTGTTCAGGGAATGAAGAGAGCTATTAATATTGAGCACATTTTATCTTGAGAAGATTCAGACCCATGCTAGAGCCACCTTCTGTAGGCACCTACTTTGAGGTCATCTTGACTCCTTCTCAGGACACGAAATGATTCAGGCACAGCCGATGAGTTTACACATTGACATTTCACACATCAGTAATAACAATGCTTCGTGTACTTGCAAGGGTGGCGGAGATGTGTCCCTCGCATTTTGCAAGCTGATTAAATTGTGTCTGCGATCGAATGGGCCAGGTGCTAGGTTTCCACCTCATTCATCTGGATGATGGAAGGGCAGTTACAATATTTGAGTAATGAGACCTTTTTGGATTAAATGGAGGCTTGTATGATTAATTAAAAGTAAGTGGCAGCAAGCAGATCTGATGCAGACTGGCTTGAGGGTCTAGATGGGCAGAGAATGGAGAAGGAGGAAGAATGAGAGAGAAAAACAGAATGGGTTTTTTCCAGAATTTATTTCCCTCCATTGGCATTGATTCAGCCCTCCAGGTGTTTTGGACTTCAACTCCCACAATTCCTAACAGCCTTCCTTTTCCTTTTCCCTTTCCTTTTCCGCTTAAGCAGTTGAGGGGGAAAAGGTAGGGGCCTGAGGCCAGGAATTGTAGGAGTTGAAGTCCAAAACACCTGCTGATGCCTGGTATAAACTGTTTGTGTAATTCTCTCATTGTGGAGCCTCCGGCGGCGGAGTAGGTTAAACCCCAGTGCCAGAAGGACAGAAGACTAACATGTCGAATCCAGGGAGAGCGCGGATGAGCTCCCTCTATCAACTCCAGCTCCTCATGCGGGGACATGAGAGAAGCCTCCCACAAGGATGACAAAACATCAAAAACATCTGGGCATCCCCTGGGCAAAGTCCTCGCAGATGGCCAATTCTCTCACACCAGAAGCGACTTGCAGTTTCTCAAGTCACTCCTGACACGACAAAAAAATGTGGAGAAAAAAAGTGGGGTATAAATAAACATCCCCTTTGAGGGTCAAAACCGTAAAGAGACATGGTGGAGGCTGGGAAATAAAATAGAGGCAATTTGGAATTGGTGATGTGTGTATATAGTGTGTGTGTGTGTATAATTGTAATGTTAGTGTTGTGTGCCTTCAGGTGATTTCTGAGTTATGACAACCCCAAGTTGAACCTTTCATGGGATATTCTATGGCCGCGAGTGTGTGATTCACCCGTGTGTTTCCATGGCCAAGTGGGGAATCTACCCCTGGTCTCCTGAATCATAGTCCAAAGCCTAAACTACACCATGTATATAACTACAAATTATATATCGTTATATAGAGCAGTGGTTCCAACCTGTGGTCCATGGACCACCAATGGTCTGCAAGAACTAAAATATGGTCCATGGCCTCACTGTTGCACCGTTACTGCACCTTTGCAATGAGAGTGACTGGTCTCGCAAAACCCTCTTATAATCATAGAATCATAGAATCAAAGAGTTGGAAGAGACCTCATGGGCCATCCAGTCCAACCCCCTGCCAAGAAGCAGGAATATTGCATTCAAATCACCCCTGACAGATGGCCATCCAGCTCCTGTTTAAAAGCTTCCAAAGAAGGAGCCTCCACCACACTCCGGGGCAGAGAGTTCCACTGCTGAACAGCTCTTACAGTCAGGAAATTCTTCCTAATGTTCAGATGGAATCTCCTCTCTTGTAGTTTGAAGCCATTGTTCCACGTCCTAGTCTCCAAGGAAGCAGAAAACAAGCTTGCTCCCTCCTCCCTGTGGCTTCCTCACACATATTTATACATGGCTATCATATCTCCTCTCAGTCTTCTCTGAGAGGAGGTATATCAAATATTTATTATTTATTTACGACATTTATAGCCCACCTTACAGATTGGCATGGTTTGATGCCACACAGTCATAAAAGTGCAATTAAAAACAATCAACATAACAATATAAAAACATATATAAAAACCATTAAAACATGCAGTCACCGGTGTCATCTTGTTAAAATCGTTTTCCAGTAACATTGCCTGGCCATTCCATGTTCATCATTCATGGTTTCATGTTATCAATTCAATCAATTCTCAAAAGCTTGCTCAAAGAGCCAAGTTTTTACCTTCTTTCGGAAAGTCAGAAGGGAGGGGGACAATCTAGTATCTCTGAGGAGGGAGTTCCATAGCCAGGGGGCCACCACTTAGAAGATCCTAGTTTTCTGTGGGCAAGCAGATAGTGACTACTGGATAGCATGTGTTCTGTATCAGAAACTAGAACTGATGTGGTCTATCTAATTCAATTTTCTGAATCAGCACCTCAGATAACCAAACCAAATCTAAAGTTGACTGGAAATTGATTGTAACCCTTTCGATACTAATGTTGGAAAGTGGTCCCTGGTCAAAAAAGGTTGGGAACCACTAATGTAGAGAATCCTAATTTTGAGAATATGTTCATTAGGATCCCTTTTCCTCAGTTCTGAAAGGATTTTCTCCATCTCACGAATCATTACTTTGTACACAACCTCAGTTGGTGGAGTGCAGACGTTTTCTAAATGAAAAAGTAGATCCTTTAAGGCCATTATCTGTCTATCTCCTTAAATTAAAACAAGCCAAGAAGTGGGAGATTTCAGGTATTGAATTAAACCTGAAGGATCTTACCCACACTGTTCAGACTGAAACTCATCCAGGTATCGTCCATGAAATGTGAGGTTAACCCCGATAAAGCCATGGCTACTAAAAGGGAGTCAAGGTTGGTGTGGAAGTGGAAGAGATTTTTATTGGGAAAGGGCTTGGGAAATATTGTCTCGTCTGGCTACTAAGTAACTTGCCTACCCAGGATACACAGAAACACCTCCCTGCGAAGCAAAGCATTGAGGGAATTACACTGTCCTAATGGAAAAAGATGTATGGTTTATCCTTCCATCCTTCCTTCCTTCCTTCCTTCCTTCCTTCCTTCCTTCCTTCCTTCCTTCCTTCCTTCCTTCCTTCCTTCCTTCCTTCCTTCCGTCTTCATTGCTACAGCCAAGTAAGAAAGGAAATTATTTTGGCTTGGCCAGGGGGTGTTAACTACCAGGCTACTATAAAGCTTATGCCTGGTTTCATGAAAATGTGAATGCAAAGTCCACTACTTTTGCCCTTCTGTATTACAAACCAATGAGCTGCGTCACTGCCTCCTATGATAATCCCTTGATGCAATGCTGTTCCATCATGATGTTGGGTTTTGTATCAGGACACGGTGTTGGTTCACAGTAAATGAGATTATCAGCAAAGTGTTGCAATCTCATGGCTAAAAGACATAACCTTTCTAGTATTTGATACCTATGGGAGGGGGGGTGTCCATCCCATCCGCAAAATAAATAATAGCCATAAGGGACAGCCAAGAAAAACAGAAAATTGGCAGGCATCAATGTAGTGCTCAATGTCTTTTAAAACATTGCTGTAAGGTTGTAGAAGTTTTACTCTTTTCCTTGACATTAAAACTGGATAATTGTATCAACTGAATCCATCTGAAATCCATTTGGAATCCTGTTGTGAGTTACAAGTGTTTAACTTAGCGTTACAAATTTGGTATTCACAACCCCCAATTCTCCCTCATTTAGGGGACATGTGAATACTGTGAAAGTTGTTGGAGCATGTAAGGAATCAGTGAGTGTGTGTATGTCAACTGCATAATAAGATGTATGAAGCAAATTGATTGGGCTATGCCTGGGAGCAGGCTGAGCCTGGGACTTTTGGATACTGTTACATTTTTGTTCAGGCTTCAGCTATGCATGTGCTTGGAGCAGCAAAGAGAGAGAGAGCAAGCAGAGAGAGAGAGAGAGAGACAGAGTTTCATGTGTGCTCTCGCTTCATGAACTGCTGAAGGAGTTTATCTATATAGACAAAGACTATTTTAAATTTTTCATAAAAGGACATTATGTGAGTTGATACAACTGATCACATTGTACAGAGGTTGTTCTGAACTACGAAGAGAAAACTACTTGTTATTTATTGTTCATCTGCGTGGCATTTTTTTCCCTCTGGCAAGGGAGTGTGTGCTGATCAAATATGAACTACACGTGGTTTATTTTACATTTCACCACAAAAGTTCCCTAATCTCTATTTACCTGGAGGCAGCAGCACTATTTGACAAAGAAGGCTAAAGACCTTTTGAAACTACACCTCCCATGCTTCCATAGTTTTGCGACATGGCAGTTAAAGTGATGACAAACTGCATTCATTCTACAGTTTTACACACACTCTTAAAAAGGAATTTCCCAAAGCCTTTCAAGGAATAAGAAATCATCATCATCAACATCATCATCCTGCTTTCCTCCCCAAAGTAGACTCAAAGCGGCTTATAATGCTAAAGAGAATACAATTTACTTATCTAAAGTTTCCAAGATATGAACACTAAAAATAATTTAATAACCAATTAAAGTATCAATGTATTTAAAATACGACACAGCACTCCCTGGATCGTACTTAAAAGCTTTCTTTCTTGAAAGCCTGCCTGAATAAAAAGGAATAAAAAGAAAATGGCTCTTTGAAATGGTGCATACTGCAACACATTCATGCTGAATCAAAAAGTGCAGAAAATATTTAATTCTCATTGGATAAATTGTTCTTATCCATATGCAGATTTAATTGACAGATCAATGGTTCTGATTCATTGACTCATTTTCCCCTTGCAATCACATCACAGCTGTTTAAAATGAGAATCAATATAGTGTATTGTTTTGATTATTGGACTATGACTCTGGGAGACCAGGGCTCAAACCCCCATTTAACTATGGAAACCCACTTCGGGCAAGTCACATTCTCTCAGCCCTTCTGGAAAGCAATAGCACTTGAAAACATCTTGTCTAGACCACACCTGGACCTTGGTCAGGCCACCTGGAATACTGTGTCCAATTCTGAGTGCCACAATTTAAGGGAGATGTTGACAATATATCCAGAGGAGAGCAACTAAAATGATCAAGGGTCTGGAGAACAAGCCCTATGAGGAGCGGTACAAAGAGGTGGGCATGTTTAGCCTGCAGAAGAGAAGGCTGTGAAGAGACATGATGAAGTCCATGTATAAATATGTTAGGGGATGTCATAGGGAGGAGGGAGCAGGGTTGTTTTCTGTTCCCCTGGAGACTAGGACACAATGGAGAAATGGCTTCAAATGACAGGAAGGGAGATTCCACATGGATATTGGGAAGAACTTCCTAACTGTGAGAGCTGTTCATCAGTGGAACTCTCTGCCCCGGAGTCTAGTAGAGGCTCCTTCTTTAGGGGCTTTTAAACAGATGCTGGATGGCCATCTGTCAGGCGTGCTTTGAATGCATAAGTAAGTAAACTATTATGGTTGATGACTAGATCATAACAGGGGGACCAATCCCACACATCTACGCCAAACCCAATGGGGTTATATACTTCAAACATCAACTATTTTAAAAATCTAGGCTAAAAACCACATACAAGTAGTTATTCTTCTTTCTTTCTTTAGCGATCCCTCTTAGTCCGAGGATGATGGTCCTCCAAGTTCGGTGTCCTGGGGGTGGGTTCGTAGGTGACTGTGGAGCCCTGTTCTTGACCTGCATCTTCTCCCACAGTGAGGGCATTGGTTTCCAGGTGGAGGCGGTCTCAGTCAGGGTTGGCTTGATGCGCCTTCCTCTTGGCATGTTTCTCTCTTTCACCCTCCATTCGTGCCTCTTCAAATTCTGCAGCACTGCTGGTCACAGCTGACCTCCAGCTGGAGTGCTCAAGGGCCAAGGCTTCCCAGTTCTCAGTGTCTATGCCATAGATTTTAAGGTTGGCTTTGAGCCCATCTTTAAATCTCTTTTCCTGTCCACCAACATTCCGTTTTCCATTCTTGAGTTCGGAGTAGAGCAACTACTTTGGGAGACAGTGGTTGGGCATCCGGACAACATGGCTGGTCCAGCGGAGTTGATGGCGGAGGACCATTGTTTCGATGCTGGTGGTCTTTGCTTCTTCCAGCATGCTGACATTTGTTTGCCTGTCTTACCAAGAGATTTGCAGGATTTTCCGGAGGCAGCGCTGATGGAATCGTTCCAGGAGTTGCATGTGACGTCTGTAGACAGTCCACGTTTCGCAGGCATATAGCAGGGTTGGGAGGACAATAGCTTTATAAACAAGCACCTTGGTATCTCTACGGATGTCCCGGTCCTCAAACACTCTCTGCTTCATTCGAAGGCAGTCTAAAAGGAGGTAGTGGGGATGGGGGCAGGGGGAAAGTATCCAACTCTATAAATATCAACCTATATCTGATTTCCCATCTATATTCTAGAGGTGAAGCTTAGATCTTTTGACTCTCAATAATAACTTTGAATGTTATTTTCTTCTTCTTGGCAGGGGGTTGAACTGGATGGCCCACGAGGTCTCTTCCAACTCTATGATTCTATATCACTTTCAGGTTGCAGAAAGTTCTTTTCATGAGTAATAAAACTAAATCTATATAACACCATCTTTGTAAATTTAATGAGCAATAATCTCACTCTTTTGTGATTAAATGTAAACTGTAATTATATAGTTGTATGGTTAATGTGTTGAATGGCATTTTAATGATTGTTTTATTCCACATGGAGATTTAATCAACCAGTTAATTGAAGTACATGTTATTAATTGACTCTTTTTCTTGTAATTAAAATCACTTTCTTTTTACAAATACCATAGACATATTTAAAGTGCTGGTTATATATAGCATCCTAAACATTTTGTGGGGTCTGTTATTATTTTGGAACACTGGAATGCCTTCCAAACTGGAAGACAAGTAAAATAATAATAATAATAATAATAATAATAATAATAATAATAATAATAATACACGTTATTTATATTCTGCCCTTCTCTCCCAGGGGACTCAGAGCGGATTACAGCATTTACATACATAGGCAAATATTCAGTGCAATCATATACAATGAGTCACATAAGCACAAACAAGGGTAGAGGCTTCACCTTTCATTTCCAGCTTCTCATCGCTGGCTCTAAGGAGGTGCTTTCCTCCATTTTCAAGCTGAAGAGCCTGAATTGTCACCTCCTGGTTGTGTGGCTGGCAAGATTGCACTTTGCCTTTTCCTGACGAAGCAGTACTTATTTATCTACTCACATTTGCATGTTTTCAGCTGCTAGGTTGGCAGGAGCTGGAACTCTCGTACATCAAACTGCTGACCTTTAGGTCCGCAGTTCAGCCAACCATCAGGTCAGCAGTTCAGCAGCACAAGGGTTTAACCCATTTAGTCACTGCAGCTCCAGGTAACTATGAAAGCAGTTACTTGTAACTAGATCTTGTTATCACTAGCAACATTGTGTCATGAAATGAGCAAAAATGTTGCTACTTACAGTAACTTGCAGACATATAATTGTATAGTTGTTATTATTATCAGTATGTTTATTAATATGTTTATTAATATTCCGCTTTTTCTCTCCACCAGGAAACCCAAAGAGGCATGTTATGGCCTAAATGGTGGGGGAAGAATTTCTTTGAAGGGTTTGTGATATAGTGACTTCTCCTCTGTTGCGGGTGTTGAGGAGATGAGGATGAGCATGAGACAAGTATTTGTGTCATAATGCAGGGCATCAGCTTGTATCGTTCAGAACGTTATATTTCTTGTAACTAAACAATGTAGTTAGTGCTGAGGAATTTCTCTTTATTTAAAGTCCATTGTGATCTTGCAGCTTTCATGTTCATGTTTTAGGACTTTGTCATGTTCTCATGGGACTTTGCCTTGCATGTGTCTTCATGGATCTTGTTTGCCTATGTTACCTTGGATTGATCTTTTGAAATATACGTTTGCCTTTTTGAATTTTTTATCTTTTTCTTTAATAAACCATAAAGCCTTGCTCGAGAGCAGTACGTGTGAAAAAGATCTTAGAGTCTCGTGGACAACAAGTTTAACATGAGCCAACAATGTGATGTAGCGGCAAAAAAAAAAAAAAAAAGAAAACCCAATGGGGTTTTGGCCTGCATCAATAGGAGCATAGTGTCTAGATCTAGGGAAGTAATGCTACCCCTCTATTCCGCTTTGGTTAGACCTCACCTAGAATATTGTGTCCAATTCTGGGCACCACAATTGAAGAGAGATATTGAGAAGCTAGAATGTGTCCAGAGGAGGGCGACTAAAATGATCAAGGGTCTGGAGAACAAGCCCTATGAAGAGTGGCTTGAAGAGCTGGGCATGTTTAGTCTAAAGAAGAGAAGGCTGAGAGGAGATATGATAGCCATGTATAAATATGTGAGAGGAAGCCACAGGGAGGAGGGAGCAAGCTTGTTTTCTGCTTCCCTGGAGACTAGGACGCGGAACAATGGCTTCAAACTACAAGAGAGGAGATTCCATCTGAACATGAAGAAAAACTTCCTGACTATGAGAGCTGTTCAGCAGTGGAACTCTCTGCCCCGGAGTGTGGTGGAGGCTCCTTCTTTGGAAGCTTTTAAACAAAGGCTGGATAGCCATCTGTCAGGAGTGCTTTGAATGCAATATTCCTGCTTCTTGGCAGGGGATTGGACTGGATGGCCCATGAGGTCTCTTCCAACTCTATGATTCTATGATTCTATAAAGACTACTCTGGTGTGTTGTCTGGTGTCTTAAGCAAGGTGATTTAATCCTGAGGTGCGACACATTGTGATCAGGAGATACAGAATTTAAATGGATCTGTACAAGTTGCTAATCCAATCCTTATAGTTTCTGCCCTATGTTCTAGTCAGCAAGTGACCTAGAACCAGGTGGGTGGAGTGTAAGAAACATTGAGTGGTCACAGGCTATCAACAGGAAGAAGGAAGAAGCAAGTAGGGGGTGGAATATCGGGGGTGGCGGTTTGAATGCGATTTTCCTGTTTTTTGGCAGGGGGTTGGAATGGATGGACCACGAGGTCTCTTCCAACTCAATAATTCTATGATTCTAGGTGGTTGACCTCTGGCCCAAGAGTTGTTCGGTTAGTCACTAGCTCAGGCAAACAAAGCCAGCAAGAAGTAGAACAGAGTCCTAAAGCATAACCAGTCCAAGGTCAGAAAAACTTGAACACTGAAAAGTACTGCTAGTCACCAAGAAAGAGGGCTGAAAGCAACACTGCTGCCAGGAGTAACTGGGAGGTTTATAGGCAGGCACTAGGTGTGTGTAATTATATTCTTGTATAACTGGAAGAAGCAGCACAATCTCTCCATGTCCTTTTGTCACTCAATTAAAGATAGCAGTGGGTCTTCAGTGTTTGAAGACCAATTCAAAGTGCTGGTTTTGACCTACAAAACCCTTTACGGTTCCGGCCCAGCGTACCTGTCCGAACGTATCTCCTTCTACGTCGCACCTCGGAGTTTAAGATCTGCTGGGGAGGCCCTGTTCTCAGCCCCACCTTTATAACAAGCGAGACTGGTGGGGACGAGGGACAGGGCCTTCTCGGTGGTGGCCCCTTGCCTGTGGAATGCACTCCCGGGAGAGATTAGGTCATCAACATCCCTCCTTGCTTTCAGAAGGAAGCTAAAAACCAGGATGTGGGACCAGGCCTTCGGGTAAGCTGGCAGATGGACAAAGACAACTAATGACGACCAGAGTAGGAAAGGACAATGACGATGTTAGATGGATTACGGATCATGAATTGGCGAACATTGACCACAAGATGATTTTATTGCTGCCAGTATACTGTTGATTGTTTTAATTAGTTATACTGTTGACATTATATGATAACTTTGTGTATTGTATTTTGTATTGTATTTTGTGAATTGTTAGGCATCGAATTGTGCCTTTTGTAAGCCGCCCTGAGTCCCCCCTAGGGGGTTGAGAAGGGCGGGGTAGAAGCACTCCAAATAAATAAATTGAAGCATCCCACTGGGGAGTAGATCTCCCCTGGCTCAGAAAGACCATTGCTATCATGAGATGCAGATTCCTGTCAATCCTCCTCCTCTTCTCCTTCCAAACTGCCCATGAGCTATGACATGATGCTGGTCTTACTGCCATCATCACTGCCACCCTATACCATTTTATATACATGTATCTGTACTGTGTTCCAAGCTGTACTGTGTTCCAAATGGAACATTTCTGGTTGCAAGCATTTTGGATAAAGGATATTAAACCCTTCCCTTATTTCACATCAATGTGTGAAATGTGTGTGAAATGCCACTAGGGAGCAGCAATGCCCCAAGCAAATACAACAAACCACATTGGGGAAGGATTGAATCAAGAAAAAGGAAAAAAGAAGGCAGGGGCATATTTGATTTTATCCTTTTCATGATTAAATTAGGTCCAAGAAAAGTTATGAGCCTTATTAGATGTTTCAAAAAATCACAATGACTCTGCCAAAAAAGATAGCATTTTTTTCCAGCCACATAGCCATTTTTTTTTCTCCCAAAGAAATTCAAAGTGGTAAAAACAATAAGCCTCGTCACACTGGCATCAACAAATAAAAGCATTTTGAAGGCTCTTGCTAAACATTTATATCTTGCATAAAACAGTCTTAGTATGCTTTTTGAAATAAGGTAAAACTTCCTGGTGAGAAACTAATACCAAATCAGACTAGAGATGGATGATCTATCTAAATAGTATAGCAAGAACAATTTCAGCAGGTACAGAGGAAGAATTGCTGGAGGCTACAGACAATGCGGGTGCTGTTGCCCATTTTTGGTCAAAAGATATTTAGCTGCTTGTGTTCCTTCTATTTTTATGAGTTCTGTAATAATTTATGCAATGCTTTTGATACAAAATAAAATAAAGGAGGTGTCGCTTCTCGCCTGGTTCATTAACTCTGGATAATCATAGTACTGTGATGCCACTTTAGATGCTTTGGTTCCATCCTGTGGATTATCAGGGGTTTCTTTATCTGGAACCCACCTTTAAAATGTAATAGTGTTTGATATTTGTAATTCTCAAACACTCAATGGCAGCAGAGGGTGCACTTGTGATACGAAACAGTGAGTCTAAATTCTTACTTTGCATTGCAGCACATATGTATCTATATGCACAAATCTCCTACAAGTGCAATGTTAAGTAAGATTCTCTCTCACTCACAAACTTACAGTATTCTTAGAGTGATAAACAGAACTCTTAAAATAATCTGCTACCTTCTTAAAGTGTTAACAGTGGGCTGGATTCAACCATAGAACCATAGCTTGGATGTCTATGGAGCATGGTTTACTTGAAAGAAGAGAGGCAGTATGGTTCATTGGTTTGAACACTGGACAAGGGTTCAGAGAGATCAGCTTTCTAACCCCTCACTACCTCTGAGGATGCTGGCCATAGATGCAGGTGAAACGTCAGGAGAAATGCCTCTAGAATATGGCTCTATAGCCCGAAAAAACCCACAAGAACCTAGTTTCTAACCCCTGCTCAGCCTTGGAAAACCCCTGGGTGATGTTGGACAAGTCACACTATCTCAGCCTCAGAGGAAGGCAATGGCAGGCAACAGAGGCGACCCTAGGTAATTTTCAAAGGTAAGCAAACAGTATTTTGGCGCCCCCCCCCCCAAATCAATTATTGATATATATTTTCTGTTCATCGTGGGAGTTCTGTGTGCCATATTTGGTTCAATTCCATCATTGGTGGAGTTCAGAATGCTCTTTGATTGTAGGTGAACTATACATCCCAGTAACTACAACTTGCATATGTCAAGGTCTATTTTCCCCCAAGAGCACCTTAAGAGTGCCCCTGGGCACAATCAACTATACTGGAAATGCTTACTTTGCATAATAGGTTGTTGAGGCTTCCCCCCGGACTGCTAGGGCTGTTTTGAGCCGAGGGGGCGCTCTTCAAGTGGTGGTCGAGGGGCATTTACAGAGGCGCCTCTGCGCCCCTGGCAAAAAAAAGTGTACTGCGACCGCTTACTTTGCGTAATGGATGAGCCGCCCCTGGTAGGCAACCTCATCTGAACAAATCCAGCCAAGAAAAGGTTGCTGTTAAGGTTGCTGTAAGTTACAAATGGCTTGAAGGCAAAGGACAACAACAAAGGCTCCAAGTAAGACCTGAGCAGCACTATTGAGGACAGGGTGACTTGGAGGTTTCTCATTCATGATGGCAGATAACAACAACAACAACAGAGTTTCCATGTATCAGGAATGGCTTGAAGTAACAGAAAGAGAATCATATCTGCAGGAAGACTGTTAAATTTACATATGATGTAGATCTCTTGGTGGCCTGTTTATAAAAAAAACAAAACCCAACCAACAGTTTATAAAAAGGATCCACCACCTCAATATGATTTTCAACAACTGAGAAGGCAAAAGCTATTTTATAACACTCTGTGAATTTAGGTGAGAAATATGCATTAATAGCATATATACCCAGTGTTTCCCAGGTGTCCTTGGAACCACTGCCTGCCTAACTTCTCCTTTCTCCAGCTCTGAGAAGGGTAACCTCACAATGCCTTCATGGCATTGTCAACAGTGGAAGGGCTGTTTTGTGGCTCTTTCCTTCCTTTCTCCCTTTTCCTCATACACCTTCTCCCCTCTGATTTCTTTCTTTCTTTTACTTCCTTCCTTTGCTTTCCCTCATATGCCGTCCCCTCTCTTTTCCTTCTTTCTTGTTTTCCCTTTCTCTTCCCTTCCTTTTCTCCTTCTCTTATCTCTTCTTTTCTTCTTTCCTTTCTGTTCTCTTTTCTCTTCCCTTCTCTTTCTTTCCCTCTGTTCCTGCATGTCCCCTTTTCTTTCTCTTCCTTTATTCCTTTCATCTGTCCCTCCCATTCTTACTTCCCTCCTGTTTCTTTCTTCCTCATCCTTTCCATCTCCCTCCCTCCTTCCCTTCTATACACATGTCACCTAGCAGCAGCCAATCCGCTTTGTTCCCTTTCTTTCCCAGTGACATCACAGAGGGCCACTTCACCTAGCAATCATAGAATCATAGAGTTGGAAGAGACCTCATGGGCCATCCAGTCCAACCCCCTGCCAAGAAGCAGAACAACCACGTTCAAAGGAAATCTGCTTTCTTCCTTTTCTCCTCTCTGTTCTGTACCTGAATTGGGTGTTTATTTTAATTCAAAGGTTTAAATAATTTTGAATTGGGTAATGAATGTGCCAAGTTTGGTCCAGATCCATCAAGCCATGTAGGAATCTTTGTGGTATAAATATACAAACATACATAGTTTGATGTGTGCGCGCATGTATGTATGTATGTATATATATATGTGTGTGTAATTAACTGCTTGTTTTTGGGATCCAGAATAAATTTCACTATGGTGTTGTAGATATACACACATATATAAACTACAATGCTAGATAAGAAAAGTCATGAAATACCAGGCAGGTAGCAGCTTGTGAGACTAGGCTTTTGCCCTTGACCTGCAGAACAGAAGTTTGGATGTTTAATCTGTTTGAAGAAAGAGCACTTCAAGCACCAGCTCAGAATAGAAATGGCTTTTATCTGACCTTGTGCCTGATAGTGTCCAGCTCAAATGGAAAACGTCCACTGGTAAACACTCTGCCCCTAACAAAGGGATCTCTTCTTTCAAGTTCCATTTCAAACACATGACTCTATTATTCTGCACAGAGGTTGGAGAAGATACCAAGTCCTTCCAGCCTGCATAACTTAAACATAACTCTTTAAAGTTCTGTGGGGATGTGTAATAATCTCATCCACAATATTTTATATATAGCACACTTGCTGTTTAGGTGCCTAGCATTAATAGGAATTATATTGAAGCAGAATATTTGCTCATTTTCCCCAGCATTGTTGTGTCTGCTTTAGATGTGGCTGTCTGGGACAGCATTTCCAAACCCACTGTTCCTTGGACATGTGAAGACACGTACAAAAGTTTCTCCTCATTGCTGGTCAAGATGATGATACTCATCAAGAATCACAGAGCTGGAAGAGACATAAGGACCATTCAATCCAACCCATCCTTACATACAGGAATACGTAATCAAAGCAACCCCACAGATGGTTATTCAGCCCCTACTGTATTGAAAAAGAGGCTGGGTGGCCTCTTTTTAAAGTCTTCTAAGACCTTAAAACTGGTTGACCATCACACTCCCAGGCAATTTATTCCACTGCTGAACAGTGGAAGTTTTTCCATGTTTAGGTGGATCTCTTTTACTGCCGTTCAAATCAATTGCTCCATTGTCTCCAGAGCAGCAGAAAACAAGCTTGCCCCCTCCTCAATGCAACATCCTTTAAAATACTTAAACATGAGTATCATTCCCCTCTTAACCTTGACTTATCCAGGCTAAAAATATCTAGTTCCCTAAGCCATTCCTCATAGGACCTAGCTCTTATCATTTTGGTTGCCCTTCTCAGGACATGTTCCAATCTTTCTTGAATTCTGAGGCCATATTTTTCAAGGTTGTTGACAGGGGATCAGGATTATGGGAATGATGTAGGGTTTTTTTTTGTTCTAGTTCAGTGGTTCTCAACCTGTGGTTCCCCAGATGTTTTGGCCTTCAACTCCCAGATATCCTAACATCTGGTAAACTGGCTGGGTTTTTCTGGGAGTTGTCGGTCAGGACACCTGGGGACCCACAGGTTGAGAACTACTGCTTCGGTCTCCTAAGGTGAAGTATTCTGGAATCAAATGCACTATTGCTAAGCCAGTGTTGTGGAGTGGTTTGACTATGGTTCTGGAGACTAGAGTTTGATTTCCTGCTTGACCATCAAAACCCACCTTAGATATTCACACATTCTGAGCCCCAGAAAACCTCATGATAGCTTCAAAGGCCTTAGGGTCCCCTTAAATTGGAAATTACTTGAAAGCACACAACTACAACAAATGGTTAGAGAAATGACCAGAAATAATAATAATAATAATAATAATAATAATAATAATAATAATGCACTTTATTTATATTCTGCCCTTCTCCCTAACTGGACTCAGAGTGGATTACAGCATTTACATACTGAACTTGGGCAGACATTTAGTGCCTTTACAGTCATACACAATGAAGACACACAAACACAAACAAAGGCAGAGGCTTCTCCTTTCCTTTCTGGCTTCTGGAGATGGTGTTCACTGAACTTGGGCAAACATTTAGTGCCTTTACAGTCATACACAATGAAGACACACAAGTGCCTTTACAGTCATACACAATGAAGGCTTTGGGGAGGTGCTTTTTTCCATTTTCAAGCTGAGGAGCCTGCGTTGTCACCTCCTGGTTGTGTGGCTGGCAAGATTGCTTGGAGCATATATTTGTCTTTTCCGCCAAAGTAGCACCTATTTATCTACTCACATTTGTATGTTTTTGAACTGCTAGGTTGGCAGGAGCTGGAGCTGACTGACAGGAGCTCATCCCATCTCGCGGATTCGAACTGCCAAACTTTGGGTCAACAGTTCAGCCAACCTTCAGGTCAGCTGTTCAGCAGCACAAGGGTTTAACCCATTGCACCACTGTGGCAATCCTAGCAGAGATTTGTTGACCGCACAGCAAATGAGAACAATGTCCAAAACTGGAACGACACCTTTATTGGCCAACCAAAAGCACAAAAAGCATATCATGGTATGTTTTGTCCATTTTGGATGCCCCATAAATAATAATGACATGGATGTTTGAGCAAGCGTTCGGCTAAGTCGACGCGATGATGTTTCTGATTAAGGACAGGCAATTACCGACAACGAATTGGATTATGATTTTCATTTAAGAGATGCATTGGTCTGTATTGGTGGCCCAATACTGTGTATTATATATGTATGTGTTTTATATTTTTAATCTGAATATTGCTGTTTTTAAATGCTGTAAACCGCAGTGAGTCGCCGCTCTAGGCTGAGATACTAGCGGTATACAAGTGTACTAAATAAATAAATAAATAAATAAATAAATAAAATGAAAAAGAACTGCTATAATGACACCATATGATGATGAGGAAACAGAAACAATTTAGAATGACTGTTGTGGAAAGTCAAAGAAGGATGTGTAAAGCAGGATGAATATTAAGAGGAGAAAGAACCGGTATAATTCAGTTAATAAAGTAGCTGCACTTAATACCCTTAATATTCATCCTGCTTTTGGCACCAGAAGAAGAATTAAGATGTAGAGAGGAGAGATGGTTCCTACACCAAAGAAAAAAAGAAGAGTTCAACATGTTTCAGTTGACAACATACACATATGAAAAGAAAGAGCCAGATCAAGTAATCTTTGCATAAGTTTGACCTTTTAAAACGGGTATGAGCAAACTTCGGCCCTTCAGGTATTTTGGACTTCAACTCCCACAATTCCTAACAGCCTCTGGCCCCTTCCTTTCCCCCCTCAACCGCTGTATTTGAAAACATCCCCTTCAGTATTCAGGGTGTGTTGTTTTCCTTTCACCCATCTCCATTTTTCTTAGGATTTCTGTTTTGGTGGCCAAACTTGCAGAATATTTCCCGGATCAGGGAATCAGGGGCGGCTCAACCCATTATGCAAAGTAAGCATTTGCAGTATAGTTGATTTTGCCCAGGGGCGTTCTTGAGGCGCTCTTGGGGGAAAATAGACCTTGACATATGCGAGTTGTAGTTACTGGGATGTATAGTTCACCTACAATCAAAGAGCATTCTGAACTCCACCAGTGATGGAACTGAACCAAATATGGCACACAGAACTCCCACGATGAACAGAAAATATATATCAGTGATTGGTTTGGGGGGGACGGGACCAAAATACTGTTTGCATACCATTGAAAATTACCTAGGGCCGCCTCTGCAGGGAATATAGGGACATTGCTGTGGATGAATTGAGTATTCACTTTCTCCTGCAGCAAAGAGAAATCTATTTTCCTTGTTCAAGGTCGAGGTCTTCTATCTCTGCCAAGGACTGGCAAAAGACACATAAATGGATGTGAGAGCAAATCAGGCCGGAATGCTCACCACAAAATCAACAAGACCCTTTAGTGTGGGATCTCAAAGGCAGCACGGAGATGAACTGATTCAAAAAATTGCAACAATTCCAGCTTAAAACAATAAAATTATTTGAGCAGGATAAAAACATAATAAATATGAAAAAATAGCTTTAAAGTCTAGAACAATTTTTTTAAAAAAACTAGTAAATGTATATTAAAATATATTAAACCCCAGAGCTTTTTTTAAAAAAAGCCGTATGGGCTTGGCACTGAAAGAAACCAAATGGCAGCAATTGGACTTTCAAAGGGAAGACATTTTAAAGTTGTGCAACTACACAGAAAGCGTTACAAGCAGAGATTTATGCTTCAGAAACCTCATGTAATATTTTCATCAGACCTTTCTCCGTAATCTTTACTGGATTTTATTGGCTTTGGGAAATACTGTACATTAATTAGCAGGATTTTAATTGGGTTGTTGTAGGTTGTTGTGGCAAGTTCTTGGAGGGATGGGCATCCCAAGCCACCTTGTCTCTCTCCTGAGGAATCTGTACAAGGACCAAGGAGCAACAGTCAGAACTGACCACGGAACAACAGACTGGTTCAAGATTGGGAAAGGCGTACGGCAAGGCTGCATACTCTCACCCAACCTTTTTAACGTGTATGCAGAACACATCATGCGATGTGCGGGGCTTGATGAATGCAAAGCTGGGGTGAAAATTGCTGGAAGAAACATTAACAACCTCAGATATGCAGATGACACCACTCTGATGGCCGAAAGCGAGGAGGAGCTGAGGAGCCTTCTAATCAAGGTGAAAGAAGAAAGCGCAAAAGCTTGGTTGCAGCTAAACATCAAAAAAACCAAGATTATGGCAACAAGAATGATTGACAACTGGAAAATAAAGGGAGAAAATGTGGAGGCCGTGACAGACTTTGTATTTCTAGGCGCAAAGATTACTGCAGATGCAGACTGTGGCCAGGAAATCAGAAGACACTTACTTCTTGGGAGGAGAGCAATGTCCAATCTCGATAAAATAGTAAAGAGTAGAGACATCACACTGGCAAAGATCCGCCTAGTCAAAGCCATGGTATTCCCTGTAGTAACCTACGGATGTGAGAGCTGGACTTAGGGAAGGCTGAGCGAAGGAAGATAGATGCTTTTGAACTGTGGTGTTGGAGGAAAGTTCTGAGAGTGCCTTGGAATGCGAGAAGATCCAACCAGTCCATCCTCCAGGAAATAAAGCCCGACTGCTCATTGGAGGGAAGGATACTAGAGACAAAGTTGAAGTACTTTGGCCACATCATGAGGAGACAGCAAAGCCTAGAGAAGACATTATGCTGGGGAAAATGGAAGGAAAAAGGAAGAAGGGCCGACCAAGGGCAAGATGGATGGATGGCATCTTGGCTTGACCTTGAAGGAGCTGTGGGTGATGATGGCCGACAGGGAGCTCTGGCGTGGGCTGGTCCATGAGGTCACGAAGAGTCGGAAGTGACTGAACAAATAAACAACACAGGTTTTTTCAGGCTATATGGCCATGTTCTAGAGGCATTCTCCTCTGACGTTTCGCCTGCATCTATGGCAAGCATCCTCAGAGGTAGTGAGGTCTGTTGGAACTAGGAAAAAGGGTTTATATATCTGTGGAATGACCAGGGTGGGACAAAGGACTCTTGTCTGCTGGAGCTAGGTGTGAATGTTTCATCTGATCACCTTGATTAGCATATAATGACCTGACAGTGCCTGGAGTAAACTTTTGTTGAGAGGTGATTAGATGTCCTTGTTTGTTTCCTCTCTGTTGTTGTGTTGTTGCAATTTTAGAGTTTTTTTAATACTGGTAGCCAGATTTTGTTCATTTTCATGGCTTCCTCCTTTCTGTTGAAATTGTCCACATGCTTGTGGATTTCAATGGCTTCTCTGTGTATCCTGACATGGTGGTTTATTTATTTTATTTATTTATTTAGGATATTTTTACCCCATCCTTCTCAACCCCCTGGGGGAGACTCAGGGCAGCTTCCAGTCGGCACATATTTGATGTCTACAAGTAAACACAATAAAATACATGTAAAAAACAATAATTATGAATAGTCAAAACATTCAGTTAATACAATAAAATCTACTAAAAAAAGGAACACCAGTTCTGTGTTCTCAAGTAATATGCCTTACCCAGGTTGGTTCATCCAGTGCTCTGCTGAAGCTGACTTCTCTGCTTGAATTAGTCTGCAGTGTCTTTCATGTTCCTTGATTCGTGTTTGAGCAATGCTGCTGCGTTTGGTGGTCCCTCTGTAGACTTCTTGTCCACAGGACAGAAAGGAAAGAAGAAAACTAAAAAAAACAACAACAGGGGGATTCCAGACATGAAACAATCAGGGCCAGCTAACACCTTCCAACAAAGCATTAGCCCAGGCAGGAAGCAGCCAGGTTTGAAGCTGCAAGTCTAGTCAATGCCAATCAAGCTGGCCAATTGCAACATTCACACCTGCCTTAAACAGACAAGAGTTCTTTCTCCCACCCTGGACATTCCAAAGATATATGAACCCCACTTGCCTTGTTTCCAACAGACCTCACAACTTCTGAAGATGCCTGCCATAGATGTGGGCAAAACGTCAGGAGAGAATGCTTCTGGAACATGGCCATACAGCCCGGAAATCTCACAGCAACCCAGAAAATTAAAACTTAGCTCCATGGACGTGCATTGCACACAAATGTGCATGATTTATTATGTATCCCTATGTCTCACACATGGATCAGAACGCACTTGAGGTTGTGGATTCAACTGAACTGTTCCATTTCAATTGCATAGCATTGCCATTCAACACAAGGGTTGTGTAGCACAATCTCTCTGTAATACAGCATGCAGAGCTTTGCATTACACAACCCTGATGTAGGAATCTTTTCTGTAGGCAAATCTCACACTGGTACCTTCCTAGGGTGCAATGAACTATGTGAAATAACCTTAAGGCTGCATCTACACTACAGAATTAATGCAATTTGATAACTACTTGATCTGTCATGGATCAATGCTATGGAATTTGTTAGTTGGGATTTGCACCCACACTCTTTGGCAGAGAAGGCTAAAGACATTGTAAAACTACAACTTCCACGATTCTTTAGAATGTGCCATGGCAGTTAATGTGGTCTCAGCTTGCATGAATTCTATTAGGCACACCCTTATGGGATTTATTGCATGGTTTTTGTACCTGGTTTTTGATACCTATTTTTATACCTGGAAATACTTTAATATTACAATTATTTGCAATACTTCCTTGTAAAGTAGCCCACAAGAAAGTGGTTCACTGACAAAAACAGCAAGAAAGCGGTCTATTAAGAGTACCTAAAGCTGTTTTAAAGAGATATTTTCCACTTCAATATTCTTGCTGAAGTCCTGTCGCTGAAACCTGTTTCCATGAGAACAGGGGCTGAAGCTGGAAACCAAATTGAGAACTTGTTGAAGCAAAGAGATGAAACCATGGAGCAAAGGGAAGGTACACCAGCCGGTCCACTGAAGGCTAGGTGGACCAGTTTAGACAATCAAGCAGATTTGAAGGCTAAATGTTGCTTTTCCATGATTTTAAAATTTAGGGATCAGGGGTATGATAAGGATGCTGCATTTCCCCCTACAACACACACCCACATGTCCATGAACCATTGCATGTAGAAGAAAAAAGTAGAGTTTGGTTGAGTTACAAGTTGCAACATTTAACGAGTAGATATGATCCAGTTCCAGAGTATCTGAAAAGCCTTTATTTTCCTATATGAATCTAGTTAGCCTAGATTCCACACTGTAGAATAAGTTTAGTTTGATACCACTTTGACTGCCATGGATCTGCTGCAGAATTTGAAGAGGCACAAATGGAGGGCGAAAGGGAGAAACATGCCAAGAGAAAGGCGCATCAAGCCAACCCTAACCAGGACCGCCTTTTGTCTGGAAACCGATGTCTTCACGGTGGGAGAACATGCGGCTCAAGAATAGGGCTCCACAGCCACCTACAAACTGACCGCCAAGACGCCAGAATTGGAGAACCATCATCCTCGGGCTACGAGGAATCGCCTAAGTAAGTGCTACAGAATGCTGAGAGTTGCAGTTTTCTGAGACACCATCACTCTTTACTAGAGAAGGCTAAAGTACTTATAAAACTACAACTCTGATGATTCCATAATAGTGAGCCATAGTCATCCATGAAGTGTCAAGTTGGATTAATTCCACAGTGTAGATGCACTCTGAGCCATAGTCACTATCACACCTGTCCTTCTGCCATATTTTATTACTACTTTTTATTACCACTGTCTACAGATGTCACCCACATCACTCAACTCCTGGAATGATTACATCAGCATTGCCAATGCAAAATTTTTGGGAAGACAGTTGGACAAATGTCAGCATGCTGGAAAAAACAAAGACCGCCAGCATTGAAGCAAAGCTCCTCCACCATCAACTCCACTGCACTGGCCATGCTGTCCAAATACCAAATCACTGCTTCTCAAAGCAGTTATTCTACTCCCAACTCAAGAACAGAAAACAGAATGTTGGTGGACAGGAAAGGAGATTTAAAGACAGGCTTAAAGCCAACCTCAAAAACTGTGGCATAGACACCGAGAACTGGGAAGCCCTGGCACTTGAGCACTCTAATTGGAGGTCAGCTGTGACCAGCAGTGCTGCAGAATTCGAAAACGCATGAATGGAGGGCGAAAGGGAGAATCGTACCAAGAGGAACGAGCATCAAGTCAACCCTGACTGGGACTGCCTTCCATCTGGAAACTAATGTCCTCACTGTGGGAGAAGATGCGGATCAAGAAGAGGGCTCCATAGCCACCGCCAAGACACTACACTGAGAAGGCCATCATACTGGGACAATGAGGAATCGTCTAAGTAAGTACAGTATATTCTGGCGTATAAGACTACTTTTTAACCCAAGAAAATCTTTGCAAAAGTCAGGGGTCGTCTTATACGCAGGTGTAGTCTTATGCATGGGAGTCGTCTTAACTCTATATTTTAACTGGAAAAGTTGGGGGTCGTCTTATATGCCCAGTCGTCTTATATGCCGGAATATACGGTAAGTATGATATGGAATCCTGAGAGTTGTAGTTTGGTGAGACACCATCACTCTTTGGCAAGGAAGGCTAAAGTATTTGTAAAACTACAACTCTGATGTTTCATAACAGTGAGCCATAGTCATTCAAGTGGTGTCAAGCTGCATTAATTCCACAGCGTAGATGCACCCAGAGTCATAGTCATTATCAAACTTGTCCTTCTGACATGTTTTATTACCACTTTTCATTATTAATAAACCAATGCAAAGATACAGTATGGGGGACAATGCCTGGCTCGACAGCAGTACATGTGAAAAAGATCTTGGAGTCCTCATGGACAACAAGTTAAACATGAGCCAACGATGTGATGGTGCAGCTAGAAAAGCCAATGGGATTTTGGCCTGCATAAACAGGAATATAGTGTCTAGATCTAGGGAAGYCATGCTACCTCTCTATTCTTCCTTGGTTAGACCACACCTGGAATACTGTGTCCAATTCTGRGCACCACAACTGAAGAGAGACATTGACAAGCTGGAATGTGTCCAGAGGAGGGCGACTAAAATAATCAAGGGTCTAGAGAACAAGCCTTATGAGGAGTGGCTTCAAGAGCTGGGAATATTTAACCTGCAGAAGAGAAGGATGAGAGGAGACCTGACAGCCATGTATAAATACRTGAGAGGAAGTCATAGGGAGGAGGGAGCAAGCTTGTTTTCTGCTGCCCTGGAGACTGAGGCCCCTTCCATAAAGCTGAATAAAATCCTACATTTTCTGCTTTGAACTGGAATATATGKCAGTGTGGACTCAGATAACCCAGTTCAAAGAAGATATTGTGGGATTTTCTGCCTTGATATTCTGAGTTATGTGRATGTGCAGAAGGGCCCTAGGACGTGAAACAATGGCTTCAAACTACAGGAAAGGAGATTCYACCTGAACATGAGGAAGAACTTCCTCACTGTGAGAGCTGTTCAGCATTGGAACTATCTGCCCTGGAGTGTGGTGGAGGCTCATTCTTTGGAGGCTTTTAAGAAGAGGCTGGATGGCCATCTGTTGGGGGTGCTTTGAATGCAATTTTCCTACTTCTTTGCAGGGGGTTGGACTGGATGGCCCATGAGGTCTCTTCCAACTCTATGTCTCTTCCAACTCTATGATTCTATAACTCTAAGGGATATCTCCCAAGGCATGTGTCCTCATATCCCAGATTTGATTTAATCGTTGCATTTTTTTTCTTCCCCAAAATCACTGGTACTTCTCGGAGTTAAAAAATATATATTTATCAGAATATTCTCAGCAAGCCCTTCAATTTACAGTGTTCAAGATTATCTGGAAAAAATGACAAAAATGAATACATGTATAAAGCTAATGCCATACAATTGTGGTGTCATTATGTCTATTAGCTACAAAAGATAAATCTGCTTTTTACAGATTGTTAGGGAGATCTCCAGAGAATTATGGCAATTTAGTTTTTCAGAATGTACCAGGATTGTTTGATAGAAATCTTTCAGTCTTGTTACTGAAAAATAAATGCTCCCCTACATATATTTCATGAAATCATCCAGAGTGGATTAAAAAGGATTTCAAACACATTCCTTAATGGGGGCTAAAGTTATCCATGGCTATTAATCATATATGAGATCTATAGCATATACAGTGTTTCCTCACTTATTGCGGGGGTTACGTTTCAGGACGTCCCGCAATAAGTGAAAAATTGCAATGTAGGGATGCTATATTTATTTTAATATTTATACATTATTTTAGTTTGTTGTTCATTCGTTCAGTCATTTCTGACTCTTCGTGACCTCATGGACCAGCCCACACCAGAGCTCCCTGTCGGCCGTCACCACCCCCAGTTCCTTCAAGGTCAATCCAGTCACTTCAAGGATGCCATCCATCCATCTTGCCCTTGGTCAGCCCCTCTTCCTTTTTTCCTTCCATTTTCCTCAGCATCATTGTCTTCACTAAGCTTTCCTGTCTTCTCATTATGTGTCCAAAATACTTCATCTTTGCCTCTAATATCCTTCCCTCCAATGAGCAGTCAGGCTTTATTTCCTGAAGTAGGGACTGGTTGGATCTTTTGGCAGTCCAAGGCACTCTCAGAACTTTCCTCCAACACCAAAGTTCAAAAGCATCTGTCTTCCTTCGCTCATCCTTCTCTGTCGTCCAGCTCTCGCATGCATAGGTTACTACAAGGAATACTACTGCTTTAACTATGCGGATCTTCGTTGCCAGTGTGAAGTCTCTACTCTTCGCTGTTTTATCGAGATTGGACATTGCTCTCCTCCCAAGAAGTAAGCATCTCCTGATTTCCTGGTTATAATAGTTATACACTATTTTAAGTCTTTATAAACTTAAAATAAAGTGAAGGAAAGGAAGGAAAGGCCCTTCAAGGCTGGAGGAAGGGAGGGAGTACTGAGGAGGGAAAGCACCTTGGAGAGTGGCGGTAGCAAAAACCTGCGGAACAGTGAAAATACCACGATATATATTTTAAATTAATATTTCTTGAAAACCACGAAACAGTGAATCTGCTAAAAGCGAACCGCAAAGTAGCGAGGGAACACTGTAGTAGTTGTTGTGTGCATTCAAGACATTTCTGACTTATGATGACTCTAAGGCAGGTATGGACAAACCCAGGCCCGAGGGCCGGATGTGACTCCTTGGACTCTTTTCTCAGGCCCTTCTCTCTCTCACCATCCTACCCTTCCTTCCTCTTTTTCCTTCCTCATTCCTTCCCTTCCTTCCCACCCTCTTTCTCCCTCTCTCCTTCCCTCCTTTTCACCCTTTCGTCCTTCTTTCCCCTTTGTTTTTCCTTCCTTCTCTCTTTCTTCCCTCCATTCCCTTCCATGCTTCTGTCCTTTCCCTCCCTCCCTCCTGACACCAAATTTGGGCACAATAGACCTATCAGGCCACCAAGTGTCCATCACTCACAAAAACACTGAAAAACACAACGGAAGATACTTTAAAAGCCAAAAAAAAAAATACATTACAATGCATGCACATATATACACAAATACACACACACACAAAATACGTATACACAGACTGGGTCACAGCAGGGGACGGCTAGTAACAGGATAAATTACCTTTCAAAAACATAATAGGTGTGGGATCATTGCACACTGGTTAGTCAACTCAGAGTCCATAGTTAGTCAACTCAAGTTTCTTCCCTGTTGTCTTAATCTAAAACATTGGTTCTCAACCTTCCTAATGCCGTGACCCCTTAACACAGTTCCTCGTGTTGTGGTGACCCCCAACCATAAAATCATTTTCTTTGCTACTTCATAACTGTAATTTTGCTACTGTTATGAATTGTAATGTAAATATCTGATATCCAGGATGTATTTTCATTCACTGGACCAAATTTGGCACAAATACCCGATATGCCAAATGTGAACACTGGTGGAGTTTGGGGGAATAGACCTTGACATTTGGGAGTTGTAGTTGCTGGGATTTATAGTTCCTACAATCAAAGAGCATTCTGAACTCCACCAATGATGGAATTGAACCAAACTTGGCACACAAAACTCCCATGACCAACAGAAAATACTGGAAGGGTTTGGTGGGCATTGACCTTGAGTTTGGGAGTTGTAGTTCACCTACATCCAGAGAGCACTCTCAAACAATGATGGATCTGGACCAAACTTGGCAGAATACTCAATATGCCCAAATGTGAACACTGGTGGAGTTTGGGGAAAATAGACCTTGACATTTGGGAGTTGTAGTTGCTGGGATTTATAGTTCACCTACAATCAAAGAGCATTCTGAACCCCACCAATAATAGAATTGGGCCAAACTTCCCACACAGAACCCCCATGACTAACAAAAAATACTGTGTTTTCTGATGGTCTTTGGTGATCCTTCTGACACCCCCTTGTCACCCCCTCAGGGTTCCCGACGCCCAGGTTGAGAAACACTGATATAAAAAGATCAAGCAGCAAGTGATGAGAAAAATATCGGCCAGAAATCCTAAAGGTCCATTGCCAATCAAGCAGAACAAGAGTGACCTTCTTCCAAGTCCTTATGGACCACAAAAAAATGGATAGCTCGATGTACATGGATATCGTTACGTTTGTCCAACTTTTTGGAAGGGTGGTGTCAATGGCAGTGTGGTCGCAAATGTACTCTGAATTTTAGTGTAAATAAATGATTTATTCAGGATGCAGAATTCTGTCTTTGAAGAAGATTCAACTTCTTCGGTGGCTGCTTTAAAATTCAGTTTGAAAAGCAAATAACTTGCATTGCAACCACCAGACTCCACTGCCATGAATGGTGTTTTTTTTTTGTAATGCAGATTGAAATCTTACCACCCAGCCCCTCCAAATCCAAATAATAAAAAAGAAACCCACAGTTTCTGATAAGGCAGAGCAGGTGCCAGTTTTGCTGCCAGAAAGTGCCTACAGCTTGTAATAGATGCAATTTCTTGCAATCACAAAATGTTCCTGACCTTTTGCTGGTCATAAAGCAAATGTACCTTTACTTATGTCAAGTAACATCAAATTTCTCTCCTGTTGACTTAGAAGAATGAAGCTATACACCACCCAGACTAATAGGAAATTTGAGCAAAGTATTTGACTAGAACGTTGCCGTTTAAGGCTTTAATGGCCACAGCTCTGTCTCAATTATCTTCCTTAGTGTCTTCCCCCCCCCCTTTTTTTTTCTCTTTTTTGTCATATTCACATTCAAGGATGCATAAACAAGCAGAGAGGGAAAGTGTTCTGTATATCAGCTGTGTAGAAGACATTTATAATGATGGACTTAAAGATGCACTGCACAAACCATATATCCGAGTACAAATGCTCTGCCAGCAGAAATACAATGGAAATCTAGGCATATATAACTCAAGTGTACAACTTATCATGTGCCAAGGAGAACAGAAACTTGGGTTCTCTGATTGTTCTATCCTTGTGTTGTCTACTTGGTTGCTGCCCTTTCTGTAGACCAGTATTTCTCAACCTGGGGGTTGGGACCCCTGGGGGGGGGGGTGGCTAGGGGTTTCAAAGGGGTCACCAAAGACCATCAGAAAACATATATGTATGATTGTCTTTGGAACGCTATTGGCAGAGAAGGCTGAAGATCTCTCTGCCTGTTCTTTTCTTCCTTTTTGGAAACAGATGGTGAATCATTATCTTCCCACCAAAAGCCTTCCTCTGTTGTGATTGGCCAGCCTCTCAGCTGGCCTCTCTGCCATGGAGAGGGCTGTTTCTGAGACTCCAAGCGGGGAGGGGAGAGCAGGCGTGATCGGCACATGGCAGCGTGATGCGCATGTGCAGGCGAGGGAGAGCATGCGAGGCAGGAGGGAGGCTCATGCTATCAAGTCCTTCAAGGCAGGGGGTTCTGTGTGGGAAGTTTGGCCTATGGAGTTCTTGGTACCAAGTTTGGTTCAATTCCCTCTTTGGTGGAGTTCAGAATGCTCTTTGATTATGGGTTAACTATAAATCCCACCAACTACAACTCCCAAATGACAAAAGCAACCCCCCCAACCCCACCAATATTTAAATTTGGGCGTATTGGGTATTTGTGGAAGTTTGTTCCAGTGAATGAAAATACATCCTGCATATCCGATATCTGCATGATGATTCATAGGTGAATTGTAAATCCCAACAACTACAACTCCCGGATGCCAAGTATATTTTCTCCAAACTCCACCAGTATTCACATTTGGGCATATTGAGTATCTGTGTGAATGTATTGTTGAAGGCTTTCATGGCTGGAATCACTGTGTTATTATAGGTTTTTTGGTCTGTATGGCCATGTTCTAGAAGCATTCTGTCCTGATGTTTGCCTGCATCTATGGCAGGCATCCTCAGACTTGGTTTGATCCTCTGAGGATGCCTGCCATAGATGCAGGTGAAACGTCAGGAGAGAATGCTTCTAGAACATGGCCATACAGACCAAAAAAACTACAACAACCCACTATCTGTGCCAGGTTTGGTCCACATCCATCATGGTTTGAGTCCACCATGCTCTCTGGATGTAGGTGAACTACAACTCCAAAATGTTTTATGCTGCTATTGATGTAGTTTCCTTAATTTCAGATGTACTCAATGATACCATATTTGATGAAGACCATGATGAGATAGTGATTGTGAAGGATATAGAGCATCATTTGGTTCCATTTGTTGGAAAGGTAATTGCTGTTTGCTTTTTCCTTCTAGCCTTTCCTTGCCAGAACAGAACATATAGACCAGGCATGGGCAGTAGGCTGTTAATGATTGTGGGAGTTGAAGTCCAAAAGAACCCTAGAGGGCCTGTACTATATGTTCTGTTTTTGTAACAATTTACCTTCTATGGTGATTGGACTAGCTTCTCTCAGGAGTGATTTAGCTGTGTATTCCTTTATGGCAGGGGGTTGGATAATATGGTCTCTTCTAATGCTTGGATTCTGGAGCTCTCAAATTTTCTGTGTCCACATTCATCCTGGTGACTTTGTCTCTTTTCTTTGAAAGCTTAAATTATATTTCTGAATATGCAACTGAACTTTTAAGTTACTGCAACGTCAGAGATTTAGAAACTGAAGGAAGAATTCATTTCAAAAGGCAGAGTTATCACAAGGTGGTCATTTTGACTGGCACCCCTGATATTTTCCCCACTTCATAGAATCATAGAATTATATGATTCCTTAGTCTTGCAGCACTGGTAGCAGACCTCAATTTTCCTTGCTTCTAAAGATGATATTTTCTCTAGTAACCGACCTTCCAACATTTCACAAAGGACAACCAGGGACACATATGGCTAAGCAATAAAGGCTGTGTGGCTTGTCTCATTTGTGAAGCTCATAATTTGGGCACTAGCCATGCGATCAATGAGGGAGTTACTCAACCCCCCCCCCCTTGTTGATCATACAGGTTCCTAAGTTATGATCTCAGCAAATGCGATGGTAACAGAGAGGTGCTTCCTTGGAGCTCAGTGTCCAATGAGGAGAGGTAGACAAGGGAATGGGCCATCTGGACACATGGCCCAGATTCATCATGTAAGTGCTGGATCCAGGGGAAAAAATGCCATGGATTCACTTGACCCATATAGTTGCACCCTATGAGTGGTGATGTCCTACTTTCTCTAGTTTCATGACACATTTCTACATATTGGTTAATATCTACTTCTTCAAATTCTAATACTGACAATCTCCCCAGTAGTTTCCCAAGAATACAATTATTGGTTGCCAGTCTTTCTTAAAGTTAAGTAATGATTTTTCTTTAATCCAATGTTTCTCAACCTTCCTAATGTCATGATCCCTTAATACAGTTCCTCATGTTCTGATATGCAGGATGTATTTTCATTCACTGAACCAAACTAGGCACAAATACCCAATATGCCCAAATTTAAATACTGGTGGGGTTGGGGGGAAATTGATTTTGTCATTTGAGAGATGTAGTTGCTGGGATTTATTGTTCACCTACAATCAAAGAGCATTCTGAACTCCACCAATGAGGGAATTGAACCAAACTTGGCACACAGAAATCCCTTGACCAACAGAAAATACTGGAAGGGTTTGGTGGGCATTGACCTTGAGTTTTGGAGTTGTAGGTCATCTACACCCAGAGAGCACTCTAACAATGATAGATCTGGACCAAACCTGGCACGAATACTCAATATGCCCAAATGTGAACACTGGTGGAGTTTGGGGAAAATAGACCTTAACATTTGGGAGTTGTAGTTGCTGGGATTTATAGTTACAATTAAAGAGCATCCTGAAATCCACCAATGATAGAATTGGGCCAAACTTCCCACAGAACCCCCATGACCAACACAAAATACTGTTTTCTGATCGTCTTTGGCAACCCCTCTGACACCGCCTCATAACCTCCTCCAGGAGTCCCAACACCCAGGTTGAGAAACGCTGCTTCAATCATTGTCATCAGTTTGTTCACTTCTGCCAAGTCATACAATTTCACCAGCCAATCTTCTTCTGATGAAATCATTGTATCTTTCCAAAACAGATAAAACAGTCTGACAGTAGTAATCGTGTAGTGAAAAATTCTTCTTTTGTCACCTTGATCATCTATCTGTCCCAAGGAGCAGTTAGGTCAGAAAACCAGACAGAATTGGCTCTCCTTCTGGTGACCCCAGCTTTGGAAGCCACTGCTTCTGCCCAGGAGGACTAAGACACATTAACAACTTGGAATGCTGGATACTCCCACCTTGTCCTATATGGCTACCACGTTACATTTCAAATGAACACCGGTGCCAGCCATTTTTAATGTAACTGTATTTTAAATTGCTTTAAGGGTATTTCTTGTAATGTTTATTTATGTTTTAGTTAATTATGTCTTATTGGTTTGTTTTGTTTTATTTCTCATCAGAATGCCTAATTCTTCGTTGTATTCTCACTATTATTACTGTTGCTTTATTGTGTACTAGCTGTTACCTGCCATGCATTGCCCGGTCTGTGTATATGTGTTTTGTGTGTGTATATATTCGTGTATATGTGTGTGTATATATATGTTTTTTTTGCTTTTTAAGTCTCTTCTGCTGTTTTTCAGTGTTTTTATGCGTGATCGTCACTCATTGGCCTGATAGGTGTATTGTGTCCAAATTTGGTGTCAATTCGTCCAGTGGTTTTTGAGTTATGTTCAACCCACAAGCGAACCTTACATTTATATATATATATATATATATATATATATATATATATATATATCTCGAGAGAGAGAGAGAGAGAGAGAGAGAGAGAGAGAGAGAGAGAGATTATTTTGATATGTTTGTATTCACCTAAGGCATTAAATGTTTGCCTTTTTGTGTGTGTGTCAATCACCCTGAGTCCCCTCGGGGAGATAAGAGAGGCCAGAAATAATAATAATAATAATAATAATAATAATAATAATAATAATAATAATAATGGGACCCACCCATGCCGCATTAGCACAGGATGTCTATGCTCTACACCACGGGATAAATTATACTTGTTTAGCTGGTGTTGTACCACCTGACATCTGCTGGGAAGTAGCAATCAATGTGAAAGGACCAAGGCAGTGACATCTGGCCCATCCTCTGTTTGGATATCAGCCAGCAAGCCAATGCCTTAAATCAAGAAATAGCTTTCTAAGATCTACAGAGATACTCGCAGGAATACCTCAGCAAGCAAGAGTCCAAAAGTAGCAGGGTAAAATTCGGAACCTAAAGCCATGGCTGATACCAGATGAGAGGCTCCTCCCGGGCACACAGAAGACGAGGCAACTTGTAACACACTGAACAGACTGGCACCACAAGATGCAGAGCCAACCTTAAGAAATGGGGCCGCAAAGTGGAGTCCATGACATGTGAGTCTGGAGAGGAGCAGTCTGAGCCCTGCCACATGCACAATGGAGGACCTTCTTACAGCAACACCAGAGGAAATCCAGGAGGTCAGCTACTGGTCAAAGGACATTGCAGTTGCTGCTTGGTCAGCTGCCCAAACGCTTGGTCCCAAAGCCAAGATTTTTCCTCTGAGGATGCCTGCCATAGCTGTTAAGAATTGTGGGAGTTGAAGTCCAAAACACCTAGAGGGCCAAAGTTTGCCCATACCTGGGCTATATTCTAGGGCAGAGTCCAAATTTCTGGGGATGTCCAGGGTGCTGAACAAATTAAGCTCTGCACCTTGAAGAGTTCTAGAGTTGGAACTAAAACCCAGAATAGAATTAGCATGACCAGCCTCTCATAAGGTCCAACGAGAGAATTGTTTATAATTTATCATTTTGGAATTAAAGTTGTGTTATTATCTCGGGGGCGGTGGAGAGACTATAATATGTTAAGGTAGCATTAGCTGATAAGGTGACCAGTTTGAAAACAGAACTTTAGAAAATAAGGAGAAAGAAAATCTATCAGGTACTGCAAATGGCTCCTAATAGGTTCTCACAGAAAAAGAAAATGAAAGAAAAGAGCACTTCAGCTAGCAGAAGGAGTAGAAAATAGTCTTTCATACCTACTTTTTTCTACTTTCTCCTGCTGCTGAAGAAAATCATTAAGGTCTTTTTAACAATCCTTAAGAATTAATTATCTATCTCTGATTTGGGTACATAAACAGATTGAATTTGTGCTCCCAAACTGGTGGTTTAAGGAAAGGGAAGCACAGAAAGATTGTGAGCGATGAATTCTTTGTGTCTTGAGGACTGGCACCTTATTTCTAAAATCAAAACCTCTATTTGCACCCTAAAGATATCTTGAGTGCTGCATGTTTTCCCACAAGAACAAAGCAGGCACTTCACAAGAAATACAAGCAACATATTTTGGTGGAAACACATCTTCTTTTATCCAGATCTTACTTGGGGGGAGAAAAGATGGAAAGTAAAGGAGACAGATTAAAAGGTGAAAAGTAAGGAACAGCTTCCCAATAGGTTAATTAAACAGCGGCTTTGAAGCAGAAAGCTATTTCTCCCTAAAGCTGCTCCTCAGAATGCCCTTAGTGCTTTCATTCCTTGATCAAAATTTGGAAAGCATTGTGAAAGAAAGTGATATTTTCCCCACACTATTGTTGCAGTAATTTTTCTTTGGGTTGCTTGTTGACTTTATGCTTCTGCAGAAATGATAGTTTTCTTATGGCCATCTTCGTTGTCTCAGAAAAGGAGGTCCAAAAGTCAATTAAATCCAACTCCTACCAGCCTGTAAGGACTTTTCAAATGACCTTTAAGGAATGAATAAAACCTCCTTGTCATTTTGGAACCAGAATTGAGAATGGGCAACTTGAAGTATAGTTGTTGCTTCTTTAAAAAAGCAAATGAGTGAAGGAACGTTTTCTTAGACACTTTCTAGTTATATCACTAGATGTAGGTTGAGCATTCCTTATCCAAAATGCTACAAAACTGTCCACATGACTGTCTGAGATAGTGACAATATAATAATATAATGATATACTTTATTTATATTCTGCCCTATCTCCCCAAGGGGATTCAGGGCAGATTATAGTACACATATATGGCAAACATTCAATGCAGTTATACAGTTAACAAAGACAGACAGTATAGAAACAAACGTAAAGGCTTCCCATCTTTTTCCTCTTCAGCATCTGGAGGCTATGCTAAACTCCGGCTTTGGTGGGGTGCTGTTACTCCATCTTCCATGCTGAGGAGCTTTGTTGTCTTTAGATGCTCTCCCAATCAAATCACCGGCATGTCCGCATGGGTGCCTTCTATTACCTCCCCACCACCTATTTATCTACTCACATTACCATTTTCGAACTGCTAGGTGAGCAAAAGCTGGGCTGTTGGTTGGGAGCTCACTCCAAACTGAGCTGGAACTGTCAGCCTTTCAATTAGCAAGATTTTCTGCAGCTGGTGGTTTAACCTGCTGTGTTAAAGCCCAGCTCATAGCTTTGTTTTCTGATGATTCAATACATACAGACTTTGTTTCATATACAAAATTATTAAAAATGATCTAGCATATTCCTTTCCAGCTACATGTATAGGAAGTATATGAAATATCAGTGAATTCTATGTTTAAATTGGGTCCCATCTCCAAGATGTGTGTATGTGCAAGTACAAGCATTTGTAAACCCCCCCCCCCCCCCAAAAAATCCAAAATCTCAAACATGGTCCCAAGTATTTCAAGAAAGAGATACTTAACCTGGCCAAGATACCAAAAACATTAGGAGAGTCATACTGGATTGGATATATAGAAGGTATATAGGCATGGCTGGTATCTTACTAGTGACTTAAATATTTTTTTCTTTTAGGCCCTTTCTACATTAATAATAATAATAATAATAATAATAATAATAATAATAATAATAATATACTTCATTTATATTCTGCTCTATTTCCCCGAGAGGACTCAAAGCGGATTAGAGAATACATATATGGCAGACATTCAATGCAATTAACAAAGACAGACAATATATAAACAGAGACAAGGCTTCCTTCTCTTTTTCCTTTCTAGCATTTGGAGGCTGTGCTCAGCTCAGTCATGGGAAGGTGCTGTTGTTCCATTTTTCCTCACCGGAGAGCCTGTTGACCATGGTCACCTTGCTGGCATGTCTTCAGGGGTAGTCTTTTACCTCTCCGCCACAGCGGTACCTATTTATATACTCACATTGTTGTTTCTGAACTCCTAGGTAAGCAGGAAGCTAGAGCTGACAGTGAGAGCTCACCCCATCCATGGCTTGAACTGCCAACTTTCCGGTCGGCAAATTTTTATGTAGTTTACAGTTTAAATCATCTGTCAACTGAGCCCCCCTCTTCACTGCCATATAAAATCCAGATTATCTGCTTTGAACTGGATTTTTTTTTGTCGTGTCAGGAGCGACTTGAGAAACTGCAAGTCGCTTCTGGTGTGAGAGAATTGGCCGTCTGCAAGGATGTTGCCCAGGGGACGCCCGGATGATTTGATGTTTTTATCATCCTTGTGGGAGGCTTCTCTCATGTCCCCGCATGAGGAGCTGGAGCTGATAGAGGGAGCTCATCCGCCTCTCCACGGATTCGAACCTGCGACCTGTCGGTCTTCAGTCCTGCCGGCACAGGGGTTTAACCCACTGCGCCACCAGGGGCTCCATCAGTGGGATAGTCTATACTGTCAGATAATCTAGTTCAAAGAGGATAATCTGGATTTTATATGGCAGTGTAGAAGGGGTCTCCGTTGACATTTTGTCTTATTTTTACTTGTTTGTCTGATACTTAATTGGAAGTTGCAGGAGCAGTGTTGGTTTTGTGTTGGCATTGCACACGTATTGCCATTGTGCATTGCATGCTCAGAAGTATATTGTACAGTACAATTGTGTTTTTCACACTTGTTTGTACATTCAGATGTGCAATGTTGCAATTGACCAGTGCAAATGATTTGAAAGCATACAACAACAAAAACAGAAGCTGGTGAAAGAAAAAAAGAATCCTTGATGCATTTTGGAAAAAAACCTTAAAGTGATCCCAGGAGGAGATTCTAAATGTTTTAGTTTATCCATGCAATGCTTACCTGACCTGGTTGTTTCATTTCACATGTGAATGTTCTGAACATAAATGGTCTGCTAAAACACAGCCAAGCTGCTCTTTTTTCCATGTTATTTTTGCTGCTGGTAACAAAGATACTGTTTAAAAAGCTCCAAAAACACATCGTTCAAAATCTAGTATCAACTACTCAGTTAAAATCATGATTAATGGTGAATTGTGAATATGAAACATCTATCTATTTTGTTGTTCATTCGTTCAGTCGTTTCCGACTCTTCGTGACTTCATGGACCAGCCCATGCCAGAGCTCCCTGTCGGTCGTCACCACCCCCACTCCTTCATTTGGATGAATACATCTAGATAACTGTTTTGTATTCACAATTAATTAGGGTGCAACTACACTGTAGAATTAATGCAGTTTGACATCACTTTATCTGTCATGGTTCAATGCTATGGAACCATGGGAGTTGTCGTTTAGTGATGGATTAGCATTCTTTGGCATAGAAGGCTAAATACCTTGTAAAACTACAATTTCAATGATTCCACTTATGTTATGGGGTATCAACTACCTGGGAAGAATGAGGTGATTGGAATATGGGTGAATTATGTTTTCATCAGATTTGGGAGGTTCAGCAGTAATAATGGTGTTTCGTGTTGTAATCGTGGTTTTTCACTAAACTACAAATCCTAGGATTGCATAAGATGGAACCATGGCAACTGAAGCTGCTATAACTGAATAGTCTAGACACACTCAGAATTTGCACAATTCTGAACAGAGTATCGACCATTTATTTATTATTCATTTACTCTATTTGTATCCTGCCTTTCTCTATCCAGAAGGTGACCCAAGGTGGCTTTACGTATGGCAACTATTCAATGCCTTTGGACAATAAATAGTTAGAATACACTTGAGTTAAAAATTAAAATTAGATGCATTTTAAAACATATAAAACAGGAACAACAGCTTCAAACTTCAGGAGAGGAGATTCCATCTGAACATGAGGAAGAACTTCCTGACTGTGAGAGCCATTCAGCAGTGGAACTCTCTGCCCGGAGTGTGGTGGAGGCTCCTTCTTTGGAAGCTTTTAAACAGAGGCTGGATGGCCATCTGTCAGGGGTGTTTTGAATGCAATATTCCTGCTTCTTGGCAGGGGTTGGACTGGATGGCACATGAGGTCTCTTCCAACTCTTTGATTCTATGATTCTATAATTCTATGATTGCATTCACTATTCAAATCACACCATTTGGAAGTGCCAAGAAAGCCCAACCACTTACCTGATGATATTTACATCGGTGTATGGACACACAAAGATTTTGGCCAACAGTTGAGCTGTACTGACAATTACTAAGAGATTTAACCACAGCTGCAGTGGTGCAATGGGTTAAACCCTTGTGCTGGCTGAAATGCTGACCTGAAGGTCAGAGGTTCGAATCAGCAAGACAGGGTGAACTCCCATGTGTCAGCTCCAACTTCCCATGCAGGGACACGAGAGAAGCCTCCCACAGGATAGTAAAACATCTGGGTGTCCCCTGGGCAACGTCCCTAAAGATGGCCAATTCTCTCACACCAGAAGCAACTTGCAGTTTCTCAAGTCACTTCTGACAGGAAAAAATGCAGAAAAGATGGACCTGTGGTTTTGTATTGAATCATCAGAATTTGTTATGCGAGATCACACAAAATAATTATTTTTTAGAGGAGATAGACTCTCCACTTCTGATTCAGAGCCCAACGGGTTTTGGCATCCTTTCCCAATGGACACAGTATCTTTTGGAACACCTTTTATATTATTCTGAAAAGAGAAAGGCTTCTTTCTTTTCACTCCAAAATCAGCTAAACTAAAGATATTTCAGCCAGTCATTAAATGTGCTATAATAAGACCATTGGCATATTGTTGCCATTGACAATGATTCACACCTATTATCTTTCTATTGACTGAAAATATGTTCTCCATGGAGGGTCCTCAGTTAGACTCAGTTTCAAAGTGTCTGATGGATCTGAAGCAGAAAATCATAATTAATTAATGTTGGAAGATTAAGTAACTAACCTTCCCATATTGTTCAGCAATTCCCCTTCCATATTCTTCAGCATTGACTATCCTTCTCTGTCTAGCGCCCCTTTTTGGCCTCCACCTGGATAATGGAACAGTACAGAAAGATCTAAACCTATTTGCTGGTTTAATTCTCTGAGTCAGTATAGCTATTGAACTAGTTCTCATCCATTTTGACTTTTAATTTTCATTATCTATATTATAATGTATGCACAGGTCTCCTAAGTCCTGAGGGAAACCCGGTCAGCTAGCTAACGTGGATAATGAATCGGGAATCAGGAACTGAAGACTTCACCAGGATGAAGGCAAACGAAAGACTTGATTCAGTTTATGCAAAAGGGACACTCATACAACACATGTACTTGAAGGTTTTTTTTTTTGTCATGTCAGGAGCGACTTGAGAAACTGCAAGTCGCTTCTGGTGTGAGAGAATTGGCCGTCTGCAAGGACGTTGCCCAGGGGACACCCGGATGATTTGATGTTTTTATCATCCTTGTGGGAGGCTTCTCTCATGTCCCCGCATGAGGAGCTGGAGCTGATAGAGGGAGCTCATCCGCCTCTCCCCGGATTCGAACCTGCAACCTGTCAGTCTTCAGTCCTGCCGGCACAGGGGTTTAACCCACTGCGCCACTGGGGGCTCCCTTCTCATACTGAGCAGGTAAAGATTCCTGACATGAAGTCCAGAAGTTTCCGACTCTGGGGGGTTGTGTTCATCTCCATTTCTTAGCCAAAGAGCCGGCATTGTCTGTAGACACCTCCAAGGTCATGGCCAACATGACTGCATGGAGCGCCGTTACCTTCCCGCCGGAGCGGTACCTATTTATCTACTCACACTTGCATGTTTTCGAACTGCTAGGTTGGCAGAAGCTGGGGCTGGATTTGAACCTGTGACCTTTCGGTCAACAAGCTCAGCAGCTCAGCACTTGAACCCACTGTGCCACTGGGGGCTCCTTGAAGGGTACAAGTGTAAAAATTTATTCACAAGCAGACATCTTTATACATATAAGTTTCCATTCACTGATATTGTCCCATTTTGAAGTTTCCCTCTCCCAGATTGGCCAGCTTGGCAAAACTGGGCAGTGCTTTCCTTGGCTTCTGATTGGTTGAGAGGCGGGTCTATGCCAGTGCTTGCCCTATATTGGCAGAGGCGCCAGTGATGTAGCTGGGGATCTCCTCCCAGATGGGTAGTGAAGCCCAGAAGCTTCCAATCAGCCAGTGGAGGCGGTTTGAGAGAGATGAAGGAAGCTCTGGGGGACATGCTAGCCCCTTGGTGTGTAGTTTGGGAATATGGTATACAAAGGAAAAGTCCAAAACCAATCTGACAGGATTATACAAATGCTTCATTCTGCCAGGTGGCACAATGCGGGTTGTTGTCACAGATGGGTTCTCATGTCCAAAGACAAAGAGAGAGTCTGGAGATGTAAATTTGCAGATGGGGTTGCAATCACTGTTTCAGTCTGGCACTTTGTCCCATGGTTGTCCAAGATTTCCAAAAGGAAATCCCAGGCCCATGGATGGATGACCTTCTGCTGGGATCTGGGAAGGTCCTTTGTCCAAGGATTATGGCCCATCTCTGGCTGTCATCTGGGGTATGGATATGCTGCCTGGAAATTGCTCAAGGGAGAGGTTACTGGAGTTCATCGTTTCCGGGTTCATGTACATTTGCCTTCATTTTATAGAGTTTAATAATAGTAAAAATTATAAAGAAATAGATAAAAATAAAGAATAGACTTTGTGTGCTGCTTGATGGGAACCACATATGAAGAAGAGAAGAGGTGAAGGGTAGGGAGTCTCGCCGTGGCTGAGCAGCAGCTGAGGAGGTCATTAGTGGTGATTTGTTATATTTTGCTCATGTGTTCATGGGCATGTTCGCAGAAGATAAAAAGAATAATAAAAATAATGAAAGTAGAAAAATGGGAAGTGATGCATAGTAATGAGGAAAGGAGGGATACAGAGTAGCAGGGGTTCGGGAAAAGGAGGTGCTTGGTTTACTTTGTGGCCATCTGGCCAGCTTCCTGGCTGGGAGGGGGAGAAAATCAACTGGCTGATCTCTGCCAAGGCTGCGGAGGTCAGCTGGAGTGGACCTGCCCAAGCCAAGCGACTGGGTTGTAGCACATATTGGGTATTTGAGGGGCCATATTGGGTGAGTTGGTGCTGGTTCTGGGGAGGCCCCGAGGGGATGGAGGGGAATTCCATTAATCTGATCCTCTGTCCTTGGGAAAACTATACATCATGGGACACAATTTCTGTGTTCTTTGTATTAGGGCTGGGGTTGGGATTTTTTGATATCAACAATAAGACCCCTGTAACTTCAGAACCTATATCCGCAGTTTCATGTACCTGTCCCAAAGGAAAAAATTCTCTAGGAATTTACTAGGTGTTGTGGTTCAGCGTGATTCTGGGCCTGATGTTCTCTGATTATGAGGATGATGAGATTCAGATTCCTGGCTCTTTTTCTGTGCCTCAGATCCCTGGGCCTGCTTCTGAGGCTCCCACAGACAGTGCAGAGTCAACACAGCAGTTCTCAGAAGAAAAGAATGTTAATGAAGTAGATAGCAAACAGGTGGAGATGCCTTTGCCTTCCCACGCTGATAGTGAAAGTGCAGAAAGCCTTGATAATGACCTGACCTGGCAAGCCCATCTTGATTTGCGGGTCGCTTAGCAAGGCGAGAAGCCAGCTCGGGGAAAGGTCATCGCAATGCTTTCATGTTGGTGAGAGCATAATGTTTTGATGTTAGCAAAAGGTATTTAGCCTTCTTGCAAACGAAGGGAAAGTGTCAGTTCAATGTAGCTTGTTAGCCTGTAAGCTTCATGGAATAACCTTAGCTGGAAAGCAGCACGCTTGGGGTTTCTTGCATTGTGATTCTTGGGGCAATTGTTTCACTGCTTGTACCATGGACTCTGTTTTGAACTTTGCCTATAGGATTGTGCCTCTTGTTTTTACCTGAAGATCTTTGGAACTATATTCTGCATTTAACCTAAATCTTTGGAACTTTGCAATGCTTATTCTTTATTTTGACTTGGACTTTTTTCCTCAATAAACTATAAAACTACAGTTCTTATGTGGTGGTGTTTGGAAGCAAGGCAAAGCTTACTCTGAGTTGCAACACTAGGTCCTTCAGGTGATTCTATGGCATACTTCCCCAGTAGATTACCATAGAATTGTATTGAAGGCCCTTGCAAATTCCTGGAGGGGCTACCTCTTCAGAAATCTCTAGGTCTTCCAATGCAACTCAATGGTGCATAGTCATATATGCAATTTCATGTAACCGTGGTCCAGCCAGGAATGTATTTTTCATGGACAAATTTCTCCTGGTTAGTCACATTGAGGAATCATTTGATCCAAAGTGGTAGGAAAACCTGTTTCACAGACACCATAAATGAACTAATACAAACTTCCTTGAAACAGGGGATTGAATTTCCCTGCAGTCTTCTGTAGCAAAAGGAGGGGGGCACCATGGAGCCCTGCAGATGTGGTTGGATTGCACATCCCAGCAGCTCTAGATAAAATATCTTATAGGAAGGAATGCTGGGATTTGCAGTCCAACAATATTTGGAGAACTACAGTTTGCCCTCTCTTGTTCTAATGAGTGCCTAGCTAGAAATTGTGATAAACATCATGTTGTTCCATGAGGAAATGCTCTGAGTCTTCATCCAGACTGTTATATGAAACTCCCAAGGAGGGACAATTCGGTCCTTTCTTGAGCTCCAAACATGGAACTCATAACTGTATTCAAAACCATTTGGGATGGGAGACGGAGACAGAGACAGAGAGAAGCGATTTTGAAAATTATTTTGTGACATTAATAGGGAGAAGATAATAAGCCATTGTCCTTTCCTTTTGCTGGACCCAGCTTTACACTGATCAATATGGCAGAAAATAAGATTTCCTTGATTACTCTTTGAAGCATAAAATAAGGCCTCTTACTAGGAAATTCAGAAGTTTCTTAAGTAACTGGGTAGCCTTTGTGCTCCTTCCATTTTGGATGTTATTGGGTAGTTTAGAGGTGTTTTAGCCTAATCATTTTTTGACAAGATAAAATACCACTATTACTGTTGAACATTTTCTTGACAGAAGACTCTATTTCACAAATTAGATTTTGGATTACATTGGTTGGTCAGCAAGATACGTCAGGCATTCTGGCCTCTCCAAAGCAGCACACGCAAACCCATATACATACCAGTACACATACACACACACAATTAAAATACAAGGATGGCATATCATGCAAACGTATATTAATATCCACATGTTTTTGTTGCTCTGATGATAAGTCCCTTGATCATTCTACACTACTCTATTATAGGACTATGATTCCACCTGAATTTCCTTGACTGCATCCTATGGAAAATAACATAATGATCTCATTCTGGCCCTGAATCTCCAGCTTTCATGAGTCATCTCCAGGTGAAGTAAGAGTGTGCAAATTCTCTCATTTTGGTGGACTCACCTCCCGGCAAATAAAAAGCCAAGGTTGCAAATCTCTAGCTTCTACAATATACAAGGCATTACCATCACCAGATCCTCTGAAGATGCCAGCCACAGATGCAGGAGAAAATGCTGCTAGAACACGGCCTACAATCCAGAAATCATGCAACACTCCAGTGATTCCATCTGTGAAAGCCTTCAACAACACATAACTGATCTGTTGTTCCAACTTGCAAATAATCCCCAGGAGGTCTATGTACACATTGAGTATCCCTTATCTCGAATTACTAAATCTAAAATATTCCAAAATTGTTTATGTGGGTGAATGAGATAATGACACCTTGACTTTCTGATGGTTCAGTGTTTAATGTACAAAATTATTTAAAATATTGTTCAAAATTACCTTTAGCTAGGAGCCCCTGGTGGCGCAATGGGTTAAACCCTTGTGCTGAAAGGACTGAAGACCGACAGGCCAGAGGTTCAAATCTGGGGAGAGTGTGGATGAGTTCCCTCTATCAGCTCCAGCTCCCCATACGGGGACATAAGAGAAGCCTCCACAAGGATGGTAAAACATCAAAAAAAAAACATCGGGCATCCTTGGGCAACGTCCTTGCAGACAGCCAATTCTCTCATACCAGAAGCAACTTGCAGTTTCTCAAGTTGCTCCTGACATTGAAAAAAAACCTCTCTAGGTTATGTGTATAAGGTGTATATGAAACATAAATTAATTTCCTATTTAGACATTCATTCCATGTCTAAAATATCTCATTATGTGTGCACGCATAAATGCAGTTAATACAAAATACAAAAAAAATTCTAAGCATTTCAGACACTGTCAATCAGCATTTTCTTATAGTTGGCTTCTTTCTTCTCTCCCAGTCATTGTTACTCAAGGACTCTCTTTCCTCTCTCCTCTGCATCCAATTTTTGGGCCCTTCCTTATCCCACCTGCCCAAGTAAGTTAGAACACTGCACTCACTTTTCAGGGAACATTTGCTTTAGTAAAGATTTCTCTCTTAATTTCCAAACAGGAAACTAAGTGGATATGTCCCCATTTTTCAGGGCCTAAGATAATTGTAAATCAGTAATCTTAAAGACAAGTAACACCTACCTAAATTCTCTCTCTAGTACAACAGTGAGTGGCGCAAGAGCCCTGTCCTTTTTTCTCTAGACAATCCAGCATATGATTCTAATTAGATTGTTTCCCTTATCTATGGCTGAATCTACACTGTCATGTAGTACAGTCCAACTCATATAA
>NW_026844366.1:15096183-15109388 GCF_025583915.1 Anolis sagrei ordinatus | reverse complement strand
TGTGCACTGAACAAAAATGTGTGGATCACTGGAAACCAAAAGTGTCACTATCCCAAACAATTTCAGATTTGGGAATAATTCCAATTTTTTAAAATCCAGAGAAGAGATGATTCACCTATAAGATGTTAAGGTTTAGAATGGTGGAATTTGGAGGTGATGATAGTGGAATTCCTTGCAATAAAAAAGTACTCCTTCACCCTGTTACTCCTTAGCGACAACTGTAATATGTGAAGGAGAGCTGCCGATATAAAAATGTGGATCTGGTAGATGCAGCCAATTATTATTAAATATCATGTATTTTCAGACATGTGTTCCTTTCTTCCCAAAGGTTGTGGAGGAGTCACATATTGGACAAATAAGAACTTGTCTTTTTTCTGTAATCATTGGAGAGGCGCTGAGCCAAACATTTGTGATTTCTGGCCCTGCGTATGTTGGTTTTTGTACAAGGGGGGATCTGACAATCGATAAAATCTCAAAGGCGTTGAAGAAAGCAATGAAGTAGGCAAGTGTTATCTCCTGTACAACTCAACTTCTTGACAACAACAACAAAGAAAACACTTGTTTATCTCTCTTCAGCCCCAACTTTTCTGAAAGCAAACCACTCCAAAGCTAAGTTGTTGACAAGTGTTTGCATTGAGCATTGAACAAAGCTGGGCTTCTTCAAGAGGTGTGGGTGGGTTGGAAACAACTCAGCCACTCCATGTGTGGCTTTGCAGCTCTCCTCCTTGTTCTCATCCGGCTAGTATCATTTCCATCCTGAACTTTTCCTTTCTAATCCGAATGACATTAAACTTCCTTTAGTTGAAGAGTTTTGTCTAAGAGAAGTGATTATACTGTCTGTATAGGCATTCAGTCAGCCAGCTGTCCAGAAAAAGAGCTATGAGATTATTTCTTTTGAGTAGTCCGTTGAAGATGGTTGAGTAAAAGATATTGGTTTATCTTTTCATGTTCCTCGGGTAGCATAGCTCAGTGGACACACATTTGGACAAAGAATGGCAGATGGCTTTAATTCAGGGGGAAAATGAAAAGCGGAGCAGGAGGATGTGTGATCCCTGGCTTGACCGTAGTACATTTTAAAAGGATCTAGGAGCCTTAGAAGATTACAAGGTGAAAATGAGACACCATTGTGATGTGACCACTAAAACAAGTCAATGTGATTCTAGCCTGCATCAATAATTTTGCAGTGTCTGGAATGAGGAAAATAATAGTACCACTGCTTTGGTCAGATTTAGAATCATAGAATCATAGAATCCTAGAGTTGGAAGAGACCTCATAGGCCATCCAGTCCAACCCCCTGCCAAGAAACAGGAAAATCGCATTCAAAGCACCCCTAACAGATGGCCATCCAGCCTCTGTTTAAAAACCTCCAAAGAAAGAGCCACCACCACACTCTTGGGCAGAGAATTCCACTGCTGAACAGCTCTCACAGTCAGGTAGTTCTTGCTAATGTTCAGATGGAATCTCCTTTCTTGTAGCTTGAAGCCATTGCTCCGCATCCTGGTCTCCAGAAAACAAACTTGCTCCCTCCCCCCTATGACTTCATCTCACACATTTCTACATGGCTATCATGTCTCCTCTCAGCCTTCTCTTCTTCAGGCTAAACATGCCCATCTCTTTAAGCTGCTCCTCATAGGGCTTGTTCTCCAGACACTTGATCATTTTAGTTGCAGTTCAAGCCGCGGACCAGGGTGAGCTCCTGCCATCAGCCCTAGCTTCTTCTTACCTAGCAGTTCAAAGATAATGTAAGTAAATAAATAGGAACTGCTTTGGTGGGGAGGTAAAAAGGCACCCCTGAAGACATGCTGGCAATTCGATCAGGAAGGCGTCCATGGACAACAGGCTACTTGGCATGGAAAAATGGAACAGCAGCACCTCCTCATGGCCAAGTCAAGCATAGCCTCCAGATGCCGGAAATGTAAAAAGAAGAAAGCATTGCCTCTGTTTCTGTAGTATCAGTCTTGTTGTCAATTGTATAACGTCATTGAATATTTGCCATATATGTACCCTGTAATCCGCTTTGAGTCCTCTCGGGGAGATAGAGCGGAATATAAATAAAGTATATTATTATTATTATTATTATTATTATTATTATTATTATTATTATTATTTGTCTTTGAATGTGTCCACAGAACATTTGGTCTTTGGTTTCAATGGCTTCTACATTCAACCATCCAAGACTTGAATATATATATCTCCACAAGGCAAACCTTTATATTGCCATTTTATTTAATGGAACTTGAGCATGCATGGATTTTGGTATCCACATGTGTGTGTCCTGGAAACAAACCTCGGTGATTACTAAGCATCTACTGTATAGTAGCTGTTGCTTTAATGGTCATGCTTACACACTCCATAATCCCAGGGTTTGTGATTATGTAACAAGTATTTCTAAACTGTTTGCCAAGGAACTAAAGTGCTTCACCAAACTACAAACCCTAGGATTCCATGGAAAGGTGTCACGGCATCTAAAGGAGGATCAAACTGCAATATGTCTGCTGTGCAGATACACTTTAACTTTAACCCATTGCAATTTTTGTATTATTTCACAGCAATTTAACATTCATGCAGATTGAGTTCAGAGAGAAGAATGAATATGGAAGTACAGGATTACCTTTTTAATTCTGGAACACACACACACACACACAAAACCCCTGAAAGTGGAGATAGATAATGTTATAATTCCTGCTAATCATAGACCAGTTACAATTTCTAGCATTTAACATTATTAAATTAACAATTCAACGAAACCTTCCAGACCTTTGAAATGATCTGTCTTATTCATAGGGTGTGAAATTGCTAAATAGCATTTTGGGGAGAGTAGGCCAAATTCCTTCAACAGTTGGCAAAAATATTCTCTCCGAAATGTTGGCCCAATTCAGTTTTGACAAACAGTTACAAAGTTTGGCTGACTTTATGAGCTGTGAAGCTTTGAAATGAAAACTTGGCAAAGTAGAAAGGAAGGCAGGAGATCCATGGGGAATCTAAGCTTTACAATGACAATCTCCTTTGCTCATTAATTAATTGATTAGGGGTACCGATTTTACTGTTTTGTTGCATTTAAAATGACTTTCCATGATAAAATATCTTCTCATGTTGGAGATATATATGATTTAATCTGAATTCCTATATTACATTACTATTCATATTTGTAAGTCAAGTGGAATTGATCCTGATCCTGTTAAATTGCTCTGTTTCAATGCAATTTCCTATGCTATTATACGTTTCTATCCACCTTAACCAGTTCATATATTGGCCTCCTTCCCCCCTCAAAAATTAGTCTGTTGTTGTTTGATACTTATTCTATTATTGTTATACTATTTTATGCTATTTTAAATTGAAATTTGTTTTTGTTCTGCTTCTAATTGTACTTTGCCTGGGCTTGGTCCCATGTAAGCCTCCCCGAGTCCCTTCGGGGAGATGGAGGTGGGGTAGAAAAATAAAGTTCTTCCTCTTCTTCTTCTCCTTCTTCTTCTTACAGACACACACACACACACACACACACACACACACACACACGTTAATCTGGCCACGCTTCGCTGTGGCTCAGTCTGATGCAAAATGAATGTGAAAGTAAACGAAAGTATTGTTGCGAACAAAGATTCACCAAGGAAACACATCATTCAATTCAATACCCTTGCATTGCTGTGTCTATCTTGAATGAAAGGAAAGAAAGGAAAAGGGATATTTACCAGAAAATATTTTTATTGTAAAGCTAGTGGATTGACTACATTTTTGGTTTGTCTGTTTTCTGCATAAACACAAAAATCAGACAGTTTACAGGCTCTGGAGCATGCGACGCATAATTGGCCATGAGAGAAACAATTGTTTTCTAAATTCAAACTACACACTTGCAAAGATTGCCCCTGCACTTTATTCATAGTCATAGTGAACACAAGGAGTATTGAAAATGGAAGTCGTTTGAACTCGAACACCATGTCAGTCGGAATGAGTGGTATTTGTGGAAGTAGTACATCTTCTTTATGAGGTCCATTTAAAATTGTTGCTTCAATTAGATTGCTCATCAATTTTTTAACTACTAATCGTGTGGCATTGCATAACTTGGCCAAGGTACTGCAAATCCCATCATCCATGATCCATCCTCTCCCCTATTGGCACCAGGACATGAAGTGGGTTATTGTTGCACTCCAGAACAGGAAATAGCCCTTCTGACTATAAACACACCACACGTTGGGTGAAGGAACAATTCTTTTTATTAAAGCGGAGCAAAAAGCCAGTAGAAATAAATGCTTGTAAAGATAGATAAGATTCCAAAAAGCAATAAGGCATTCAAAGGCAGCAAGATAAAACAGTGTCCAAACGTAGCAATCAAAAGCAATGTCCAAAAAGCATGAAAATACAATCCAAGGCAATGATTATCCAGACAGGAATCAAACACGAAGCAAGAACAGACCGGACACTGCTAGTCAACTTGAAAGGCTAGAAAAAACCATGAAAAAGAGACCACTTGAACAGGTATTCCATGAGGCTTGTACTTGGTTTCCAAACAATGCCTGATCTGACAAGATTCTCTAAAGGCAAACCTTAAATCCCAAAAAATGGTTTCATTTTCCTCCAGTCTTTGACCTTAACTGATGAATTCTTTTGGATCTACGTAAACATTGGGCCTCTTGTCGATTCTGGCTAATCTCCAGCCACCAACTCTGCTTATCTGACACCTCATTAACTTTACCAGGTGTCAGACTGTTTTCCAAATTAGAATCTGGAGAGCTCACAGGCAGAAGGAGTAAACCTTTCTCCCAAGGCCTGACAGAAACATTCTCATGAGAATCCGCCCTTTGCACCGAAGCCGCTCTGTCTGCTGTTACTGCAAATTCCAACATCCGTGGTCCATCCTTCCCCAAACCGCACCAGGATGTAAAGTGGGTCATGGGGGCTTGGAATGCAAAGTTGTGTCAAAATGTTAAGTCAATCGACTGACTACTTTTCGAGTTTTGCAAGAACAAACATATGTAGGCTGTGTTATATCTATATATCTATATTTATATCTATATATAATGTCAAAGTTTGTATGTATGTTGGTTTGTCTGTTTGTACCACAAATGTTCCTCCATGGCTTGATGGATCTGGATCACATGTGGCACACAATCCCTTCATTACTCAACTTAAAATAATTAAGGAGTTTGAACGAAAAGAACCACACTTTTTGGGCCCAGATCTGTAATGTTATGAATGCAGTATTACAAATAATAATAATAATAATAATAATAATAATAATAATAATAATAATAATAACAAGAACAACAACAATAAATACAGCTAGCGAATTGCAAAGACATTCCTGAAGAAAATAATCTGACAATAATCCTGACTGAAATGGAAGAAGGCAGAAAGGGTATAGTGAAAGGAAAACCAACATTTTTTCCTGACTTGGGAAACTATAACCACTCCAAACTGGACTCTACAAAATGGAGCATTATTTTACACAGAGACAAAAATTATTATTATTATTCCCAGCATGTCATTTTTGCTCTATAATTACCATTTGCAAAACTGTCACAGTGGGGACAGACTGTTTATTGGTTGCAAGCTTCAGATTTAAAAACCTGCATGATTCAGAGTGGAGGATGGACAATATCCTGCCAGTCTTCACTCTCTTGCTAATGTATTCTCACCCTTTTCCTAGGGGGACAAACCATCCATTTATGACCATTTAGTTTTATTCAGGAATATGACATGTGGTTTACTTTCCTTTTAAAAGCTTTGTCCTGATGTTCGCCATGTGGCAGGTTGACTTTAAATACATCCTTTTCAGTAACATCATTTTGTCTTCAACCTGCTGAGTTGTTTCTCTGTCCTGGTTTATTTGGTTTAGCATACGCTTTCCGGGCACAGACTCACTAACCGCGGTTCTGGCTGAAATCACTACACCAGGCTTATACAGCACTGAGCCATAGCAGTTCACCTGTCACCAAACTGCATTAATTTGAGAGTGTAGATGTCTCCCAGAACTTAGAACCCTCTCCATCTAGTGATCACCAATGCGAAGAAGATTAGAGACATGGGCCAAAACTAACAAAATGAAGTTCAACAGTGACAAATGCAAGATACTCCACTTTGGCAGAAACGAAATGCAAAGATACAGAATGGGGGACGCCTGGCTCGAGAGCAGTACGTGTGAAAAAGATCTTGGAGTCCTCGTGGACAACAAGTTAAACATGAGCCAACAATGTGATGTGGCGGCAAAAAAATCCAATGGGATTTTGGCCTGCATCAATAGGAGCATAGTGTCTAGATCTAGGGAAGTAATGCTACCCCTCTATTCTGCTTTGGTTAGACCACATCTGGAATATTGTGTCCAATTCTGGGCACCACAATTCAAGAGAGATATTGACAAGCTGGAATGTGTCCAGAGGAGGGCGACTAAAATGATCAAGGGTCTGGAGAACAAGCCCTATGAGGAGCGGCTTAAAAAGCTGGGCATGTTTAGCCTGAAGAAGAGAAGGCTGAGAGGAGATATGATAGCCATGTATAAATATGTGAGAGGAAGCCACAGGGAGGAGGGAGCAAGCTTGTTTTCTGCTTCCCTGGAGACTAGGACGCGAACAATGGCTTCAAACTACAAGAGAGGAGATTCCATCTGAACATGAGGAAGAACTTCCTGACTGTGAGAGCCGTTCAGCAGTGGAACTCTCTGCCCCGGAGTGTGGTGGAGGCTCCTTTTTTGGAAGCTTTTAAACAGGCTGGGTGGCCATCTGTCAGGGGTGATTTGAATGCAATTTCCCTGCTTCTTGGCAGGGGGTTAACTAGGTGGCCCTTGTGGTCTCTTCCAACTCTATGATTTTCTACAAAAGGCTGACATCATGTTGGAATGAAACTGAATAATACTAAAACCAAACATGGAAGCACTTATTTAAAAGTTAATGAAAAGACATTTGAAGATAACGGAATTGAAGTCAGTACAGAATGCTACAAAAAGGTGTTTCTTGAAAAATATTCTCAAAAGCTGTTGAAATAAATGCCTTGGCTTTGGATAGACATTGAAGAAGAGGCTAATCTTGGGATCTCTTCCAACTCTATGATTCTATGATATCCTCATTCCATCCACATTGTGTTATTTTGTCAAATGACAAGAAATGGAATAAAGGTATCTGTAAATTTGTTTGAACAAACATGCAAGTATCGCATATTTTCCTTGAAAAATAAGAAAATAATCAGCTGCCTGTACAGAAATTAATAAAAGGAACTCAACAATCTGCCTTTGCTGGGCATACAGACGCCTTTCATACAATGTTTTTGTATCTCCTCTAGGATTCTGAACATTTTGGGGGCTGCTTGTGTGTAGTTGTGATTTCATTTGTGTCAGAAGAACAGGGTGGGCAGCAAACACTGTGTTGGAAAGCAGATAACACCATATGTGTCAGTGCTGAGGAAAATATTACAGGCACTCTTGTGTACTTAGGACTCCCTCCATTCTAATAGCAAAGATCATCGTCTGGAGCCTTCCACCTTCTTTGTCTGAGCAAGTCAAACTGTTCCCATTTTCTGTATTTTAGTTTCTTTAATGTGTTAGAAATTATAAAGACACAACCACAACTAAAAGGTACAGGGAGTTCTCCCCCCTCCTGCACAATATCCACATCTACAATTGCCAGGATCATATGTGCTAGTATTGTTGTGTGCCTCCAACGCATTGCCAACTTACAGCGACCCAAAGGCAAGCCACTCACAGAATTTTCTTGCCAAGGTTTGTTCAGAGCTAGTTTGCCTCTGCATTCCTCTGAGGTTGAGAGAGAATGACTTGCCCGAGGTTAACCAATGGGTTTCCATGGCTGAATGGCCTCAGAACAAAGTGATGTAGTTATTTGAATGTTGGACATGCAGACAGTCACACTACTCAATTGATTCCAAACCCAAAATATCTGAAAAATGAGATATAAGTTGCAACACATTGTTGGTTAGGAGTAGGATATTATGTACACATCAAAACTTTTGTATTCAGACAGGCTTTGAAACATGAAGGTGTTTAAGATCTAGTAAGGGGCGCTGTTTTGCTATTGCTAACCGCTCAGAGTCGCCTAAGGGCTAAGAAGAGCCGTATATATAGTAAATAAATAAATAAACAAATAAATTTGTATTTACATGTAAATGTATCTTAATTTTACTTTTATGCAGATGTAATGTATCTTGTGTTTCCCCCCCTTTTTCTTCTTCATTGTGTGATCCCCTTCTTTGGATCTGTAATTGGTTAAATGGACGAACCCAGAGGGTGCTCACCAATGCTTCCTCTTCATCTTGGAAAGAAGTGACGAGTGGAGTGCCACAGGGTTCCGTCCTGGGCCCGGTCCTGTTCAACATCTTTATTAATGACTTAGATGAAGGGTTAGAAGGCATGATCATCAAGTTTGCAGACGACACCAAATTGGGAGGGATAGCCAATACTCCAGAGGACAGGAGCAGGATTCAAAACGATCTTGACAGATTAGAGAGATGGGCCAAAACTAACAAAATGAAGTTCAACAGTGACAAATGCAAGATACTCCACTTGGCAGAAAAAACAAAATGCAAAGAGACAAAATGGGGGACGCCTGGCTCGAGAGCAGTACGTGTGAAAAAGATCTTGGAGTTCCCGTGGACAACAAGTTAAACATGAGCCAACAATGTGATGTGGCGGCAAAAAAAGCCAATGGGATTTTGGCCTGCATCAATAGGAGCATAGTGTCTAGATCTAGGGAAGTAATGCTACCCCTCTATTCTGCCTTTGGTTAGACCACACCTGGAATATTGTGTCCAATTTTGGGCACCACAATTCAAGAGAGATATTGACAAGCTGGAATGTGTCCAGAGGAGGCGACTAAAATGATCAAGGGTCTGGAGAACAAGCCCTATGAGGAGCGGCTTAAAGAGCTGGGCATGTTTAGCCTTCAGAAGAGAATGCTAAGAGGAGACATGATGAGGGCCATGTATAAATATGTGAGAGGAAGTCATAGGGGGGAGGGAGCAAGCTTGTTTTCAGCTGCCCTGGAGACTAGGACACGGAACAATGGCTTCAAACTACAAGAGAGGAGATTCCAACTGAACATGAGGAAGAACTTCCTGACTGTGAGAGCCGTTCAGCAGTGGTGGATGCTCCTTTTTTGGAAGCTTTTAAACAGGGGCTGGATGGCCATCTGTCAGGGGTGCTTTGAATGCAATATTCCTGCTTCTTGGCAGGGGGTTGGACTGGATGGCCCATGAGGTCTGTTCCAACTCTTTGGTTCTATGATTCCTTCTTTTTTATTTTTTTTTCAATTCCCTTTATTTCCTTTCTTCTTTTTTCTGTTTGACTCTATGTTCTAAAGAAAAACTGTAATACATATTTATAAAAGAAAAAAAAATAAGAAAATAAGAAAATAAGATTACATTCCTGGGGTGTCCACCAGGGCCGTAGCCAGAAAATTTTTCGGGAGGGGTTGAAATTTTCGGGGGGGGGGGGGGGTTGAAATTTTCACGGGGGGGGGGGGGGTTGAAAATCCAGGGGGGGAGGGTGTGGGTTGAAACCTGCCTCCTAGCTCACACTGAAGCAAAGAGCACAGCAGGGGGCAGAGCAGCCTTCCATAGCCTGCAGCTCTGCCCCTGTCAACCACCTCCACCAAGTCTGGCCTCCTTATGAAAGCATTCAACACACACACACCCAACTTCAGGCCTGTAGCGAGGGGGTGGTTTTAGGGGTTCAACCCCCCCCCCCCGAAATGTTTCAGATTTTTTTTTAAAAACCTAGTTTACTCATGAATTTTAACTGGTTAACCAAATCCCCATGCTAAGTCTATGAGATGCAAAAAATTAAGAGTCCCTCCAGTGCCTTGCGGGACTTATCAGCTTTCCACAGGGCATGTAAGACATATCTGTTTCAACGGGACTTTGATCCCTGATATTGCTGTTTTTCAATTGTTTCTAAATTGTGTTCGATTTTAGCCTGTTCTTGTAAGCCGCTCCGAGCCCCAGGGGAGTGGCAGCATATAAGTTCGAATAATAAATAAATAAATAAATAAATATTTGCTTGAGATAGTGCTTGCAGTTCTGAAGGGACTCTTAATTTTTTGCATCTCATAGACTTAGCATGGGGATTTGGTTAACCAGTTAAAATTCATGAGTAAACTGGGTTTTTTTAAAAAATTCTGAAACATTTCGGGGGGGGGGGGTTGAACCCCTACCCCCCCCCCTCGCTACAGGCCTGGTGTCCACCAGTCGACAAGAGACTTGAAAGTACCCAGTGGGCAAGGAAGAGGTGGCCAAGGTGAGCCTGGGGTGCTCTCCCGCCATGAGGATGATCACCTATCTGGGCGGCTGGCTGGTCCCTCCTTCCTTCCTTTCCTGCCTGCTTGTGGTCACCAAAGGAGAGTCCTCCTCTTGGGCATGGGAGCTGGCACTGCCAGGGAGTGAGTGACTCACGCCAGCTTCTCCAATTTATTACGGCAAAGAGGAGGAGGAGAAGGAGGAGGAACTTACTTACAGCAAACTCCTGCCTTGGCTGGGAGGGATGGCGAAAAAACACGCGCGTGGGTTGCGGACGCGCGTGTGATGGTCGCGGATCCTTCCAAGGCTGTGGGGCTTTGGAAAGACACTAAGGAGGCATCAGCCACGACTTGTCTCCAGAGCCAGAGTGCCTTTGGAGGGGGAAAAAAGCCAGGAAAAGGCGAAAGAAGAGAAGCTGAGGAGGCATCCTGATGCGCCTCCTCGACTGCGCACTCCAAAGCTCTCCGGTAAGTCCTTGCTGTGGAAATGTCTGTGAATGAACTGGCCACTCCAACGGCGTGGAAAAGACCCCTCGGAGGTCGTGAGGAGTGGAGATCCATGTTGGAATCAAAAAGTACATGGATTGATTTTTTATATATATATAAAAGCGCAAAGGGACCTTTCCTCTGCTTTTGGAACTCTGCTCTCTCTGGAGAGTTGCTGGAAAGGAATCCTAGAAGAAGTTTGTTTCTTGATTGACTGGTCTACAAGGGGTTGGACTAGATGACCCTTGGGGTCCTCTCCAACTCTACCATTCTTGGGACTTCTGGGCGGGAGTGTGATTTCTTTTCCTCTAACCACTTCATCACACTAGAGAATGAATCCACTTTAAATCCGGTTTCTGCCTCCTGCAGAATTCTGGAGTTTGTAGTTTAGAGAGGACCCTTTAAGAGCCTCACTAATCTATAAACCCCAGAATTCTGCAGGAGGCAGAAACCGGATTTAAAGTGGATTCATTCTCTAGTGTGATGAAGTAGTAAGACAGTGGTTCTCAACCTTTCTAATGTGGCGGCGGCTCCTTCTTTGGAAGCTTTTAAACAGAGGCTGGATGGCCATCTGTCAGGGGTGATTTGAATGCAATATTCCTGCTTCTTGGCAGAATGGGGTTGGACTGGATGGCCCATGAGGTCTCTTCCAACTCTTTGATTCTATGATTCTATGATTCTATGACCCCTTAATACAGTTCTTCATGTGGGGGTGACCCCCAACCATAATTTTTTTTCTTTGCTACTTCATAACTGTTATTTTGATATTGTTATGAATCGTAATATAAATATCTGATATGCAGGATGTATTTTCTTTCACTGGACCAAATTTGGCATAAATGCCCGATATGCCCAAATCTTTGAATACTGGTGGGGTTGGAGTAAGATTGATTTTGTCATTTGGGAGTTGTAGTTGCTGGGATTTATAGTCCACCTACAATCAAAGAGCATTCTGAACCCCACCAACGATGAAATTGAACCAATCTTGGCACACAGAACTCCCATGACCAACAGGAAAGGGGAGTTGGTGGGCATTGAGCTTAGGTTTTGGAGTTGTAGTTCACCTACATCCAGAGAGCACTGTGGACTCAAATAATGATTTATCCGGACCAAACTTAGCATAGAATCAGAGAGTTGGAAGAGACCTTGTGGGCCATCCAGTCCAACCCCCTGCCAAGAAGCAGGAATATTTCATTCAATGTACCCCTGACAGATGGCCATCCAGCCTCTGTTTAAAAGCTTCCAAAGAAGGAGCCTCCGTCACACTCCAGGGCAGAGAGTTCCACTGCTGAACGGCTCTCACAGTCAGGAAGTTCTTCCTAATGTTCAGATGGAATCTCCTCTCTTGTAGTTTGAAGCCATTGTTCCATTGCGTCCTAGTCTCCAGGGGAGCAGATTTTTCATTTGGGAGTTGTAGTTGCTGGGATTTATAGTTAACCTACAATCAAAGAGCATTCTGAACTCCATCAATGATGGAATTGAACCAATCTTGGCACACAGAACTCCCATGACCAACAGAAAATACTGGAAGGGTTTGGTGAGCATTGACCTTGAATTTTGGAGTTGTAGTTCACCTACATCCAGAGAGCACTGTGGACTCAAACAATGATGGAGCTGGACCAAACTTGGCACGAATATTCCATGTGGAGTTTGGGGAAAATAGACCTTGACATTTGGGAGTTGTAGTTACTGGGATTTATAGTTCACCTACAATCAAAGAGCATTCTGAACCCCACCAACGACAGAATTGGACCAAACTTCCCACACAGAACCCCCATGACCAATAGAAAATACTGTGTTTCTGATGGTCTTTGGCAACCCCTCTGACACCCCCTTGCGACCCCTCCAGGGGTCCCAACCCCAGAGAAGGTTAAGTGATAATGGCAGAAGTGTTTGTAAACACTGGCCAAAGTGATGGAGAAACTGGAGAGATTGGGCAGCTAGTCAAACTGGGTCCATCCTAAGCCCCGAGGAACTGAGGCAGTCAATGTCTTGTGGTGTTTTTTAGTCCTGTGTTATTGTCAGCTCTGTGAAGGAGAGAGTCCAAACTATGTACTCGGAAACAAACCCCCTTGCATCCTGTGGGATTTATTTCTTGGAAATCTTTAAGATTTTAGCATGAGCCACAGATATTTCTTGGTATGTGTCTACAGTCTACCTTTCTTAGGAATGGCATGAAAAGAGATTAATATAATTACTTGCTTAATTATGAATGTTATAATCTATTCGTGTCTTTTTAATTTCTGATGCTTCTCTATCGAACTGATAACCTGTAGTAATGGATAGTTGTGCATGAGCCATCCAGTATTAATCATTAAGCGTAGCAATCCTATATGTGGTTATCTGGCAAAAACTTTGTTGATCTCAATGGCTTTTATTTGAATGGGCACACAAATGTTTCCACTAAATTCCAGAGATGTTAGTTAGAGATTTAAACATTTGTTTCATCCTTATCCAATGACAGTAGGATTCAGAGTCATAGCCATA
>NW_026844366.1:14939997-15063897 GCF_025583915.1 Anolis sagrei ordinatus | reverse complement strand
TCATCATCATCATCATCATTATTAAAATCTTAAGTCTTGATAGGTAGATCTTGCTTGCTCATGAAGAAATATGTAGATTTTGTCAAATACTGATTTTTTTTAAAAAAGGAAGTCCTTCAAAAACCTCTAAAGCAAACAACTATTTTTTTTTTCTGTGAAGAGGAACATGATGTACTTCCCTGACATGCGGCTGTTAAGGATGAGGAGATTGTCATGGGAAAAATGCAACCCTAAACCATGACCAGAAACTCGGTAGACTACACAGGGATTCAAACCCAATCTTTACAAAGATAAACAAGTGCTGAAAGCTTTCTTCCTATCAGTTGGTCGGTTTTGCTCCAACAGCCCTTACTCTCAGGAAGTTCTTCCTAATCTTTTCAGTCCAATCTCTTTTCCTGCCATTTGTGCCTTGGTCTCTAGAGCAGCAGAAAGTCAGTTTTCCATCTCCTCCTCAATGGAACAACCTTTAAATCTTGAAACACGATTCTCATGTTCCCTCTCTACCTTCTCTTCTCCCAGCTAAACATCCCCCAGGAAGAGGAAAGGAAGAAGGAAAAAGAGAAGGATGAAAGGGAGGAGGAGAATGATGAAAGGAAGGAAGGGTGGAAGGGAATGTAGGGAGGGAAGGAGGGAGGAAAGACAAAAGGGAAGGAAGAAAGGAAGGAGGAGAAGAAAGGAAGGAAGGAAAGAAAGAAAGAAAGAAATAGAGGGGAGGAAAGAAGGAAGGGTGAAAAGATACAAGGGAAGGAATGAGGGAGGGACAAAGAGGGAGGTAAGGAAGGAAGAGAGGGGGGAAGGAGGAAGAAAAGAGAGAAGGAAGGAAGGATAGGATGGTGTGAGAAAGCAGGGCCTGAGAAAAGAGCCCAAGGGGCCACATCCAGCCCCCGGGCCTGGATTTACTCATACCTGCAGGATTTATTAGTGTGCCCTTCAATAAAAATATTCATTCTGGAGCTTTTCTTTAAGTTTAAAGCAGGGTTCTTCAAACTAAGGCCCAGGGGTCGGATATGGCCCCCCAAGGTCATTTATCCGGCCCTCGCTCAGGGTCAACCTAAGTCTGAAACAACTTGAAAGCACACAGCAACAACAACAACAATCCTATCTCATCAGCCAAAAGCAGGCCCACACTTCCATTGAAATACTAATGTTTATATTGGTTAAAATTGTGCTTCATTTTAATTATTGTATTGTTTTTAAGTGTTTTTTGCACTACAAATAAGATATGTGCAGTGTGCATAGGAATTCATTTATTTATTTTTTTCAAATTATAATCTGGCCCTCCAACAGTTTGAGGGACAGTGACCTGGACCTCTGTTTAAAAAGTTTGAGGACCCCTGGTCTAAAGGGACAAAGGACTGGAAACATAAACTATATTATCATTCTATGCATTGTTGTTTTGGAGGGGTTTTTTTAATGAACGCGTGAGCCGATGTGATCTAAAGGTTGGAGTGTTGGATTAGGATTTTAAGAGACCGAGGTTCAATTCCTCGTTGAGCCATAGAAAATTCTTATATGACTTTGAGCAAGTCACACTCTCTCAGCCTCAGAGGAAAGCAATAGCAAAGCCCTTCTGAATCAATCATGCCAAGAAACCCACATAAAAGGCTCTCAATAGCTTGAAGGTATATCACAAGAACTAGTATTTAGCATAGTAGTAGAGGCCAAGATGAAGTACTTTGGCCACATCATGAGAAGAAAGCAAAGATGAAGTACTTTGACCACATCATGAGAAGAAAGGAAAGCTTAGAGAAGACAATGATGCTGGGGAAAATGGAAGGAAAAAGGAAGAGGGGCCGACCAAGGGCAAGATGGATGGATGGTATCCTTGAAGTGACTGGATTGACCTTGAAGGAGCTGGGGGTGGTGACGACCGACAGGGAGCTCTGGCGTGGGCTGGTCCATGAAGTCATGAAGAGTCGGAAACGACTGAACGAATGAACAACAAGTGTTTAGCAATTGATCCTGAACGTTAGAAGGGTTCCCATTTTCAGATCTGTATAACATAAACTACCTTATACTTGCATTCAAATGTTTTCCTTTTAAAATATCCCATTGACTCATTATTCTTTACATTTTTAAATCATAAAACATAGAAATTAAAATGACAAATAGCTGAGTAGCATTTCAACCACCCCACAAAAACTGGGTTGTTGTAGGTTTTTTCGGGCTGTATGGCCATGGTCTAGAGGCATTCTCTCCTGACGTTTCGCCTGCACTTTGGCAAGCATCCTCAGAGGTAGTGAGGCCTGTTGGAGCTAGGTAAAAGGGTTTATATATCTGTGGAATGACCAGGGTGAGACAAAGGACTCTTCTCTGTGGGAGCCAGGTGTGAATGTTTCAACTGACCACCTTGATTAGCATACAATGGCCTGACTGTGCCTGGGGCAAACTTTTGTTGAGAGGTAATTAGATGTCCCTGCCTGCTTCCTCTCTGTTGTTGTGCTGTTGCAATTTTAGAGTTTTTTAAAACTGGTAGCCAGATTTTGTTCATTTTCATGGTTTCCTCCTTTCTGTTGAAATTGTCCACATGTTTGTGTATTTCAATGGCTTCTCTCTGTAGTCTGACATGGTAGTTGTGAGAGTGGTCCAGCATTTCTATGTTCTCAAATAAAATGCTGTGTCCAGGTTGGTTCATCAGAAAGCCTTCGACAATACACCCCACAAAAAGTTTGGAGAAACCTAAGAAACCATTTCCTTAGACTATACAGCACAAGATCAAATGCTGTTTGGCAAGACAGCACGAGGAAACAATTGCCTTTCCTGAGCCTTAAATCTGCTTATTAGTTTTCCTGATTGAAGGAAAGAAAATAAAAACTGGCCAAGTATGAGAATACAACACATTGTTAGGTTTGTGTTATACACGCTGAAATGCCAAAACGAGCCCTCTAATTTATTTGCTTGTTTAAAACATTACTAAACCACCCTTGGACGCCATATTTCCAAGGCAGTTCAAATAGAAACATATTGGTTTAAATCCAATAGCTCGTCAAGTAACACGACAAAATCAATGGGATTTACATAAGTGATAATGTAACACTTCAGCAATCAGCAAATGATTCAATGGTCTTCCTCAGTTGGATTTATCAATTGGATTTAGGCCACTAAACACATATTAGGAAGAATGAGTTAAAGGACTTTGAATAATTTAATCTGAATTTTATTTCAGGGTTTTAGTTTTGTTGTTTGCTTATGGGATCAGATTGCTCTCCCTGTGTTATTCTTTAATCTAGCAACATAGGGCTTAGTTATCTTATGTATGATTTTGAAACCTCATCTAATTATTTTACATTGACAAATACAAACTCTACGTGGGGTTGCCTTTGAAGACTCTTTGGAAACTTCAATTAGTCCAACGGGCGGCGGCCAGATTACTCACCGGAGCGTCATACAGGGAGCATATCACCCCTCTGTTATGTCAGCTCCACTGGCTGCCGATCCAGTTCCGAGCACAATTCAAAGTGCTGGTTCTGACCTACAAAACCCTATACAGCTCTGGCCCAGCGTACCTGTCTGAACGCACCTCCTTCTACCTCCCGCCTGTTGGGGTTCAGCCTCCTCCGTGTGATCCTGAGCCTCAATCTCTGTGTGAACCTGATTCTCTGAGTGTATTTCCTGATGCGACTGAGCAAGCCACTGAACATGTATCTTTCCCTGATAGTGTTGAAATTGTTGATGCTGAAATCAGTGGCGGGGAAAGTGAAACTGAACAGCCTGATGAGAATGTTTTGGAATCAGGCCGTGATAGCTCTCCAGAGGGAAGCACACCTGGGGTTTTTAATGAGGACCGAAGGGAACAGATTTGGAAAAACAGAAGTGAATCACAGTTTCTACGAAGGTCAAATATTACGGGAGAGGGAGGTTTCAAAGTCTGGAGGCGTTTCAAGGAATAGTTTCTTTGGTTTAAGGGGCCTCCCCCCGGTTGTCTCGTTAGATCAAGCAACGTTTTAGACTGAGGCAGCACCTTGGCAGTTTCCCTGTGTTCCATGGTCTGCATTCCCAGAGGCTTCTAGGTTTCAAGTACGGGTAGTGATGCTAACAAGTTCCTGGTTTCTGTATTGTTGTTTTTGGAATTTTGCTCAAGTTCAAAGATTTTTCCTGACTGCTGAGTTTCTACTGTGGCTTTACTTAAACAACAGCTACATATTTAACTATACAATTTTTGCCTAAAATGGACATCTCCACTTTAATTACACATATACATAAATCAGTTTTTAAAGAGAGTTTCCTGTTCCCTGTTCCCTAATAGTTCAACATTTAACAGATTATTTGGCAATGGGGACTCATATAATCCAGTTTAAAGCAGAAAACCTGGGATCAGATCTTGGGCTATAGGGCCTGTCTGGAAGGTCCCTTTGAGAGAGTGTAATACTCTTTGTGAATAATCTAGTTTTGAAGAACAGGGTTTAACAGTGGAGCTATTTAGCTTGGTCTTCTCTGCCTGTTCCACTTTCTTTTTGCCTCTTACTTCATTTGACATGTATGAACCCTTAGCAGGATACTTATTATTAACAATGACTAGCATGGTAGTTTTAGATTTTCACAAAAATCGGATTATAAGTAATATGCTATGAACTTAAATGGCTGGTTTGAATGGCAACTGATCATCTGTTGTGATTTCATCTTTGCTATCTTATCTTTTCTTTCTTAGATGCCTTTGTGTAATGAATGCTATGTTAAAGATAAATGACGTGGCTCCTTGACATTAAAAAGAAAAAATTCTAACACTCCTCAGATTTTTAGTTACTGAGGATGGAAAATGCACAGTATAATTATTTCCATTATGTTTTGCTTCTGAATCATCTTTCTGGCTGGTGTTTACCTTACTAGGATTGACCCAACAAACAACACCATTCATTATGCCTGTCTATTTAAATATGCTTGATTTATGTATCTGACTAACATTACTTTATATTTATCTTATGTATAAGCAATCATTGAGGGAAAAACATAGTTAAAAAGAGCAAAAAAATTGATTCCAGAACAAATCATCCCTGAAGTCACTAAACTGAGGCTGTCATACTTTGGACATATCAGAGTAGAAAAAAATGTAAATATTTAGTAAAGTGAAAAGTTGTAACAAAAGACACCAGATTTGAGACACCAGATTGGACCAAGACTGTGTTCTCGTTGCTGGATCATCACCTCACTGTCTGTGTCATCGCTGCCACATCAGAAGGTCCTAGAGCAGTGGTTCTCAACCTGGGGTCCCCAGATGTTTTTGGCCTACAATTCCCAGTTTAGTGGCTGTTAGGATTTCTGGGAGTTGAAGGCCAAAAACATCTGGGGACCCCAGGTTGAGAACCACTGTCCTAGAGAATCATTTGAGCTCCTGGCCAGTGCAGGTGCCCCATGAAGATGTCATCAAGGGAGCTTAGATGAACAGGATCAAGGAGGGAACATATCTCTCTTCCTGTCTAGTCATATGGGCATTTCATCCCCCACAGAGGTGTTTCCTGTTTTCTTCATTAGGCCTCAGTTGTTCCTTTAGTTAGAATGGGTTTAGTTCCCTTTTGTATAATTTTCTGTGGGAGGGAACCTTAATTAGACCCTGTCCCTTTAAAAAATCCCCCAGAGATGGAGACTGCAGTCCTTTTCAGCAGCCCTTTTTGCAGTTAGGCAGTCTAAGGGTGCCAAGGAGGTTAGAGGCTGCAATATCTTCTATGCCTACGGTTTAGGAAACTAAGTCAAAAGTTAAAGAAACTCAGTCAAAGTTTAAGAAGCCAAAGGTTAAAGAAATTAAGTTTGGGACTTGGAGAAGCAAGTTTGAAGTATTAAGGAACCAAGTCAGCAGTTTAAAGAAGAAAAGAGACTTCACACAAGGCGATGATGATGATGATGATGATGATGATACGTCTTTATTTATATTATGCTTTTCTCCCTCACGGGACCCAATGCAGCTTACAACATATTAAAATCATGCAAACAACAATCAAAATACATTGATGATAACTATAAAACATCATAAACAGTTTAACACAACAATAATATACATTCACATAATAATAATAATAATAATAATAATAATAATAATAAGAAGAAGAAGAAGAAGAAGAAGAAGAAGAAAGACACAACTCTGTGGCCCAAATGATTCCCTGGAACTTATGTCACAAGTACCACCTGCCATCAGCAAAGAATTGGTGGGATCATAAACCTGCAAAGGTCGTGGAAAATGAACATGCAAAAATACTGTGGGATTTTCGAATCCAGACTGACAAAGTTTTGGAACACAACACACCAGACATCACGATTGTGAAAAAGAAAAAAAGTCTGGATTATTGATGTCGCCATACCAGGTGACAGCCGCATAGAGGAAAAACAACAGAAAAAACTCAGCTGCTATCAAGACCTCAAAATCGAACTGCAAAGGCTCTGGCATAAACCAGTGCAGGTGGTGGCCCCTCGACTTTGGAACTCCCTGCCATTAGAGATCAGAACTGCCCCCTCCCTCATGACGTTCAGGAAACTAACAAAGACCTGGTTGTGGAACACGGCATTTGACAACTGATTTAATTCTTTGCCCACATGAAAGGAGGATGATGAATGGGATTGTGATGGTGTCGGACGATTTGGCTCTTTTAACTGTGATGATAATGTTTTAATGTGTATGGTGCTGATATTTTAATCGTGTAATGAAGTGGCATTGTCTTGTTATTGTATATTTTTTGTATGTTAACACATGTTGTGAACCGGTCCGAATCCCTCTTTGAAGGTGAGAGGGTCGGTATATAAAACCTCGAAATAAATAAATAATAAATAAATAAATAATGGTCTCAGTGGTGATCGGCACACTGGGTGCCGTGCCAAAAGATCTCCGCCGGCATTTGGAAACAATAAACATAGACAAAATCATAATCTGTCAACTGCAAAAGGCCACCTTACTTGGATCTGCGCGCATCATTCGAAAATACATCACACGGTCCTAGATGCTTGGGAAGTGTTCGACTTGTGATTTTGTGATACAAAATCCAGCATATATAGATACATTTGCTGTGACATACTGTGTTTTTGTGTCAGTAAAATAATAATAATCGTCATAATCTTTATTTATATCCCACCCCATCTTCCTGAGGGTACTTGGAGCGGCTTACAACAAAGTTAAAGCCAGACAAAGAGGCTACTAAGGATCTCTTTGGAAGAAATCATGAGAAACCCAGTTAAGTTCCAAAGCTTCCATCTGTTCCTTCAAGTAATCATTTGTTAGTCAGACCCTGGGAGGAATTAGGGTACTGATCTTCAATACAATTAAATTATTATTATTTTTGTTTATTGTTACACCTTTTGTGGTGAGTTTCTAATTCTGTTCTTGTCAAGAATAGGTCACCTGGGAGAGTTAGCTTGGGGAACAGAACAGGGCCCCTCTACTGATGCCAGCACAGGGCAGCCACAATGGCCAGGAGCTCAGAACTCTATAGCCAACTGTGATTAGCAAGACTGGGAAAAAAGGGATTTCAGCAGTGCCCCATATTGACAGTGGACCAGTTCAAATCAGACCCAATACTGCAGTCTACACTGACCCAAAGCTGTGGGGTTCTGATTTCTCTTAAATGTTGTGCTCAGTTGCATTTACCCCATTTAATCCATAATGTTTACAGGAAGCAGAGAAATGTGGGACAGCCAAGAGCCAATTCAGGGTGATTCTGGGTTATAATTCCTGTGTAGATGAGTCCGGGGATATTTTTAAAATATGTGAAAAAGTAGAGTGGTGGAATTTTAATTGGGACTTTCCCTGCCAAACTGGGAAATTGGAGACTATGTTGTATTTGTGTGGTGTGGGCAGGTCCTTACACTGCCAGTATGGTATATAATCTTGATTAAAACGATATGCCAATGGTTGAGTACTATGTATTGTCGAACCACCAAAGGCAGCATTGCCCAAACACGAATCAAGGAACATGAAAGGCACTGCAGACTTCTTCAACCAGAGAAGTCTGCCATAGCAGAGCACCTGATGAACCAACCTGGACGCAGCATATTATCTGAGAACACAGAAATTCTGGACCACTCTTAACAGCCACCATGTTCAGACCACACAGAGAAGCCATTGAAATCCACAAGCATATGGACAATTCCAACAGAAAGGAGGAAACTATGAAAATGAACAAAATCTGGCTCCCAGTATTAAAAATCTCTAAAATCGTAACAGTAAATAAAGAACAACACTCAAATACAGGGGAATGTCGGACAATAAACAATCAGGGCCAGCTAATCACCTCCTAATAAAGGATTCCCCTAGGCAGTAAGAAGCCAGACCTTGAAAGTGCTAGGCCATTAAATGCTAATCAAGGTGGCCAATTGAAACATTCACACCTACCTCAAGCATTCAAGAGTTCTTTCTTCCACCCTGGATATTCCACAGATATATAAACCCCATTTTCTTAGTTTCCAACAGACATCACAACCTCTGAGGATGCCTGCCATAGATGCAGGTGAAACATCAGGAGAGAATGCTTCTGGAACATGGCCATACAGCCCAGAAAACTCACAAGAACCTTTTGAGTACTATGCTATTTGAACTGGGTGAATGAGTGGGATCCTTTGTTTTTCTATTTTTTTCAGCAGTGTCTCAGAGCTGGTAAGGATCCCTGACATACAGCCTCCTAGGCTTTGAAATTCTATGATTTGGCTAATCCTGATAACTGTCACAAATGTGTTTAACTCTGTTCAAATAAAGAGTTATCCCTTGTCCAGGATGCGAACATCCTAGCTACTCTTTCTAGCAGTTATTACTGAGCGTACAATAATCAGTGTGTGAATGTTTGTTCAACAGCAAACTAATTCTTCTGATGATAAGGGTCAATGTTATTATGAAAGCAGTGTGGACGTCTTGGCTGGGTCAAAGAGAACAGAGTCTAAATTTAGCCAAGTGTGTTTTTCTGGTTCAGCTTAATGTGCAGTGTTGGTGTCTTGCCTACAGATTCAAGGAAAATAGGAAACAACGAAGGATTGTTGGATTAGGAACCAATTCTGACTTTATAGCAGAAAGTTTGAAAATTAGGCATATAGAAAGAAAAAGAGAGACAAAACCCTGGATGCATTTTGAATGCATTTGAAAGTTCAATATATTAGATTAAATTAGAACAGCACAACAACAGAGAGGAAACAAACAAGGACATCTAATCACCTCTCAACAAAAGATTGCTCCAGGCACTGCCAGGCAATCAAATGCTAATCAAGGCGGTCAGTCGAAACATTCACACTTAGCTCCAGCAGATAAGAGTTCTTTGTCCCACCCTGGTCATTCCACAGATATATTAACCCTTTTTCCTAGTTCCAACAGACCTCACTACCTCTGAGGATGCTTGCCATAGATGCAGGCAAAACATCAGGAGAAATGCCTCTAGAACGTGGCCATATAGCCCGGAAAAAACCTACAACAACTCAACATATTATCGTTTACGTAGGCAAGTCTGATATGTGGTCATTTCACTTCACTTGTATATATTGTTAGTTTTGAATAAAAGTTTGCTGAGACATGTTCTGCCCTTGTTTCCGGCACTGCTGACAATGTTTTTGTTACAGAAGTAATGCCCAAGAATGGATTTTCTCCATTCAGTGAGTTATAGCTGTATTTCTATTTTGGAGCATACTAAACTCAGCCAATTGATAGTGCTCCATGACCTGGATGGATATAGATAATCCATTTGTGCCACAATTCAGACTGCGTTGTCCTGAGATCTTTGGGGCCCCAGATCAAGTAACAGTGATTATAATCAACTGGCTTGTTGAAATGAATAATGAGTCCTTGAAACAGATCTGCGTGTTTTGTACTATGCTGTGATTAAGGACACCCAGATTTTGCTGCAAGAGGCGAATGCCTCACGTTTCTCATTGTTGTCATTGTTGTGTGCCTCCAAGTCACTTCTGACCAATGGTGTTACTAAGGTAATCTTGTTATGGGATTTTCTGGGGTGGAAAATGCATGACTTAGAAGGCATGATCATCAAGTTTGCAGACGACATCAAATTGGGAGGGATAGCTAATACCCCAGAAGACAGGAGCAGAATTCAAAACGATCTTAACAGATTAGAGAGATGATGGGCCAAAACTAACAAAATGAAGTTCAATGGGAACAAATGCAAGATACTCCACTTAGGCAGAAAAAAATGAAATGCAAAGATACAGAATGGGGGATGCCTGGGTCAACAGCAGTACATGTGAAAAAGATCTTGGAGTCCTCGTGGACAGGAAATTAAACATGAGTCAACAATGTCATGCAGCAGCAAAAAAGGCCAATGGGATTTTGGCCTTCACAAATAGTGCCTGGATACAGGGAAGTCTTGCTACCCCCCCCCCCCCAAATTCTGCCTTGGTCAGGCCACATCTGGAATCACACTGTGTCCAGTTCTGGGCACCACAATTGAAGGGAGATGTTGACAAGCTGGAATGTGTCCAGAGGAGGGCGACTAAAATGATCAAGGGTCAGGAGAACATGGAGCGGCTTAAAGAGCTGGACATGTTTAGCCTGAAGAAGAGAAGGCTGAGAGGAGATATGATGAGGGCCATGTATCAAGATGTGAGGGGAAGTCATAGGGAGGAGGAAGCAGGCTTCTTTTCTGCTGCTCTCAAGACTAGGACCTGGAATAATGGCTTCAAACTACAGGAAAGGAGATTCCATCTGAACATGAGGAAGAACTTCCTGACTGTGAGAGCTGTTCAGCAGTGGAACTCTCTGCCCTGGAGTGTGGTAAGGGCTCCTTCTTTGGAGGCTTTTAAAGAGAGGCTGGATGGCCATCTGTCAGGGGTCCTTTGAATGCGATTTTCCTGCTTCTTGGCAGGGGGTTGGACTGGATGGCCCACGAGGTCTCTTCTAACTCTGTGATTCTATGACTTGCCGAATGTCACCCAGTGGGTTTCCATAACTGAGCATGGAATTGAACTCTGGTCTCCAGTGTCAGTATGCAATGCTTAGAGCAGTCAACCACACTAGTTTTCAGTGTATCATCTCTCAACTCAAAGAATCACGAATGCTACAAAATCTAAAGCCGAACTCAAACTGTAAAATGCGAAGCCAGGATGGAGGGAGAAATATTTTTTCAATACTAATGTTTATGTTTTCCAGATTAAGCATTTTGGGATGACTGCCTGAAGAAGAGACATTGGTGTCTTTCTTGCCCCAGCAATGTCCCTCTGTGCCTCGTCTCACAAGGAATGTTCTCACTTGCCACCATCACTTCAAGATCTCGGATGTAGCAAAACGGAAGCAAAGAGCTCCTTGTCTGAACTTGGCTCTCCTGACATCCCTTTCAGCTGCAGCTCCTCTGCCCTGACCGTTGAGCACAGTCCAATTTACATCCCTTCCTCTTACATGGAGAACAGGCATGACTATTCTGCCATGGCCTTCTATACCCCGGCTGCCATGATGAACTACAACATCCCCGGCAACTTCAGCGATTCAGAGAGTACAGCCCTGAGGCAGACAGCAAGCCCAAGCATGTTGTGGTCAGGCCCCGGTCACATCTCTCCTTTGACCTTACATTGCCAGTCCTCAGTTTTATATGCAGAGCAACCCAAAAGCCCATGGTGTGAGGCAAGACCCATGGATCATGTCCTTCCTATGCACAGGTAAGGCTTTTATGATCATCAAGTGGTCTGTGTGTTTACCTAGCTTGTTTCCAATCTGTCATGCAGTCTTCTCCAACCTGGTGCCCTCCTCGTGTGTTGATCTAGAGCAATGGTTAGGGAGCTGCGCTATCCCACCCTTGGGACCATGGAGGTCCACATCTCCCTGTTGCACTCCTACAAAAAAAGTACTCTTTTGTTCACTAAATAGTCTCCAATGGAGAGACTATCACTGCATATCACCCCCCTGGCTGTGTGTATGTGCATGTATATATGTATGTATGTATGTATGTATGTGTGTGTATATATACATATGTGTGTGTGTGTTGTTGTTGTTCATTCGTTCAGTCGTTTCCTACTCTTTGTGACCTCATGGACCAGCCCACGCCAGAGCTCCCTGTCGGCCGTCACCTCCCCCAGCTCCTTCAGAGTCAGTCCAGTCACTTCAAGGATGCAATCCATCCATCTTGCCCTTGGTCGGCCCGTCTTCCTTTTTCCTTCTATTTTCCCCATCATGACTGTCTTCTCTAAGCTTTCCTGTCTCCTCATGATGTGGCCAAAGTACTTCATCTTGGCCTCTACTACTATGCTAAGCACTAGTTCTTGTAATATACTTTTAAGCTATTGAGACCTTTTATGTGGGTTTCTTGGCATGATTGACTCAGAAGAGCTTTGCTATTGCTTTCCTCTGAGTCTGAGAGAGTGTGACTTGCTCAAAGTCATCTAGTAATTTTCTATGGCTCAACGAGGAATTGTACCCTGGTCTCTTGAAATCCTTTGTCTCTAATATTCTTCCCTCCAATGAGCAGTTGGGCTTTATATATGGAGAGAGAGAGAGAGAGAGAGAGAGAGAGAGAGAGAGAGAATTCAAAACATTTGTTATACAGTAAACACGTAATATTCAATATGATATACAATACATCTCATAAAACTACTCTCCAACATCAGTGCCAAAAGGGTTATGGAGAGTAGTCCCTGGCCAAGTGGTCCCTGGTGAAAAAAAGGTTGGGAACCACTGGTCTAGATTGAGGGAAGTCATATTACTACTCTGTTGGTCAGACTTCACCTGAAATATTTTGTCCAGTTCTGGCCATCACAAAACCCACATTAAACCTTTGTCCTTTTGTCAGTTCAAAGAGAAATTAAGAAACAAGTTTCCCCCTTTTAAGATGAAATTAACCAATAACCAATCACAGGATCTTAGGAGTGATTCACTGAACATTTTTAAAGCCGTATTTCCCAAACTGTCTTCCAGGTGTTTGAATTTTAACTCACAGAATCAAGGTATCTGATGTTCCTGGGAGCTAAAGTCCAAAACACCTTTGGAAATCACTGTTCTAAAGGACCCCCCCCCCCTTTCAGGGCTTTCCTGGCTCAATATACATGGTGGAGTTGGGTTTCCTTTAAATTATTTGGCATGTCTTTTCCTATAAAGTATTTGAGAAAAGGTTAGAGTGCTTGTAATAATTACTTTTGGACTAATTCTGAGAAGTCTGAAACCAGCATGGACTTGCTGACTGGCAAATTCAGGATCTGGAGACTGGAAAAGCAACTTTTCCAACTTCTAAACAGATCTTTGTGATCTATCAGAGTGGCTTTGGGCCAATTGCTCTTAGTCTAACCTCCCTTACAGGGTTTTTGTGAATACAGATGCTGGAGGTGAGAACAGAGTGCATAGCTCTTGCCACTGTTGGCACAAATTATTTCAGGTTTTGCTATGATTTACCATTTTCTAAAAATCTTGATAAACCAGAGAATGCAGATAATTTGTCTGAACTCTTCTTTTCCTTCTTCTGAGGGAAAAGTGCAAAAGGTCCTCTCATATTCTTCCAAGTGATCCGCCAGCACACTTTCTCCTTCGCACTGGCGCTTCTCCGTCTGTTTCATTTTTGTGGTGGTGTCTTAATCCTGTGTTCATGACATTAATTTATTGCCATGGAAACAATGATTGTGGTATTGAAAATTCATGAATTATAACTTAAATGAAAGTTCAAAAGATGTGAAGAGTACGAACTGTAAAAGGAGCCAATCCCTCCTTTTCCTTGATTAAATGAGCATAGGCCACTTGTATCTTATTTCCCCCCCCCTTTCAGTGATGGATTTTTGTTTCAAATATGACAGACAAAACTTTCCTTGAGTTTGAAGAAAATCTAACTGACACCTGGACCTTTAATTAAGACTCCTTCTATGTGAAACCTGGAGGCCATTGCCATAATCTAGAGCTTCATGTGCACCTATGTGCACAAGGGGGTCCTGTTTGCAGAAACTCCCTCACATTTCATTTCTGTGTAATGCAAAAAATGGGAGCCAAAATAACCTCCCAATTAACCTCTGGAGGATGGATGACAACGATGTGGGTATGGCCATGTCCCACTATGTCATTGCTCCCCTGGAAATTTGAGCCATGCAAACATTTTTCCCAGTTGGAGATAGACCATGACCTATCCATGGTGCTGAACTAATTTCCAAGTAAGGTTTAGCACAGGTATGGGCTAACCTAGGCCCGGGGGTCGGATGTGGTTCCTTGGGGTCTTTTCTCAGGCCCTCCACTCTCTCACCATCCTATCCCTTCCTTCCCTCTTTCCTTCCTCCTTCTCTCCCTCCCTCCCTTACCTTCGTCTTTCTTCCTCCCTTCTTCCTTCCCTTCCCTTCCACCTTTTCATCCTTCCTTCTGCCTTTCCTCCCTACCTTCCCTCCCTCCATTCCCTTTGTCCTTCCTTCTCTCTTTCCTCCCTCCATTCTCTTCCCCCTTCCTTCCTTCCATCCTTATCTTTTCCCTTTCTCCCTTCTCTTTTTCCTTCCTCCTTTCCTCTTCCTGGGGGATGTTTAGCTGGGAGAAGAGAAGGTAGAGAGGGAACATGAGAATCAAGTTTCAAGATTTCAAAGGGTGTCCCATTGAGGAGGGGGGGGGGGACTGACTTTCTGCTGCTCTAGAGACCTGGGCACAAAGGAGCAATGGTTTCAAATAATAGGGAAAGAGAGTCAACTGGAAAGATTAGGAAGAACTTCCTGGAGAGTGGCATAGGCTGCCTGCCATGCAGGAAGGCACAACCAAAGCACTCCTGGTAGAGTCTCCTTCTCTGGAGGCTTTTCTGCGGAGGCTGTCTATCAGGAGTGCTTTGGTTGTGCCTTCCTGCATGGCAGGGGGTTCAACTGGATGGCCCTTGGAAGTCTCTTCCAACTCTAGGTTTCTAGGATTCTATATCAGAAGTAGGCAATTAAGGGTGAAAAAAGCTAGAAGATGCTGCAGCACTTTGCTTTTTCTTGATTCCACTGGGAAGAGTCCTCTCCCTTGATGGGTTATGTGAATACAAACTACTTTTACACATTATAGCAATTGAAGTAATCTGAGGAGAAAAAGGAAAAAGTAGAAGAGGGGGAAAAGGTGAGATTTTAAAAGCAGATGAAAAAGTGGTATAGTAGAGGAGGAATCATAACCGTCTCTGTCTGATCAGGGTAGTATGGGTATGTTTGTGAGGAATGGAAGTTGATAATGCCACAACTGTTGGCAGTTGGTATCCACCGAGGTGTAGTTCCAGGAACCCCATGGATACCAAAATCCACGGATGATCAAATCACTCCAGATACAATGGTATACTAAAATGGTTTCTCTTACATAAAATCACAAAATCAAGATCAGCTTTTTGAATATTTTTTTAAAATGTATTTCCAAGCCATGGATGATTGTATCCATTCTTGCAGAATCTGTGGAGACAAAAGGCCAGTTGCACATCAAATTTCATTTCATCTCTCATGGTTCAACCTTTGAGGACCTCACTATTAAATTGGTGAAAATGGGGCTGTGGGTACAGAAACCTTCTTCCGCAATAAATCTGGCAATTTCCAAAATGCCGCAGCATTCTTTTTGTTTGGCTGTAACATGGCCTCAATCTTCTTTCTGCAATAAAGAAATCAGGCTGGTGATGAAAATAAAATAAGGGCAAGGTTTCAGATCAGAAAAGATATTTTGCTTCTTTTGTTTGTTACGCAACTTCTCTCCTCCTCTCTGCCTCCAGAGAGGTGCTGAAGCGGAAGGCCAGCGGCAGCGATTGCACCAGTCCCACCACAAACAGCCCCGGTTCCAAAAGGGATGCCCACTTCTGTGCTGTGTGTAGCGACTATGCTTCAGGATATCACTATGGGGTCTGGTCATGCGAAGGCTGCAAAGCATTCTTCAAAAGGAGCATTCAAGGTAGGAGAAATGGTTTTGTTCAGAGAAGGGTTTCACTGGGACCTGAAAACATATTTTGGGGAAAAATATACACTTGTGGTTGACAGAGCCCATTTGTGTTTATTAGATGATACCAAATTGGAAGGCAAAGCTAATACCCCAAAGGACAGGATCAAAATTTTAAAAAATGACCTTAAAAGATTAGAGACCTGGGCCAAAACTAGCCCAATGAATTAAAACAGGAGAAATGTACAATACTTAAACTTAGGCAGAGAAAATGAAATGCACAGGGTTTTCTTCCATGTCAGGAGCAACTTGAGAAACTGTAAGTTGCTTCTGATATGAGAGAATTGGCCATCTGCAAGGACATTACCCAGGGGACACCTGGATGTTTTACCATCCTGTGGAAGGCTTTTCTCATGCCCCCGCATGAGAAGTTCGAGCTGACAGATGGGAGCTCACCCCACTTCCCGGATTCGAACCTCTGACCTTCAGGTCAGCAGTTCTGCCGGCATAAGGTGTTTACCCATTGCACCACCAAGGTCTTTACATAAGGTCTGCACAACCTGGTGTTTGGGACTTCAGCTCCCAGAATTCCTTACCATTGACTAGTGGGCTAGGGCTTCTGGGAGTTGGAGGCCCAAACATCTGGAGGGCTTCATGTTGTGCAGGCTTGGTCTAGATCAAGGGAAGTGAATAGTTGGCTAGATCTTACCTGGAAAAATCCTGTGTCTAGTTCTGGGCACCACTGAATAAGAAGGATATTGAGGGGCTGGAACATTTCCAGAGAATTGTGACCAAAGTGGCAAAAAGTTTGGAAACTATGAATCCCTATGAGGGGTGGCTGCTTATGTTTAGACTAGAAAAGAAACAATTAAGATCGGACATGATAGCCATCTTTTAATATTTGAAACATATTATATTGAGCTGCTATTCCAGAGACTAGGACACTGAACAACAGATTCAAACTACAGGAAAAGAGATTCCACATCATCTTTAGGGAAAAAATCTAGTTTGCAAGGGCTGTTTAACAGTGGAATATGCTGCTGCTGCCGTAGAACATAGTGAACTTTGCTTATCTGGAAGTTTTAAACAAAGTCCAGAATAGACTGAAAGCGAGGAGGAGCTGAGGAGCCTTCTTCTAACCAAGGTGAAAGGAGAAAGTGCAAAAGCTGGGTTGCAGTTAAACATCAAAATTCCCAAGAATATAGCAATCAGACTGGTAAATAGAGGGAGAAAACATGGAGGCAGTGACAGACTTTGTATTTCTAGGTGTGAAGATTACTGCAGACACAGACTGTAGCCAGGAAATCAGAAGATGTTTACTTCTTGAGAGGAGAGCAATGACCAATCTTGATAAAATAGTGAAGAGTAGAGACATCACACTAGCAACGAAGATCCGCATAGTTAAAGCAATGGTATTCCCCATAGTAACCTATGGATGCGAGAGCTGGACCATAAGAAGGCTGAGCGAAGGAAGAGAGATGCTTTTGAACTGTAGTGTTGGAGGAAAATTCTGAGAGTGCCTTGGAAGATCCAACCAGTCCATACGCCAGGAAATAATGCCCAACTGCTCAGTGGAGGAAATGATATTAGAGGCAAAGATGAAGTACTCTGGCCACATAATGAGAAGACAGGAAAGCTTGGAGAAGACAATGATGCTGGGGAAAATGGAAGGAAAAAAGAAGAGGGGCCAACCAAGGGCAAGATGGATGGATGGGATCCTTGAAGTGACTGGCTTGACCTTGAAGGAACTGGGGGTGGCCACGGCCGACAGGGAGCTTTGGCGTGGGCTGTTCCATGATGTCATGAAGAGTCGGAAGCAACTGAACGAATAAACAACAAGAACAGATGGCCATCTGTCAGGAGTGCTTTTACTGTGTATTCATGCATGGCCTGCATTAGACTGGATGACCCTTGTGGTCTTTTCCAGTTCTGTGATTCTGAGTGAGGAAGTGAATCCATTCTGTGTTTTAGTCTGAACTGTAACTTATTTTAAGGATAGGTTCCAATACTTTGAATAGTTTCCTTTAAAATCTTTGTGCTTGGGTTTCACCAGCCACCACTGTATATGAAGTTGAGTTACTTAAGATAGGAGACACCTAGAATCATAGAATCAAAGAGTTGGAAGAGACCTCATGGGCCATCCAGTCCAACCCCCTGCCAAAAAGCAGGAATATTGCATTCAAATCATCCCTGACAAATGGCCATCCAGCCTCTGTTTAAAAGCTTCCAAAGAAGGAGCCTCCACCACACTCCGGCGCAGAGAGTTCCACTGCTGAACGACTCTCACCTATCGGAAAAAACAACAAATGCAGCATTAAATCTATTCTGTGATGGGTTGATTAATCAACATTTTAAAACTAGACTTCTTGTTTTCAATTAAAATGCTCTCACCATCCAATTTTAGATACCTGTTGAGTTTGGTAGGCTTTCACTGAAGTATGGGCACAGAAGATTGTAACCTGAACTCAACAGTATGTTCCAAATTTATCCTGTGTTTGCTCAGAAGCAAATTTCTTTTCCTTCAGTGAGAACATAACCACTTCAGATGAATACAGTTTTATAAAAATCTAGGTATAGGAAGCTGAGGTTATAAAGAAAAGCATAATGTTTACCTGACATATGCTTTGGTCACCTGCACTTTAGAACAGAACATGATAACCTTCTGAAGGCCATGACATATGAAGAGACCTAGCAGGACAACATTTTTTATCTTTTTTGTTCCAGGGCACCTTTGATAACAATCAGCCTTCATTTCCAGGAACTGAGTCCACATCTGTTCTGGGCACACCATGGCTTTTCAAATAAAATTACTCAGTCATTCTTCAAAAAATGATTTTCTGGTTATATCAAACAGCCTTTTTTCATATTTTCAACTGTTTTTTTAATTGCCAGTACGGCTTGATCCCTCATTTTATATTTTTCAGAGGCGAACTTCCTAGAACATCTTTAAGAGTGAAATACTGGGAGAAATCACACTATTCCTACATGTGTAGTTGGAGCCCATTCATCTTCGCTGCCTCTGAAATGTACAAGAGAGTTCCCTTTTTGGATAGGGGATTTGTGAAGAAATATCTTCTGCTCCAGTGGTTCCCAAACTTTTTTGCTCATGCAACCTTTCAGAAGATTTTTGTTTCCCCACAGAACCAAAACTCTGTCACTAAGCATTATGTACCCACCAAGTTCTTCCTTCTTTCATCTACTCCTGTTGTCTCGGTGTTTTGTATAATGTAGTAGGTTTGGAAATAAAGAGATTGAAATTTCATTTTTAGAGCCAAGGTACAATGTATTTCAATAAAATCTTCCTAATCTGGAACAGGTATTTTAAAAAAGTGATTAATTTTTTTTGACGGAACCCCTGTGAGGCTGTTGTGGAACCCTAGGGTTCTACACAACTGTTAAACATACAGAAACCTTCACCTGTATTTCACCTGACAATCCGGGAGAAGTGAAATGTGGGAAACACTCCTACCTGAATTCAATTACTGCTTTGTTTTGTCTGCTCCACACTCTTCTCATTGGTCTCCTCTATGCAGTGCCAAGACTTGGTATCACCCAAAGCGATATCTCATGGATTTCTTCCCATACTAGATCATACAGCAGTACTGTAGATAAAATATCAGAAAGTATGATAAAATCAGTGACTGTGAAAAACCTAGCAGCAGTGAGAGTTGTCTGATTTAACAGAAGGCTAGGGAGTAGACTTGTGCATTTGTATAGAATCGCTATCTGTTTCTGTTTGTTTCATTCGTAAGGCCCCCTGTTTTCGTTTTTGAGCCTCCAAAAATGGGTGCCTTTCTGAATGGGAGTTCTTGTTCTGTGTCCAAAAATACAAAAGTTTTTAACCCATTGGCCACAATGGGCAGGCTTCCCCAGGCCTCCCTTCCCCTCAGTTTTAGGGCTAGAGAGGTGAAAATCACCACATGTGGAGAGCACGTTTACCACTCTTAGCCCACCAAGTTTTATAACGTTTGGGTTGTCCCCCAATTTTTAGGGATTTTTTTTCTTTCTATAAATAAAATCTCCTTAAAAACATTCCTTCTTTCCCCTGCTGGCCCGGCCCTTCAACTTCTCCAGGAGCAACAGCAGGAGGGAGGCAGGGCAGAGCACAATTCCTTCTTGCCAAATGTCAAAGATGCTCCACAAACCACACACACCCAGTGCCCTGCCCCCCTATTTCACTTCTTCTTTAACTGGTGACATTGGGGGGGGGCAGATTTCACCTCCCCTTCCCATCATTTTTGGCAATGGCATGGTTTGTCCTCATATCCTTCATTACAACCTGAATTAAAAGCATCAGAGTTATTTAAAATACCACTCCTTCTGTGATGCTTTCCCCTTGGTCTACAGGTTTAAAGACAGGGCTTAAGATACCACTATTTCTGTTATGCTTTCCCCTTCATCTGCAGAAGAGAACTGGGTTTAAAGACCGGACTTAAAATCCTCCTTTGATGCTTTCCCCTCAGCAGGTGAGGTAGACAGTGTTCTTCTACTCTGATTGGTCCCACAGGCAGGACTCAGGGGGAAATAACAATTTTCTGCAGGCCACTTAGGCCAAAAGGCAGGCAAGGAAATACTATCTGTTTCCACTTTCTTTTGTTCTGAGGTTATTTTCGTTCTGGTGGAGGGGTTCCTGGTTTGTGTTCCCCCTTAAAACAAAAGGAATGAATGAAAAAGGAGAAACGGGTACTATGCACACCTCTACTAGGGAGTCATTCTCACTGCACAAGTGAAGTGTGGAACCTGGACTGGTAGTTTAGTGCTTAGAATTCTCAACCAGAAAGTTGTAGTGCAAACTTCAGCCCTCCAGGTGTTTTGGACTTTAACTCCCAGCCAGTACGCTGTTAAGAATTGTGAGAGTTGAAGTCCAAAACACCTGAAGGGCCGAAGTTTGCCCATGCCTGATCTAGTATCTCACCAAACTGCCAAACCCAAGTTTCTATAGAATAGGTATTTGATCTTCCCTAGTCTCCCCAAATATAAGTACAGATTGCATATCCCTTATCTGAAGTGGGACCAGAGGCATTTTGGATTCTAACCCCCTCCCCAATTTTGGAATACATGTATTTGTATGTTGTTGTTGTTTATTCGTTCAGTGGCTTCCAACTCTTCGTGGCCTCATGGACCAGCCCATGCCAGAGCTCCCTATCGGCTGTGGCCACCCCAAGCTCCTTCAGAGTCAAGCTAGTCACTTCAAAGATACCATCCATCTATCTTTCCCTTGGTCAACCCTTCTTCCTTTTCCCTTCCATTTTCCTCAGCATCATTGTCTTCTCCAAGCTTTCCTGTCTTCTCATGATGTGGCCAAAGTACTTCATCTTGGCCTCTAATATCCTTTCCTCCAATGAGCAGTCGGGCTTTATTTGTTGAATTATGGACTGGTTGGATTTCTTTGTGGTCCAAGGCACTCTCAGAATGTTCCTCCAGCATGAAAAGCGTCTATCTTCCTTCACTCAGCCTTCCTTATGGTCCAGCTCTCACATCCATAGGTTACTACGGGGAATACATATTGAGATACATATTGAGATACCTTGGCAATAGGATCTAAATCTAACCATGCAATCCAGTTATATTTCTTATATATATAGTGACAGATTTAGGACAAATGAAGCCCTGTGCTAGTTAAGTTATGAGGCCCCTTACTTGGGCTCTGAAGAAGATAGGCCTGGTAGACATGCACTGCCTGCTTTGAGGTATACTCCCATAGACTATCAACTCTATCATTATGTCTGGAGTCACTCCAAAACAGAAAGCCTTCAAATTTAGAATTGCACTACATAAGCAAAATCCATTGCAAAATTATTTTTGGGCAGGAAAATGGGCCCACCTAGCCAAGGGGACACTGTGCTTAAGCACACCTAAGCACTACTTGAAGAAAATTTTATGCACAATAAGTTTAATAACGCTGTGTGTAAAGAAAGGTTTGTGGTCATTAAACCATCAGAAAGCAAAATTGTCATTCTCTTAGCCACCTATATGCACATTTTATATTTTTATAAGGAATGTTTAACCTGTATCAAGATGCATTGAGCACAGTGCCTTCCTGAGGAGTCCCACCTCTGCCTCAACTACATGGCTTCTCATCGTTCCCTTGCTCTAACCTTTTGGGCTCAAACCTCATCACTGATAAAATAGGAGTTAGGAAACTTTAATGCATCTTTCATGACGAATAAACATCCTGTTGCCTTGATCATGAAGGTGAAAGGAAGCATGGGGTTGTTTTGCAAGGCAGCTGGGTGACCTTTCTGGATTTGTGTATGATCTGTGTCACTGAGATATTGTCTGTCAAATCAAGGACACATGGTCTATTCCAGACTGCACAGACTGTGTTCAGTGCAACCACACTGGCAAGCCAATTTCACTGGTAAAAGGCTGCATTTGACGTGGCAACAATGATGGTCAACAATAGGCAAGTAGGGTTGGCAGCTCAAGATGGTCCCAGGCCCTGAAGTTTTGGGTCCTAGGAATGGCCCATGTTGGTGTCATTAAATGTTATGGATTAAGGACAGAGAATAGTAGCTCACTTCTTGTCATTCACACCTTTCCTCTTTCTTTGATCTCTGAATATGTTTGAAAATTAGGACAAGAAATCTTGAGTTGAAAGATCTATTTCCAAATTAAGGTGAAATAAGGGTATAATTGGGGAGATAAGTGAAAGTAAGGAACATTTAATCTAGTCTGCTTGTTTTCAGGTGGATACAGAGTGTAATAATAATAATAATAATAATAATAATAATAATAATAATAATAATAATAATAATTTATTTCTATCCCGTCACCATCTCCCCAAGGGACTTGGGCAGCTCACAAAACACTCAAGGTGTGACATACAAAATACAACAAGTGCAAAAAAAAAAAACAATAAACAGTCAACACAACATCATAAATTTCCAGTACCTCCTGGTAAAATCAATAAAATACAGCAATGGCTGTAGCTAAAACAGCAGTATTCAATCTCAGAATTGTAAAGTGCTAATAAAGAATCTAAAACTATGGAGGGAGAGTCCTGGCACAACAACTTGGAAAGAAGGTGGAAGTTAACTAAGTATATACATAGATCTCCTTGCTTCTTATCACTTGGTTTTGCAAGTTGAAGAAACAAAACAATTTAGCCTCCAAACTGTAGAAAACTGCAGTTCTCTTAGCTGAGATGGTGACTTGTAGACACAGACAGTCCTATCCTTTGCCCTGGAATTCAGTCCATTAAAACAGGAGGTTCTGCACCTCAATTCCTGTCTAGGGATGATCCATGAATACTGGAAGCTGACAGCCCGGCCCTAAAATTTGGTAATCTTACAAGCATCACGGCCACAGCCAGGAATTGCTTTCCACATTATAAATCATCATATTCAGCAATTCATAGACAGATGATAGATCGATAGAGACAAACATAATCCATTATTTTGTAACTTCTCTGCAGGACACAATGACTATATCTGTCCAGCAACAAACCAGTGTACAATAGATAAAAACCGGCGTAAAAGTTGCCAGGCCTGTCGACTCCGGAAATGTTACGAAGTGGGAATGATGAAATGTGGTGAGTTTATGCCTTTGTGGCCCATTTTTGCTTGCAAAATTTCTGTCACTTGTGTTTCACTTTTATTTCTGATAATGGTAGAGTAGATCCACCGACAATAATTTAAGTTTCTTCTTCATGGCTTTCGAAACTGCCTTGAGGGGAAATTGAGTGGGGTATCATTCTATGCATTTTCATCGTTGCTTTATCTCTTTCTGTCCAGAACAGGTGCCCCTTTGTATGTCCCTCTCCATCATTTGTCTTTTGGTTGAGGAGGCCATGTAGAGGAATTTCTCATGGGTTAAAAGCAATAATTAATTGGAAAAGTATAACTGTGCAGAATGACTGATAAAGTTGGAGAGATGATTTAAGAATACTTATGGAATGTTGTGGGCTTAAATATCAAGCAAGTCAAGACCTTCCTTTGCTAGCAGATATTTGGGGGAGGATAAGGCATGCTACTGGGGAAGTGTGGGTGGGATTCTGAGGAGGACACACAGACAGACTGAGCTTATTTATTATGTCTTAATCTGGTTTTTACCTTAATCCACACTATATTATTTAGTTTTTTTAAAAAAAATTAAACAATGAGTGTGCTGTTGCACGCTGGGCCTATGACAATGTCTGTTTACAGGATGTGCTTTCTGTATGCCCAACGGGACACCGGGGTGCCTCAGCTAAAGGGTCCCTTAGGTTTCCCAACACAAAGTTCTGTAGAGGCTCAAAATAGGTTCAACAAAGTTCTTTATTAAGGCTTAAATCTTCGAACAAATGAATTAAATGCTTTATAATCTTGAAAACTAGTAGCTTCCTCGATCTGCCTGCAAGGGACAGGCAACTGCTTGATAAACTGTTCCTTTCTTTCTTGGGGAAACCTTCTGACCCCTCCTTGGGCAATCTTCCTTTACCTTTCTGGTGTGAGGCCCCTACTCCTGGCTCCAATCGGCTTTATGGATAGCCCGAGTGTCCCTTACCAGATAAGGTTTTTTGTAGATAGGCCAAGCTGGTGTCCTTTAGATTTTCCACAAAGGTTGTGGAACCATTCCCTTTGCCTAGCAAAGCTGGCTGTAATTCTCAGCAAAGCTGGCTGTATTTCTTTTTCCCCCAGCAAAGCTGTGAGAAATGAAGCTTTTTTGCAGGTTGGAGAGAGAAGCCCACACGTCCTGTCTGTTAGGCTCCAAACTGTGAGACTGAAAAGTCCCCTTTCCCCTCCAAACCTGGGGAAAGGGGCAGGTGTAAAGGCTCTAACTATGATTGATAGGTTGTTGGCCCTATGATTGCAAACTGGGGAAGCCACCTGATTGCAAAAAAGCGTAGCTTGAATAGATTCATGCAAACTAACAGTGCAAGAAAAAGAATCAAATCTCCTGGCACAATCATGCCAGCACAATGAGCAAAGTGTGGGATTGTTAGCTGCCTTTAGTCCACATGGGGAGAAAGGTGGGGTATGAAGAAAGTTTTATTATTATTATTATTATTATTATTATTATTATTATTATTATTATTGAATGGGAGACCATCAGCAAATACCAGATGCTGTAGTTCATATTTCAGAGGAAGGAACTGCCAAAACAACCTCAGAGTATTCTATTTCCTGAGAAAACCCTACACCATAAGTCAAGTGGCAACTTGAAGGCACATACAAGGCACACAAAAACACACTTACATGGAACATTAATGTTACTGTAGCTTCCCATTCTTCTAGTTCAGTGAGACTATTTCTGATGTTTCTCAGCTCGGGAACGATTGTACCTTGGTTATTCAGACCTCAGTAGATCTTAGCTTTTGCCTATGAAATCTCAATCCCAGGAATGCTCCTGACTTGGCAATATATGCAAATATTAATACAGTATGACCCTCATACTGATAGAATTGGTGCCCCCATTTCCCCTCCTTGCATCTGACAAAATGTGTCCAATCTAGGATTTTTCTAGGATCCCTACACGAATCTTAGATTACAATATTTTTTCCAGATTTTGGATACTTGTTTTTAAATAGACTTGCATAATGAGATATCTTGGTCCTAAGTCTAAACATGAAATTCATTTATGTTTCATATACACTTCATACACTAGGGCTGAAAGTACTGTGAGCCCTCAGTATCTGCTGAGGTTTGGCTCCAGGACTCCCTTTATATATCAAAGCCCATTGATGCTCAAATCCCATTTAGTACAATCACATAGACAAAAGATGTCTCTTCTGTAAACTGGCAACATCAAGTTTTGTTTGCAGGTGGGGGAAAATATTTTCAAGTCAATGATAGTTGAATCTATGAATGCAGAAGACAACTGTTATCATATTTACACTATTTGTAATAATGTTGTCCATGAAAAAACATTTGTTTACATTAAACCACTAGAAAGCAAAGGTGTCATATATAATATGATTTTTTTGTGCTAATGTTTATTTGGTTGTCCAGTATTCCTAATAGAAAATGTTCTGGAGTAACGAGTATTTCCTATTTCAATATTTTCTGGATCATCTCTCATAATTGTTTCCAAAGGTACAAGCTTTATTTACCTGAGATATGTGTGTCAGGTAAATAAAAATGTTAAAAAAAACTTAAAAAGAAGAAAGATTTCACTATCTCATCCTTCCATTGAGACAGTTTTGGATTGTGTTGTATTTTGAATTTCAGAATTCTGGATAAGGGATGTGCAACCGGTAGTTTAAGTATTTATGTAAAATATATAATCTGTATACATCCACAACTAAATCCACAATGTCTAAATTCTCCTAGTGAATCAGAGACCAATTTGCTTTCGCTCTATTCTGCTTGTATACATATAAATAAAACAAATATTTCAAAGGCGAGTTGCTCATTGGAAGGAAGCTATTCTTTGTAAAGCTGCCCTTGAAACCTGTCATTTGGGAGAATGGTGAGCATTTAACAATACAGTAATAAGAAAAACATTATAATAATCTAGAAAGCAACCATCAAACATTTAAAGTGGGAAATGATATCTGTAATTTTAGATTCAAGGACAGGTAAATACGGATCGGTGATTACCTCCATTGAAGCTTTAAACGGACCTAATGCACAGTATTCTTTTCAAGGTTTAATAGTCGCAAATCACCAACATATTGGTTGGAATTATCTTTTCACTGCTGTCAAAGGAAAATTGGTGACGATGAGTTGGTGCACCAAAGCATTGTGGAGGGGCCAGGTTTCGGTCCATAGAGGTTGCCCAAACATTAGATCACACCAGGTGAGGAGAAATGTACTGTGCAGGACACAGGGAATCTATGGATGGATGTGCAAAAAGTGGTGTCAAACTACGTTCATTCTACACTTGGTTGTGGATTTAATTGCACAGTGTCACAAATTTGCTGGCAAGGTATCATTGTGCAGCCGAATGATCTTTGCCAAAATGTAATTTAAACATACTCCAATTATGCTTGGGACTTTAGAGAAATAGTTAGACTAGAGCAGGCATGGGCAAACTTTGGCCCTCTAGGTGTTTTGGGCTTCAACTCCCACAATTTCTAACAGCCTACCAGCTGTTATGAATTGTGGGAGTTGAAGTCCAAAACACCTGGAGTGCCGAAGTTTACCCATGCCTGGACTAGAGAGTGTTGAGATAAAAGACCAAGGACCTCATCATATGGCAGTTTTCCTCTATTTTGGCCTGTTCCTACACACTTTAAAGATGGATTCCCATTGAGCCCATCAAATGACGCAGGACTGCTTCCAGTAGTTGCTTCTGGGACTTCGTCTCCACAACGTGTAGAAATGGGAGGATTTCCAAGAGGCACAGAAATCAGTTGCACTCTTTATGACTTCCTATGAGAGGAAGTCACAGGGAGGAGGGAGCAGGCTTGTTTTCTGCTGCCCTGGAGACCAGGACATGGAACAATGGCTTCAAACTACAAGAAAGAAGATTCCATCCGAGCATGAGGAAGAACTTCCTCACTGTGAGAACTGTTCAGCAGTGGAACTCTCTGCCCCGGAGTGTGGTGGAGGCTCCTTCGTTGGAGGCTTTCAAACAGAGGCTGGATGGCCATCTGTCGGGGGTACTTTGAATGCAATTTTCCTGCTTCTTGGCAGAATGGGGTTGGACTGGATGACCCATGAGGTCTCTTCCAACTCTGTGATTCTATGATTCTACGATTTGATTCCCTTTTCATAGAAATGCTTGAAAATGGGCATTTTTCCTTGTGATGGGAAGTGGTGGATTTGTCCAACTGCTTTGTAACATTTCAACATGGGCATTTATGTGGGTGATCTACTGGTGCTCCTTCTGTTTCCAGTAGTGGTTCAAAGATGGTGTGGATCCCATTGAAAGAAGTGTTTCAAAAAGGAAAGGATGCCTGCCTCCTTTAGTGTACGGGCTTAAGGAGGAAAATCTAATGTAAGGTACTTTCCTCAGAGGTTAACCTGTTTTTAAAAATGTACTGGTATCCTTGAAATGCTTAAGTTAGAAAGGGGAGGAGGTGATCCTGTGTGATGGGAGTGAGTAAGTTCTCTGTCTTTTCTAAACTCCATGAAATGCTACACAAAGAAGACGATTCTACCCCCTCCCCCCCTTTTGTGGGATGAAGTCCCAACTCAGAACAGTTCAATTTGTGCTTCTGATTTTCTAGGTTGTGTTGATGAGAAAGACAATTACAGCAAGTACGTAGAGCATTGATTGAAATAATGGCAACGTTAATACAGGATCAATAAGGCTTCAAAAGTGGAGGAGAATTACAAGTGTTGACGAGCACTGCTTATTGGACAGATACGTTTTTTCATAATGGTTAGGATTCACTGAGAGAACCAGGTTTGAGCATTGGACTACAACTCTTCAGAAATGGGTTCAAATCCCTACTTGGCTATGAAAACTTCCAGGGTGACCTCGCAGAGGTCACACTCTCTGAGGTTCCGTATACACTGCCATATAATCCAGTTTCTGAATTCAGATTTTCTGCTTAGAACTGGATTATATGGCAGGGTAGATCAAGCCTTGGTCTCATAGGAAGGCAAAGAAGGCAAACTTTTCTTCCCAAACAAATCATGTCAAGAAAACCCCATCTTAGATTCACTTTAGCATTGTCTCAAGTTGGAAGTCACTTGAAAACATCCAGCAATAGAACAAAAGGCTTTATTTGAGGAAGAAAAAAAACAAATGGAAATGAGACATATTAATTTAAAATGCATAGGGTTGTTGTGTGTTTTCCAGACTCTATGGCCATGTTCCAGAAGCATTCAGTCCTGATGTTTTGTCTGCATCTATCGCAGGCATCCTCAGAGGTTGTGAGATCTGTTGGAAACTAGGAAAGTGCCAGGCCCGTAGCCAGGATTTCGTTTCGGGGGGGGGGGGGGATAAAAAATTTTTTTCAGGGGGGGGTTCGGGGGAGGGGGCTGAGTTTCGGGGGGGGGGTGGTGAGTCTGAGTGAAGAGGGTCTAGCCTAGCAAACCTTTTGTATCATTACCCCAATACCCCTGCATATGGGATATATTAGAGTATGGTGATCAGATCATGATATGAATAAACATAACAGTTTAAATAATGCTCCAGTAAGGCCTTCTCGCGACCACCATGAGAATTGGGGGGGGGGGGTGAAGCCCCTCAGCCCCCCCCCCCCCGGCTACATGCCTGTGTGGGATATAATATATGATAGTTGTCCAACAACTACCATGTCAGACCACACAGAGAAGCTATTGAAATCTACAGGCATGTGGACAATTTCAACAGAAAGGAAGAAACCATGGAAATGAACAAAATCTGGCTATCAGTATTAAAAAAAACTCTAAAATCATAACAGTACATAAAGAACAACACTCTAAAGCAGGTGAATTCAAGGCAAGAAACAATTAGGACCAACTACCCCCAAAGGATTCCCCCAGGCAGTAAGAATCCAGACCTTGAAAACTGTTAAGCCATTAAATGCCTATCAAGGTGGCCAATTGCTACATTCACACCTACCTCAAACAGACAAGAGTTCTTTCTCCCACCCTGGGCATTCCACAGATATATAAACTCCAGTTTCCTAGTTTCCAACAGACCTCAAAATCTCTGAGGATAGTTGCTATAGATGCAGGTGAAACATCAGGAGAGAATGCTTCAGGAACAAAGCCATACAGGCCGGAAAACACACAGTGATTCTGGTCATGAAAGCCTTCAACAATACATTAAAATGCATAGTTCTTTTATCTTGACAAAGCATTATATTCCAGAATAGAATAGTTGCACTTAGAGATGAGTAAATGAATATGAAATGAAAGGAATAATGAAGTGATTCATCCTAACAGACTTATGTGGATATTTCCAACAGTGTTTTGCAGTGATCAATTATTGAAACATGTAAGTGTAATGTTAGTTGCTGGTTCCATAATGAATTGTTTGTGGCTTTCTATAACTGCCAGTTCTCCTCTTTTCTCACCATGAGGCAATGAATTGGAATAAAAACTCCAAACTTATTTTAGGACTTATTGATTTTAATGGATGACACCCTGGGATCTTTTGATACAGGATGGGATAGAAATAAGGAAATAAATAAATAGAGATTGTTCTTTGGTGCTTTGAAGCAAATTGTTTATTTATATTCTGATGCTTGGATATCTCCCTGAAGATTTTTTTGTGTGTGTGTCAGGAGCAACTTGAGAAACTGCAAGTCGCTTCTGGTGTGAGATAATTGGCTGTCTGCAATGACGTTGCCCAGGGGACATCCGGATGTTTGATGTTTTGCCATCCTTGTGGGAGGCTTCTCTTACATCCCGCATGGGGAGTTAGAGCTGACAGAGGGAGCTCAACCCTCTCTCCAAGCTATAGGAGAGGAAATTCCATCTGAACACGAGGAAGAACTTCCTGACTGTGAGAGCCGTTCAGCAGTGGAACTCTCTGCCCCAGAGTGTGGTGGAGGCTCCTTCTTTGGAGGCTTTTAAACAGAGGCTGGATGGCCATTTGTCAGGGGTGATTTGAATGCAATATTCCTGCTTCTTGGCAGGGGGTTGGACTGGATGGCCCATGAGGTCTCTTCCAACTCTTTGATTCTATGATTCTATGATCCCAGGATTTGAACCGCTCACCTGTCGGTCAGCAGTCCTACTGGCACAAGGGTTTAATCCATTGTGCCACCTTGGGCTCCTCCCTGAAGATAAAAATGCTTTAACTCCATGGCTCAATCCGTAGGAAATAAGTAGGGTTTCTCTTAAACCGGATTCCTATTGGATTTCACTTGGAGCTGGTTTAAGGGTGCCATCCAAGAGGGAAGGATGTGGAGTGGGGTTGGCATGCAATGCCTTTGAAATCAGAAGAAATGTCTCAGAAGGAAACCCCTGCTGAGCAAAATGAGGGTGCCAAGAAATATTACTTGGGTGTCCACCACCAGATCAGCTTTTGATTTTCTGGCAACAAGCGCCGTACCATACTTTGCAAATGAGTAATCGCCCTTGAGTGGGAAAAGGAAAGATTGACAAGTTGGAGCCTTTTAAAAAGACTCACTTGCCATTATGGATAGCTTTAAATGCCAAGAATATCAACCCTTGTGGCATCCGCAAATATAGATGGACTGAGCGTGTGAAAAACTATTGGCAGTTAATCCTCCGCCATGAGTGGCTGCAGCCTTCTGGGAATATATCCATTATTCAGTGATGGCAACATTTGAAATGGTGATCAAAATTTACTTGAGAAGGCAAAGACAACTTTAGGTGTGCGGAACAACTCCCACTTTTCCCAGCTAGCATTGTGGTCCAACACAACGGGACACAACTACACTGTTAAATTTATGCAATTTTACACCACTGGAGAAATTACACTGCTTAGCCGGTATTGCACCACCTGACATCTGTGGGGAAGTTGCAGCCAATAGTGAAAGGACCAAGGCAGAGACATCTCCAGCTCATCCCTTGTTTGGGTATCAGCCAGCACGTCAACGACTTAAATCAAGAAATAGTTTTCTTAGATCTACAGAGACACTCGCTGGAACACCTCAGCAAGCGAGAGTCAAAAGTGGCAGGCTCAAACCCAGCACCTCAATCCATGGGTGATACCAGATGAGAGACTCCCCCCTGGGCACACAGAAGACTGGGCGACTTGGAAGGCGCTGAACAGACTGCGCTCTGGCACCACGAGATGCAGAGCCAATCTTAAGAAATGGGGCTACAAAGTTGAATCCACGACATGCGAGTGTGGAGAAGAGCAAACCACTGACCACCTGCTGCAATGCAACCTGAGCCCTGCCACATGCATGATGGAGGACCTTCTTGCGGCAACACCAGAGGCACTCCAAGTGGCCAGATACTGGTCAAAGGACATTTAATCAGCTACCAAGTTTGCAAAATTTGTGTCTTTTTTTATCTGTTTGCTTGTTTTGTTCTGTTAGAAATGTAATACAACGTTCTGGTTGCGGATGACACGACAAATAAATACACCACTTTGTGGCACAGTGGGTTAAACTGCTGAGCTACTGAACTTGCTGACTGAAAGGTCGCAGGTTCAAATCCAGGGAGCAGGGTGAGCTCCCACTGTTAGCCCCAGCTCCTCTCAACCTAGCAATTCGAAAACATGCAAGTGTGAGCAGATCAATACCTTCTATGGGAAGGTAACAGTGCTCCATACAGTCACACTGGCCACATGACCTTGGAGGTGTCTACGGACAACGCCTGCTCTTTGGCTTAGAAATGGAGACGAGTTTCAACCTCCAGAATCGGACACAACCAGATTTAATGTCAGGGGAAAACCATTAACTTTACCCTTACATCCTTTTAACTGCCATGACTCAGTGCTATGGAATCTTTTGCACATTCTTTAGCCTTCTCTGCCAAAGAGTGCTGATGCCTCAGCAAATTACAAAGCCCATGATTCCATACTGATTCCATACTGTTGTGGTGTCAAGCTGCATTAATTCTACAGTGTAGATGCACCCAGGAATGGCACCAGTTTGGAGAAAGCTCCCATCGTACACTTAATTTTGATCCAGATTTGCACTCCAGGTGCCACTGTCACCAGAGAATGGGGCTGAAACAAGGATTGTTCTTTGATTCCAATTTTCCTTTCCAACCCAGGGATGTTGGGAGAGTTCTGAATGGTTTTCAACGATAACATTCCCCTCCTAAATAAGAATTCGCCCACTAATGATTTTTTTCTTCCAGTCTGTAAATATTTGGCACTGCAGATATTAAGGCACTGAAAACCGTTCAGATCTAGAGCTGGATGAAAATGGAAATGCACCCAAAGACGCTACAGGAACCACATCTTGGAAACTCAGCAGGGTCATCTTGGGGAACACTGTAGAATTAATGCAGTTTGTTACCATGCCAATGCTCAGTGCTATTGAATCTTTGGATGTGTATTTTTACAAGAATGCCACATTCTGCCAAAGAGTGCTGGTGTCTCACTAAACTTCGACTCCTATGATGCCACAGCAGTTAAAGTGGTATCAAAACTGCATGAGTTCCACAGTGTAGATGCACCCTTGGTTAGTACTGGATGGGAGATTGCCAACAAATGCCGTAAGGCTATGTTTTGGAGGAAGGAATTGGCAAAACCGCCTCTGAGTATTCCTTGCCTGAGAAACCCTCTATGAAATTCTCAACAAATAAGTCATTAGGCAACTTGAAGGCACATTGTCACTCACACATGTGTAATATTACAGGTTATGTGGAATGAGGTGAATGTGAAACATACATGTTTAGACTTGGGTCCCATCTCTGAGATACCTCATTATGTAAATACAAGCAGATTCATGCAAAAATCCAAAACACTTCTGGTCCCAAGCATTTCTAATAAGGTAGACTCAACTTGTATAACATTGCATGCCATCTTCTCAGGTGGAATCTTGGCCATTATTAGATGCGTGGCACAAAAGAAATGGGATTGGGTTAAGAAGATACTATGATGAAAATGTCCTGTATCACTGAAACTTTACAAACTTCAGGTTCCAGAAGAGAGCGCTGCGGGTATCGGATCATTCGCCGCCATCGGAACTCAGAAGACCCCTTGCATTGCGTCAGCAAAGTCAAGAAGACCAACGAGACCATCATCCAAATGAAAGAGGTCCTTGTCAACACCTTGAGCCCAGAACAGTTTGTGTCCATATTACTTGAAGCTGAACCTCCCAACGTGTTGGTGAGCCGCCCCAACAAGCCATTCACAGAAGCCTCCATGATGATGTCCTTGACAAAGCTGGCGGACAAAGAACTCGTCCACATGATCGGCTGGGCCAAAAAGATTCCTGGTGAGTTTTTTTCTTTTGGTTGTTTGTTAATTTAATATTTTAAATTATATTTATGGTTTTATACAGTCCAACTATTTTTTTCTGGATTGTTATAATTAACTATGTTTTTATTTTATTTTTGCTTGGATGGACTGTTTCATATTTGTATCTGTGGGCATTTTGTTACATATGTAAGCCGCTCCGAGTCCCTTCAGGGAAATGGTGGCGGGGTATAAGAATAAAGGCATTATTATTATTATAGAAGACCTAGTACTTTGTAACACTTACTAAGATGTAGTGAAGTTGCAGTGGTTGGTTTAATTGATCAAGAAACTGTATTTGAAAATGGAAGCTTCTTACACCTTTGGAAGATACACTGTTGCATGAACTCTGCAGTCAAATGGAGAGAGACAGAAAGTGTTCAGGGCTCTATATGAACAATTATATAGCCTAAATCCAATTATTAATTTCTCCTCCCATCCCTGGAGACATGTACAAATATCTTCTTCATCTGAGCCAGGAGTACCCTTCCAGATGACAGGGTCAATCATAAAATCATAGAGTTGGAAGAAACCTTGTGGGTCATCCAGTCCAACCCCATTCTGCCAAGAAGCAGGACAATCGCATTCAAAGCACCCCCGACAGATGGCCATCCAGCCTCTGTTTAAAAGCCTCCACCACACAGTGCAACAGTATATAAAACATACATCAAAACTAACAACCAATAGCAAAATTCAATGTCTCATTGTGGGTGGGCAGACTGGTGCTCCAACATTAGAGGATAGAGCTAATGTGTGAAGTGTAAATATCTATAGCAGCAATGAGGATAAGAACGATTTACCATTAAGGATTTGGATATAACAATTGTAAAGTACTTGAGGACAATTTTTTTTCTGGGGGGTGCACTAACTGGGGCCAGCTGTCTAAGGAATTGCCTAGCCAAAAGCACAATGGAACATCCACGTCTTTAAGTCCTTGTGGAAGAAGGACAGGGAGGGTGCTAGTCTGATCTCCTTGGGGAGGGAGTTCCAGAGCCAGGGGGCCATGACTGAGAAGGCCCTTTCTCTCGTCCCATCAGCCATGCCTGAGACGGAGGTGGAAGCAAGAGAAGAGCCTCCCCAGAGTGTGTGGGTTCGTGGGGAAAGATGCCTTGCTTTCCTCTGTTCTCATCTTTTCTCCTCCCTGTTGTGTTAACTGAGCACAAAGCTTTGAACTTAGTTTACAGCAGTTGAAGTAGGCTGAGGACAAAGATAGAGGAGTAGAGAAAAACTGAGAAAATTATCTGATAAAGGGAAAGGATAGAGGATTTATTAGGACAGTCTTTGCCAAAATAATTACTATTGAAAGGAAAGAAATTGATAATGCTCAATCATATTGGAAAGGGCAGGGTTACATCACATTAGCTGTATTATTTTGTCTGCTGAGAGCCACATGTATATGTATTAACACATATCTAATTAATCAATTGAAGTACGAGAACATGATTAGCCTCTCTTTTTAATTTTAGTATTGTGGGCACAATGAACAAGATTGAGCTGAAATTGCTTAAAAAAAACGAATTCATGATGTTGAGAACACTGATATGTGTGTGTGTGTGTGTGTGTATAAAATACATACACACACACATGTGCGCCACATGCACACACACACACACACACTGGACTCAGCCAGCAGTATCCCCAGCAACCTGACTATTGTGTAGTCTGGCAATTCCCACATTTTGTAAGGTGTGCAAAACACATGCTCAGCAGGACAAAATGAAAACTGCCTCTCGTGAATGATGCAAAGGGTATGAAATACAAGGAGAATATTACCTCTTCTTTAAAGTTTGAAATGAAATTTAAAGTTGCCAAGGTTCTGAATGAGCACCCTAATGAAAAGTAATTTTAGGTTGATCATTGGAAAATGCCAGGCATTTGTGCTCAGCTGGGAACAGAGTCCATTTTCACATCTGAGCCACTATCTCTGCTTCTTTTGTCACTCAAAGTGCCCTTTAGTAAAAAAATGTATCTTGTTTTGGCTTGATTTCCCTCTCTTTTTTGTACAGGACATACTGCTGTTCAGGATATTAATTTTCTCTCCTACAAGGTGTAAAATCTCTCTGGGTTGGATCTAGTATTAGTCATACCTGAAGCGGGCCCACTGAAATCAATGAAACTTAATTTAGCCATGACTAATGCAAATATCAATGATTTCAAGTTGTTTATCATAATAAACATGACTAGATTGAAAACTCTCTTTTCACAAGTTGTCATCACTGGAAATATGCTTTGCAATTCCACACTGGTCTGTTTCCCCCCCTTAAAACTAGTTTTCAGCACATTAAAAAAACCCCAGGTTTTAATTTAATTTAATTCAGGGAGCCTCTGGCGGCGCAGGGAGGTTAAACTGCTGACCTGCTAAACTTGCTGACCGAAAGGTTGGCGGTTCACATCTGGGATGCAGGGTGAGCTACCACTGTTAGGCCCAGCTTCTGCCAACCTAGCAGTTCGAAAACATGCAAATGTGAGTAGATCAATAAGTACCACTTCTGTGGGAAGGTAACAGCACTCCGTGCAGTCATGCTGGTCACATGACCTTGGAGGTGTATATGGACAACGCCGGCTCTTCAGCTTAGAAATGGAGATGAGCACCAACTCCCAGAGTCAGACACGACTAGATTTATTGTTAGGGGAAACCTTTACTTTTACCTTTAGCTCTGACTGTTTACATTGCTTGTTGTATCAGCTGTATAAAGCTGGGGAAATGTCAGGATTTCATAATAGATAGACTACTGCAATGTGCTCTATGTCGGGTTGCCTTTGAAGACAGTTCAGAAGCTTCAAAAAGTCCAACAAGAGGCAGCCAGGTTAATAAATGGGGTGGCATACAGGGAGCACACAACTCCCATGTTATGTCAGCTCCACTGGCTGCCTGTTTGTTACTGGGCACAATTCAAAGTACTGGCTTTGGCCCATAAAGCCCTAAATGGCCCTGGCCCAGTTTACCTGTCCGAATGCCTCTCCCATTATGAACCACCATGAAGACTAAGATCTTCTAGGGAGGCCTTGCTCTCGGTCCCGCCACCATCACAGGTGCATTTGGCAGAGATGAGAGAGAGGGCCTTCTCAGTGATTGCCCCTCAACAATGGAACTCCTTTCCTGGGGAGACTAGGTCAGTCCCCTCCCTCCTGTCCTTCAGAAAGATGGTGAAGACGTGGTTGTGGGACCAAGCCTTTGGGGCAGTACAATGAGGCAATAATAGAATGGTGTCCTGAGATGGTTTTTAAGCAACTGGTTTTAAAGTGGATATAAGTGATTTTAATGTTTGTATATATTTATGGTTTTAAGTCCTGACATTGAATGTTTGCCGTATGTGTGTTGTCCCCTTAAGGGTGAGAAGGGCGGAATATAAATGTTTCAAATACATAAATAAATAAATAAATAAATAAATAAATAAATAAATAAATAATGCATTTAATAGTGCAATCATTCATGTGATTTTAGACCACAAAACCAAATAAACAAGTATAGTATGGAATATATTGGCCCAGCAGTACTACTTGTGAAATGGACCTTTAGGTAGTTGGGTAATAAGATTACATAGTGTCCATAAGGATGATGCAATCAATTGTTGGTAGCCAACCAATGAAGCAATGGTTGCCCAGCTGGTTAATCAAACAGATGGCTAGTGAACTCTCATTTCCCCAGACATTTCTCTCCTATTAAAAAAACATGGTTCCAAAGCTGCATTTCTTTTGATTTTTCTTTGCAAGACAGCACTTGAAATTCATTAATTATACACATGAGATCCCCGGATTTCAAGGCCTGGTTGTCTTCTCTGTTATGCAAGACAAAGGGGAGGAGTCCCAGGATGAAAACACTGCCTTAAAAGGAGTGTGCTCTTCTCCCTGTGTATCTTGAGCATATTTGTGTGATCTAAAAGTCTGTTTCAGTTGAAGACTACTGAAATAGAGTTGTGCACGCAGTGCCATTGTACATATATGTTGCACATACAGATTGTACATTTTTTCATTTTGCAGTTGTACAATGTTGCAATTCAATTTTATTTATTTATCATATCAGGTGCGACCAAGGGTACAGTTGTAATGTATTAAAAACACAAAGTTTAAAAACTTGGCATTATATTAAATGTCCTTTGATCAGAAGCTGGTCGCTTGGAGTGCCTCTTGTGTTGCTATAAGGAGGTCCTCCATTGTGCATGTGGCAGGTCTCAGACTGCATTGCAATAGGTGGTCTGTGTGGTTTGCTCTTCTCCACACTTGCATGTCATGGACTCCACTTTGTTAAGGTTGGCTCTGCATCTTGTGGTGCCAGAGCACAGTCTGTTTAGCCCCTTCCAAGTCATCCAGTCTTCTGTGTGCCCAAGAGGGAATCTCTCATTTGGTATCAGTCATGGGTTCAGATTCCATGTTTTAGCCTGCCACTTTTGGACTCTTGCTTGCTGAGGTGTTGCTGCGAGTATCTCTGTAGGTCTTAGAAAACTATTTCTTGATTTAAGGTGTTTGCATGCTGGCTGATATCCGAAAAGGGGGTGGGCTGGAGATGTCACTATCTTGGTCCTTTCATTATTGGCTGCTACTTCCTTGTGGATGTCAGGTGGTGCTATACCAGCTAAACAGTGTAATTTCTCCAGTGGTGTAGGGCACAGGCATCCCGTGATAATGCGGCATGTCTCATTAAGAGCTACATCCACTATTTTAGCGAGGTGTGTCCCAATTCAATAATGAACAATTATCACAAAATGCTGTAAAATTATCCTCTGTCACTTTGATGTACAATCTCAGCCCTAGTGATTCCTTTTTAGTTGAAATACATACCCTGTGAAATTTTGTTTCATGCTGTGGGTCATCTCTAAATCTCAGGTTTTTGCACTGAAATCTTATGGCTCAGAACAGTCTGGACCTGGCAATCCTATATTTTACATCTGTAGCTTGTTCTTAATGTTTCTTCAGCTTCTGTCTTTGATTCCTCCTCTTATCTTTTGCCTTTGAAAAGGGCCCACTTTTCACCTCTCTGTGCTGCTTTTAGCACATCACTAGAACAACAGGCTGCACTTGACTCATTCCCAATTAGTTTCATGTCCTGCACTTGCAGTGTAGCATGAGGGGAGAAATTGGGAGGATTACAGAGGGCTAATATACCTGTCCAAATTTCCAGATGGCTCAGTGGGTCCCTCAAGAATCTGATGGCAATTGAAGGTGATATAACATATTTGTACAAAACACTGGTCATATATAGCATAGCATCCTATCCGTAAGGTAGGAGTGAGAATCCTCCAGATCCCCAGAGGCTGTTAGACTGCAGCTCTTAGAAGTCTAGGTGGCACTACCAATAGAGAAGAATACTGGGAGTTGCAGTGCAAAAGCATTTGGAGGAATGCAGGTTCCCACCTCTGCACTAAATCTGAGGAGGGTCTTTCCACATGCCATAGAAGCATGTTCTAATCTAGATGTACTTCTGTCTGTCTTTCATTTCTTTATAAAACAGTGATCTACAAAATACACCAATATTTTGATAGCTCTGTGAAAAGGGGGACATTTTTATTGACTATATTACTTTCAGGCAACCCCGCGCTCTATGTGGGGTTGCCTTTGAAGACTGTTTGGAAACTGCAATTAGTCCAATGGGTGGCAGCTAGATTACTCACTGGAGCGTCATACAGGGAACATACCACCCCCCTGTTGTGTCAGCTCCACTGGCTGCTGGTCCAATTCCGAGCACTATTCAAAGTACTGGTCTTGACCTATAAAACCCTATATGGCTCCTGTCCAGTGTACCTGTCTGAACGTATCTCTTTCTACGTCCCACCTCGGAGCTTAAGATCTTCTGGGGAGGCCCTGCTCTTGGCCTCGTCTTTGTCTCAAACACAGTTGGCAGGGATGAGAGTCAGGGCCTTCTCGGTGGTAGCCCCCCGCCTGTGGAATTTGCTTCCCAGGGAAATTAGGTCATCGTCATCCCTCCTCACCTTTAGAAAGAAGGTAAAAATGTGGTTGTGGGACCAGGCCTTCGGGCAATTAGGTTAAAGGACAATTGATAATGTTTGACCATGACTTGGAAGTGGATTTGGATAAGTTAAGCAGAGTAATCATTAGTAGATGGCTAGATAAATAGCCACCAGACTGGCAATAGCTAAATGGATCATAACTATACTGTTTAATCTTTATTTATTAATGTTCATGTTTTTAATTGTTATATTTGCTATTTTGTATTTTATGATGCGGCATTGAATTATTGCCAATTGGAAGCTGCCCTGAGTCCCCCCCTAATGGTGAGAAGGGCAGGGTAAAAATGTTCAAAATAAATAAATAAATAAATAAATACATTTCAGAGAAATTGAGCCAAGTGAATCCATGCAGAAATATGTATTGACAGTGCTGAGCAAGCTTTGTGTTGAGTTTTCTTAAATGTAATGTATGCCAAATGTGTAGATTAATGTACAACCCAAGATCCATGAGTGCCCCTAGAACACCCATGCATGTTGCATGCACAATGGATTTCCATGGACTATGCCAAGCCTGTCCAAATGGGAAAAAAATAGATTGAAGCAGATCTGTCTATAGTGTAATGACACCCTCTTCTATGTTTTCCAAGGTTTCATAGAGCTCAGCCTGTATGATCAAGTGAGGCTTTTGGAAAGCTGCTGGTTGGAAGTGTTAATGGTGGGTCTGATGTGGAGATCTATTGACCATCCTGGAAAACTCATCTTTGCGCCAGACCTAGTCCTAGACAGGTAAGACAATACATCTGGAGGGACTGTCTGATTTTGTTTATTTATTATAGTTTACTGACATTTCAACCCATGTGGGCTGAAGAAGCCTGTACAGACAGGAGGATTTGCAGCTTTAAAATATAAATGTGAAAATTATAGTATTTGATGCTTGCCATTTTTGAAACTGGGGATCACTGTAGTATAATTGTACACAATGGAGTGAAGTGATTTATTAGCAGTGATCTCTAAGCAATTGCCCCAGTTCTAGTATTCTGGAATTATTTTAAGTTGCTTTCAAGTTGGCTTCAACTTAGAGTAACTGTATGAATGCAATATCATTCCTACAGTCTTCTTAGTGCACTTTAATACACTTTAACAACCATAGTTGAAGCCTATAGAATTGTGAGTGTTATTGTTTTACAAAGTATTTCACCTCCTGTGCCAAAGAGTACTGGTGCCTCACCAAGTTACAGATCCCAGGATTCCATAGTATTGAGCCATGGAAGTTAAAAGTGGTATTGAACTGCATTCATTCTACAGTGTAGAGCCAGCCTAATAATTCTTGTCATTAACAGCCCAAATACAGGATCATAGTTTCCTTTCTTAAATCAATGAACCTGATGTGTGGTCTCTGTTTTCTCCTATTACTATCTACCTTGCCAAACATTTTGTCTTTTGCAGTGAGTTCCACTGGTAATGATAAGCCCAACATATGATAGCTGATATGGGAGCCAGTGCAGCTCCTTTAGAATACCATATGCCATGAAATTCCTAGTTGTGCCAGTTACAGATTTGACCAGTTACTGGTTTTTACTGAAGCCGAACAGACACTGAACCGTTTCAAGGGTGCATGTATTTTTTTTAATTATAAAATCCTATTGTACTGCTCTATTTTTAATGGTGACTCGCAAGCCATACTTTAAGAAGTTGAGATAAATAAGAATATTTGGCTGACATTTATTATCATAGTTATGAATGCATTGCATAACTGGTTTAATATTCACAATCTTTACCTTTTCAATAGTATTTGTAAGGCATGGGGATCATAAAAATGCCTGACTTAGAAGGTAGCAGATGCCGCAAACACAAGGGATCTGTTCTCCTGTCAATCGAGACTCAGCAAAATGACATTCTCACCCTGTTTCATAAGTGATCTTGAATGTGGCAGCTAGAAACAAAACCCATTTCATAATTCTTCACACTAGAGATTGCTTGTCGAAGTGGGATGGAAATGCCAGTGGGTTGCTTCCCAATCAACAGGAGAACAAATCCCTGTTGCTTGCAGCAGCTTCTGCCTGGTAAATCATGATTGGGAGAGTCAAGCTGGGAGTATATTACTTAACTACACAAGTAAGATAGTTACTTTACTGGGAAGTACATGAAAAATTCCAAGCAATTATTTTTACAGCAACTGTCTGGTGAAGACTGGGTTAGGAAATCAAGATATTCCGATGCTTGAAGACCTAACTGTCTACATCTCACAAATAGGACCAAGGGTTATATACCACCACTTGCTACCACAGTACTTAGAGATTATGGCTATCCAGTTAAAGAAAGATGGTTCCATTGTAGCATTCACCAAACTCATGCCCTGAGATATTGGCCAAGGGTGATTGGAATTATGGGTCAGCACATGTCTAAATAGAACTAGCTTGAAAAAGCTTATTTTGCAATAATAAGCTAGCAGTCAAGGAAGCTTGGATATCGCAATTAATCTTTCAGTCAATTAAAAATTAACTAATGTTTGTATTTCTTATTCTGCCCCAAAATAAATTCAAAATGGCTCAGAATAATACAATATATGTGCAATAGAACAAGATGCAAGAAACATACCATTGGGATATCAAAAACCCAAACAGAAATGTGTGCCTCTGAAATACCTTACTTACTTACTTAGGCGATCCCTCGTTGGACGAGTAAGATGGTCTTCCATTATGGATTTCCTTGTGGGTCCGTATGTGGCTGTGGAGCCCTATTCTTGCTCTGCATCTTCTTCCGCAGTGAGGGCATTGGTTTCCAGGTGGAAGGCGGTCCCGGTCGGGGTTGGCTTGACGCGCCTTCCTCCTGGCACGTTTCTCTCTTTCACCCTCCACTCGTGCCTCCTCAAATTCTGCAGCACTGCTGGTCACAGCTGTCCTCCAGCTGGAGCGCTCAAGGGCCAGGGCTTCCCAGTTCTCAGTGTCTATGCCAGAGTTTTTAAGGTTGGCTTTGAGCCCATCTTTAAATCTCTTTTCCTGTCCACCAACGTTCCGTTTTCCATTCTTAAGTTCAGAGTAGAGCAACTGCTTTGGGAGACGGTGGTCGGGCATCCGGACAACGTGGCCGGCCCAGCGGAGTTGATGTTGGAGGACCATCGCTTCAATGCTGGTGGTCTTTGCTTCTTCCAGCACACTGACGTTTGTCCGCTTGTCTTCCCAGGAGATTTGCAGGATTTTCCGGAGGCAGCGCTGATGGAAACTTTCCAGGAGCTGCATGTGACGTCTGTAGACAGTCCACGTCTCACAGGCATATAGCAGGGTTGGGAGGACAATAGCTTTATAGACAAGCACCTTGGTATCCCTACGGATGTCCCGGTCCTCAAACACTCTCTGCTTCATTCTGGAAAATGCTGCACTTGCAGAGCTCAGGCGGTGTTGTATTTCAGCGTCGATGTTGACTTTGGTGGAGAGGTGGCTGCCAAGGTAGCGGAAATGGTCCACATTTTCTAATGTTACACCATTAAGCTGTATTACTGGCATTGGAGAGGGATTGGCTGGTGACTGCTGGAACAGCACCTTGGTTTTCTCAATGTTCAGTGACAGGCCGAGCTTCTCATATGCTTCTGCGAAGGTGTTTAGAGTGGCTTGTAGATCTTCTTCTGAATGCGCACAGACGACATTGTCATCAGCATACTGGAGTTCTATAACAGCTGTTGTTGTAACCTTGGTTTTGGCTTTCAGTCTGCTGAGGTTGAATAGCTTGCCATCTGTCCGATAGATGATTTCCACTCCGGTGGGAAGCTTCCCATCAACAAGGTGAAGTATCATAGCGATGAAGATGGAGAATAGAGGTGGGGCAATAACACATCCCTGTTTGACACCTGATTCCACCTTAAATGGGTCACTTTGGGAGCCACTGCTGTCCAAGACTGTTGCCATCATGTCATCGTGGAGGAGCCGCAGGATGTTCACAAATTTGTTTGGGCACCCGATTTTGTGGAGGATGGTCCAGAGAGCGCTGCGATTCACTGTGTCAAATTCCTTTGCAAGGTCAATGAATGCCATGTACAGAGGTTGATTTTGTTCTCTGCATTTTTCTTGGAGCTGTCGTGCAGTGAAGATTATGTCCACGGTTCCTCTGGAGGGGCGGAAGCCGTTCTGGGATTCTGGGAGGGTGTCTTCTGAGAGGGGCAGAAGGCGGTTTGCAAGGATTCTTGCGAGGATTTTCCCAGCGGAGGTTAGAAGGGAGATACCTCGATAGTTTCCGCAGTCTGTTCTTTCCCCTTTTTTGAAGAGGGTGATGATGGTGGCGTCCTTGAAATCTGCTGGGATTTTCTCGGTCACCCACACTTTTTCTATGAGCTGGTGGAGTTGGTGTGTCAGCTCAGGTCCTCCCTCTTTAAAGATTTCAGCAGGGATCCCATCTGGTCCACTGGCTTTGTTATTCTTCTGTTGGCTGATGGCATGCTGACTTCTTCCAAACTAGGCAGTGCTGCAAGCTCATCCCTGGTTTGTTGTTGCGGGATTTGTGAGAGGACCTCTTCGGCCACATTGGAGCTGCGGTTCAGGAGGCTTTGGTAGTGTTCTTTCCAACGTAGTGCAATTGAGTTTTGGTCCTTCAGGAGTTTGGTTCCATCTGATGAGCGTAGAGGCTGTATCCCATGGTTTCTTGGTCCATAGATGACCTTTGTGGCTTTGAAGAATCCCTGAGCATCATGGGTATCTGCCAGGTGTTGGATTTCTTCAGCCTTCTTTGTCCACCAGATGTTCTTGAGTTCTCTTGTCCTTCTTTGGACCTCAGCTTTTGTACTGGCATAGATCTTTTTCTTAGCAGCACAGTTGATGTCTCTCTGCCATGCTTGGAAGGCTTTCCTTTTCTTGTCAATTAGCTGTTGGATCTCGATGTCATTTTCATCAAACCAGTCTTGATGTTTCTTGGCTTGGTATCCAATAGTTTCTTCGCAGGCTTGGATGATGGAGGTCTTCAGTTTGTTCCAATGTTCCTCGACATTTTCGGGGTGTACTGTGGGTAGATGGTCCTTGAGTGCTGTTTGGAGATGGGCTCGTCTGGAGGGCTCCTGAAGGGCTTGGGTGTTCATTTTGCGCCTTGTCTTCCTTCCTTGGAGTCTGCGCTTGGGAGCGATCTTGAGAGCCATCGAGGATCGAATTAGCCTGTGGTCAGTCCAGCAGTCGTCAGCACCTGTCATGGCTCTTGTGAGGAGCACATCACGGCGGTCTCTGGCGCGTGTGATTACATAGTCTAAGAGGTGCCAATGCTTTGACCGGGGGTGCTTCCATGATGTCTTGAACTTGTTTTTCTGGCGGAAGAGCGTGTTGGTGATGACAAGGTTGTGTTCCGCACATTTGGTGAGAAGCAGGATGCCATTTGAGTTGCTGTTTCCAACCCCGTCTTTTCCGATGTTTCCTGGCCACAGGTCGAAGTCTCGCCCAACTCTTGCATTGAAGTCCCCCAGGAGGATGATTTTGTCCTCCTTAGGTATCCCCGATAGGACGTTGTCCAGCTGACAGTAGAATTTCTCCTTGATGTCTTCGTCAGCATCTAGTGTTGGTGCATAGGCACTTATGATGGTTGCCCGTTGGTTTTTGGCAAGATCGATTCGGAGGGTTGAGAGTCGTTCGTTGATGCCAGTGGGTGCTTCGGACAGATGTTTCACCAGATCATTCCTGATGGCAAAGCCAACTCCGTGCATTCTTGGTCTTTTTCGGGCAGTCCCTTCCAGAAGAAGGTGTAGCCTCCTTTTTCTTCCTTCAGCTGTCCCTCTCCTGCTCTCCGGGTCTCCTGAAGGGCTGCTATGTCGATGTTGAAGCGTCCCAGCTCCCTTGCAATGATGGCAGTTCTGCGTTCGGGGCGTTCACTGCCACTGTTGTCCATCAGAGTCCGTACGTTCCACGTACCGAAGTTCATTTTCCTTTTTTGGCCGCAGGGTGGTGACCCCACTGGACGCGGCAGTCCAGTCAGGGATAAGTGAGGCAGACTATGTTTAGGGCACCTTTTCTAGCCCCCTCCCCATGTGGGGTGAGCAGAGTGGGTCCTCAATAGGGCTGCTCAGTCGTGGATACAGCTGCCGAACTACTCAACTGCCTCGGACCTTGAGGTAGAACGACTGAGTCCGTACCCACCGCCCATGTGCCAGTCTGTGACTAGGGGCTTCCAGATTTCACAGTCCTGCCCCCGTCGCCACTCGCTGATCGCCATGGGACTTTGGTTGCTTGGTTTTTATTTTCTTTGGAAGACGCCTGTGCGTGGGTTTTTTTAATGTGTGGAGGTCAGTGCACAACTGATCAACACACAGACTTCACAGAGTGAGGTTCCACTGGTGATGTAGTTTAACACAATGACCGTGGCTTCTCAGTCTGTTGCAGCCTTCTTCCGCCTTCGCAGCCGTTGTAACATGTGCCATGTTATCCTCCGCCTGCTCCCGTTGAGGTCTTTGGGTCTTCGGACTGTGCTTGGTCTGGAACCTCCCCCGCGGCCACTCCTGGGAGTGCACGACTCCAGTTGTTGTGCCTACAGGTTCATTGGAACGCGCAAGACCCCTCACCACGACAAGGTGACAGTCCATCGAGGGGGTCTGAAATACCAAAGTGAGGTCATTGAAAGGATACAATTATTATATATTCATAATAAGATGTCCTCTCCAGCATTCTATAGATCCAAATCAGGGTACATGGGGCCAAGCAACACCAAAGTATGGTCTAGATGGCCAAAGTTATTAATGTGGAAGAACATATAAACTAGGAGAGGATGCAGTAGTTTACTTTTGCCTGAGTCTACTGGGAAGTACAAGATTGTATTCTCTTCTCTCCCCTGCTGAATTATCTGAGTGCAAACTACTTTTGCCCCTTGAAGTCAGCTTGTAGTAACTGAAGTAAGTTGAAAATATTGCAGAAAATGTCCCATTGTAAAAAATAGCTGGGAAAAAGTGGCATGACAGGATTAACTGGGACTCTCCCTGCCAGAAATGGGATATTTGGAGGGAAAAATATTTTCAGTTGAAGGGTATTGTATACAGCCACATTTTGCCTAAAATCTAACATGTCTAGTATGTATAAGGTGCAAACATACTGGATGAGAACAAACAACTCTGGGGGCCATGCAGATGCACCATCCCCGAAAAAGCTTAAATCATGACTGTAGATCAAAAAAAGGAAATGCATATCAGAGCATGAAAAGAGATTTTGAAGGAGATAATATTGTGGGTTCCTCCTAACCCTCTAACCATTTTCAATTTAGGGATGAGGGGAAATGCGTGGAAGGGATTTTGGAAATCTTTGACATGCTCTTGGCAACAACTTCAAGACTGCGAGAGCTGAAATTGCAGCACAAAGAATATCTCTGTGTCAAGGCGATGATCCTTCTCAATTCCAGTGAGTAGATGTGCTGCAGTCAATGTCAAGCTGTGCTTATTACTGAGACAAAAAGTTGGGCGGTGGAAGTCGAAATATCAACGGACGCAAGAGCCATTAAGGCGAATAGAATAAAAACACCCAAAGTACTTTGGCCTCTTCCTCTTGTTATAATGATTTTCTGACGGAGGCACAGAAATAACACCTAGGTCACCATGATGTAGCATCCGCTGTGCTATATTTTTATACCTTTTGAAGGACTCTTGATGAAATAGTATGCGACCCAAGACTTATTAAATCACCCTCTTGGTCACCCACTCAAACACAAGTATGATACCTCTAAGCTTCTCCCATCCCATCCTGTCCCATTGCCTTATTCTTGTTAAGGAAGGAAAATAATATCTCCAAATTCTGCATCTCTTCTAGACTGGGTTGGCAACTGTTAAGAATATGGGGGATACAGTAGAGTCTCGCTTATTCGATGTATTGTTTTTAAGTGGTTTTTTTGCACTACAAATAAGATATGTGCAGTGTGCATAGAATTATAGAATCAAAGAGTTGGAAGAGACCTCATCCAACTCCCTGCCAAGAAGCAGGAATATTGCATTCAAATCACCCCTGACAGATGGCCATCTCTGTTTAAAAGCTTCCAAAGAAGGAGCCTCCACCACACTCCGGGGCAGAGAGTTCCACTGCTGAACGGCTCTCACAGTCAGGAAGTTCTTCCTCATGTTCAGATGGAATCTCCTCTCTTGTAGCTTGAAGCCATTGCTCCATTGTGTCCTAGTCTCCAGGGAAGCAGAAAACAAACTTGCTCGCTCCTCCCTGTGGCTTCCTCTCACATATTTATACATGGCTATCATATCTCCTCTCAGCCTTCTCTTCTTCAGGCTAAACATGCCCAGCAAAACATCCACCTTCAAGTCACCTGTCAATGTATGGTGACCTCATGAATTTAATCTAGTTTCTTCAGTCAAGGGACACTCCAGTTCCTCCTTCAGAAAATGTAGTCTACAGCACTTGGTATTATTGGTGGTCTCTCTTCTAAGTATTAATCAGGACTAACCTGCTTATATCATGAAATGAGACAGGATCACTTGCCTTTGGGATATTGAAGCCCTGGTCATTTGCATATCTTCCAGTATTTCACAGATGCAAACTGGGGCATATATGGTCAAGTCAGATCAGAGTTTGGTCAAAATGTAATATCCACGGTTGAAATGTGGAATGACACAGATAAGCAGCTTGGCTTCCATAACCCTCTGCATCAGTCACCTGAGGGCTGAGAAAAGCAGTATATACATAAAGTAAATAAATAAAGTAAATAATAAATCAGACACAACTGGGCCATTGCTTTTGCAGGGGAAGTTATGCATATGTGAGTCAGAAACATGAAGGCCGTCATAGTTGTTACTCAACCACCAAATGTTGGTGGAAGGTGGTAGCCATGAGATGGTTAGCCCATAGCAGCATCAAATGAGATAGTCCACTACTCACTAAATTTCCCCAACCCTGATGCAAGTAATAGGGAGTGAGATAGGCCAATGGCATGATTTAATAAAAGGCAGCTTTATAAGTGTGACAAGTTCAGTGAACTTTATCCCTTTTGAACAGTTGTTGCTGTATATCTTCAGTTCAACACTGACTTGTGGTGACCCTATCATAGAGCACTGTTGTTAACTTTATTTTTATGCTGCCTTTCTCTCCATAGGGACTCAAGGCGGCTTACACTTAGGCAGCTATTTGTTGCCTTCAAAAACAATGGACAACCAGATTCAAAACAGCAGTGTTTCCCTCATCCTCCAACAAATGTCTGATGACAAAGATGTGTCTTAACTTGCTTGTGAAAGGCCAGCAGGGACGGGCCATCCTGGTATCTCTTGGGAGGGAATTCCACAGTCTGGGAGCAGCCACTGAAAGGGCCTTCTCCTGTGAAACCACCAAACATGCTTGAGTGGGTGGTGGGACAGAGAGAATGCCTTATGAGAGAGCTTTCTTAGCAAGATTTATTCAGAATTGCTTTGACCTTTCACTCGTGCTGGGAGAATTTAACTTACCCAAGGTCACCCATGGATTTCTATAGCTGAATCGGAAATTTTCAGTCTCCAATTGCTACACCACACTTGTTCTTTTGAGCAAGAATATTGATCAGTAAGCCGTGAATCTTAATTCTTGGTCCCCTTTTTGGCCAGGCATGTTTCCACTGCCATCCACCACGGAAGAACCTGAGAGCCACAGGAAGCTGAACCACTTGCTCAACTCTGTGACCGATGCCTTGGTGTGGGTCATTGCGAAGAGTGGGATTCCACTGCCACAACAGACAACTCGTCTAGCAAATTTACTCATGCTGCTTTCACATGTCAGGCATGCAAGGTAAGACTATCATAAAAGGTCTTGCAGATTCTGTTTAATTCACATTTGTAATTATGGCAAAGAAGCACATCTTTGAGCTCATTTTGGATGGAAATTTCTGTTTTTTCTGTTGTGAGATGTTGGTTGATATATTCATGTGTCTTGAGTAGCTATATCAAATTGAGTTTCCTGCCCAAGTATCTGGTCTGAATAGGTTCATTAGTCTTCAAAGGGAGACACAGAAATCCAGATCTTAATGGAGTTGTAGTACAAAAAAGTAACTTTTCTAACAAGTTCTGGGAAAACTTTAGTTTCATATGATATAGAGGGAAAGAGTAGGTTATATCTCTGTGTTGGAGTATTAGAGCATGTCCCATATTGTTATTGTGTGGCTACAAGATGTTTCCAACCTACAGCAACTCATTTATTTATTTATTTACTTCACTTATATACCGCTTTTCTCAGCCCTTAGGCGATTCAAAGCGGTTAACAGCAGCAATTTCAATTCACACATTACAAAACCATTGGAACATTTAAAAACAATAGCATAACAACAGTTAAACATCAATATGACAAATCATTCACATCTCGTCAATAGAATCAGAATCCAATCTCATCATCCATTATTCCGTGTTCCTGTAATCAATTACACTACCTAATAGAATGCCTGTTCGAACAACCAGGTCTTCACTTTCCTCCGAAATGCCAATAAGGAGGGGGCCGATCTGTAGGAAGGGCGTTCCACAGCCGAGGGGCCACCACTGAGAAGGTCCTGTCTCTCGTCCCCACCAGATACATTCTAAAGTGAATGTATCATGGGGTTTTCTTCGAAAGGTTAATTCAAAGGAGTTTATCTTTGCATTCCTCCAAGGCTGAGAAGGTGTGACTTGTCCAATGTTACCCAGTACATTTCCATTGCTGGGCAGGGATTCAAATGTTGGTCTCCAAGAGTAGTAGTCCTATGTATTACGCTGGCATTCCATAACCACGTTAAAAAGCTTTGATATTGCCAGTTAATGTGAAAGTGAAATTTGTTCTCCCATGATTCACATGTATAAACTGTCATTTGAAGCAGAAGTCTTTGAATGTTGGGCATGCATGTGTGAATTGGGTTTTTTTACTCTATGAACTCAGCCATTGTGGCAGGATGTGTTTGCATGTATAGTACAGTTTACCCCTCTTTTGTGTGGGTTAAGGGCACAGGACCCAGTGGAGGAAAATAAATATAAGAGAACACTTCTAGGAATCTCAAGGTCATCCATGGCCAACCTTTTGAGGTATTTAGGCTCTACTTACATTCAAATGCAGTTGCTGGGTCAAGTGCATTTTGCCTTGTGAGTCTATGTCATCTACACTTTAGACACTTTAGAAAAGTTTATAGACAACTTAGAAGCTGTGCTGAGTTATTCTTGGCAGAACCACAAATGCTGGTATTTCTGTTCCATTTGTAAAATAAAATGCACAAGATAACTGCTATCTCTCCCTGAAGCACGAAACCTTCACATTCAGAATTCCTGCTTAGGAAATAGAAGGTCTGGTTCAAGTTGGTGTGATATGGCCCAACCTCAAGGCCAACAAAGAAAATACCTCCCATAGCGCTTCCAGAAAAAACAATGTGTCAGGCTGTCTGTATCTCTCTTCTCACACACATAGACACAGTTTTTTGTGGTCCACAAGATCACCAAAATACCTCAGCATCCCATGTTGCTGAGGTTTTAATAAAAACAAAATAGTCTTGAAATGTCTGGGCGGAAAGCAAACCGAAAAATATCAACTCGTTTTCCTGGAATTGCGCTTTCCTCTGATTTGCTATCACAGGAGCTCCCGGTGGCACAGTGGATTAAACCTTTGTGCTGGCAGGACTGAAGGCCGACAGCTTGGAGGTTCGAATCCGGGGAGAGCACAGATGAGCTCTCTCTGTCAGCTCCAGCTCCCCATGCAGGGACATGAGAGAAGCCTCCCACAAGGATGACAAAACGTCAAAACATCCGGGCATCCCCTGGGCAATGTCCTTGCAGACTGCCAATTCTCTCACACCAGAAGTGCCATATGTTTACCTCCGTTTTTATTGCTTCAAATTAAGCTGGGCATGGCACTGAAATCATACGCAGTGCAGAATTATAGCAGTTTGACATCATTTTAACTGTTGTGGCTCTATCCTGTTTGTGCTGACCTTTTTTGCTTTCTTTACAGTAACAAAGGGATGGAGCACCTTCTTAGCATGAAGTGTAAAAACGTGGTCCCTGTCTATGACTTGTTGCTGGAAATGCTCAATGCTCACACTGTCCGAAATCACAGGAAAACACCTATTTCCAACCTGGAGATTAGCCCATCGGAACAAACAGAGGCGACAGATGGCACGCAACTCTGATCTCACAACTGAAACATCAGAAGGGGACACAATTGTGATATCACAATGAAGTAGAACTCCAGAGAAGTGGAGAGAAAATGCATTTCAAGATTTAAAATTGAGGTATTTGGTGCTTTGGGTTTTTTTTCCAAAGAAAGAACCAGCACCGGGAATTCTGTTTTGAAACTTTAGTGATTTTTTATATAGGACACATTTGGATCTTTTTACTGCTGCTTTGCCTGTCATCTTGTACTGTCCTGCAACAGCCTTGTGGGGTTGAAATGGCACAACCTGCCTTTGATGTTGGCTTTATCAAAAGTTGTACTTCTGGAGTGCCTTCGAAAGGAAGACTATATTGAAGCGCCACATGAGCCTTAAGCTTTATGATGCCCTCGTTGGGTGGCAGAGAAGTTTCCTTTGTTCTTTTTCTATTTAAAAGAAGGAAATGTGTGCAGTACATAGCTCTAGGATCCTACTGCAAAAATCCAGCAGATGGAGAAAATAGAAGCTACTTCTGCTAACCAGTAACGGAAGGATTTAAGGTGTTGCTTTCCATCCGTGAATTATTCATAGCAATCTGTATAATAGAGCCAACTGGGAGGCTACCATTCCCATTAGAAATGTGTGCTGCTTCATTTGTTAACTACAATGACATATGTTTCCCTTTTGTGCAAAGCCACCTTCAGTAAATATGGAAATGTGGAGTAAATGGTTCTATTTATCTGAAAGCCCCTGGCCTGGAGAGAATTTGTCTATTGACAGACAACTGTGGACTGGAAACTTTCTTTCTTTCTTCATTCCTTTTTTAAAAAGACCTGATTTGTATCGGCTGCTAAGAGATCGATCATCTGAGTGGGCATTTTTGTTTCCTGCTATATAGCTTATGCAGTGTATTGCTGGTGCAAACGAATTATTTACTGTGAATATTGAGAATTTGTGAATTATGATTTTATGTTTTAATTATACAGGATTGAGATTATTGTGATGGTTTTAATAATGAATTAGGAGAAACAGCTGTCTATAAATGTATTCCTCCCAAAGGGGAAAAAAAGCACAGCATAGGAGGTAAACTCTCAATTATTGGAGCATTAAGAGAATGCTCTAGTGGTAGTTTCATGCATTTCCATGCATATGCACAGTGACAAAAATTTCCCCATTCACTTCAATGGATGAGGCAACTGTACACACAAAAGTAGATGTGGCACAGGTCAAGCCCTGACAATATAAGTGAATGTGCAAGTGTGCCTTGTTCCTTTTTCACACAGGAACACATACAACACTCTAGAGTTCGGGAACATGAGCAGATATGAGTGTGTTCACTCTTTTCTGAATATACTTTGGATAAAGATGAGAGAGCATATATTTAGGCGTTATTGGGAGGCTATGGAGAGGGACATCTTTTCTGATTGTGTTTGGATGGGTGCTATGTGCCAAAAACATTCTTAATGCACAAAATCTGCATTGTGAGACAACCTCTGCCTGCCTGCCTGCAAAACTTTAATTCACAACGGCAATTCGGTAGCGTGTTCCTTTCCATCCTTTTGCTAACCATAGCTGATACAACTCCAGGTGAGAATGAGAAGCACATTTATAACACAACTAGAATATATACCTGGCATTTCTCAGATTTGTATTTTCTTTATGGCTCTTTCTTTTTGTTCATCCCTTTCCCTCATACACTTTCTGCTCTTCTTTCTTTCCTTTCTCTTCCCTTCTTTTTTTTGTCTTTCCTCCTCTCATACCTTTTTCCCTTTCCTCCCTTCCCCTCCTTTTTCCTTCTCCCCCCCTCATTTCCTTCTCCATTCTTTCTCTTTCTTCCCCTCCCCTCATATTTTCTTTTTTCCTCTCCCTCCACTTCATACAAATGTCACTTATTAGCAACCAATCTGCTTCACTCCCTTTGTTTCCCAATTATATCACAAAGGGCCACTTCACCTAACAATAGCTAACACATTTTGTTCTTTTTCTTTCCTTCTGCTCTGGGCCCAAAAGGGATGGGTTTTTACAAGTTCAAACCCCTCAATTATTTTAGGTTGGATAATGAAGGTTAGGTGTGCCACGTTTGGTCCAGATCCATCCAGCTATGGAAGAGCCTTTGTGGTTTCTACCTACCTACCACCTACTTTGACTTTTATATAAATAGATCAGGTCCAAGCATGCTGAGTGGTTTTGGAGATGCTTGCTGCCTTACGCTGTTCAGAATGCTGATGTGTTTTTGAGCTTTGATTTGCCATATTACGCAATCTTTATTTTTTGCTCTGAAACTAGGCAAGAGGTGGGCCACACTGCTCAGAGCAGAGGAATGGAGACAGTAAGGAGGCATCAGGTGCCCCCTTTCACCCACTGGCACCTACCACATTTTCTTTCTTTTCTTCTCATATGCATGTACAGTGAGAAACATCTTATGTTCCCAAAAGACCTGATGGTCAGAGCCCCCAGTGGCGCAGTGGGTTAAACCGCTGTGCCAGCAGGACTGAAGATTGACAGGTCATAGGTTCGAATCCGGGGAGAGGCGGATGAGCTCCCTCTATCAGCTCCAGCTCCTCATGCGGGGACATGAGAGAAGCCTCCCACAAGGATGATAAAAACATCAAATCATCCAGGCATCCCCTGAGCAACATCCTTGCAGACAGCCAATTCTCTCACACCAGAAGCAACTTGCAGTTTCTCAAGTTGCTACTGACACAACAAAAAAAAAACCTGATGGTCAGAGTTGCAGTTTTAAATGTTTAGTATTTCATTCTTGCGTAGAAGAAAAAAATATATAAAATTTTCCCTGTTGCTTTGATCTTTGGAAAATTCTTTCACAATTTGAGATTTCCTTTTGCAAAACAAATATTGGCACAGTTGATAGTTGTTTCATAGGTGTAACTTGATGTGCCAAGACACCCTTTCTTATCAGTAAGGAGAAACATTCTGAAGATTCTTTACATCCTTTGGCAGGGCTAATTCCTCAGAGCCCAAAGTGTGGAAATGGTACAATGGCTGAGATTTATGTTCATTTATGAAAAAAACTGTGTAGATTTCTATGTGAAGGCTTTTAACTGAGCAGTGAGCACTGTTTACAGTAAAGTTCCCTAAACTTCTGATAAGTGCATTGTTTTTTTTGTTATGAAATGAAAATTGAGGGTAGCCATTATCCCAATGTTTGATGTGTGACTGTTGCTGCATTTTAAATGGTCCTCCATGGGACAAGTGGAATACCTAAACTGGAATAGGCAATCTACTGCCTAGATGTCAACTGTATGTCCTAAAATCTCAGAGCACTGGTTATGTTGGCAACGATGAATGGGAGTCCTAATCTAAGGTACTTGATAAGGATCAGATTCTCTGTCCTAGGATGGAATACGCATCCTAATGATATAAGAGTTCTCGTCCACAGAATAGATGTCATAATAAATCCATTAAAATTTAAGATACTGTAGTCTGCAGGGCTGTTGCTTTTGATGCAACAGGCTAAGAGGGCTTCCCTATCCCATGTAGCTCAGCAATGGATTTCCTAGCACTGCACAAGATTAGAGTCTCACATATTTGTTATTATGTGGGACTCTAATGATTTTTTTTTATTAATCATGTATTTCAGATTTTGGTGATTCAGCTAATGAACATATGGAGTTACCTTATACTGAGACCATTGGTCCATCTAGTTCAGTATTCTCTACCCTAACCAACAGTGACTTTTAAAGATCTCAAGTAGGGGTCCTTCATAGTCTCATTTGGAGATGCCAAAGAGCTAACACAGGATCATCTGTGTGCAAAGTACTGTATAGGCACAGCATCACTCCTCGATCCCTAACCATACTTGTGTTGACCTCCAGTTCCAAATGAAAAAAACATCAATCTGAATATAAAATGTGAGCGGAACCACTAAACAAAAACGAAGATGGCTAATCTGACTGAGGAGTCTCATGCACATGCAGCAATGTTTTATTAGCTTCTTTTTCAAGAAGCCCATGTGGGACAACAAGGACATCTGTTCTTTCTTCATTAATGCAGAAAAGGCAGTGAATCTTTATGTGTACACACAGTGTGACGTCCCCACACCTGTTAAAATATTATGTCTGGGCAAGCAATGGAAACCTTGATACTCCAAATCCAGAAAGAAATAAAACAAAAAAAACAAGCAGATTCTGATCATATGCTTGCTCACTTGGTAATAAATTGCTTGTAGATTCATGTCATGGAGCGCAGAATAAAAATAGGTGAAATATTAAAGGAAGAACCAATGGGGAAAGGCATAATGTGTAAGGAGGCAGTGAAAAAGAAAAGGATTCTACAAAGTGCCTGTGTTTATGAGAGTCCATTGCCTTGGGGGGAATGTAGGCTAGGATTCTGTTGGTCACTTTATGTTGGTGGCTGTGTATTTTAGGATGTTGCGGATGGGTTAAAACCAGATTATGACTGGAAGAAGCCATATAACCATTGTGCAAACTGTTGGCACTTTTCAGGTGCTATGTAAGTACATTGTTTCAGGCTCATATTGGGAGGTATACAATGCTTAGTAATTTATTGTACTACAGTGATATATACAATCAGTGTAGAACATTTACATGTAACTACTCTGGTATACTTTTATGGTATGTGATGCTTCTGTTGCATCTCGGACACAATCATAGAATCATAGAATCAAAGAGTTGGAAGAGACCTCATGGGCCATCCAGTCCAACCCCATTCTGCCAAGAAGCAGGAATATTGCATTCAAATCACCGCTGACAGATGGCCATCCAGCCTCTGTTTAAAAGCTTCCAAAGAAGGAATCGCCACCACACTCCAGGGCAGAGAGTTCCACTGCTGAACGGCTCTCACAGTCAGGAAGTTCTTCCTCATGTTCAGATGGAATCTCCTCTCTTGTAGTTTGAAGCCATTGTTCCATTGCGTCCTAGTCTCCAAGGAAGCAGAAAACAAGCTTGCTCCCTCCTCCCTGTGGCTTCCTCTCACATATTTATACATGGCTATCATATCTCCTCTCAGCCTTCTCTTCTTCAGGCTAAACATGCCCTGCTCCTTAAGCCGCTCCTCATAGGGCTTGTCCTCCAGACCCTTTATTATTTTAGTCGCCCTCCTCTGGACACATTCCAGCTTGTCAATATTTCTCTTGAATTGTGGTGCCCAGAATTGGACACAATATTCCAGGTGCTTTGGACCAATTGAAACTGCTACCACCACCACCACCACTACCATAATCAAAAGGCCTAGAAACCATATCCAATGAGGAACAGCTAAAGCAGCTGGATAAGCTTAACCTGGAGAAGAGAAGATGTAAGTGTTGACAAAACAGCCATGTTTCAATATTTGAAGAATTGCCCTATTAATATAGGTGTCTTTCAAGAATTAAAAATGTTCAAGTTATCCTTCATCAAAATAGAAGCATTGTTTTGGGCTTTTTATCCATATAGAATGTATAGCGCATCAGATCATGAACTAGTTGAAGGCCCGATAGGATGCAGAGTGAGTTCTACCCAGATGATAAATTATTTAATTTAAGTAACCCCGGTCAGAATGAAATTCTCTCCTCAAATGCTTTTAAAAATCCTACTCCTGTTGCCAATCTTGGGAAGTTTTCTTTAAAGATAAAGCATGCTATGAATCAGTGAGCATGCAAGGAATCAGTGAGTGTGTGCCAATTGTAAAATAAGATGCATGAAGCTGATTGGTTGGGCAATGTCCGGGGAGATGGCTGAGCCTGGGACTTTTGGTTACTGTTACATTTTTATTCAGGCTTGAACTATGCACATGCACAGAGAGAAGAGTGAAGCAGAGAGACACAAAGTTTGGAGTGTGCTCTTGCTTCATGAACTGCTGAAGGAATTTATCCACATGGACAAAAGAAAGATCATTTTAAATCTTTCATGACATTATGTGAGTTGGTGCAGCTGATCACATTGTAGATATGTTGTTATGGATTTATGAGGAGTCAACTATTTGTTCTTTTGATAATCTGCATGGCATTTTTTTTTCCTCTGGCAAGGCAGTGTGTGGGGTGATCAAACGTGAACTACATGTAGTTTATTTTACATTATGTCACACACTACATATTTTGGGCAAATCTTGTGTGGGCTTATGTTTATTTAAGTGGACTTCCATCCCAGAGTCATATTTCTAGTTTTTAGGCCAGGAGGGAGGGGGGTGATCTAATTTCACCGAGGAGGAAGTTCCATAGATGAGGGGCCACCACTGCAAAGGCCCTGTCCCCTGTCCCCATCAGTCACGCTTGTGAGAGGGGTGGGAATGAGAGCATGGTATCTCCTGGTGATCTTAGCCTCGAGGTGGATCATAGAGGGAGATACGTTTGGACAGGTAAGCTGGGCCGGAACCATTTAGAGCTGATGCAACAGGAGGGATGTGCTCTCTCTATATGCCACTCTGGCTGCTGTCTATTGGACCATTTGAAAGGCAACCCCACGTAGAAATGCAACCCCACGTAGAATGCAGGGTGCCCTTGATTGTGCCCTTGAATCATTAATTTTTTAAAAAACTCACTTTTTTGGAATACTGTACATAGTTCAAAGATTAAATGTAAACATTTTTTTATTAAAAAGCCACCGGCTTACACAGTTCATTGGTATACATATGGGAGATAATCAACACAAATTACATTTAGGTTTTTTTCCCCCCATTCTTTAGAAAACTTTGAACAATAAAACCCACCTCTCCATGCAACATTTCTTTTTATATACAGATATATTGAAAAACATAGTAAAAAAAAGGAGACTTCAGACAAGGCAGCAGTTTCTACGTACTAAAATCTTTCTCTTGGAAATATATACATTAATTGGAGAGAGTATGCTGCTAAAATATTTAGAGTATAACAAATATTCTTTTAAAAATTAAACCTTTCCCTGCACAGTACCAAAATACAACTGTAGATTTGTGATCCCCGTTCTTGCCATTGGAAGGGCTTCTCTTCACATTATGAGCTATGGGCTCAATCCATCAGGGCACCCTTCAATACAAGACCCATTGCAATTAAATTGCACTGTTCCCATTAGTTCTAGTGAGGCTTATCATTCTGGAAGATTGTGGGCAATGATGATTAAGTAGGGAAGTTGTTTTAATGCTGACATAATACCAATTTTTTCATTCAGTGGATCATCCACCATAATTGTTGACCGACCGATCACACATTGTGCAAAAGTACCAGGCTTTTTTGCTTACAGTTCAAAAATATATAGAAATAGCATTTTTTCTGTACAAAACTATGATTAATTAAAACTCAATCCCCTCCCATCTCAAGTATTGAAATCACTAAAGGATCTATATGGAGACTAAGGTTGCACTCCCTTGTGTAGACAGCAGAAAATTAAGGTGAAGGTCAATCTTCTTAGTTACTGTCAACTGCAATAGAGATTTTAAGGTGGGATGTTCTTATTGAGAGTCATTAGTGCCAATGGACTCGGATGGGAAGTCACAGAGCAATTTCCACTAAGTGGACTCCCTGGCCTTATGGTAATGGCACACAGAGAGCACCCAGGGAGGAAAATTAATTTTGGTTGAGTGCAAAAGAAATGGAGAGAGGAGGGGATTTTAAGTTGGCGGAGGTCCGTTGATGTAGCGCAGCATTGGATAGAAAGACCGGGCAAAGTTGTTGGCATGTGTACAGCTGTAGTCTTCCTCGGAAAAAGGGATCAAGGAAGCCAAAAGCAGGAGGAGGAGGAAGAGCAGCTGGAGAGGGAGGGCGGCTCGCAGAACTCGGTAAAAGAAGGAAAGGGTCTTGGGAGCAGCAGGACGGGCTTCGTCTCCATCCTCCGTTCTGCAAACACAGGAAACTTGGCTTAGAGAGAATAACTGAATCATAGAGTTGGAAGAGACCCCAAGGACCATCTAGTCCAGTGGTTCTCAACCTGGGGTCCCCAGATGTTTTTGGCCTACAACTTCCAGAAATCCCAGCCAGTTTACCAGCTGTTAGGATTTCTGGGAGTTGAAGGCTAAAAACATCTGGGGACCCCAGGTTGAGAACTACTGATCTAGTCCAATCCCATTCTGACATGCAGGAAAACGCAATCAGAGCACTCCTTCTCTGGAGACTCCACTTAACAGTCACCAGAGAAGGAGACTTCTCATAGAACTCATAGAATCAAAGAGTTGGAAGAGACCTCATGGGCCATCCAGTCCAACCCCCTGCCAAGAAGCAGGAATATTGCATTCAAATCACCCCTGACAGATGGCCATCCAGCCTCTGTTTAAAAGCTTCCAAAGAAGGAGCCTCCACCACACTCCGGGGCAGAGAGTTCCCCTGCTGAACAGCTCTCACAGTCAGGAAGTTCTTCCTCATGTTCAGAAGGAATCTCCTCTCTTGTAGTTTGAAGCCATTGTTCTGCGTCCTAGTCTCCAAGGAAGCAGAAAACAAGCTTGCTCCCTCCTCCCTGTGGCTTCCTGGACTCCCAGGTAGCATATTCCCCTGCTGAACAGCACCTTTGTTCCACATGTAATCAGACATTTGAAGCATTGTTTCCTCTTGGGTTGCACTCTCCCAGGGATGTCTCTACAACTCATTGGCTCCTTACAATTTACTCAAACAAGAGGAACAGGCACAATAATTGCACTATATATAGTATGTTGGGTATCAGGTTGTTATTGAACTTCAATGTTCTTTTTATTAATTCAAATAAGGAAATTCATAAAGCCATACCTAATATTACTGCTGATCTTATTCTCCAATGATTTCCTTCTGTCGCCCTGTGGATATTTAATACATAAATATTATTGAGAGGGGGGAAAAGACACAAAAATGCAAATTGTAAGCAAGAGCTATACGGTTGATGAGTGCTGTTTTTAATAGAGTGCTAGTTGCTGTTGTTCTATATGTTTATATGTTTTATTCATTTCTATTTTAAAATTATTTTAATTTTATGTTCCGTTTTTAGGCACATTGTGCCATGTATAAAAGCTGCCCCGAGTCCCTTTGAGAAGATGGTGGCAGGATACAAAATTAAAATTATTATTATTATTATTATTATTATTATTATTATTATTATTATCCCAAAGGACTTCTGTATAGGAGGAACAGAAGCTGCAGAATAATTGCTTTCACAAATAAAGAGTGTCCCATAAGTTTTCATACACAGGAAAAATTAACAAACTCAAGACTATATTTAATATTTTGAATATTTTCTACACAGAGAGACAGACAATTTCAAGCATCCTAAAATTGTAATGAATATTTTGTAAATAAAGGTACATTTAGCTACAATTTTCCATTTTCCCTATCTATGGCAACTTTTGGGAAACTTTATATCTAACTTATTACCCCACTTTTATTTCTCTAAAAAGAGACACAAAGTGGCTAACACTACAAACAATACAACATGCAATTTTCATTCTAAACATGAAAATAGCATTAAACAATGAACTATTAAAAATAAACATTTGAAACTATTAAATCTATTAACATATTTAAAATACAGATAAATTCAAACAGTCAGAGTGGTAATGTTATTTTTTTTTGTCGTGTCAGGAGTGACTTGAGAAACTGCAAGTCGCTTCTGGTGTGAGAGAATTAGCTGTCTGCAAGGACATTGCCCAAGGGACGCCCGGATGATTTGATGTTTTATCATCCTTTTGGGAGGCTTCTCTCATGTCCCCGCATGAGGAGCTGGAGCTGATAGAGGGAACTCATCTGCCTCTCCCCAGATTCGAACCTGCGACCTATCGGTCTTCAGTTCTGCCAGCACAGGGGTTTAACCCACTCCATAATGTTATAATAATAACTTTTATTTGTTACCCGTCTGCCTCACGGCTTGAGGTAAAATACAATATAGTTTAAAACACACAGATACAATATAATACTATTAAAATGCATATATTAAAATACTTGGAGATCAGGGGTTAAAAACCACAATTGGGTATGGAAACCCAAGGGGCAGCTTTGGGCAAGTCACACTCTCTCAGCCAAAGGGAAAGGCAGTAGCAGACCTCGGAACACATCCTGCCAAGAAAACCCAATGATAGTGTTGCCAATGCCATACATCAGGAATGATTAGAGGGTATAAACAATTATTCAGCCTTTCCCTTCACTTCTGAATCCAGGAAATATTTTTGTAATTAACTCCACCCTGTAATACAGGCATACATTATGGTGATTTCCTGGAAGGTTCAGATTAAATCAGGAGAATTGGCAAATTGCAGGAAAATATTTAATGAGGGGTGTGGGGCGAAGACACTAGATAAAAACAGCTTGCCTTATGCCTGTAGGTGGAAGGTTTCTCTGAGAGTTGGTGATACCTTCCAGAATCTACTTCACTCCCTTGCGTCTGAAATGCACTTATGTCCTGGAGCAAAAACAGCATAAAAAGTTCTTATGTGTTGCAGAAATTTACGCCACAGGTTTATTAGCCCTGTCAGGGGATACAGATCTAAGCTCAAACTGAGAGCCATGCTCACCTGGCTTCCTTGTGAAACCTTTAAATCTTGTGAAACTCCTTCAAGGAGCTGTTTTAGCTTCTTCCCAATGACATGGACCTTCTCATCAGCTTCTGCATAATCTCCACCTGATTTGTCAAGCAAGTGAGTGGAGATCTCCTGCAGAGTGTTTACTTGAAGTTGCCGTTCCAGAAGTTCCTTTTCTAATTGCTGAAATGGGAAAATAGCAGGAACCATTGAGAGATACGAGATTATAGTAGCCATGCTATAATAGTACTGAATCATTAGCCCAGGGCTGTGTGTGTATTACTCATAGAATCATAGAATCATAGAATCAAAGAGTTGGAAGAGACCTCATGGGCCATCCAGTCCAACCCCCTGCCAAGAAGCAGGAATATTGCATTCAAATCACCCCTGACAGATGGCCATCCAGCCTCTGTTTAAAAGCTTCCAAAGAAGGAGCCTCCACCACACTCCGGGGCAGAGAGTTCCACTGCTGAACGGCTCTCACAGTCAGGAAGTTCTTCCTCATGTTCAGATGGAATCTCCTCTCTTGTAGTTTGAAGCCATTGTTCCGCGTCCTAGTCTCCAGGGAAGCAGAAAACAAGCTTGCTCCCTCCTCCCTGTGGCTTCCTCTCACATATTTATGCATATAACTATTGACTATTTCATTTATTTATATTTAACCACACACATATAATGACTCCTGATTCTAGGGAACCAGCAAACAAATTCTAGGATCTCAACCACCACCATCAAATGGAATGACTCCAAACAAAGGCTGTTTCTCTGAGGATACCCCTGTTTTCCACCTACCATTAATTCCTTTCGACTCTCCTGTATGATGTGAGGATCAGCATTTGCATCCTTAACCTGTGCGTGATGTCTGCGTGTCTCTGCACAAGCCAGCCACAGCAGAAGTTTCTGGTTCATCTCATGGAAATCCTATGGAAACCAAGCCAGAGAAGGACAGGTTGCATACTTGTAACTGTGTTTCTTTGAGTGGTCCTCTGTGAAGTCACACAGTTGGGTTTACTATGCCTGCATAGGCTCAAATGGGGAAAAAACTGTACAAGCTATGCCTTGAGACTTTTACCTGACATTGGAGGAACAGAATGTAAGTCCCCACATGGCAGTTTGTCTCTTTGTGTTCTACTTGAATCTTTGAGAGAGTGTTTTAAGGTAATTCTTATGGATGAGGATGTAGGTGGAGCAACTGTAATTGAGAGTGTCAACCTAGCTGAACCTATTGAGGCCGAAGCAGATGGTGCTGTAGATGGGACCTACTGTTTAGGAGGTCCTGGCTTCAATTTTGAGGTCTTTGAAGCCTTAGATGAGGTTATGGATGGTGTAGCAGATGCTGATGGGGCCAACTCTTGTTGGTAGAGGAGAGAGTGGAGTCTCACTTCTCTGTTCTTCCTGGCTTGTGCTATGAAAGCCTTGCAATGTTGGCATGAGCCCACAATGTGGCTTTCTCCAAGGCACTGGAGACATTTCCAGTGCCTATTGCTATCAGGTATCTTAGCAGTGCATTGGCTGCATCTGTAAGTGGTTGGCATGATGGAAAAGCATGAGAAGCACAACAATGCAGACAACCAAAGCTCCTAACAAGCTGTTTCAATGGTGGATGAAAAGAAACTGAGGGACACCTTGCTAGGGAACCCTTTATGCCCTGAAGAGGATTGGATGGGGTTACCGCCGAATTTTTAAATGAGAGCTTGTAAAGCTTCTCCATTTGAGCCTGCATAAGCAGAGTAAACACAACTGTGCGATTCACAGAGGCCATGAGGATGAAATATATTGATATGTGATCATACCAGCTAAAGAAGAGATGCATCATGACATTATGACAGCCAGATTAGGTTAGACTGGATTACTTTGATTAGATTTGTTCCCAAACTTTGGTTTTCCTGTTGTTTTGAACTCCCAGAAACCACAGTTAGCTTGGTTAATTGTCATGAATTCTGGGAGCTGAAGTCCAAAATGTCTTGAAGACCAAACTATTGAAAATACGAGGTTAGATGGAAACAGAAATTTTAATCAAAGGAATACATTTTATGTGCTATCAGCTGAAGTAGGTTCATGATTCCAGTGATGGCAATGAAATACCTTGTGCTACCATTTTAGTACAGTAAATTTATAATTATTTATTGCCATTTATGAAGGAGTTGAAGTGGGACAGTATTAAAATTAAGGAGCCAGAATCAAAGGTTTGGTGTAATGACTTCATAGCCCTGTGTGCTTATCCAGCCACACTGGAATGCTTATTGGTTTATTAATTCCTGTGTTTTGTCCTGAGAGATGCACAAATGCTCCATCTGTTCATTTTTATCTTTGCAAAAACACAACAAAGCAGGTCAGCTAAAGAGATAATAGCTAGCCCAAGATCATCTAAATGAACTTCCTGGCTAAATGGAGACCTGACCAGTCCAAATTTCACTACAGTACTATACACACACATAGCAAAGTCTGGTTCTTCTAATAAAGATTCACAGCTGAAATATCTCTGTTTCAGTTACTCAAACACTTTCAAAACGTCCAGCAATCCCACATCAGGAAATTTTTGTGAACCTTTACTCAGCAGCATCTGAAGAATAGACTAAGATGGGATAAAATGACTGTTCTATTCACCTGGCAGTGCATCAGAGCTTCTTGCAAACTCTTCCTCCAGTTCCCCATTAAAAGGCTTGCCTTCTCCCAGCGAAAATTAACCTGCCGAAGTCTGTTCTGAAGTTCTTTGGACCCGGTGCTGTCTACCTGCTTGAAGTCCTTGCTGGTCAGATTGACAGACAGCACAAGGGCTTTATAATTATCAAAGGCTTTAAGCATATCCTGGTGGGAAAGAAAGAGTTTTGTATCAAGACAAACAAATGAATGAACAACTAGCTTGGAAGAGAAGAAATATGACACTGAACATCTTTTCTTGGGTGGATGGGTGGGAATTTATCAAGCTCCTAAAGGTTCTTTCCAGTAAAAGGATTACGATCAGATTCAACTATTACTAGAACAGCTCAGCATTAATGTTTAAAAGTATTCCTTTATGTAACTTATTACACGATCACCTAAAAATAATCTACCATAGCTTTACTGCTGTTTCAGTCACTCATATTCAAATACTTTTGAATGTAATTTAATATCAGACTTGATCAAGCAAGCAATGGCCCTTAGTCTGCAATTCTTGAGCAGGGGTGTTATTAAAAGGGTTTCTTGGTTATTGAATATATGAGGAAAAAAACTAGAAGGAAAAGTAACTTTTAGGCATTGCAAGACAGTAGAATTGCAAGGCAGTAGCAAGGCCCGCCTACCTTCGTGATCACATTTCCTCCTATGAACCTGTGCGATCTCTTCAATCTTTGGCTCATGGGGATGAGGGAGAGGGCCTTCTCTGTGGTTGCCTGGCTCTGGAATGTGCTCCCCAGGGAGATTAGACATGCACCCACCCTGACAGCCTTTAGAAAAAAGTTTTAAAACCTGGCTTTTCTGGTGTGCCTTTGGGGAAACAACCAATTTTGACGCCATTTCCCATCCCAAGTCCAACTTGTCTTTCTGGTGCTCTTCACCTTATCTCTCAGATGAAGTCTAATTCCATCGTTATCCTGTCTGAGCCCCCTCAGGAAACATAGCACTTCTACCTATCTCACCAATGGGTTTTATCAGTTTTACCCACTTTTAGTCATGGGCCTTGCTCTCTTTCCCTGTCTAATTCTATTATCATTTTATCATTTGTTTTATTGTGATTTATATTTTTATTTTACTATGTTATTACTAAGCATTTTATTTGATGTTATTGTTTTGTTTATATGTATTTTTGCTCCATTGCATTCGTTTGGGCTCAGCCTCATGTTAGCTGCCCCAAGTCCCTTCGGGGAGATGGTGGCAGGGTATAAATAAAGATTATTATTATTATTATTATTATTATTATTATTATTATTATTATTATTATTAGAATTTAACAACCAGAATACTCAAAGGTAGACAAATTGATGGAATCTTAACGTTTTCCTTCTCAAAACATAATAGAGAAGAATGAAATATTTGATAACTCAGAATTATAAACTAGCAAGCTGAAAATCATATATAACCCTTTGCTAGTTAGTTTTAGATAGTAGCTGTAGCAAATGTACATTTGTTTGTATGTTTGCTTTCCATTATTACCTTAGATGTAGTTTTATACTGTTTAAAATGGTATGTAAACAAAAATATTTTAAATATATATCAGGGGACGTCTTGGAGGCATTCACAGAACCTGCTTTACATCATTTTACATTTTAATTATTCACATTTAAAAAGCAAATGATACTTATATATTTATAGCATGGGTGGGAATCAAGTGCCCTTAGGATGTTGCTTGGGCTACAGATACCAGCAGCTTTAACAACACAGCCAATGAAGATGAATACTGCAGGGCAACATTGTCTGATTCACAGTATAGTTGCATATGAAATCTTTGTCAGCTTTAATATTTATCCATGAGGACTTGATATAGGATTCTCTAGGTCACAGGAGCATATACGTCCAGCCTGTTTCTGTAAGGAACACATTTTTGCCGTATCAGAAAGGCTACACAGAAAGCCTATCATTGCAACACTAATCCAAAACAACCATCAGCTCACCTTCAGCTTCTTGACCCTCTGTTCTATGACCTCGATGCTGTTGGCCGGACCAGCCTCCTGGAGACCTTCCAGCTCTTCTTCCATGGTGTCCAGCCAAGCGTTGATGGTGGTGAGGTCGGAGTTCAGTTGCTGCCACTGCTGCAAATTCTGTTTCATTCTCAGCTTGTTGCTGAGGTCTTGGGCTTGAAGCAGCTCCCATCTCTCCATGGAGCCTGCATTTAATTACATAATTACATGGAAAAGATCTGAAATCTGAGAAGACTTATCATTTTAGGGCTTTGAGGTTTCTGTGGCATACAAACTGTATTGTTGTTGTGTGCATTCAAGTTGTTTCCAACTTATGGTGAGCCAGGGTTTTCTCCACAGTATTTGTTCACAAGGTGTGGTTCTACGGCAGCTTATAGTATACTTGCATACTTTTGCTTATGCCCCGCTGTGAAAAATCCTCTACAATGGGGTGAGGAATTTTGAAAGATCTGGCAATATTTCTACCTCACAGTCCTTTTATTTATTTTATTTTTTTATAAATATTTTTATTGAATTTTTTAAACATAGTTAATAAAAAGAAAGGAGGAAAAAAGAGGGAGGGGAAATGAGGGGAAAGGTGGGAGGAGTTGGTATCGACAAGGGCTGGGTGGGTTAGGGATGGGGAAGAAATGTGTTAAGGGTAAAAGTGAGGGGTAAGAAAGGATGGGATTGGTTGGGGGGAGAGAATAGGGAAAGGAAAGGGGGGGGAGATTCTTTTGGCTTCCAGTCGCCTTCGCATCTGACCTCTAATTTTCATTGAATGATCTCTTTGATTGGGAAGCTAGTCCTCTTGTTGCATTTTTCATTGGAATGTTATATTTAATTGTCATTAAATGTTTATTATCCATCTGAAATTTTCCCGAATTAAGTAATTCTTCACTCGGTAGCAGTCTGTTTTTGTTATCTTCATCTTTTGGTTTGCCTTCATTAGCTGTGTTAGTCTGTCCATGTTCATAATATCTATTATCTTGATCAGCCACTGTTCTTGTGTGGGGGTCTCCTTAACTCTCCAAAATCTCGCGTAACAAATTCTAGCTGCTGTTATGAGATAGTTAAATAATTTTTCTTTATTAGCTTCCAATTCTGTCTCTGAATTTTTAAGCTTTGAAGTTTCTATGACATACAAACTGTATTGTTATTGTTGTGTGCATTCAAGGTGTTTCCAACTTATGGTGAGCCAGGGTTTTCTTCACAGTATTTGTTCACAAGGTGTGGTTCCATAGCAGCTTATAGTATACTAGCTGTTCTCTGCCACGCGTTTGTGTGGCCCAGTCTCTTGATCTGGAAAATGGCCTTGGATTGCCTTAAGTATTTTCTGTTGGTCATGGGGATTCTGTGTGGGAAGTTTTCCCCGATTCTATCATTCGTGGGGTTCAGAATACTCTTTGATTGTATGTGAACTGTGAATCCCAGTGACTACAATTCCCAAATGTCAAGGTCTATTTCCCTCAAACTCCATCTGTGTTCATATTTGGGTGTACTGAATATTCGTGCCAAGATTGGTCCAGATCCATTATTGTTTGAGTCCACAGTGCTCTCTGGAGGTAGGTGAACTACAACTCCAAAACTCAAGCTCAATGCCCACCAAACCCGTCCAGTATTTTCTGTTGGTCATGGGAGAACTTTGTGCCAAGTTTGGTTCAATTCCATGGTTGATGGAGTTCAGAGTGCTCTTTGATTGTAGGTGAACTATAAATCCCAGCAACTACAACTCCCAAATGACAACATCATCATTTTTTGAGTGATGGTCACTCCTTATGTTGTGAGACATTTTGTTGCCGAATTTGGTGTGATTTCGTTCATTGGTTGTTTTGTTTTTAAGGTACTCATTATGCACAAAGCATTTTTATATATATAGATTTACATACTTTTGCTTATGCCACACCATGAAGAATCCTTTACAATGGGGTGAGGAATTTTGAAAGATCTGGCAGTATTTCTACCTCACGGTACTTTTCAAGCCACATTTACATAGCCAAAATGATGGAAAAACAGAACAAAACTGGAAATAGCCAAAAGTCAAGTTCTGGGTTTGAAAAACAGTTTTTTTTTAAAGGCTGAACAGTACAAGAGGAGCCTGTGGCCAATTTAAAAGGTGAAAGGTTATTTCTGGATGCTTTTAAAAGCAATTTGTCTTCCAGAAGAAATGTGATTTAAGGCTTCTGAAACACAAAAACAGTTTCAGGGGTCAGATGCTGCCCTTAGACTACCCTTTGTCCATCTCTGATCTAAAAGGGTAGGGGGGCAGTTGAAATGCAACAAAATAAATGATTCTGCCTCCTCTAGCATGCTATGCAGGGTCAGGCTCAGTTAGTACTAGGAATGGGGGCCACAAGGAATATCAGGAGCTATAGGCTATACGCAGAGAAAGGTTGTGACAAGCCATCTCTGAATATTCCTTGACTAAAGAAACCTTATGGCATTGTATTGTCAAAGGCTTTCATGGCTGGAATCACTGGGTTGCTGTAGGTTTTCCGGGCTATATGGCCATGTTCTAGAGGCATTTTATCCTGGCGTTTCACCTGCATCTATGGCAAGCATCCTCAGAGGTAGGGAGGTCTGTTGGAAGTAGGAAAATGGGTTTATATATCTGTGGAATGACCAGGGTTGGACAAAGGACTTTTGTCTGCTGCAGCTAGGTGTGAATGTTTCAACTGACCACCTTGATTAGCATTTAATGGCTTGGAAGTGCCTGGGGGGAATCTTTTGTTGAGAGTGATTTGATGTGCCTGATTATTTACTCTCTGTTATTTTGCTGTTGTAATTTTTGAATTTTTGTAGACATAGGGACACCAAACGCAGCGCCCAAACACGAATCAAGGAACATGAAAGGCACTGCAGACTACTTCAACCAGTGAAGTCAGCCGTAGCAGAGCACCTGATGAACCAGCCTGGACACAGCATATTATTTGAGAACACAGAAATGCTGGACCATTCTCACAACCACCATGTCAGACTACACAGAGAGGCCATTGAAATCCACAAGCATGTGGACAATTTCAACAGAAAGGAAGAAACCATGAAAATGAACACAATCTGGTTACCAGTATTAAAAAACTCAAAAATTACAACAGCAAAACAACAGAAACAATCAGGCACATCAAATCACTCTCAACAAAAGATTCCCCCAGGCACTTCCAAGCCATTAAATGCTAATAAAGGTGGTCAGTTGAAACATTAACACCTAGCTGCAGCAGACAAGAGTCCTTTGTCCAACCCTGGTCATTCCACAGATATATAAACCCATTTTCCTACTTCCAACAGACCTCACAACCTCTGAGGATGCTTGCCATAGATGCAGGCAAAACGTCAGGAGAAAATGCCTCTAGAACATGGCCTTATGGCATTCATGTGGTCACCATTAGTCAAGAAGGTATACAGAAACATGCATTCTAGAGAGATATTCCTGAATGACCCCACTTACAAACATACACACAGTACACTGTAATGTATGGAGCCATACATTACAGTGTACTCCCCTCTTCAACCTGGAAAAGCTAGTTTCCTTGAATGACAACTTCAAGAACCCCCCTCCACCACTATTCCATTCCCCCAAAACATTGAACATACCTGGCTGTTTCTCAACAGCTGCAACACCAATGATGTTCTGACTACCTTGGGCGTCTTCAGTAGGCAAGATCCCAGGGATCTCTTTTATGCTATCAATACTTCCAGTGCTTAGTTGTTTCCCCTGGAATATAGCAACACAGAAGGGAAAGATTCATTGAAATGGTTGTATGCTCGTAACTTAGCACTAGATACACAAACACCCTGTTCAAACACTGTTGTGATTATTATGTGCTAACACTCTATGGTGGCAGAATTGTGACATTGGTAAGAATTAACACCTAAGAGTAATAGTATTTCATTTTTATTAGGGAAAGTATGATGCTTGGTAATGCGGAAGGCAGTCAGAAAGAGAAAGACCACATTACAGGTGGGTAGACTCAGTCAAGGAAGCTACAGCCCTGAGTTTGGAAGACCTGAGCAGGGCAACTAGGAGGTCTCTCATTTATGGAGTTACCATGGGTTAAAGTCAACTCGACAGTAATCAATAACTACAGAACATACATCTGGCACCAAGAACAACAAATCACCTGAACCTACATGATGCTTTTAGCTTCATCCACTGTATGCCCCTCCTGGGTCCTTCTGCCCCCCCCCCCCCGAAAGGCCCACAACCTATGGCTCAATACTTAAAGTCTTACTATCTTGAAATGTACTCTCATCAAGAACTTACATAGCCTGGTTTGTAAGGAGTGCTGGTTTCCGGACTGTTAGTTAGGACACTCCTAACCATTTCCCTTTGGTTATACGGATGTTTTCGACAAGCTGGGCTTTCTGGAGAGTGCCACGTATGTGTTTCAGAGGCAGATGTTCCTGCTGCATGAGATTGCAAAATAAAGATACAGAAAATAAGATATTAGGGAACAGGATAGGCCAGGGAGAAGATTATTATTTGTAAAATAATGATTTCAAAGCATTCTGCAGAAGAGGAAGAACCAAGTAATGATATGGGGGAGATGAGTTTCGCCATTCTCCTTGCAAAGCATGCTTGTTTGCAAACATATGTCAGCTGTGTTTTGGGGCAATGAAATGACAGCCATGCAGTTATGGAGGTGCTTTCCTCTGCTATTCTGGAAAATGCCTGTAGGCAATATGAGAAGAGTTGATAAAAGGCTTGGGAAATATTAATGTTTTGGGTTGTTGTAGGTTTTTCAGTGTTATATGGCCATGTTCTAGAGGCATTTTCCCCTGACGTTTCGCCTGCATCTATGGCAAGCATCCTCAGAGGTAATGAGGGTTTTATTAATGTTTTAACAATGACTCCTAGAATTCCCTAGCACAGGGGTTGGGGACTCTGGGAATTGTAGTGCAAAAGGTGACCTTTTCAATGCCTGAGAGGTAGCTATGCTGAATGAGGTGACCACTTTGGTTGGCACATCTGTGGATGGATACCATTGAGATGGAGCAAATAATTCAACTATTTTGGTAATTATCATTCTGGCCAGCATATTTTGGTGCCTCAATTATTAGTCCTGTTTCTGGGTATATTATACTTGCAGATTTCAAAAATGGCACCAGTTTCCCCTTATCAGCTTTAGCTGTTGAGATACAAAACCTATGCCATCCACCAGTCTTCATCTGCTCACCACAGAAAATCATGATAACCATGTCTAAGAAATTAGAGGATGTGTTCTATCCAATGCAATTTTCTGAATCAGTTCTCCAAATAACCCCTGGAACAGTCCTAAAACTGAAGACACCAATAATCTTTTTGGCTGGGCTGTGTAATTTTACCCCACTAGGAAGGAAGGGAACCCATTTGGATTTTTCTGTAGGTAACAAAATTTCCTTGGCCACCCCTGCTAGGAACAGGGCCCTTCTTCAGTGATGCTGCAAGCATGACTACACCAAGTAAAGAGCATCAAGAAGTGGTTCCTTTCATTTTGGAGAGATGGACAAATGCTCATTCTGGATGCCAGGTACAGAAAGAAAACTCCAGGCTGCCCAATGAGAACCAAAGTCTTGAAAGCTCAGCTAAGTTGTAATGGAAGCAATGAAAACCATTCAGATACCATTTCTGGGGACTGGACATAGGAAGATTTAGTTTAGACTCATTCACACATCTAAGTGGAGTTTTTACACTATTATATGCAAAAAGGGCAATGAGAATTCTGGGAGTTGTTGACCCCCTAAAATTATGTTTCCAAGCTGTAACTATAACCACCCCTGTGCTGAAATGAAGAAAATTCAGAAATGGTGTAAATCTTGATTCATGTAGAAACGTATGTGGATGTAAAAAAAAAAAAGAACAAAAAGGAGAACACACCATGAACCAACTGGCGCATGGTGTCAACAAAAGCCAAGGGAGGTCAGACACTTGCATATGAGAGCGGAGTAAGGAGCATAGCGTGCGGCACAGGGGAGACTGTCATGTTGTGCACATGCAGTAGCAGTGCCTACCAGAAGCTGTTCTCAAAGCTTTTGTGGTCATTTTAAGATATGCCTCGGGATGCTCAGGGATTTCTACATCTGCAACAAGAATGAACATCACCGGTTGCTACCCTGGATACAGAAGGAGTCTGTTCACCCTCCCTGCATCACTCCACAATAATTTATTGTAAATTATCAATTTGGTGTTATTTTTCAAAGAGTAGTGAATTGCATTGGCTTTGGGAAGTTCTTGCTGACAGAGGCCTTCCTGACAGATATATTGTCTTTGAATACTGGGGGGTCCATCTAGACATCATTAGTTTGGCATAAAGACACATTCTTTGAATTTCTTAGCAACTTATTTTCTTGGGTATTTAAGGGAGTTGGGAGCACAGCAAGACAAAAAAAAGGTAGAATTAATGAATTAGAAGAGATCATAAGGACCATCTGGTCCAACTCTTTTCTGCCATGCAGGAACACAATCAAAGCACTCCTGACAGATGGCCACCCAGCCTCTGTTTAAAACCGCCAGGGAAGGAGCCTCCGCCACACTCCAAGGCATCATATTCCACTGCTGAACAACTCATTGTCAGATAAGGTGACAGCTCTATGGAATTGGCTGTTGAGAGGCATTCAGTCCTTACTGTGCATGTGATTTCTCTCTCCACCACCTCTTTGCCAAATTTTGTTGACAATAAAGGTGGATGCATTTTAAGAAATGTCAACACGCAGATCTCTCCCATGATGATTAAAGCCAGGGTATTTTTTTAAAAATGAGAAAATTACAATACAATTTTGAAGCTGCGTTTTGAAAGACTAGAAGTGATGGAGCATGTGAGAATATATGGGTGTGAATTGGTAAAAAATATCCAATGCGAAAGAGACATCTCTCCTGTGCATCCCTTCATTGTACCTCTGGGGCTTTTTTGCACACATTTATAGCTGCTTTTTGTTGTAACAGATTACACTGAGCTCTGCGACGTCCATATAGAGACTATGAGAGCAGAACACACAAGGATGAAATATGTGCAAAGCCATTCACAACACAATACTCTTCTTTTTCCTAATATTGCCTTTTGCTTGACAGCAAAAGCCCTGTTGCACATAACGAAGAATGGGGTGAAAAGCCATTGGAGTTGGACCATGTCAGCTTGGAGATGGAGGAAGACACCCTGCTTCCTGGAAGAAAGCAAGTCAGAAGGACTACAGAAAGTGTGCTACTTTTTTGCACACTTTTAAAAGTTTTTGCGAAGATAGAAAACTGCCTTAGACCAGGTCACATTATTCATCTGTGTAGCCCAGCCTTGACTATTTTAATTTGCAGCAGCTCTCTAGAGTACTTTGCAAAAATCTTTGAAATGAAAGATGGCACAGATAGAACCTGAAACCTTTTGTTATGAAGCTTGTGCTTTATTACTATGTTGTGACCCACCCCTGAAGGGACATGTGTCAAAACATGACACACAGAGATGGCCTGTAGAATAAAGTGGTTCAGTCTAAAATATAGACAGATGAATCAAATTTAGTGTGTCATTTTTCCAGTCTTGATTTTTTTCCCACCTGTTTTTCAAGAGTTTCTGATTTTTCCATTTGTCTTCAGTTCCAATAGAGAGGGGGGGGGGGGGGGGGACTTCAAATCAAATACAAAAAATAAAATTGTACACAAAAAATCTTTTTGCATCCTTTTCTTCATTTCTTTATATAAGGACTTTTAACACACAAGTTTGTCTAGTATACACAGCATGGCAAGCATTTTCCTTTGAAAATAATGCATTTAAGGACACTTTTTATCAATATACATCCCACTGCCTCCACAGGAGAACAGCATCAGAAAACATAAAAAAGAACTGAAGGATAAATATGGCATTTTGGTTCTCATGTTAATTACGAATTAGGAAGTTTTGCCTGAGAACCAAATAGATTTATCCCTAAGCATAGGTTCAGAAGTTTCCTACTTCATTCTGCACAATACAATATGACTCCCTTATCCAAAGACTCAATATCCATAGTTCTAGTTGCCGATGCCCCCCCTCCCCCCAAAATTGCCCACAGAAGTGTTTGTGAACCTTCTATGTCCTCCAGTGCTATTCTTTTTATATACTTCTGGCTCAAGTATAGTCAAAATAAGGAGATCACAATTATTTGGGGTTTCAGTTATCCATGCAATGTCTTGAAATGCATCCCATGTGGATATGGGGGTCATACTGTGTACAGAATGGGCATTGCTGAACAGGAAAGATGAGAAAGCTCCTGAGCTGAAATGCCTTTAAATGGCTGCATTGCAAAGAATCCAATATTTAAAGTCAGGCAATTGGATTCTTTGCATGCGTCTGAATGAAAATTCCCATTCCCAAATGAAATGAAGGAACAGCTACATGGCAAGAGGCAGCTTACCCGAGAGTGCACTGTAGTATGGCTCTTCTTCCTCATCCTCTGGAGAGGAAGAGCCCCCCACATCTCCTGTGTGATCCCACTCCAGCGGGATGGAGTCCACGCTAACGGGCGTCTCACAGCCTGACCTCTCATGACCCATGGCGGGGGGCATGAGGTGGCAGAGAGACTGCTGGGGTGGTGGGACATCCGGCAAAGCTTTCTTGTGCCATGGATCGTGCTGCAGTCCTCTTGAGTCTTCTGCATCGGCCTTATTTTCAGATGACTCCTTTTCATATTCTACACCCTAACAAGAGAAAAGAAAAACAAGCAATAATTGAAACTATCGCTTTCCTACCAAAGTAGAACGGAGAATCCACCACAATGCATGCTTAGATTCAGCATCCCATTCTCTCCTGCTTGGGCCTCATCTACACTGACAATTTGATGCAGCTTCGAGCTAATTTCAAAACATGATGGCTCAATATAGCACCCCCCCACACACACACACAAAACGTTGCTGCAGCACATTTTAAGGGCTTTAAATTGATATAAGCAATGTTGTGGAAAAGTCCAAAAGAAAGCCCTTAATGTGCCTTCCAATGTAAACCATACTGCAGGGTGAAATCAAGTCTACAGAATGCAAATTATTGTACAGACCTATAAAGTACTCTACTGATACTCATAGATACAATCTGGAGAGGGGAATTGTAAAAACCCCACATTCCTCATGACCGTTGAGCCACAAAAACTGTAGATGCTGGAGCCAGTTCAAGAGTGGTCACTGTTGTTTGTGTAAACACCACCTATGCTTCGAACCAGTTTCAGGATACTTGTGGGTTTTTTCGGGCTATATGGCCATGTTCTAGAGGCATTTCTCCTGACGTTTCACCTGCATCTATGGCAAGCATCCTCTGAGGATGCTTGCCATAGATGCAGGTGAAACGTCAGGAGAAATGCCTCTAGAACATGGCCATATAGCCCGAAAAAACCCACAAGAACCTAGTGATTCCAGCCATGAAAGCCTTCGACAATACAGTTTCAGGATAGCTTATGTAATTATTTGTACAGCAAAACTGTTTTCTTCAATAGTGGCTTGAAAGTGACCTAAGTGGCAATCATTCCCCCAATTCAGCATCACATGTTCTCTTACTCAGATGTCTTTGTTTTTCACAGTGTTATTTATTTTGGGTCAAAAGCATTGTATACATAAATATTAAACCGATAAAAATAGGGTACAAGCAGCTAAATAATGTTTGACCAAAACTGGGCAACAGTGACCACACTGTCTGCAGCTTTAAACAATTCTTCCTCTGTACATGAGGCAGGGTATTGTGGACAAGCATACAGGTGTGGAGTAGTTTGTTATGCTCCACAGTTGCCCAAAGTGGAGGATTCTTTCAGGTAGATTGGCCCACTCCACTTCTGAGTCTGCTTAAGGACTTCGTAGGTGCCCATTCTTGGTTTGCCCCTGGAGGCAGATTTGTGTGTGTGTGTGTGGGGGGGGGGGGGCATCCAACTGGGATTTCCTGGTTTAGTTTCCCAGAGGGACACTCTTGCTGTTGCTGGGGGAACGTTAAGAAGAGTGGTGGCTCTCATGAAGCCTTTCCTTGATTTGAGTCTACTGAGTAGAGGCTGATAGCCATGCAGTAGATGGCTTTCATAGTGATCAGCCTTATTTCTCTCACAATTAGCAGCAACTTCCCATCGCACACCAGGGCGGGCAATGCCATCTAGCTTGTAGAGTCCATCAACAGGTGTAGTTTTAAGGCATCCTGTGATTATTCTGCATGTTTGTTCTGTGCTATGTTCATTTGTTTCACATGAACAGACTTATGCCAAACAGGCCAGGAATGCTCAACAGTTGAGTAAGACCAGGCCAGGGCTGATGTTCTTATTCATTTGGGGCAGCTCTCCATGCACTGCCAGTAAGTTTCCGCAGGATGTTATTGCGTGCAGCTACTTTATGTTTGTTCATGCAGTGTTTCCTAAATGTTATTGTTCAATCTAAAGGGACACCGAAATATTTAGGATGGAAACACACATAAAAATGCATTCTGTTATTAACAAAACACTGGGAAACACTTCCTTAAACTTCTTAATTTCTGATTCAAATGAAGGATCCTTGACAGGCAGGATCTTGTTGCAGAAACACAGGTTTTGGTCACACGTTAATGTATTACTTTAATTTGAACTTGAAACCACTGAAAGGGTGTTAGCTGGAGTGTAGTTTCCAATGGGGAGATAATGAGGACATCAACTCCCTAAATACGAGGGGTATTTTTTAAGTAAGGTCCGTTTTGTTGTAGACACTAGTAGTTCGCGCGCATACTGCAACGAGCGCGTGCGTCGTGTACCGGCATGCCTCGGGAACAACTGTGCTCAGTTTCCGCTCTGTAGCTAACCTGTACGGTTCTGTTCTGTGCTTTAAAAATGTTTAAGACTATCAACTCACCCGCCGCATGTGAAGTTCGCTCAGTAATACGGTTTTTGTCAGCAAGGAACCTGCCTGCTGCAGAAATTCAACTACTAGTGTCTACAACAAAACGGACCTTACTTAAAAAATACTCCTTGTAAAATTATGTCTCTCCAAGATTAAATTTTCCTTCACTCCTCAAATTTCTAGCATTGCCATAACTTAAAACCGCACTTTAACATTCAAGAAATGCAGTCAATGCATTCAACATGCTAGCAAGGAGAGGCGAAGACAGCTGAGGGAAGAGTTCTTGTAGAAAATGTTCCATTTCTCACTTTCTGAATAGCTTGAAATCTGGAGTGTGTAGAAAATTTTGAGAAGAACCGAAAGATAATCCTGCTAGCTCTTACCGAGTGCCAGTTTGCCAATCTCTGATGGAATCGGGAGACGCGACCAAAGACATCCTGACAGTATTTATGGAGTTCTTCTAGTTCCTCTTCAATCACAACAGCATCTGATGGCTCACTTTTCTGAATCAAATGCTCCCCAAATTCAGTGAGCTGGTCAATCTTTTTGGCGTTGAGCATTATTTCCTGCTGGAAACCCTGTTTGAAAGAGAGATGGAGAATTTGGTTTGAACTTTCCCGTTCAAGATGGATGGTCCATAAAAACAATGTCATCTTTAACTACTGAATATCACAGGAAGTTTATTTATTACTTATTTATTTACTGCATTTATATACTGCTTTTCTCACCCCTGGGGGGACTCTAAGTGGTTTGCAACCAATAATGGCAAAATTTAATGCCAGTATGGTGAAATAAACAAGGTGCACCGAGGTGGGTCACCAATAAGATTGGTAGACTGCAGTTCCTATGAGCCCTCCCTACTGACTAAACAGGAGATGGTAAAGCGAGCACCATCATTGGCCCAATAAACCACAGAGAAGACATTACATGCAATGATTTCTCTTCTTTAGGCCCCGGGGCTAATATTACTGCATTACCTAATCAGCACAGTAGCAAAGGATGATGAGAACTGCTTTTTGCAGGGCTGTTTTTTGCTCACATTTGCCTAAAGATGCCTGTTAACATTTCCTGTATTTTGAAAAGGTGGGGATAAGGAACAGAAAACGGTATCTCTTGGCTCTAAGAGAGGCATGATTTATAATTTGGCAATAAATGAAAATATTTTGGATAACTGACAGACTAAAGGGATCACCTGGTATCTAAGTCATTAAAATAATCAGTAGATTCTACGTGCATGTTTTAAAAAATCTGAAAATGCAGAGAAAATGAGCAGAACATACATTTATGACGGAAAGAATTGTTGTTTTTTAAATTCAAAAAGAGATACCTACATTTAGCTGCCGCATTTTGTCATCAAAGTTACTTTCTGAGAAATGCTCCACATTTGTCAGTTGCAGGTCCATTTCGGTCAACCACACGAGGACACTGTCCTTTGTGCCCACAAATTCCTCCCATTGATTGGTAAAAAGCTGAATGCAACCATAGGACAGAGTTACGAAACACCAACAGAGTGCTTTATATCTTTCAAATCTGCCACTTCCTTTACATACTGAGTATCTGCTCTGATTCCAGGAGGAATCAGAGCCACCCATCTCAAGCTAAAAATGTAATATAACAGAGCTGGAGATCTTCCAGGTTGTGACTATTTCATTAGTTGTTTAATCTGAATTTAATTATGACAATTTTGCCCCCCTTCTGCCTTCCATGGTGCAAAAAGGCAGCATACTTGCTTCTTCCCCTTCTTCTCTCAATTTTATTCTCACACACAAGGGTAAGCTATTTGCATGTGCAGACACAGAACTCAAATCACTTGATATAATTTAAGGTACAATAATTAGAGGCACAAAAATCTGTTGGAAATAGCAACCTTCTAAGCCTCCACTAGTTATTTGTTATGTATATAATTTAGATTGCTTACTGGGTTGTAGATATGTGTATTGATATGCAATTTGACCTTAACTCTTTGTTGTGGGAGGGGCTACAGACCATGTGATCAGATCTGGGGTTGTTCAGACCTGAGACTCCATTTTAGAAGTCAGTGTGTGTTTGCATCAGAAGCAGTGCAGTTCAGTTTAGACTTAGAAAGAGATGTATGCTTTTAGAAATTAGTTGAGGCACGCTACAGAGACTCTATTAGACTCTCAGAACAGAGAGATGCTTTGGACTATGGACTATTGATTTGAAGAAAGATGTCCTTGTGTCACCTACACAGAGATACTACTTCAAATCTATTTGTAACTGGATCGATAAGCAAAGTACCTGTATGCTGAATACAAAATTAACTATGCTGCTTCAAAGAAGTCCGCTTATTTTGTATCTTGAGAGCATGATTTAAAGGCAAATATATTTTAAGGGAGAACAGATGTTTTGAGGCATCTAAAAAGGAATACTTCTGAAACTCTGCTGTGTGTGTGTGTGCGCGCGCACGTGTGTGTGTGAACGCTGGAGAGAATGACTGAATGCTGGTGAATGACATTTTCCGAAAAGGTAGTGACTCTAACAGGTCATGCTTTTTACCAAGAGATTATGGCATCATTTTTCAAAGAGTGATGACTTCTAACAAGATCATGTCTTTCCAAAGATCATAACATCTCCAAAAAGATTATGGAGATTTCAATTTTCCAAAAAAATCTTGATATGTGAACCAATTTTCAGACCCACAACTTTGGTTTTATTGATCCCATGTGTTTTTACTTAGCTACTGAAACAAAACACAAAACAGTGATAATTTGAGAAACTTCAAGAACTTTGGGGAAATGATTGAGGAAGAAATGGAATCTGGCTATACCAGGCATCGGCGAACTTCGGCTGTTAGGAATTGTGGGAGTTGAAATCCAAAACACCTGGAGGGCAGAAGTTTGCCCATGCCTGTGCTATAACTTTTCCTTCAGCATTGGGCCCTTAGTCAATGAAAGGCCTGGAGGAATTGCGCTCACTGAATTATTATTTTTTTGGTCGTGTCAGGAGCGACTTGAGAAACTGCAAGTCGCTTCTAGTGTGAGAGAATTGGCCGTCTGCAAGGACGTTGCCCAGGGGACATCCGGATGATTTGATGTTTTTATCATCCTTGTGGGAGGCTTCTCTCATGTCCCCGCATGAAGAGCTGGAGCTGATAGAGGGAGCTCATCCGCCTCTCCCTTGATTCGAACCTGCAACCTGTCCTGCCGGCACAGTCCCACTGTGCCGGGGGCTCCATCACTGAATTATTGATAATCCAGCCCTTCTTTTCATTTCCTTTGCTTGTAGGAAAACAATTAGATGCAACTTCCAAGCAATGTGCTTCTCTGTAGAAGCTGCTGACCATGTAATAAGCAGGCGGCAGTCACCTTAAGTCTCCTGAGAATGGCAGCAACACGTCTCTGCAGGTTGTCCCAGCGCTGGTTGCCCTCGTGCACCATCTGCTTGAGTTTACTGGCTGAATCTGTGCGGTTCTCTCGGGCCAATCGCCGGTATTGCTTATTGATCAGCTCCAGCTGAGTCAGTCGTTCATGGATTTGCCGCTGAAATGCCTGAGGTGAAAACATCATAAATTATCAATAGAACAAAGATCTTTTAAAAGAGAAAGATGTAAATCTCTTTTCTCAAGAAGTTAAAGAAGAACAGAAGATCACAGGAGGTATGTCAAGAAAACCACATATGAATTAATCAATTCCCAATAGAGGCTTCATCTAGGTTATAGAAGGGTGATTTCAACCACATTAGATTGTTTCATATGGTTCTAAAATTCTGAAATATCCTAACATTCCTACATGTACTTAACATATTACAGTTTTCAGTTTATTTCATATAGTTGTCAACCTTTCTTTGTTTCCACAAATTCTTCCCATTAATCCATATAGTTGTCAACTTTCTTAATATGTCACCATAGAATTATAGACTTCGGAGAGGCCAGAAGGGCCGTTTTGTACTATTCTTTGTTATGCAGGAACACACAACTAAAGGACTCCTGATAGATGGGCATCCAGTCTCTGTTTAAAAACTTCCAGAGAAGAAGACTCGGCCACACATCAATTTCAGATTGTTTTACATAGTTATTAGGATTATGAACTATCTCAAGATTCTCACATACCGTATACTGATTAGTTACACACTGCCACTTTTGTTGGAGACGTTTTATTATTAATTTATTTATGACGTTTCTACCCCGACTTTCTCAATCCTGGAGGGACCTCAAGGCAAAACATACCACTAAGCCAATAAATACACTTTTAAGAGAAAACCTAGAGAAATGATAAAGCACCTGTGGGATTTACAAATATGGAAAAACAAGAGTAAGTTCTACCTCAAACTTCTTGAGTTCTTCCTTAGCATTTGTGTATGCAACCTCAGAAGAGTTAGGATATGCTGCTGTTTTTTCTGCTGTCTTCAGCCAATCTTCAAAGCGAGAGTAGTCTTCTAAAAACCTCTGCCATAGGCACCAGGTCTCCTCAATTCTAACAGGGAAATAAGCAATATTTTACAAATCACATAAATATTTTTCAAGAAAGCCATCTAGATGGGAGTATGAACCTCTTCATAAATGGCCAACAACGTGCCCATCTCCTTACTGTGGAGATGAACAAACTAAACTAAGCTGCACTTGGAGCCATTTCACAGTATCAAATTATAACACTTCGATTACACTTTAAATGCAATAGTAGCAACATAATAATCTACTTCTAATTTTGATTGCAATACAATCCTACAGCCAGAGTGGTGCCATTGTTTCAGTGATGGACAATATCACATGAGACCAGGACTTGAATCCACATTTGACCACAGACACTTTTGGGTAACCCTGGGCAAGTCACATTATCTTAGCTTCATAGAGAAAAGAACAATCATGCATACGTCACTTATTTTATAAATAAAAGAATAAAAGAAAACCCCCTAATAAATTCAGGTTATGGCTGTCATAAGTCTGAAATGACTTGAAGGAACACAATAAGATCAACAACATGTTTTCCAGGAAACTGGCCTTTTCCCCCCTCTCTTTTTTCCAGCTGGGGGCCTTCAAAAGGCAGAAAAAGCATGTGGAGCATACTTTCCCCATCCTTGCCTTAGATGAAGATGCCAGGGACTGAACTTGAGATCCATTGCAGCTCACATGCCAGGGAAGCAGTGAATCAATGCTGAGCTTTTGTCTGAATTTCAAAGGAGCTAGCTAACCTGCAGAACCCTACTCTCAAATAAGTTTGGCTCCTTATATAGCCATTTTTAAAGTATGGGCTAAACTCCAGAGAGGATCACTAGTTTGCCAACAATGGCCGACTTCGACCACACTACCAGGAACCATTCTGCAGGCAAGAGAGATTGCTCTCAGTGGCTATTTCTCCCAAAATAAGTGATCTATGTATGATGGTTTTTTCAAAACAGATCCTTTGTACCTTTTTGGAGTTGTGGAAAAAAAATTAAAGAAAAAAGAACAAAAATTGGAAAAAAATACTTTCCCCCTCTGCCATAAAAGAGAAAAATATTGTTGTGTCTCACTTCATTCGCCTTTCCATAGACATGGCACAGATGTTTCTCCATCGCCGGTCCAAGCTCCTTGTGGTCTGCTGGATGGAGTCGCACTCGGTCTCATTGGCACAAGCATCTGAATCATGCAGCAAGACCTCACAGATACTGAACACCGATTCTACACCTGCGCTGTGCTGTTCAATGTCCCGCTGAAGGTCCTATAACCAATGGTAAAAAGTCATCTCCAGTCATGAAGTTTTAAATAATCATATTTAGGATTCATTTATTTGTCTTTTATCAGATCACAAAATCCATAGAACTCCTCTCCAGCACCACATCCCAAATGATTTGCTCAGAAAACATGTAAAAGATTATCTGTGGCTCGTTAGTTTCACAAAAGAACTGTGTCCAGGGAGAGATAAAGCCTGTAGGGCTGGTTTGCCTCTTCCAAGGATCAACACAACTGTCTGCATTTTGGGATAATTGATTTTTCCACAGGGAGTGCCCATGCCTCAGAATTTGCAAATATTTTCAACAAGTGGAAAGCTTCCAACTCCTGTCATTCTTTCTTTTTCTCTTCCACATTCCTTTTAGATCAGTGGTTTCCAACCTGTGGTCCATGGACCACCAGTGGCCCACAAGAACAAAAATATGGTCTGCGGCCTCACCATTACTACACCATTTCCTCAAAACTATGTAGCAACGAGAGCAGCTGGTCTCACGAAACCCTCTTATAATACAGAGACAACTGGGATGTTGAAAGGGGAGAGGCTGACAACCCACGAAAGATTACTACTACTACATTAGATCTAGATTATTAAATATGGTTTTCTGTGGGCGAGCAGATGGCAACTACTGGATGGCATATGTTCTGTATCAGAAACTAGAGCTGATGTGGTCTATCCAATGCAATTTTCTGAATCAGCACCCCAAATAACCAAACCGAATCTAAATTTAACCAAAAAACGATTCATAACCTCTTTGGTTGTAATGTTGGAGCAATACAATTGCTCTAAGTTTTAGCCCTTCAGATCTCTGAAGCTAAATAGAAGAAACTGGGCAACAAAACTCACGATGTTTGGAGCTTTCAAATTTGGATTTCAATCCCAAACGGATTTAATATGTCATTGACACAGAAGTCATTAGTATCCATTGGGTCAAACTTCTTAGGAAGCACTTAGTTTAGCTCTTAGCTGGTGCTCAGTACATTTTAAACTCTTTCTCCTCCCTTTTTACGTTGCCTGTATCAAAAACCATGGTTATTGCTGGAAAAATGAGTCACTAGAATATTGTAGAATAGATGCCTAGGATGTTGCATCTCAAAGGTCTGAAAATAAAATGATTGGTTTTCCGTAGCATGTACAGGACTGTTTGCCAGTGGCAAAACCTGTTTTTAGCCCAATAACTGATTTCTAGTTTGGAAAAGGGTTTGTGAGAGTGTCATATTTTAGCTATACATGGCATTATGGGCATGGTACAAGGCCAGATGTAATTCTTCCCAGTTCAGAGATATCCCCTACCTGTTGCATAAACCACAGCTCTGTGCATATCTACTCAAGGTGATCACCAATATAACACCAGCATGGTGAAGTGGCTTAAGTGTTAGACTATGATGCTGGAGATCAAGGTTTGAATCCATGCTTGGCCATGAAAATTCACTGGGTGACCTTAGACATGTCACATTCTCCCAGCCACAGAGGAAGGCAAAAGCAGAACTCCTCTAAAACACCTTCCTAAGATAGGAATCTTCCTAAAAATCTTCCCAGGATAGGTTCACCTTATGCTCACCATAGGCTGGAAATGACTTGAAAGTACACAACCACCACCACCACCACATCTTTTCAGGATGCAAATCAAAGTGCACAGAATTGTGTGCCTAAATGTACCTTGAGGTACATTTAGGCACACAACTGTTTCCCAAACTGCAAATCAAAACTCTAATCAGATTGATAGGGAGTTTAACTTTTTAAAGCATTAGGCTGGCATTACATCGAGGTCAGAGCTTGGAAGAAGTTGTTTTTCAAGACCACAATTTCCAGACTCCACCAGCTCAGAAACCCTAGGACTTCCCAAGCTCCTGGCATAAGCTCTGGAATGTCAAATCTTCAAGATAAATAGTCGAGCCAACCAGAAATCAAGGAGACACCCCTTTTAGATGATCTGCCATTCCTTTCCCTGACCTGCTGTTCTGCAAGCCTCTTCTGTATCTCTTGGTCGTCACAGATGTCGTAAACAACAGGCTTGGAGAGCTCAGACTCAATGCGGGCCAGCCAGGTGCGAAGATTACTCATGTTTTTGTCCAGCTGCTGTATGAATGTAAAAGTCTCCTTCAGCTTCTTCACCCTGGAGAATGGGGGAGACAAAAGACAAAAGCAGAAGGTGATGATGAAACATGCCAAAAGGATATAAAATGGCCTTATGCTCTACTTTCTGCTTTAAGTATGTTTTCCAAGATTCATTTACTTTGAATGTCAAATGAAACATGCCCAGCTCCTTAAGCCCTATGAGGAGCGGCTTAAGGAGCTGGGCATGTTTAGCCTGAAGAAGAGAAGGGTGAGAGGAGATATGATAGCCATGTATAAATATGTGAGAGGAAGCCACAGGGAGGAGGGAGCAAGCTTGTTTTCTGCTTCCCTGGAGACTAGGACGCGAACAATGGCTTCAAACTACAAGAAAGGAGATTCCATCTGAACATGAGGAAAACTTCCTGACTGTGAGAGCCGTTCAGCAGTGGAACTCTCTGCCCCGGAGTGTGGTGGAGGCTCCTTCTTTGGAAGCTTTTAAACAGGCTGGATGGCCATCTGTCAGGAGGTGATTTGAATGCAATATTCCTGCTTCTTGGCAGGGGGTTGGACTGGATGGCCCATGAGGTCTCTTCCAACTCTTTTCTATGATTCTATGATTGTCCTGGATGTTGGCAATAGATAAAGAACTGCCTCTTTTTGAACCTCCTTGGCATCTGACACTTGAATGGGATTCAGTGGATGCTTTGGACAGGCGCATTAATTTTTTGGACAGGTGTCATTTCAGTGTAGGAAATGGTGTGTGCTTTTCATGCATGCTATGGTAAGTGTCCAGTGCAACTAGTTCCTATTTTGTTGGAAATATGCACACCCAGAAGCCGCAACTAATAATAGGTTTAACAACGTAAGTACCTGGGCATCCATGAGACATGATTATGGGCTAACAAAAATGTAAATGGTGCAGTAGGAAGACCCTGGAAGAATTACATTATTCTATTCTATTCTTTTCTAATCTGCCTTTTCTTTCTTTTAGGAGACTCAAAACTTTAACTTTTGGCCACTCTAGTCCACAAAAAATTAACAATTTGTAAATTCTCAGGGGTAAAGAATATTTAGGCACTCTGAGGTTTTTTACGTAGGAAATAGGTCCACAAATATGTCTTAAACATGAAGCTGGCCCTTCCATTATGCAGACTGAGGCATCCGGCTTAGAGATGCTGATTTTGGGTGTGACTGAATTTTTTAGCTGCCAGAAGCAGGAAAACATGAGATTTTCTGCTTCAGGTGTCATAATATATAAGTGGTAAAAGTGCCCAGCCTCCATCAGCTCAACCATATTACACTTGCTATGCTCACATTCCTAATAAAGGAGGAGCTCAAAACCATATCTTAAGAAACAAACAATGCCAAAAAACCACAAGTCTCTGAACAGAACCATGTAGGAATTTGTTGTCATTATGAAAATTGTGTAATTAGTGCTGATGGAAAAGCAAACCCCAAATGGAAAGCCAGCATGGTGCCGCCTTCAGTTGCTCCCCCTTACATTGCTTCATAATGCTAATTACCTCTGCAGACAGGCTGGCCCAATTAACTAATTTCCTACATATGCCGACTGGCATTTTATTAGATCCCCTCCATGCTCACAATAAAACCAAAGAAAAATAAACTGGATGGTTGAAAGAACCCTTTTTAGATTGGTGAGATTAAGAGTCATGGATCCTCAGCAACTTTGGTGTGAGGTCACAAAAGCATTCCCGTTTCAGCCAAATATATAGAACATGCGACTCTGGAATCTGAGAAAAATATATGTCCTGAAAGCTGGCAACCCTTAACTGATTGTATTGATATAGATCAATGTTGAAGGATATTTATTAATTATTACTTATTTATTTGCGGTATTTGTATACCACCCCTCTCAACTCCGAAGGAGACTCAAGGTAGTTCACTGTGTTGGCAACAATTCAATGCCATCAATAAAAGACAGTATAAAACATCAGAATTGACCCTCCCCTGATAAAACATCAAACATTAGTAAACCCAGCACATAGAATCATAGACTCAAAGAGTTGGAAGAGACCTCATGGGCCATCCAGTCGAACCCCCTGCCAAGAAGCAGGAATATTGCATTCAAATCACCCCTGACAGATGGCCATCCAACCTCTGTTTAAAAGCTTCCAAAGAAGGAGCCTCCACCACACTCCAGGGCAGAGCGTTCCACTGATAATTAAATCACATAGCACACAAAGACACAGTTGTTGTCTGTAACAGTCCTGGGTCATTGCACTTTCAACTTTAACTTTAACTTTAAATATTCCCATGATAGGTTGAACACTTGGTTCCACAGCCAGATCTTTAGCTGTCTCCAAAAGGTCAGGAGGGAGGGGACCGACCTGATCTCACTGGGGAGGGAGTTCCACAGCCATGGGGCCACCACCGAGAAGGCCCTGTACCTCGTCCCTCATATCATTCCTCTTTCAGTCCCTTCTATCCTAGTGTTGGTAAGGAGTCCATGCAATCTGCATCACTATTAGATGCAGGTGTAGTGTCTACTATCAACCCTCAACAATTGTGGTATTGTCTTAATTAGTATTCTCCCTATAGCAATCTCTAGGACCTCCAGTGCAACTCTATCGTTAATGCCTGCCAGAGGTTGACCACTGAATCTGGATCTACACAGCCATGTAATCCAGTTCAAAACAGATAATCTGGGTTTTATATGGCAGAGTTACACTGGAGTACAGAAGAGATGCCCAGAGAAAACACTTCTCTTGTCACCTGTAGGTTCTCCAGCATGATCTCACCATCAACATCTGGAGGACAGTTCACTTTTACAATGATCTTTGCTTCAAATGCTCCAATGACAATACAGGACTCTTGGATTATCTACTATAGCTACTTATAACTCAGTGCATCAAGAGTCTATATACCTTAGCACCTGAACCTGGAAATCTTGACTGTTTCTTCCAAAGCTTACACACACACACACATGGCTGGAGTCACACTTAAAAATGTACCTGTTCCGAATTACATACAAATTCAACTTAAGAACAAACTTACACAACCTATGTTGTTCATAACTTGGGGACTGCCTGTACAATGAAATCTGTTACACGCCTTAGTTACATCCTATTGAGATTATTGTAACACATGTTATCTGAGGATGCCTTCAAAGAGTTTGAAATGTATTGTCAATGGCTTTCATGGCTGGAATCACTGGGTTGTTGTGTTTTCCAGTCTGTATGGCCATGTTCCAGAATCATTCTCTCCTGACATTTTGCCTGCATCTATGGCAGGCATCCTCAGAGGTTGTGAGGTCTCACAACCATAGATGCTGGTGAAACGTCAGGAGATAATGCTTCTGGAACATGGCCATATCACCCAGAAAACAAACAGAGGCCGAAAGGAAGGGGCGAAGGGTTAGGGTTAGGGTTAGGGTTAGAAATCTTCAGCTATTCAAAGAGATGCACCCAGGTTGTTAACTACAACTAGTTATAGGGATTATGCATCCTCCTTGTTACAATAATTCCATTAGCTACCAGACAGTTTCAATTCAAAGTGTTAGCCATGACCTATAAAATCCTATACATCTTGGTCATCATTTGTTGTTGATGTTAGGGTTAGGATTAGGCTGCCGGTTCAGTTCCGAGCACAATTCAAGGTGCTGGTTTTGACCTACAAAACCCTGTACGGTTCTGGTCCACTGTATCTGTCCGAACGTATCTCCCTCTACGTCCCACCCCGGAGTTTGAGATCATCTGGGGAGGCCCTGCTCTCGACCCCACCGCTGTCACAAGTGAGGCTGGTGGGGACGAGGAGCAGGGCCTTCTCAGTGGTGGCCCCTCACCTGTGGAACTCACTCCGGGGGAAATTAGGGCATCATCATCCCTCCTCTCCTTCAGGAGGAAGGTAAAGACGTGGTTGTGGGACCAGGCCTTTGGGCAATCTGACAACTAGATAAGACAATCAGACGAGTAAAACTGACAGGACGAACAACGTGGAATTGAAATTGGAACTATGAGATAGCGAACGCTGACCGTTTTTGAGGAGGAATTGGGTTTGTATTGGTTTTTATTGTTTTTATTGGTTTTATAGTTGTAATGCAGGAATTGTTGTTTAACTGTGAATTGATGCTATTTTGTTTTACGACTGTTATGTGAGGCGGGCATTGAATTGTGCCTCTGCTTTTGTAAGCTGCCCTGAGTCGCCTTCGGGGTGAGAAGGGCGGGGAAGAAGAAACTGAAATAAATAAATAAATAATAAATGTTACTTTTAAATATTTATGTTCATAAATTCCTTTGGATTCTATTTATGTTTTACCTTCTACCTTTTATGTGTTCTAATGATATGGAAGTTTATCTGTACATTTTTTTAAAAACTTCGGAAACTGCTCTGAATCTCTATAATGCTTGGTGAATCTTCTCAGATTAGGAAAGTATGATTTCTCTGTGTTTTTATGAATATATATATGTGCATGTGTGTTTGTACTGACTGTAGCAGTAGCTTCATCATTGGTTTAGTAATCTGGGTGACCAGGGTTTGAGATCCTATCAGTTACAGAAATCTTCTGACCCTTCACGGGCAAGTCACACTCTCAGCCTTAGAGGAAGGGAAAGGCAAATCTCTTGTGAACATATCTTGCCAAGAAAACCCCATGACAGCTTCGCTTTAGGGTTATCATAAATTATAATCCACTTGAATATACAACAGAAACAACACAGAATATGTGTGTGTCAACAGCAAAAAACTTATAGTGCATATGTTGTATTGAAGTATAGTTCTTTGTTTTTTTCCATATTCTGAGTAATAATATAACTGTATTTACTAGAACATTTTTTTTGAAACCACTGCCACTGATTTAATTTATCTGTCACCCTTTATCAAGAATAGTATAGGTCGCTTTCAAAATTTTAATCAATTTAGAGTTTATATGAGAAGAGATCTGCACATTCTCACTGAAATGTACTGGATAGCTTGTATTTAATGTTGCACTGCTTGCAATTGTTTCTCTTTAGGTCCATGGCCATCACATTTATTTGGTTTTTGCACTGCCTTTCTTTTCAGAAGCTATGAAGGTGACATATGTGATTCCCTTTCACCATTTTATCATCACAACAAACATGTGAAGCAGTTCATATGGACAGAAAGAGACTGGAGCAAATAATTGCCTTTCATGAATACTGGCTCTTATTATTTTTGCAACTACATTCTTCAGTTATAGAAAAACAGACCAGTAGTCTTGGAATCAATGGTTTGCAAATCAGACGAGATGAAATGGCTGCAAAGCATGAAGAACAGATACCCATACAGTGCCTTTTGCAATTCATTTTTAAAAATTCACTGACAATGCCAATGCCAGCATAAAAATAAAGGTTTGTGTTTTCACTTTGATGGAGGATAACACATTTTATTGCAGTATCAGTATGTATTTCAGTAAAGAGATCATCCTAATGTGGGAGCTGATATTTAATTCAGTGTTGATAAATAGGCTGTGAAATTCAAGCATCAGTGCTAATCACCATGGCTGAGTATAATTACATCTGCAGCTCTTAAAAAGGAACAACCAGCCATTTGGATCTGTAAGCAGTCTGGGCTTTCTCAATGGCAGACAGTATCCGTCTTCCCCAACTCCCCAAAGGGCTGAAAAGATATAAATCACTGGAAAGCATCGAACTCAAATCTTATAAAGGTCTGGCTTTTATATTTTAAAGAGATGGTGGATTTAACATGGCTCCCCATTAACAATGCAGGCAGCATGCCACTCCAACCTTTGTGCCAATGGATTCTACTATATAAACATTATATGCAATGTTTAACACAAAGAGCAGGGCTGCAAAACAAAACTAAACACAACCAAATTAAAATAAACCAGAAGCATTATGTCTCCCATTCATTTACTTACACTGCAGCAGCTGCTAAGCTGCTCTGACAGCGGTGGAGAGAGGAAACAGTTAATGTAACATGGGTGGGGGTAAGTCAGCCCCTGAATGCCATTTATTCCCGGTTCTATGGTCTGCAATTCCCCACCCCAATCCTCCCTTAGCCTGTCAAAGACAAATTTACCCACTGCACACACACACAAAGACACACACATCCATCCAGGCTGGCTCTCGGTCTGGGTCCATCCCCCAAGATGCATCATCTCCGTTCGGCATTTCTATTCTCACCCGACCCCTTTGATGAGCAGAAAGGCACTTACTGTTTATAAGGGAAAACCATTCCTTACAGCTTTCTCAACCCGAAGCTGCAGGCAGAGCATCTAAGGGAGCACACACAGCACTCGGGGAAAAGGAAACCCCTCCTCTACAGATGCCCTATTTAATAACACCACCTTAACAACTCCTATAGAAAGGAAAGGAGAGGAAAAAAACACAGACCTCTTCCCTTCCGCCTCTTCTAAGCCCCCAGGCAGGGAGTTAGATGCATGGATACACACAGAGAGACACACTCATGCACACAGATGGAAACACACACTCCCTGAATATCCTTCCTGCAAAGCGAATGCCACTTTCCTCTTTTCTGCTGCATTCTGACTTGCCAATAACACTCCACTATTCTGCTCAAAAGCTTGAAAACTGGCAATAAACAAACAAATAAATATCAGAATGACTTCATTTCCGTTCACCAGAAACAATGTGGGATGCGGTGAAGGTAAAGATCATCCTGAGGATGTGATAAAAGGTAAATAATGTAATTATCATTCTCTTTAAAAGATGATTTACAAAAGTGCTGCTCAAGATGACTGTGAATTTTGTTTTGTGTCAGGAGCAACTTGAGAAACTGCAAGTTGCTTCTGATGTGATAGAATTGGCCGTCTGCAAGGATGTTACCCAGGGGATGTCCTGGTGCTTTTTTTGTTGATGTTTTGCCATCCTTGTGGGAGGCTTCTCTCATATTCCCACATGGGGAGCTGGAGCTGACAAAGGGAGTTCATTTGTGCTCTTCCTGGATTCGAACCTCCGACCTGTCAATCTTCAGTCCTGCTGGCACAAGGGTTTAACCCATTGCGCCACTGGGGGCTTCGACTGTGGGTGATCAATACTTCTCTATCAGTTCTGGATCCGTTCAATTATTCTATGTACAAAAACACACATAAAGAAACGGAGCAAGGCAAGAAGTATATTAGCTCCATGGACCACATCAAAGATCTGAAATAACTGAAGCTGCAGCCTTTGTCCATTTAAATATTGGAAATGTAACACAGCAAGAAAAGAAACTCAGGCAACCCTATTACAGGGCAAGTTGCAGTTTATATCTAGAGCAGGGCTCCTTACACTTTTCTACTTATGACCCCTTTTGGCCTGAGATTTTTTTTGCAGGACTCCAGGTATATAATGTAGGTATAATAATCAGACATTTACTGATGACAAATCAGCATCTGCAAGGCTTGCTAAACAGGCTGATTTTCCTTTTTATGAAGTACAGCTGAAGCATCTTCTGCAGAGTCCACTGGAAACACTGAACAACAGATTTATGAAAATGCATAATACAGCCACTAGATAACATTCAGAAACCTTTTACTGTTGCCAATTTTTTCAGGCTCCCAAAACTAAAAGAATTTGGGTTTGAGGCCCACAGTTTAAAAAGAAGTGGTATAGTTTTTTCCTGACACCATTTATTCAGAGGAGGTTCTTGTGGGTTTTTTCTTTTTTTTTCGGGCTATAGAGCCATGTTCTAGAGGCATTTCTCCTGACGTTTCGCCTGCATCTATGGCAAGCATCCTCAGAGGTAGTGAGGTCTGTTGGAATTAGGACAATGGGTTTATATATCTGTGGAATGGCTGGGGTGGGGCAAGGAGCTCTTCCCTGCTGCAGTTAGGTGTGAATGTTTCAGCTGATCACCTTCATTAGCATTTGAAGGCCTGCCTGAGCCTGGGAAAATCTCTTGCTGGGAGGTGTTAATCTGTGCCTGGTTGTTTCCTCTCTGTTGTTTTGCTGTTGTAATTTTAGAGTTTTTTAATACTGGTAGCCAGATTTTGTTCATTTTCATGGTTTCCTCCTTTCTGTTGAAATTGTCCACATGCTTGTGGATTTCAATGCCTTCTCTGTGTAGTCTGACATGGTGGTTGTGAGAGTGGTCCAGCATTTCTGTGTTCTCAGATAATATGCTGTGTCCAGGTTGGTTCATCAGGTGCTCTGCTATGGCTGACTTCTCTGGTGAAGTAGTCTGCAGTGCCTTTCATGTTCCTTGATGCGTGTCTGGGCGCTGCGTTTGGTGGTCCCTATGTAGACTTGTCCACAGCTGCATGGTATACGGTAGACTCCTGCAGAGGTGAGAGGATCCCTCTTGTCCTTTGCTGAACGTAGCCTTTGTTGGATTTTCTTGGTGAGTTTGTAGATTGTTTGTATGTTGTGTTTCCTCATCAGCTTCCCTATGCGATCAGTGGTTCCCTTGATGTATGGCAGGAACACTTTTCCTCTGGGTGGATCTTCATCTTTACTCTCGTGGCTTGTTCTTGGTCTTGCAGCTCTTCTGATGTCTGAGGTGGAGTATCCATTGGCCTGGAGAGCCCAGTTGAGGTGGTTCAGTTCATCTTGGAGGAGGTGGGGTTCGCAGATTCTTTTTGCACGGTCTGCCAAGGCTTTAATGGTGTTTCTTTTTTTACTTGGGTGATGGTTGGAGTTTTTTATGTAGATATCTACATGTGTGTGTGGGTTTTTTGTAGACGGTGTGTGTCACAAGCATGTGGACAATTTCAACAGAAAGGAAAAGACCATGAAAATGAACAAAATCTGGCTACCAGTATTAAAAAACTCTAAAATTACAATAGCAAAACAACAGAGAGGAAACAACCAGGCATATCTTAACACCTCTCAGCAAGAGAATTTCCCAGGCTCAGGCAGGCCTTCAAATGCTAATGAAGGTGGTCAGTTGAAACATTCACACCTAGCTCTAGCAGAGAAGAGCTCTTTGCCCCACCCCAGCCATTCCACAGATATATAAACCCTTTGTCCTATTTCCAACAGACCTCACTACCTCTGAGGATGCTTGCCATAGATGCAGGCGAAACGTCAGGAGAAATGCCTCTAGAACATGGCTCTATAGCCCGAAAAAAACCCACAAGAACCTAGTGATTCCAGCCATGAAAGCCTTCGACAATATATTCAGGGGAGGTTTGCTGCCATTGCTTTCCTCTGAGGATGAGAGAGCGTAATTCAGTGAGTTTCAATGGTTGAGGAAGAGTCAAACATTCAAACCACTACCAACCAAGCAGGCTCATCCTACAAATATTAGGGGCAAGAAAAAAGAAAACCAGATGCAGAAATAATTCTAAAAGGCAAAGAAGCAGCATAATACGACAAAAGGTGTCCTTTCTCATTATGATGTCCGCATCACATTTTGGACCTGCCCTTTTCATTTTGCTTGTCATTAAGGGGAAAACTAAAAATAATGAAAAGCATACTTTAGGCAGAGATTTGCTAAATGTCATATTTCAAATTTAGCATTTATTCAGAATCACAATCTGTGTAAAGGCAATGGTTGGGAGAGACATTTAAATTATGCTAATTTGCATAATTTTAGTTCATTTGGCAGACAGGAGTTCTACAGTCTTTGTGGTGAGAGTTCATTTTTAAATATTTCTTACAGGAACAGAATTTATGGCAGGCATCATAAGATGGATAGAAATGAGGTCTCATGGTGATAGAAGTGGATTCTTAGTAGAAGGGAAACAAAACAATGGTCTTCGCAATGTGGTCACCCCAAAATATGCTAATCCCTAAGTAAATGAAGCACGCTATGGCCCTCTTACTAACAAACATGAAGACACTGTTATGCTCATACACATTGTCTCCAATTAATTTCAACAGAGCAAGAAAATCAGTTATAGGGTTGCCTTAAGGCTTAGCATCACCATAGGCCAGAAACTACTTGAAAGTTCACTCAATGACAACAAATGCTGCAAAGGCTATCAAATAGATTTGTGGGACTGATCCACCCAGTTTCCCATCTTCTCCCCTTTACAGTATCCTAGATTTCCCATTTCTGCCAACTCATAATGCCACATATATCAGGCTGATAAGCTATAAAACCTTCAGAAAAATTAGAAGTTTCCCCCCAAAATAATCTTTATGGAATTGCACAGGTTACAAGTCCTGATCAGGATTGCCTTGGTAAAATGCATATTGTTCTGAGCTTCTCATATATTCACGATATAAATTCTGGAATGCAAGCAGTGCTTCTTTAGCTTATTGACTAAACAGCATGGTTGAACTTTGGACAGCACTACATGTCTTTTCCCAGGAATACATAAACATTTATATACTAATACAACAGGACAAAGGAACCATAATGCTCCAGACTCCATCTGATCTTGACAGCTAACTAAAATCAGACCTAGTTGGCAACTGCTCGTATGTTCCCACAAACTGCCCCATCATTTTTGCCCAAGTCCAGCATTATTTTTAATCTTTTAAATTTTAATTATATTTGGCCTACCCATAGATTTTAAAGTGTGTTGTCCTATTGATAATGTTTATGTTATTGTTTTATTGTTTTGTTGTTTTTAAATTGCTTGTATTGTTATTGTTATTGCTTGTACTGTTGTATTTTGGGCCCGGCCTCATGTAAGCCATACTGAGTCCCCTGGGGAGATGGTAGCAGGGTATAAATAAAGTGTTATTATTATTATAACTGTATGGGAGACTACCAATAAATACCAGATGCTTTAGGCTATATTTCAGAAGAAGGAAGTGGCAAAAACATCTCTTAAATATTCTTTGCTTAAGAAAGCCAGATTAAATTCATAGGACCACTGTAGGTTCACCAACAACTTGAAAGGCACAAGGACACACATATCCAAAATAGCTAATTAGGTTACTTTATAGTGTGGTGTGACCAAGCAAACAAAAAAGGAGGAAAATGAAGGTCTCTTCTTCAAGTGTTTGTAATCTTACAATCTACATTTAACGACTGAGAAGCTGAACAAAGGGAGAGTATTAGGGGAAATTAACAAAAGATGAATGTAAGCAAGGGCACCTTAAGCAAAAATTAAGATAAAATCAATTAAGTGACAATATTAATAGAACAGCATAACTTACTTGAATAGGAACCATGGATTTTGCTGGCAATGGCCAGATCAGGATAGTGGAATAGTGGGAGATAATTAATCCTTTACTTCTCTCATGTTCCCAATTCTAATCAGAAGATTTTTTGAGCTTTTGAAATGGGCTCCCAATGGTTCCAATAGAAGTTTTTCTCCAATTACAGATAGTTGCTATAGCCGAGACACTTCTCAAATCCTCCAACCAGCATGGTTGGAAGTATCTAAGAATTTCAGTCTCTAAGAGTAACATTTACAGGGTCTGGCAAATTTTACTGCAAGTTTTTGAAGATTCAGGTGATGACTTCGCCATTCATTCAAGAGTTTAGTGTTCCAATGCCAGAATTTCTCCATGTTTGGACAATGGAAAAGATGCAGCCTTGCAAACTTTTACAAAACAACAAGGAGTAACTTCATAAGCTCAAACTAGGAAACAGAGTTGCGCAGTGGAAGTGTGCTGGGCCCATAACCCTTTTTTGTTAGGGAAAACTACAAAAAAACAGCAGGGCATCTAAATTACAAACAGGATACTTATAGTTGAGCATTCAGCTCACAGCTAGCAGAGCATGAAGTGCCGCGGCTGTAAAGAATTTAGAGCTTAGGGGACAAATTTGCAGAGTGCAATCTTTATAAATTACAAAAGGTTTATTTACAAAAATAATAACAAATAGCTACATTCCAACTGTCATTCAGGAGTCAGGGGAAGGGATTCTCTCAGTCTATTCTAAAGCTAACTAACTGTTCCTCATTGAGGACTGGAGGCTTGGGCAGCGTGCGGTTGAATTGCAACAGCTATTATAGCAAAGACACTCCTCAAATCCTTCAGACATTGTGGTTGGGATATTCTGAGAATTTCATTCTCTAAGAGTAACATTTACAGGGTCTGGCAAATTTGACTGCAAGTACTCCTCCATCGCATTAGGGTGTAGTGAAACTACAATTACATCACCATAGCTCCCTTTTCCCAGTCATGCCAATCTGTTTTGGGTCCCTGTGCTAATTATCTCTTACAGGATGAGTGACCTTTTATCAGGAATTCTGAAATCTGAAATATTCCCAAAACCAAAATTGTGGCTGAAGTAACAACGCCCTCACTTTCAAATTGTTCAATATACACAAACTTGGTTTCATGTGCAAAATTATTTAAAACATTGCCTGAAATTACCCTCAGGCTATATGTATAAGGTGTTCATGAAACATAAATTTATTTATTTATTTAAAAATCTGGCTACCAGTATTAAAAAAACTCTAAAATTATAACAGCTAAACAACAGAGAGGAAAAAACCAGGCACAGATTAACACCTCCCAGCAACAGATTTTCCCAGACTCAGGCAGGCCTTCAAATGCTAATGAAGGTGATCAGCTAAACATTCACACCTAACTGCAGCAGGGAAGAGCTCCTTGCCCCACCCCAGCCATTCCACAGATATATAAACCCATTTTTCCTACTTCCAACAGACCTTCTCAACCTCTGAGGATGCTTGCCATAGATGCAGGCGAAACGTCAGGAGAAATGCCTCTAGAACATGGCTCTATAGCCCGAAAAAACCCACAAGAACCTAGTGATTCCAGCCATGAAAGCCTTCGACAATACAATAAATTTATTTATTTATTTATTATTCAAACTTATATGCCGCCACTCCCCTAGGGCTCGGAGCGGCTTACAAAACAAACTGGAATCTAACACAAATTAAAACAACAGATCAAAGGTAAAAGCCTGTTGAAACAAATATGTCTTACAAGCCCTGCGGAAGGCTGATAAGTCCCGCAAGGCATGAACTCCTGGTGGCAGAGCGTTCCAGAGCGATGGTGCCACTACTATAAAGGCTCTGCGTCTAGTTGCTGTTAGACACAAGGTTTTAAAACTGGAAACTTCCAATAAATCTTGGTCCTCAGAACGGAGAGATCTCTGGGGTTGGTAGGGGGTGAGGCGGTCATGTTTAGACTTGGGTCCCGTCTCCAAGATATTCCATTTTGTTATGTATATTCAAATACAGGTATTACAAAATCCAAACAAAATAATAATCCAAAATCGAAAGCAGTTCTGGTCCCATGCATTTTGGATACGTGATACTCAAACTATATATTTTAAAAAATAACATATTCTCATCACATCTGGCCCTTAGATCAGCATGAAAAAACTATTCTAACACACAAAAGGATGTCATGCAGACACATTGCGAGAATCAACTTGCAGGACTGAACACATCTCCAAAACAAACTGGAACAGCTGACAACAGTGCTTTTTAACTCTGCTATGGCATCACAAATCCTCCCCCCCCCCAATCCAAAATATTGCTATGTGAAAAAGATTCTCAGAAGCTTCACACGAACTCATAAATGTATTACATGTAAAACAGAACAGATGTCGATCCACATATGATTATCTTGCGGCTGCTTTCTTTTCTCTAGATATACCCTGAGTTCCCAGCACCCATCCCGGTGAGATGCTCTCCCTCCTCCAGCTGCTTCCAGGCCCAGACAAAGCCTCTGTGAAAGGCACAAGCCAAGCATGCGTCTGCATAATGGAAATGCTAAAAGGCTTGATGCAACTGGTACCATATGGCAAAGCTGAGCTTGTCTCCATGAACTATGAGAAGCATGTCATGGACTAAACACCTAATTTGTCCATCTGTCTCAAGGCATTTATTAGTTTAAGGTGATGCGAGTTGTTTACTGCAATGCACAGATTTAGCCAGGGGCTTTCTGTTTTGGAGCTACTAAAATGTTTCTAAGATTTACTTGGTGCCTCACAGGTCAAGGGCAGCTTGGATCTCAAAGGGAGGCATTTTTCTATTGCTAATACAGTTGAAATTTGATTACCTGGATGCTCCTGCTCTTTGTTTTCCAATCCCCACCTGGGTGAAGGAAGGAGTGGCTTCTACCCATAACCATCTTAACAGACAACAAATATAGCATCTTAAGACAAAGTCTAGCTCTTTGATGCTAACACTGGAATGATTTCCACTCCTATATGATCTTTCTACCCTTCTGAAGCCATGTAAGCCTCAAATGTTTCCACAATATATTTTGTGCTTTTACAGTTGGGTCCCCAAAGGTATCACTATTTTGTGGGTCTTGGATTTTGCTGTACACAGTTCTTAGTGATCCTGTTCCCGCTACTATGGCAATGTCTCTGTCCCTATCATTTAACTAGCGCAAAATGCACTAGGACTCTACTGGCATTGACATTTGTTGCTGGAATGTGCGCTTTGAAATCGTTTCTGACTTATAGTGACCCTGAGGTGACCCTATTGCAGGGTTTTCTGGGGCTGAGGGTATGTGACATGCCCAGGGTCACTCAGTGGCTTTTACTACAGCAAATTTGCTATTACTACTTAAGATTCATTTTCCACTTTTGAAGGAGTTGGTTGGACAGGAGAAAAACAGAGGAGTCAAAGGCTTGGCATACTGACTCCACAGCCCTGAGGGCATGCCAATATCTATACTACTTTTCCAAACTTTTCCAAACTCTGGTATCACTGTATATTGGAGATGGGTGAATCCTCAAAGTGGGAGAAAATGGTGAATCATTAAGATACAAAAGGCAGTACATTTTCTGTCTCCTCCTCCTTGTTTAATTGGCTGCTGAAAAATAGGTATATTTCTCTTGTTAGAAATGTGAACCCAGATAGAAAATATAAGGTGAGGGCTGCACTGTATCAACTAAGTTTTCTTGCTGTGTATTTTCAAGTTGTTTCTGACTTATGGTGAATTACCATGAGGCTTGCTTAGCAAGATTTATTCAGAGGGGATTTGTCAATGTCTTTCCCGGAGCCCGAGGTGGCGCAGTGGGTTAAATCCCTGTGCCGGCAGGACTGAAGACCGACAGGTCACAGGTTCAAATCCGGGGAGAGGCGGATGAGCTCCCTCTATCAGCTCCAGCTCCTCATGCGGGGACATGAGAGAAGCCTCCCACAAGGATGATAAAAACATCAAAATCATCCGGGCGTCCCCTGGGCAACGTCCTTACAGATGGCCAATTCTCTCAAAACAGGAGCGACTTGCAGTTTCTCAGGTCGCTCCTGACACGACAAAAAAAAAGTCTTTCCCTAAGGCTGACTTGCCCATAGTCTTTTAATCAACTTTTGTCGTCAAGCTGGGATTTGAGCCCTGGTTAACAAGAATCCAAGTCCAACATTTAAATAACTACACAAGATGGGCTCCTCAAGTAGTGTGTATACTCGAGTATAAGCAGAGTTTTTCAGCCCTTTTTTAAGGCTTGTACTCGAGTCAAAGTTATTTATTATTTTGCATTATTATTATTATTATTATATTTATTATTTTACTCTATTATTATTATATTTACATTATTTTACTCTGTTGTTATTTTATTGCATTTATTATTTTACTCTATTATTATTACATTTATTATTTTACTCTATTATTATATTTACATTATTTTACTCCAATATTACTACATTTATTACTTTACTCTATTATTATTATTATTATTATTACATTTATTATTTTAACTTATTTTAATTATTACATTTATTATTTTACTTTATTTATTATTATTATTAAATTTATTTTTTTACTTCACTTGTATACCACTTTCCTCACCCCAGCAGGGAACTAAAAGCGGTTTCCAATATAATTATGGCAAAATTTAATGCCTCACATACAGAAACCTAACAATTATCAATTAAATCATAAAAAACATTTATTATTTTATTTTATTTTTACTGTTATTGTGACATTTATTATTTTACTCTATTCTTACTATTATTATTACATTTCCATTATTTTACTCTATTTATTATTATTTCTATTAAATTTATTGTTTTACCCTATTTATTATTATTGGAAGGATATGTAAGCACATTTACATTGAAGAAGGTTAGAATAATGGTTTAATCAGAGTTGGGCAGTCTTATCTTAAATTACAGTTTTATGTAAATATTCAAAAACATTTACCTACTGATGCCTCAATTAATATAATTTTATTGGTATCTATTTTTATTTTGAAATTTACCAGTAGCTGCTGCATTTCCCACCCTCAGCTTATACTCGAGTCAATACGTTTTCCCAGATTTTTGTGGTAAAATTAGGTGACACGGCTTATATTTGAGTATATACGGTAATCTCTTAGGGATTTATACTAAGAACCATTTAATGAAAAGAGAATTCTGCATAAAGTTTTGTGTCAAATTGGAAAAAATTTTCTGCATCAACTAATGGCAAAGCTAAACACATTTTTCTCCTTTCAAAATAAGTGTTTCCAGTGTCATGCATAAATTAAGAACTATGTTGCTCTTCACTTACCCAGTAACACCTTTCTTATGTATTTATCCACTTGCTAAAAGGCAATTATCTCATGTTGAGTTCTTTCCCATCTTCCCTAAAACTGAAAGTCTGCGATGTGTTTCTTTTCTTTTGCTAGCTAATGATGTGTGGGAGAGGCAGACAAATGTATGATGGGATAGTGTCAAGACAAAGGCAAAGCTATCTAAACATTACAGAGAGAGAGGGATGAAATAGCAATACTGAGGCTCCATTTACAGCAGCAACTCCAAGCAGAATATATTTGGTTCCCTTTCTATTTCGAAACATATAACATTATTTACAGATAATATCAGAAGGTATGTCCCAGTCTAAATATCCTGTCATGAAGGATTAATTCACACCAGGGATGCTGCTATTAGGGTGTTTATATTTATTAATTTATAATTTATTTCGAACATTTTTACCCCGCCCTTCTCAACCCCTGGGGGGACTTAGAGCGGCTTACAATTGGCAATAATTCAATTCCGCATCATAAAACACAGAATAACAAATATAACAATTAAACATGAACATTAATAAATAAAGATTAAAACAGTATACTTGCACTCTGATTAGCTATTGCCCATCTGGTGGCTGTTTAGCTAGCCATCTACTAATGATTACTCCGCTTAACTTATCCAAATCTTCTTCCATGCCATAGTCAAATATTATCAATTGTCCTTTAACCTGTTTGCCCAAAGGCCTGGTCCCACAGCCACGTTTTAACCTTTTTTCTAAAGGTGAGGAGGGATGACGATGACCTAATTTCCCCGGGGAGCAAATTCCACAGGCGGGGGGCCACCACCGAGAAGGCCCTGTCCCTCGTCCCCGCCAAGCGTGTTTGAGACAAAGGCGGGGCTGAGAGCAGGGCCTCCCTAGACGATCTTAAGCTCCGAGGTGGGATGTAGAAGGAGATACGTTCGGACAGGTACGCTGGACCGGAGCCGCATACGGTTTTATAGGTCAAGACTAGCACTTTGAATTGTGCTCGGAATTGGATCGGCAGCCAGTGGAGCTGGCACAGCAGGGGGTTGGTATGCTCCTTGTATGATGCTCCGGTGAGTAATCTAGCTGCCGCTGGTTGGACTAATTGCAATTTCCAAACAGTCTTCAAAGGCAACCCCTTGTAGAGCGGGTTGCAGTAATCTATTCAGGATGTGACAAGAGCGTGGACCACCGTGGCCAGATCCGACTTCCCAAGGTACAGGAAGTACCTTGGGAACATGTTTTCAATATTATATCAACTCCACTGACTGCCGGTCCATTTCTCAGCACAATTCAAAGTGCTGGTCTAGACCTATAAAGTCCTATATGTCTCCAGCCCAGCTTACTTGTCCAAATGTATCTCCCTCTACGTTCCGCCTCATAGTGTAAGATCCACCGGGGAGGCCCTGCTCTCGGTCCCACCAGCCTCACAAACACATCTGGTGGGGACGAGGAACAGGGCCTTCTCGGTGGTGACCCCCCGCTTGTGGAACTCACTCCCCAGCGAGATTAGATTGGCATCCTCCCTCCTTTCCTTTAGGAAAGAACTGAAACCGTGGTTGTGGAACCAGGCCTTTGGCTATTTGGACAATGAACTGGACCATATGATTGTTATAATAAGAGAAACGGCGATATGACTGTATTACTAATGCTATTGTTTTAATCTTTTGCGTATTTATGGTTTTATATTGTTGTTTATTGTGATATTTGCGGCATCGAATTGTTGCCAGTGTTACCCGCTCTGAGTCCGCCCTCGGGGGTTGAAAAGGGCGGGGTAGAAATGTTGTAAATAAATAAATAATCAATAAATAAAATTAGAGTATTGTCCCCTAGTAAAAACTTTACCTCCCCACTGAATTTTCCTCCTTCAGTTCTCAAATTTCTAACATAGCAGCAATTTAAAACTTCACCTAAAAATTCTGAATTAAGAGATACAGGAATCTAAAGAAAAAGGGGAAAGCGAAAATATGATATGAACACAGCAAAATATCATAGTGTTCAATTGGAAAGATTTCCCTTATATTAATCTATGCAATGCTAGAAATTTGGAGATTCAAAGAAACATTCCATTTAGGGGGAATATTTATTTATTTATTTATTTCATAGACTTGTACCTCGCCCTTCTCACCCCCGAGGGGGATTTCATTTTGTCCCTCCTCCCAACTATCCTCCTGGTTCAGCCACTATTCAGAGGGAAACCTAACTCCAGCAAAGGCTGAAAAAGGCCATGTAATCTGTGCACCTCTCCAAATGTTTTATACACTCAGTCTTACAATATTTGGAGGCTTGCATGATTTCCACCCCTGGTGTAGACACGAATGTGTAAGATGGGCCAATGAACTCGCTCAGTAGAGGGCAAAAAAATAAAAGTATATGTGTGTGGGGAGGAATACAACAATCAGATTAATTTATTTCAGCATGTGCTTTCATGGCTATCAGCTCACTTCTTCAGATGCACTGATGGGAGATGTATTTGAAAAAAAAGATTCATATTCATGAAAACTCATACTGAAATATATCAGGAACAGGCCAACATAGCTATGTTTTTGAAAAGTCTGTATAGGAGTGTTGCTTCCTCATTAAGTATATGCTTAACAGTAGGCTTAAGTCAAGTAGCCAATAACAACACCCCTGGAAAACTATATCTGTAGCATTCACAATTTACCTATCAGACATTTGGGTAAAAGAATACAAGATGGAAGTATTTCTGGGAGCTTTACATGTCACTTTTTCCATGTGAATCTATTCTGAAGGTCATCCATGTGCACTATCATTTTGAATTCTATACTATTTTTTTCTTACCGTCCTCCAATGACGTCGAAGAGATGTTGCCACCGGTCATTAATTTTGTTGAGTTTCTCATCAATTTCAGCCACTCTGCTCTTGTTGCTGTCCTTGATCAGCTGGTCCCCCATTTGCTTGAGAGGAACTAGCTTGTTTTCACTGAACATGTTGATTTCTTCCATGCAGTCCTTTAAAAAATGGATTGTACTTATTATTCTTAAGTGAATGGAGAAAACGATTTTTCTACGGGATGGAACATTGGATGCTTGCAATATGCTGGGATCCAACAAGACAATAAACTACATATCTACAGGAGGACTAATTCAATTTTGCCCATCTATGTTGAAAGCGAAGCAAACAGAATATAGTTTATAATGTGTAAACAAACCAGGTTCCTATACTTCCATCTCCAAACTTTAGTCAAATTACACTAATTGTATTTAGCACATTGCTGTAGATCATTCAGAGGCTGATGGTTTAAAGAGGATTGTGAGCTTTCCTGTGGCACAAAGTGATGGGCCTTCAAGTCTGGGAAATGATGGTTCTCTCTATGACAAAACTGCAGTTGGAAAGTGCAGGGACTCAAGTACAAGGAAGGAAGAAGTATCAATAGCAGATAAAGATTCGAGTTAAGAGCTGAGTGATAAGGAGGGTTGCCAGGAGAAAGAACCTGTAGCTACAGAGAACAAAAGTCTTTGTTTACAAATCAGAGCTGAAAATAGATTACGCTGTTCAGAGAGATTACCTGGGAAAATACTGGAGAAAATTCATGGGAAATGGAATTATTTCATGGGTGTCTATTAAACAGAAAGGTCAGTTCAGGCAACGTCGCGTTAGAGTGAGAAGCTAAGCCTGAGTTCTCTGGTTTCTGGTCCAAGTCAAGCCTTGGTTTTGGACTTAATATATCCTGGAAGTTTTATATGTTCCTGTCCATGTACTACTGTTCACGGTTTTACTAGTTATACCTTCTTGCTTGTGGCTTATGCTGTATCTGTGTTTCTGGCTGTTCCTGGACTTCATAAGGCACCTCTGGAACCTTATGAGACATTTGGATTATTGCTTTATTAGCATGTGTTGCTAAACCTTTTTGGGTTATATTTCTTCCTTTCTAATCCCTGCTTTTTACATGCTTTCTATGTGTTTTGACAATAAGCTGTTTGCTTCTATTCCTGGACTGTTGTGTGGTGCGGTGGTCAAAGGTGTTTCTAGGCCTGGAGTGCAACTCACACCTTTCTTCTTCCATCCTGCTTGAAAAATATATTCATTGGAAAAAGACGGATATTTATTTCAATGGATTATGGTGTAACTTTTTGATAAACACCATATGTCTTCAATTATAAGACACCAATAATTGTGAGATGTACCACCAACAAAAATACGTAAGATACACCTGCAATTCTAAGATGCACCCAATTTTTAGAGATGTTTATATGGTGGAAAAGTGTGTATACAGTATCATATTTCCCTCTGAAGTATAAGAAATGGGGATTTCAGCACAAATACTCAATATACTATGAAGAGGATGTTGTGCCTAACATTAATCTGTGTATGGGAAATAGTGGAAATTTATCTACGAGCCAATCCTTAGTCGACCCAGCAAAGGTGCTTCATTGAGCAGCATTTTTAAAAAGTTAATCCTGAAATTTAGTCCCTGCTCCTTGCGACTTATTAGTAATCTATACTTTTCTGGTTCATTTGTCTGCACAAAAATATCAGCTTCAGTCACATATAGCCATATATAGAGATATACAAAAAGACAGATAGAAAAAGGCTCCATAGAGATCTCCTACTTGATCACTTAGGGGACACTTCTCACATCCCACAGAAGACACGGGGTTCTTGCCATTTACACATTTTTTTGGTCCTTGGCTTTTTAAAGAAAAGAAGAGGACCAAAATAAAAATCTTTCAAGGCTTACACTTGTGGCTGCCTGTTGTTGAAGCTTTATTATTGAAAGGTGGCTTGCACATTTGCAAGGCTTTCTATACAGCAAAGGGACAAGAAACCTAGTCTGCAAGAATCGGCTCACCTTCTCCAACTTGTCTATCATGTCTTCAATGCTGATGTCGCCTGACTGAAGCACTTTGCTCTCCATCTGCACCAACCAAGAGCAGAGCTCTTTGTTCTTTTCGTTGAACACAATCCAGGCGTTAAGTCGGTCCTCTATCTCTTGCTTACGCAGAGAAACCTATGGAAAGGGAGACATATGACAGCTGTTTCACTTGCGGCCAAAGCTTTCAAAGATAGGCATGACTAAAAATATGCTACAGTGTTCTTCCAACCATGGATGGTATCAGCAGGTTTTACAACAAAAGGGCGCATTCGCAAACATTTTAAAATTGTTTTAAAAATAAATACCTTTTCAAATTTAAAATCTTCCTTCAACTGATGAACAAGATGATAAGCAAATGCCTTGCATCTATTATTATTATTATTATTATTATTATTATTATTATTATTATTATTATTATGTGATTGGGGACTCTGTATTCATCGTTCAGTAAGGAACAGTGGGGAAAAAGTCTGCTATGTCTCTGTTTTGGAATATGGGTAGTAGTACTAACTATTTCTTTGGTTCAGAGAGACTGCATCCATATCCCATCAAACAGGTCTTTTAAATCACTTAGATTTCACTGTGGTTTTTTTTTCTGTGTCAGGGGTGACTTGTGAAACTGCAAGTCACTTCTAGTGTGAGAGAATTGGCCATCTGCAAGGACGTTACCCAGGGGATGCTTAGATGTTTTACCATCTGTGGGAGGCTTTTCTCATGTCCCCGCACTGGAAGCTGGAGCTGACAAATGGGAGCTCACCTTTTTGACAGATCAGGCACACTGATCACTTCATCCCAATTTTTCCTGCTACATTTGGATTTTGTATTCACAATTAAATTTGCATCTATACAAAAAAATCATCAAGAATTGTTGTTTTTGTTAATTGATGTTATTGCTAGAATTGCTGTTTTCTGTTAATTGATGTTATTTTGTCTTATTGTTGTTATGTGATGCGGGCATCAAATTGTGCCTTGCCGCCCTGAGTCCCCTTCGGGGTGAGAAGAGCGGGGTAGAAGCAACCGAAATAAATAAATAAATAAATATGCATATTTTATGCAAACCTATCCCCCCAACTGTTTTATTTTTGTTGTTGAGATTATTCACTTCCTTGCTGTTGCAGTTACTGAAGCATCTAAGCTGTCACTCATCTGTTCTTTCCTTATTGTTGTTATCGCTATTGATGATGAATACAAATCGTCATGCTTCCCCACCTGCCCTGGTTTACAGATGGCTGTAATTTTTTCCACACTGTGATGGTGATTTTAGCCCCTGCCTGTGCTAAATCCCTGACCTTTGTAGCTCCCTTGAAAGTGTCTGGCCTGTTTGTTTTCCAGCCTCTTCCATGGGAGCATCTGCCTGGTTAATTCTGCCATTCTCCAGGACAGCTGCACCGACGTGCTTTGAAATGCTTGCAGTGGCTGGGACTATTCCATCAATTGTTTCAAGCAATATGTTTCTGTTAGGCTCTCTGGCTTAGGCTTACCTTTGAGAAAGTAAGTGGGGCATTCTGAGGAGATGTTCTTTTGCCCTTACAAATATTTCATCTCTCAGTATTTTCAAGCTTAGTCCAATGAAACATTTGCTTGAAGACTATTTGATTGTCATGATCGCTAAACTATCTCTATCTATCAACCCATCCAGTTAAAGCTTTGGTGTAAAAACATAATATTGTTGGAAATAGCAAACTTCTACAAGCTTCCTATACTAGTTATCTGTTACGTATATAATTCAGATTGCTTACTATATTGTATATTCCACCTTGTCTTCTGTGCTATGTTAATAATATAATATATTGTATATACATATAATGTTTATAATATTATAATGTAATGCAATATAATACTACTAATAATATATTATAATTATATATTTATATTACATGTAATATTACATGTAATATTACAAAATAATTGTATAATACAATATTGTAATAATTAATTCTGATAGTGTACTATGCTAATAATATAATATATTGTATGTGTATATATATCTTGTAAGCCACTCTGAGTTCCCTTCGGGGTGAGAAGGGTGGCATATAAATGTCGTGTGTGTGTGTGCGCACGTGCGTGTGTGTGCGTATTTTGGTATGCAGTTTTTCCTTAACTCTATGTTGCTTGAGGTTGTGGGAGGGACTGCAGATTATGTGATCAGATCTGAGACTATTCAGATTGAGACTCCATTTTAGAAGTAGTAGTTGTATTGTATTGTCAATGTTTAGAGTGTGTTCAGCAACGTATTAGATTGAAGAGAGTACTGTGTTAATCTGTATGCAACAGAGAAGAGACTGCAACAGAATGCCTTAGAGAATTTACTGTTTAAAAATTCAGCTGATAAGCAATGTACCTGTATGCTAAATACATGAAGTTTGTAAGTAAGCCAACTATGCTATTTTAATGAAGACTACTTATTTTTGTCTTTTGAGAGCATGATTTATAAACAATACATTTTAGGGGAGAGCAGATGTTTTTGGGCAACTGAAATAACACTTCTGAAGATCTGCTATATATTTTGTACATTGACATCAATCTAATAACTGAGAAACCTAAATCACTTTGCATGGATGCTAATGGATATATATACCACTAAAGAGACGAAGTTTTTAGCTGGGAAGATCATACTTTACAAAAAGGTTATGATCATTCCAAATTGTGTGAATGCCAGTTAATCTCCACAAAGGTCACACTTCCAAAAGGCTATGGAGATTCTGGTTTTCCAAAAATTATACAGTTATGGAAATCTGTAAAACCATATAATAGAATCCAGAAATATGCAAATAATGCTTCTTGGCCTAATTTTTCAAAGGGCCAAGCTCACCTTTAATACTTAAGGCTTTAATATAACTGTACACTGCATCTGAAGAAGGGGATTTATATCCATGAAAGCTCATGCTAAAATAAAGATCAGAAATAAAGGTGCAGCCACATTCCTTTTATTCTCACCTTCCTTCCTTCATTTTACAAATATCCTTGAGTAGTATTCACCTGATACTTCCCAAATAAGCCTTTTACTCCTTCGCTATCTCCATGCAACAAAACCAAGACTACATTTGATCCTGTTTTTGTGGCTACATTTAACGAATGGTAGCCCCAGATGGACATATCTCCATCTATTTGTTAGGCATCCAGCTGAAGAAGTGTTGTGATGCATAAGTGTTTTGAAGCACATTCCAATAGGCATCTGCCTCCTTTAATGAATAAGGAAAAGTGTATTTAAAGAAGAAGGCCAGAGTGAATCGACCTAATTCAAGGTATAACACACATTGAAAAAAATTCTTTGTACTACACATAGATTTAGGTCAAGCCATTATGAAGTGTTTCCGTACAAGGCTGGATTACAAATTTTGCAACAAGTAGGGGTTGTCCAATTATGAAAATTGGTAATTGGACTCTAAAGGATCAGGGTCAAAGGATTTATTTCTTGTCATTTGATAAGCTTCCTCAGCACTGTGATGGCGAAACTAAAGAATGAAATTCCCCGTTTGAACCTGGTTCTTGCAACAAACTCATTAAATGGCTATAGGAAAGGCCTCACTGTTTCAGTTTGTTCTCCCACTGGATATAATAATATGGACCTGCTTTACAGGATGATATGGTGCATGTAATGTACTTTGAAGGTGTGAAAGAAGCAATATGAAAATATTAAAACATCATCACCTTCACCAAAAGCGTCAACAACAATCACGTGTCTTGAGCCGGTAAATTCCAGTAGAAAGGCATTTGGTATAAATATTTTCACTGCTTCTGTCTCGTATTAATTTAGGTCAGCTCTCCTTATTCAGGTGAAAATATAAAAAGAGTTGTGCTGGATCAGACCAAAGGCCCATCTAGGGATGTATCTACCTCATGCAATTATGGGAACACTGATTACCACTTTAACTACCACAGTTACATCCTGTGGGATTCTGGGATTTGTACTATAATGAGAAATTTGCACTTATTCACTTAGATTTTTTGAAAAGAGATCTTTAGCAGTTTCAAAACTACACATCCCAGGATTCAAAATGACGAGGTGATGGCAATTCAAGTTATATATGGTATGAGTAAATCCAGGCTCAGGATTTTGTTCAAACCATGGCCAACCAGAACTTTCCCATTTGGAAATACTGCCTCTGCTACAGAAGGGATTGGCGTTATGGTGATCTACGATTTTCATCATGTTGAGAACTGACTGAAGTTTGACTGATTTTCATACTGGCTGGAGATGACAGAAGATGCAATCCCAACTCAGTTGTGGACAACTGAATTGTAAGCATTAAAGTCAGCAGAATTGCCACTAGGTCATATTTCCCCTGAACATGAAACAAAGGATGGTCTTAGGAAAGGTAAAGGTTTCCCCTGACGTTAAGTCTAGTAATGTCCAACTCTGGGGAGTGGTGCTCTTCTCAATTTCGAAGATGAAGTGTCCATAGACACCTCTAAGGTCATGTGGTTAGCATGACCGCATGGAGAACCGTTACCTTTCTGCAGAAATGGTACCCACTGATCTACTCACATTTGCATGTTTTCAAACTGCTAGGTTGGCAAAGGCTGGGGCTAACAGCGGGAGCTCACTTCATTGGTGGATTCAAACAGCCAATCTTTCAGTCAGCAAGTTCAGCAGCTCAGTGGTTTAACCCACTGCGCCACTAGGGGGTTCAGGATGGTCTTTACATTAGAAATAATATCTATCTATCTATCTATCTATCTATCTATCTATCTATCTATCTATCTATCTATCTATCTATCTAAATGCATAGCCCTTTTCTACACAGATTTATTTATTATTTATTTATTTCATACACTTGTCCCCTTCTCACCCCCGATGGGGGACTCAGGGCGGCCTCACAGCAAACATCCATTTGGCGCCATCATAATTATAAAAACATTCAACAAATTCATTAAAACAAACATTAAATAAACAGTTGTTAAAAACACGCCAGTTAAAAACCAAAATCCGGATTCGTTCATTGTCACTTCAAATTGCTTATATCTTCTTCTCACTTGCCACTATGCAATGATCAAACGCTTGGTCCCACAGCCAAGTCCTTCTAAAGGACAGGAGGGAGGTGGTCAATCTGCTGCCCCTAGGGAGGGAATTCCACAGATGGGGGCCACTGCTTAGAAGGCCCTGTCCCTCATCCCCACCAATTGTGTTTGCGATGGCAGTGGGAGTGAGAGCATGTGAATTAGATTGAAGTTGAATGGAATTACTTCCAGTTAAAGGTGTGCATGACTCTAGCTATGCACTGCAATTTAATGCATCTTTACTCAGAAGAAAAGGCCTACTATGTACTGTAGGATTTGGATGCATGGATATTCAATATCATTTATTTACATACCACCTCTTCAGTATAATTCCGGGATAGTTCAGTAAAATGAAGTAAGATACAAATAAACACAACAGCACCTTTTCTGAAATAATGAATGCATTTGAAAAATGGAAAATTACTCTGAGTTCCCCCTCGGGGGTTGAGAAGGAAGGGTGGGGCAGAAATATTGCAAATAAATAAATAAATAAATATTTGAAGAAATATAACTGCTTGAGATCAAAAACATCACTTATTGTCGGCACCAGGCAGGAGAGAATTCTCAGGAGAGAATTCCACACACCATTATGAAATTCTGTATTTGGCTACCAAGCAGTTGGTTGGGGAAGCTGGAGAACAGACTCCAAGAATGACTTCAATACACTGGCATCTGCCTAAGAGGGGCACCCCGGCATCCTACAAAACATGGCACCAAGTCAAAAAGAAACATGGGCTTTCAAGAGAACCTTTACAGGACTGGAGGAAAGACTGTTATTGCTCCTGACATGTTTCTGACCCTCTGCCTGAAGTGCATTCACAGGCTAATCTCTCTCCACAATCAAATTCGAAAAGCTTAGCTGCCTTCGCAAATAAGGAGGGGGTGAGGGAAGCCGCCACCTGAGAAGCAATAACTCCTTCCTCTCTTATGACCCCCTCCTCCTCCATCCATTCCAGGCTGTTTCCAGCTGCATGCTTTCACAGTTAATCTTTGAACAAAGACTCCCAGGACTACCCTGATACCTTTGTTCCACTCTGTCTGTGCCAGACTCCCTATACATTCCCTCGCCTAAAAGTTTTTGGAACTTTTGGGGAACTTTGCGCAGACAAAGAAACGTAAATAAAATGGAGACAGGGTCTTTCCCATACTTTCGTAACCATGTCTGCACATGATGCTTTTTAAAAAGCAACACAGCAACCCCTGTTACAAACAGCAATGGGTTAGATCCTACAAAAACAAACTCTCATTCCACAAAAGAGCTTTCTTTCTACAAAGCCGAAGCATCTGCAAGATATCCTTCTCTTTGTTTTGGCTGAAATCTGGCTGTGCAGCTCTATGGTGTGCGCCTTCCCTGTACGCCACTTACTCTGAGACAGAGTTCTTCCCACTGTCTGTGCAAATGCTGGACTTGCTCTTTCAGCACCATCACATCTTCCGCAAGGAGGTAGTGAGCCAGATCCGCCTTCCTGGTGCCAAGCTCTTTTGCCCTTTGGTTCCAGTTGGCAAGGGACTGCTCCAGGTCCTGCATTGAAATACACCAAGAGGGTAGAAAACAACAGCAAGTTCCTGGGAGGGATGTGAGTGTGTGGGTCTCTCTCTCCATGTGTGTATGCTTCTCTCCCCCCTCAAATCTTTGGGTTAATCCTTTGAGGAGGAGGGGAAAGAGGGGCGGGGAGGAGGGAAATCTGCATATAGAAGTGGGCAGGAGAGCCGGCTTAGTGTTTATGCTGGGATCCGGCCTCTTAACACAGCAGAAAGCATCTCACTTTTCCATAGATTCTCAATTCTTCAACAGTGTGCATGTACCTGCCCTTTGAATGTTTTATTCCCATCTAAGGAAGTGGATCATAAGAAATCACATGCTAAAATAAATCCATCAATCCCAAAGGTGCCAGAAGATCCCCCTCAAACCCTTTGTTTTTCTACTTTTCCATTTGTTAGTCTATGAAATGAATAAGGAGGAGGAGGAAATGCAACTGTTCGTTGAGTTTTAGCATCAGGAAAAGTTTAACTTGTGGCAGAAAACCTTTCATTAAGTTGCAAAAAGAAATCTTAGGGTCTTTAAAAGAAAGATAGATGGAAAGGAAAGTTTTGTAATTTAATCTGTTAGATTTTTTTGCATGGAATTTCAAAAAAATAACTACAGTAGAGTCTTGCTTATCTGCTCATCCAGCGTTCTGCATTATCCAACACAGTCTGCCTCCCTCCCGTTTCAATACATTGCAACATTTTGGTGTTAAATTAGTAAATACAGTATTTACTACATAACGTTACTGTGTATTGAACTGCTTTTTCTGTCTATTTGTTGTAAAACAGGATGTTTTGGTACTTAAATTGTAAAATCATAATGTAACTTGATGTTTAATAGTCTTTTCCTTACTCTCTCCTCATTATCCAACATTTTCATTTATCCAACATTCTGCCAGCCTGTTTATGTTGGATAAGTGAGACTCTACTGTATTATGTTAGAAGGAAGAATGTAAAAACAGTTCACTATCTCTTTCGTGTCAGGAGCGACTTAAGAAACTGCAAGTTGCTTCTGGTTTGAGATAATTGACCGTCTGAAAGGTCATTGTATAAGGGACACCCGGATGTTTGTTGTTTTGCCATCCTTATGCAAGGCTTGTCCCCGCATGAGAAGCTGGGGCTGACAGAAGGAGCTCAACCTGCTCTCCCTGGATTTGAACTGTCGATTCGCAGTCCTGCTGGCAAAAAGGGTTGAACTCATTGCGCCTTTCCCCTCCTCATCAAAGGATTAACCTAAAGATTTCAGGGGGGAGAGACACACACACAGACACTTTTGGGAGGTTTAAATCCTCCCAAAAGATTTAAACCTTTTGGGAGCATTATAACTATTTTAGAAGATTCAGAGGTGCGTGACCCATGCAAAAATGACCGGAGGAAGGCAAACAACATTCAGGGGATGGAAGGCAGTTTCCCCACACCTGTTTCAGTCACAAGCACCAAAGCATAATTTGACAATGGATCAACTTGCGGTATGAGGCTAACTGTTCTGTTTTTGCAGTTTGCATGACTGAACATATATAGTAGGGAAATTGATGTTTGTTCAGACATTAATCCAACTACAGACAATCATAGAATTATGGAATCATAGCATCAGAGTTGAAAGAGACCTTGTGGGCCACCCAGTCCAACCCCCTGCCAAGAAGCAGGAAAATGGCATGTAAAACACCCCCGACAGATGGCCATCCAGCCTCTGTTTAAAAGCCTCCAAAGAAGGATGTTTTTAACTTGGGGACTGTCTGTACATTGTCTTCCTCTTTTAAAGAAGTTTATATATTATTTATATCCTGCCTTTTGGAGATCACAAAGTAGTGTATAATAAAATCAACATTAATGAATTAAAAGAAAGTAACATAAAAAACACCAAGAAGAGAAACACTGTGTCAAAATGGACATGTCAAAACCAATTTGGAACAATGTATATAAATATTTTGTAGTGACACATTTATGCCTCAAAGGCTTTTAGATACATGTTTGTGTCTATGTGCCTTCAAGACGCTTGTCAAATTATGGAAATACCATTTATTTCATATGGTTTTTTGAAACAAGGCGTACTCAGAGGTGATTGGGCCAGCAGAGGAATTATATCTTGTTTACAACTGCGAAGGACAGACCTCAAGATGGTTTGTATCATATTGCCAAAAGTGATGGTTGTTGTGTGCCTTCGAGTCATTACCAACTTATGGTGACCCTTAGGCGAACCTATCAAGGGGTTTTCTTGGCAGGATTTGTACAAAGTGGTTTTGCCTTGGCCCTCCTCTGAAGTTGAGAGGGTATGATATGGTCACGGTGATCCCATGGGTTTTCAAGGCTGGATGGGGGATTCAAACCTGGTCTAGCGCTCAAACCACTATATTACTTTGGCTCTCATCAATTCTCTATTGTTTTAACTGCAGTAAAAATGAAATGACTGTAATGATTTTTTTGTGTTAGGGAAAACCACACAAAATGCAACAGAGCATCCAAAATATGCAAAACACAGGATACTTATGGTTTAGCATTCAGTTCACAGCAAGCAGAGTGTGAAGTTGCATGTGGCTGTAAAGAATTTAGAGCTTAGGAGGCAAACATGCAGAGCTCAATCTTTTTTTAAAAAATCACATAAAAAATAATTACATTTCCTCATAGTAAAGAACCGGGTCCTAGCTACTCTATGGATCCCCCGGTGGTGTAGTGGGTAAACCCCTGTGCCGGCAGGACTGAAGACCGACAGGTCGCAGATTCAAATCCAGGGAGAGCGTGGATGAGCTCCCTCTATCAGCTCCAGCTCCTCATGTGGGGTCATGAGAGAAGCCTTCCACAAGGATGATAAAACATCAAAACATCTGGGTGTCCCCTGGGCAACGCCCTTGCAGATGGCCAATTCTCTCACACCAGAAGCGACTTGCAGTTTCTCAAGTCACTCCTGACACGACAAAAAAAAAGCTACTCTATAACTCCATCTCTTCTAGGGTTTCAAAGAGAGGGGGGGAAACTCCAAGACACTACATCTCTCTGACACACACAAGCAGAGAGAGATCTCAGAGCACACAGCACATTCACTACATTCTCAGTACCTTGATATGTTCTTTGGTTGCCTGCAGTTCATCATGTTCTTCTGGAAGAGGGTTTTTTACTTCTGCCTTGAGCTTTTGTAGATTGTGACTTAACTCTTCCACTTGTTTTTCACAATTCTCCCAAGTCTGTAATTCCAAAAATAAGGTGAAAATGAATTAATGAATAGAATTAGTGGTTTAAAGGAAAGGAATGGACAAAGATGCTATCATCTAAAAATGGGGATCATGACCACAAGGGCCATCCAGTCCAACTCTCTAAATTGCAGAAATATACAATTAAAGCACTGTTATCTTCTTGAGGAGCCCTGGTGGCACAGCAGGTTAAACCGCTGAGTTGCTGAACTTGCTGACTGAAAGGTCAAGAGTTTGAATCCAGGGAGCAGGTGAGCTCCCAACTGTTAGGCCCAGCTTCTGCCAACCTAGCAGTTCAAAAACATGGAAATGTGAGTAGATCAATAGCTACCGCCTTGGCGAGAAGATAACAGTGCTCCATGCAGTCAAGAAGCAGAAGTAGATCAGTTCTATGAGGATCTGCAGGAACTACTGGATAATACACCAAAAAGAGACATTATTTTCATTACAGGAGACTGGAATGCCAAGGTGGGAAGTCAAATGACAACTGGGATCACAGGCAAGCATGGTCTGGGAGAACAAAATGAAGCGGAACGCAGGCTGATAGAATTTTGCCAGGAAAACTCGCTGTGTATAACGAATACTCTCTTCCAACAACCTAAAAGACGGCTTTACACATGGACCTCACCAGACGGTCAACACCGAAATCAGATTGACTACATCCTTTGCAGCCAAAGGTGGCGGACATCCATCCAGTCGGTGAAAACAAGACCTGGGGCTGACTGTAGCTCAGATCACGAACTTCTTATTGCCAACTTAGAATAAAACTAAAGAGATCAGGGAAAATACACAGACCAGTTAGATATGATCTCACTAACATTCCTAGCGAATATACAGTGGAAGTGAAGAACAGATTTGAAGGACTAGATTTAGTAAACAGAGTCCCAGAAGAACTATGGACAGAAGTCCGAGACATTGTTCAGTAGGCGGCAACAAAGTACGTCCCAAAGAAAAAGAAAACCAAGAAGGCAAAATGGTTGTCTGCTGAGACACTGGAAGTAGCCCAAGAAAGGAGGAAAGCAAAAGGAAACAGGGATAAGGGGAGATATGCCCAGTTAAATGCGCAATTCCAGAGGTTAGCCAGAAGAGATAAGGAACTATTTTTAAATAAGCAATGCATGGAAGTGGAAGAAGACAACAGAATAGGAAGGACAAGAGATCTCTTCCAGAAAATTAGAAACATTGGAGGTAAATTTCAGGCAAAAATGGGTGTGATAAAAAACAAAGATGGCAAGGATCTAACAGAAGCTGAAGAGATCAAGAGAAGGTGGTGAGACTATAGAGAAGATCTGTATAGGAAGGATAATAATATTGAGGATAGTTTTGATGGTGACATTCAACCTCACTCCTGAGGAGTGAGGTTGAATGGGCCTTAAGAAGCATTGCTAACAACAAGGCAGCAGGAGATGACGGGATCCCAGCTGAACTGTTTAAAATCTTAAAAGATGATGCTGTCAAGGTGATGCATGCCATTTGCCAGCAAATATGGAAAACACAAGAATGGCCATCAGACTGGAAAAAATCAACTTATATCCCCATACCAAAAAAGGGAAATGCAAAAGACTGCTCCAACTTCCGTACAGTGGCCCTTATTTCTCATGCCAATAAGGTAATGCTCAAGATCCTGCAAGGAAGACTCCAGCAATACATGGAGCGAGAGTTGCCAGATGTTCAAGCTGGGTTTAGAAAAGGCAGAGGAACGAGAGACCAGATTGCCAATATCCGCTGGATAATGGAGAAAGGCAGGGAGTTTCAGAAAAACATCTACTTCTGCTTCATTGACTATTCTAAAGCCTTTGACTGTGTGGATCATAATAAATTGTGGCAAGTTCTTAGTGGGATGGGCATCCCAAGCCACCTTGTCTCTCTCCTGAGGAATCTGTACAAGGACCAAGTAGCAACAGTCAGAACTGACCACGGAACAACAGACTGGTTCAAGATTGGGAAAGGCGTACAGCAAGGCTGCATCCTCTCACCCAACCTTTTTAACTTGTATGCAGAACACATCATGCGATGTGCGGGGCTGGATGAATGCAAAGCTGGGGTGAAAATTGCTGGAAGAAACATTAACAACCTCAGATATGCAGATGACACCACTCTGATGGCCGAAAGCGAGGAGGAGCTGAGGAGCCTTCTAATCAAGGTGAAAGAAGAAAGCGCAAAAGCTGGGTTGCAGCTAAACAAAAAAACCCCAAGATTATGGCAACAAGAATGATTGACAACTGGGAAATAGAGGGAGAAAACGTGGAGGCCGTGACAGACTTTGTATTTCTAGGTGCAAAGATTACTGCAGATGCAGACTGTAGCCAGGAAATCAGAAGACGCTTACTTCTTGGGAGGAGAGCAATGTCCAGTCTCGACGAAATAGTCAAGAGTAGAGACATCAGACTGGCAACAAAGATCCGCCTAGTCAAAGCCATGGTATTCCCTGTAGTAACCTACGGATGTGAGAGCTGGACCTTAGGGAAGGCTGAGCGAAGGAAGATCGATCCTTTTGAGCTGTGGTGTTGGAGGAAAGTTCTGAGAGTGCCTTGGACTGCGAGAAGATCCAACCAGTCCATCCTCCAGGAAAGAAAGCCCGGCTGCTCACTGGAGGGAAAGATACTAGAGACAAAGTTGAACATGAGGAGACAGGAAAGCCTAGAGAAGACAATTATGCTGGGGAAAGTGGAAGGCAAAAGGAAGAGGGGCCGACCAAAGGCAAGATGGATGGATGGCATCCTTGAAGTGACTTGACTGACCTTGAAGGAGCTGGGGGTGGTGACGGCCGACAGGGAGCTCTGGCGTGGGCTGGTCCATGAGGTCACGAAGAGTCGGAGACGACTGAACGAATGAACAACAACATGCAGTCATGCTGGCCACATGGCCTTGGAGGTGTCTATGGACAACACCGGCTCTTCAGCTTAGAAATGAGGATGAGCACTATCCTCCAGAGGCAGACACGACTAAACTTACCTTTACTTTTATCTTCTTAAACTCTAGGATGGCAATAGACTCAAACTAACTACAGCAGACAACTACAGTCCCAACTACAGCAGACAAATTGAGTCAATGGGATTCATACAAGTATTGGTTTATCAGTGGGCAGTAGATTTTACAGGCCTACTCCAGTTTGAATAAGCAGTTGGGTTTAGTGTAGTTGGCACTAGCAGTGGGAATGATGAAGGCTTCCAGCTGTTGATCACTTGCAACTCCCAGGATCCCATGCCCAAAATAAGTTAAAGAATGGTAGGAGTTGCAGTTTAACATCTGGAGAGCTGCATGAATTAAGCCCACATTGCTCACTTTACAGAGAAATTGTTTCTTTTTGAAGAGCTGCTAATTTTAGGTATATTCTCATAGGGTTTACATACACATAAGAAAAGGAACAATGCAAAACAGAACAGGAGCCTTAAAGTTGTCTGTCACAATTTAGCACCTCAGTAGCAGAATCAATGTGAAAACACATAAAGTCATTACAGTTCCATTTAAATTACCTATAAATTACATCTGGGGAAGTTGATTTAGTCTGTACAAGTTTATGCTACCAACTCTGTTCTCCCAGTTAATCTCTAACATCGGAGAACAAGATCCCTTTGCATATTTAAATTACAGCCAATTATTTCTGAAATCTGCATTTGAATCTTTACATATGAAGAGTGTGAATAGGTTTCCACAAAGATTCCTTGTCAATGCAAAGCCATTCAGATTTTCAAACTGGTTTTCTCTAAAATGCCAAATACTCCAAATACATTCCAGATCCCTGTCTCCAAGGGATCTAGACACCTGAAGCACCTGAAAGTGCCAAACTCTATATTTTTGGACCACAGTTGACTGCTGAAACTTCAGCCCTCTAAGTTTAAGTAGTCAATTATTGTTGGAAAATACAGGATTCTGTATAGACTTAATGCAGGCTTGGAAACAATGATTTGTCTGGCCAGGATCCCCATGTACTACCAACTTTCTTCTTGTTGCATTCTCAGATTCTTAAGTCAGGAAGTCAATGTCCAATTTAAGCACTTCATAGAGTCATGCTTGAGGGTCAAGAGATGCCCACAAACATGTCTGGGAGTGGTCAACACAAGTAAGAGATACCATGGCACATGAATTCCACAGATAAGGGGGTCTTATTGTACCTACTGGATCCCCGGTGGTGCAATGGGTTAAACCCTTGTGCCAGCAGGACTACTGATTGAAAGGTTGGCAGTTCGAATCCGGGGAGTGGGGTGAGCTCCTGTCTGTCAGCCCCAGCTTCCCATGTGAGGACATGAGAGAAGACTCCCACAGCATCCTGTGGGTGTCCCCTGGGGACCAACATCTTTCCAGATGGCCAATTCTCTCACACCAGAAGTGACTTGCAGTTTCTCAAGTCGCTCCTCACATGAAAAAAAATTGTTCCTATTATATGGTTATGGGGATTCTAAACTCTCACTAGGCACTACTACCAATAGAAATGACTGGGCTATGTATATACCTCTATAGTGCTTTGGAGCTGCTTTGTCATCTTCTCCACTTGAAGTTGGGTATTGCCCCAGTTCTCCTGCAAGTGGCTCATCTCACGTTGAACGGCAGCTTTTGCTTCAGGGGCTGCTACCCCAAGTAAATTTCCACCCGTGTCCAAGGCCAATGAGTACCTGCTTTGCCATCTCCGAAGAAGGATTTGTGTGTTCTAAAAAGAAGCCAACCAAACATGTGTGAACCTGAATCACCCAACATTTACATATAGCTATGAAACAATAAGGAAATGACTGAATATTATTAGCATGAAAAGGATACTCTTCAGAACAGTCCTTTCAAGAATTTCCATATTATTCCAGGCCTGCTATAGTAGGTCAGAGACTTACTGAAAGATGGGGTGGCATGTGGCTAGTCCAAGTTAAGCTCTTACAATAAGTGCAGAACCAGGATTTGAAACCATGTCTCTCAAGGTCTAATTTCAACATTATTTACATGATACCACACAAGTTCATTTGGACATATTGCTAATTTCTTGTTCAGTGGTGTAGCTAATTGTGAGAAAAAGAGCTCTAACCTTGAAATCATGGCTCAGATTCCTGACTTGGTCTAAGCTGTACTTGTCCTGGCTCTTTGTAGCAGCTATCAAGCCATTTGTATCTGTGAGGAATCTTGCGAGGTCCTGAGACAAGGTTGTGAATTTCTGCCACTGCTTTACAAGGGCGTCAATCTGGCTCTTTCTCTTCTGAGCCATGTGGACCACACTTTGCCATTGTTCCTTCAACACGGTGAGTTTGGAGATAAACTCGGTCCTGAAACAGTGGGAGAAAGAGGCATGACAAACAGTAGCTAGGGCTAGTTCCACTGCAGAGTGTCATGAAAAAAGAGCAAATTAAACCATTAATTAGGTGATAATTAATTATGTTAGACCTTTGTGCTGGCAGGACTGCTGACCAAAAGGTCGGCAGTTTGAATCCGGGGAGTGGGGTGAGCTCCTGTCTGTCAGCTCCAGCTTCCCATGTGGGGACATGAGAGAAGCCTCCCACAAGATGGTAAAATATCCAGGCATCCCCTGGGCAACGCAATAACAATACACAGCAATTAAAAAAAATTAACCTGAGTAAACACTCTTTCAGGAATCTCTATAACAACAACAATAACAACAACTTTATTTCTATCCATCCCCATCTCCTGAAAGGGTTTCAGGGCGGTTTGCAACAAAAATTGGCAAACGTTCAATGCCAAGAAAAACATAACAAAACACATCAAATCAGTCAAATAAACAACATCAAGGTATACTTATAAAACAACCCAAGAATAATAATAATAAATGAGATATTTAAATATATCAATAGAACAATTGGAATACATTTCATCTAATAACTCTACTACTAATAATAATAAGCAATTAAAACATTTAATACATATTAATATAATTTGTAGAAGGGCTGAAGTAAGTCTCCATTAGTTGAGTCAAAGCTTAATAACGTGCTAATCCCCTTCCTCCCCATACTCTTTATATAGGTGAATTTTAATAGTTTCTTGAAGGAGAGGAGGGAAGGGGCAGTTTTCAATTCTTTCAGGAGTTTCAGAGGTGGGGGGAGATCACGGAGAAGGTCCCCTCTCTCTTTCCCACCAGCCATGCTTGAAATGGGTGTGGGATTGAGAAAAGGGCCTCCTCCGTGGATCACAGTGTACATATTGGTTTATACACAGAGAGATGGTTTTTCCAGATCTTCCAGCACAACTAACTCTAACTCTCTAATCAGCTTCCAACAGAAGTTGATTAGAGAGTTGTTTTGGAGGACCGAGAGATTTATAGAGAAAACATATGAATCAAATCTGTGGATAATCAAAGCTGCTAAAGTTAAAACCACAAATGTGGAGGGACAACTATGTATACATGTATAAATGTTTATACATACACATACATTTAATGGCTTTGTCTGACAGTATATACATATACTTCTAAAGGGAAAGTCATACCAACTGTATTGAATTATACAGATTTTGGAAAGAACTGGACAATCAGCTTGTCCAGCCCTCGTCAACTAGGGTTGCTCCAGATGAGTTAGACTACACCTCCTGACAACCCCAGCTAATAAAACCATGATGGCTGTGACGGATGGGATTTGTTCTCCAGCATATTAGGTGGATGCTAGGTTGGGGAAGGATAACCTAATCTAATGAAGGCAACAAAATCCAGAACTCAGAATGCAAGAGCAGTGAAACCTAATGAACATAAACACACAAGGATAGGCTCCTCCATACCAAACAACTTTTATAGTGCCAACCTCCTCAGAGGTAAGCCCCATAAAGTTCAAAGTGTCTTATACAAAGGTAAGAATGTCCAGAATTACCGTATGAATATATTAGATTTTCTTACCCAGAAAAATGCATGTTACTAATAGGAAACATCAAGTATTTTTCATGACACAAAAATGTCCTTCATGGTAGTTTTCACTAAGTCACTGCTCAGATATAGGATTTGGAAAAGCTACTTCTTTGGATGATACTCATGCTGTCTAGAGACAGTCTTAGCATGTCATCCAAAAAGTAACTTTTTGATGCTCATCTTGGGAATAAGATAAGTGTGATTCTGCTTCTACTCGGCCTCCAGATTAACTGGTCCAGGCACTGTCATTTATATCATTTCTCCTTTATTATAATTATGGATTTGGGACTCTCTCCACTTTCCACCTAGACAGTAAACACCAATCAAATAAAAATGTTACCGGTTTTCTGCTTCTCCTGATTCAAGCATTTGAAGAGCTTTGGACATAATACAGTTAAAAATCTGCTGATGAACAGAAATCTCTGCTTGCAGTATCTGTAAACATCAGAGAAAATGTATTATTATTATTATTATTATTATTATTATTATTACATACCCTTCATTAAAAGGGTTAAAGCAGGTTATGAACAGGGCACTTTAAATGACCCAAGTTGGTAAAGAATCTTTAGAAAACACAGCCTATTTGGGTTACTTAGGTAAGTCTAAATCAAACTGCAAATCCCAACTAAAGGAGTCACATTGAATCAATGGGATCCTGATAAACCAACACTTAAGTAAATCCCTCCATTTCAATGGCTCTCTTCTAAATGCAAGGAACAGGATCACAGCATTCTTTGGATCAGGCCTCAAATATTCAGGAACATTACCTCATATTCTCTCTGCTGCTCCTTCAGCCCCTCGTGTGTGCCTGCCACGTTCTCTTTCAAACCCTCCTTCATTCTCTCCAGGAAATGCACCCAGTTTTGACATTGTTGGAGAAACCCTTTGTCATCTGCCTGAATGGTTTGCAGTTCACTGCAATAAAATTGAGAACAAAAATAAATAAATAAATAAATAAATAAAAGAAATCAAACACAGCTGCCCTCTTTCAAATTACAGTTTTAATCCTTATCACCATCACCGTCATCATAGGAACAGATCAAAAGAATTGTCATGAATGGGTTGTCGTAGGTTTTTCGGGCTATATGGCCATGTTCTAGAAGCATTCTCTCCTGACATTTTGCCTGCATCTATGGCAAGCATCCTCAAAGGTTGTGAGGTCTGTTGGAAACTAGGAAGCTTGGATTTATATATCTGTGGAAAGACCAGGGTGGGCGAAAGACCCTCCAAGAAAATCCAACAAATGCTTCGTTCAGTCAAGGACAAGAGGGATCCTCTCGCTTCTGCAGGAGTCTACTGTATACCATGCAGCTGTGGACAAGTCTACATAGGGACCACTAAACGCAGCAGCATTGCACAAACACGAATCAAGGAACATGAAAGGCACTGCAGACTAATTCAACCAGAGAAATCAGCCATAGCAGAGCAC
>NW_026844366.1:14913189-14930808 GCF_025583915.1 Anolis sagrei ordinatus | reverse complement strand
TGAATCCTGCTCCTGTCCTCTGGAGTATTGGCTATCCCTCCCAATTTGGTGTCGTCTGCAAACTTGATGAAATTTAGTACAATGCCAAGTTTTTAACTTTGTTTGTGGCTTTTTAAAAATGCATTATAACTGTATTCTCAATTTGCTTCTGACACGATAACTTCAGCTATTTTATTAGATGTTACCTGGCAGAAGCTTTGCAGGGGAACCATTCTGTGCCTCTCTTCCCACAAATAATTTTGCCAGATACAAAGCTGCTTTTAAATCCAGCTGGTGCTAATAGTAGTCCCTTCCCAATATCCATGGAGAAGAATCAAACAATTCTCTCTTTTGTAAAGAATAATACCAAAGAAGAACCCTAATGGATGGGGTGGTGGACAAAAAATATGACACTCTTTTCACTTGTGGATCCGTTTGGCCACTTGATGTGCTTTTAAGTCTAACCTTTTCCCCTTTTCTCTGCTAACAGTTTTAGGTGACTGGCAGGTCTTTTTTTAACCAAATGGCTAGAAATGCTTTTGCAACCTTAATAAATCGCATGGAAGCCTAATGGGGAAAAAATTAAAAGATGGATCGCTTTAAATATAAAAGAGCCATTTGGACCCAAGGGCGTGCTTGCAAAGCAGGAAAATGCTTAGTGGGCCTGGCAGGCATGAGTTACACTGGCGAAATTTCTCTTTAATGGCAGTAAATTAACATTTTATTCCTGCTCCATGCCCATTAACAGCACAGCTGTGGTTCTTTCCCAAAAAGCACGATTTTCTAGGTAGTTGGTGTTAAGTGAAAATTGTTTTAAATTATACACTTCAGAAGAGATTCTTCATCCCCTTCCTCCGCCCATAAAGAAAGACTGCCAAGGTACCAGCTTTGTCAAATTGCTTTGAGCATCTTCGTTCTCTGTGTATCATTTTTATTTTTCCCATCCATGCTACACTACTTAGTTCTCGATGCCTATGGCACAGTTTTTAAGGATGGATTTAAGCCCATCCTTAAATCTCTTTTCCTGTCCACCATAGTTGCATTTCCCATTCTTGAGTATAGTAATTGGGAAGCCTTGGCCCTTCAGCACTCTAACTGGAAGTCAGCTGTGACCAGCAGTGTTGTGGAATTCAAAGAGGCATGAATGGAGGGTGAAAGGGAGAAACATGCCAATAATAATAATAATAATAATAATAATAATAATAATAATAATAATAATTTATTTGTATTCCGCCCTATCTCCCCAAGGGGACTTAGAGCGGATTCCAACATAATAATAATAATAATAATCAACTTTATTTATACTCTGCTACCATCTCCCCAAATGGACTTGGGGCGGCTAACATGAGGCCAAGCCCCAAGATACAATATACCAAAATAAAATACAAAGCAACAAAAAATTACATCACAATAAAATACATAAAGCAACAAAATAGAATAAACAGTGCAAAATAACATAATAGAAAGTCGAACACAATGGGCGGGCCAAATGCACAAGATAAAATGATAAAACCCTGGATGAGAAAGGAGTAGAAAAGGTGTATTTGTGAGGGAGGAGCCCAAAAAGGACGATCAATGAGGTTAGGCCTTCATTAAAGACGGGGGAAAGTGCATCATGAGGACAACACTGAAGATGGAACAAATGGAAATGGGATGTACGGTCACTCTCCAAAGGCAAACATTCAATGGCAAACATTCAATGCCTACATAAAACACATGATACTGACATAAAATCCCAGAAAAACCCCGCATATAAAAGTAGCATTGAAACCTAACATCAAATTAAAAACCTAGCATCAGTAAATTAAACCTGACATCAATAAATTAAACTACACGTAGCCAAACAAAATTCTATAATAAATTCTAATCTAAACAAAACATCCACACTAGTGTACAACAGCCAGCAATGGTTCACCAAACAGTGCGGGTTGGGTATGTGGTCGTTGGGCTGGTGTGGACCTGGGAAGCCTCAACCAGAAGCCCAGCAATGATCTCTCAACCACTGAATCCTCCTCCTCTCAATATGATAGTGTGCATAAGTAGATCTTCAGTTGCTTTTTAAAGGAGAGGGGACAGCTTTATTTTTTTAGGGAGGGAGTTCCAGAGATTGTGGGCAACCACGGGAAAGGGCCTCTCTCTCATTCCCACCAACCGTGCTTGGGATGAGGGTGGGACGGAGAGCAGGGCCTCCTCTGATGACCGCAGTGCCTGGGCTGGTTTGTAAGAGGAGATGTGATCGGTCAAATAGCCTTGGCCCAAGCTGTTTAGGGCTTTAAAGGTAATGACCAGGACTTTGTATTTAGCGTGGAAGCAGACAAGCAGCCAGTGGAGCTGCCGCAACATGGGAGTGGATCTTTCCCTGTACGAAGATCCTGTTAGCAATCTGACCTTCCAAGAGGAAGGCACGTCAAGCCAACCTTAACCGGGACCACCTTCCACCTGGAAACCGATGCCCTCACTGAGGGAAAACATGCGGATCAAGAATAGGGCTCCACAGTCACCTATGAACCCACCACCAAGACACTAGACTTGGAGGACCATCATCCTCGGGCTACGAGGGAACGCCTAAATGAAGTTGGTACACTACTTAGGGCCACATTTTGCAGTCTTCTGCTTGAGAAAATGGAAGGAGAACTCTTAACATATTCCATCTGAAAAACTTCAGTGCAGACTCTAAAATAAATACTCTGAAAATCTTTAATGTGGTGCTGATGAAATCCATGTCTGTAGGTCAAATGAATTTGCTACAGGTCTTAGTTCACATTTTAAAGGTGTCTTCCAAGGTGTGGAGCCCTCTCCCGCAAAACACAATATATCGACATTAATGTCCAGGCTTAACTTAGGAGCAGATTTATCACCACATTGACATAGAAGTTACCATTGGTGTGTCTCACTTTCCCTTGTTTTTCTTCAGACCTAACAGAAGAGCCAACACTAGCAATGTGGCTGGGTCAAAGCCATTTTACTTCCTCATTAAATAGGATAAATGGAGGCATCTAACCAGTGGTCCTGAACCTGTGGGTCCCCAGGTCTTTTGTCTTACAACTCCCAGAAATCCCAATCAGTTTACCAGCAGTTAGGATTTCTGGGAGTTGAAGGCTGAAACATCTGGGGATCCACAGGTTGAGAACCACTGACCAACACTGTAGAATTAGTATGGTTTGACACGTCATCTCCCATGACCAAATGCTATGGAATCCTGAGATTTGGAGTTTGGTGAGAGGTGGGTTTTTAAATGAACTAAAAAGAGGTTGAGTGGGTCTTCTATCTTTCCTTTCCATTATCCTTCCTGCTTATTATCAACCAGATCTTGTTACAATGCCATGGACCTACCTTCACATCCTGTGATTTCTCGTTGAGGAAGTCTCTTGTACAGCCTGCAGGTATGTTTACCGCCCAAAGGGAATTGCACTGTTCTTCATGTTTGTCCAGTTTGGCAGACACTTCAGCATACAAATCTACATACGACTTCCAAAGGGGTAAATAAGTTTGTGCTTTCTGCAGTTGATCTTCAATTTCCTTGTTTATCAATGCCCATCTATCAAAATTAGAAATCAAAAAGTAAAATCATCTTTTCCTTTTCCTTAATATCATTACAATAATAATTTTAAAATTCTCCAGTGGTTCATTCTAGAAAAAAACAGAGAAATGTGTTCAGTAAAATTATTTTAAATATCACAAATTGTTTGGTTTTATTGGGTTGCTGTGAGTTTTCCGGGCTGTATGGCCACGTTCCAGAAGCCTTCTCTCCTGACGTTTCCTCAGAAGTTGAGGGGTCTGTTGGAAACTAGGCAAGTGAGGTTTATATGTGTGTGGAATGTGCAGGGTGTGAGAAAGAACTCTTGCCTGCTGAATGTTGCAACTGGACACCTTGATGAGTATTTAATGGCCTTGCAACTTCAGTGCCTGGCTGGTTGCAGCCTGGGGGAATCCTTTGTTGGGAGGTGTTACCTGACCCTGATTGATTCTTGTCTGGAATTTCACTGCTTTTTGAGTGTTGCTATTTATTTACTGTTTGGTTTTACCTGTACGACCATTTAATCCTACACAAGCCTACTCAGAAGCAAGCCTCTGAGCTCAATGATTAGTTTCCAAGAAAATATATAGTGGATTGGAGAGTCATAAGGGCTTGAGTGTTGGATGACAATCTGGAGACTGGGGTTTAATTCCCTACTCAGACACGACAACCATTTAATGATATTGGGTGGGTTATACTTTCTTAGTCCCATAAGGCACTAAAAGTTGGAAATGACATGAATACATGCAGCAATAACCATAGTCTTAACAGCAAAAAACAGAGGTCATAACAAGCTCCTGACCACAAAGTAAAGTATTCATCACACATATGCAATGCCTGACAATGGCTGTATCAACCAATTTTGCAGGCCACAAAGGAAGAGAACTTTAAATATCTCCTTTGGACACATTGCTCCATTGTTGATGAAGACTGGTGTTATTTGGAGTGAAGACAACTTTGACCTATAACAACCTTATGAATGAGAAACCTTTAGGAACCCTGGTGACCAACAGCAATCTCATGGTTGAACTTCTTTGACTGAGTCAATTCATCTTTATTTAAGTGAAACAGTAAGCCAACCTTCCTCAACCTGGAATCCTACCATATGTATTGGACGACTAAACCTATCACTCTGGACCTGGATGTTCACTGGCTAGAACTGATACAGAGAGCAGCATAACACATCTGGAGGGCAACAATGGGTGAAAACTGCTTGAAAAGTAAGACACCCAGATGTGGTTGCCAGAGTTTCCAATCTTGATTTTCTTCGCATCTCGCAGGTGGGCATGGGCACATGCCAGAGAATATGGACAACAATGGCAAGACTATTCTCTGGTCTTTCCACAGATATATAAACCCATTTTCCTAGTTCCAACAGACCTCACTACCTCTGAGGATGCTTGCCATAGATGCAGGTGAAATGTCAGGAGAGAATGCCTCTAGAACATGGCCATATAGCCCGAAAAAACCTACAACCCGCTATTCTCTTTCTCTCTTATTTAGATGGCTGAGCCTTAACATAACAGATGTCTGACTTACCAAACCATAGACACAGCATTGATATGACCTTCCACATACTGATGGACTGCAAATCCAAACACCCCCAAAAAAACCACAGCAAAAGGTAAGAAGTAATGAGAGTTACAATCCCTAAATATCTGGAACATTGCAAAATCCTCACTTGCTCTATTTTTTTAAAAAACTAAACATGTATTCATTATACCTTGTCCGTGCCTTTTGGTTTTTATGTTCAATAAGCTGTAAAAACAAGGGATCACACAGCTTCTTAAGGTTAGCCACAGCAGCTTGGAGCCTAGCCCAGATTTCTTCATTATTTTCTGTTTTATCTTGGAGACCCTGGAAAGAATTGCCACAGAGTTTGTTATAACCTGAAAGCGTATATATATATATATATATATATATATATATATATATATATAGAGAGAGAGAGAGAGAGAGAGAGAGAGAGAGAGAACGCTATCCTTATCTCTTTATCTGTTCAAGACAGCTTACAGCACGATTCGTAAAGACAATATAATTAAAAACACAGATGGCAGCCTCTAGCAGGCATAGGGAAGTATTGCTTAGGTCAGGCATGGGAAAACTTGGGCCCTCCAGGTGTTTTGCACTTGAACTCCCACAATTCCTAAGAGCCAGTGGGCTGTTAGGAGTTGTGGGAGTTCAAGTCCAAAACACCTGGAGGGCTAAAGGTTGCCCATGCCTGCCTTAGGTGCATGTGACAATACTCTAGTCCTTTGCAATTATCTAGTCCAATAATAATAATAATAATAATAGTAACAACAACAACAACAATTACTACTACTACTACTACTACTTTATTTTGTACCACAAAGCGACTTGGGATGGCTTAGATGGGGACATGCCCAAGCAAACATAGTTAAAATATAACACATTAAAATTCATTAAAACAGCAGTAAAAACAAAATAAAACAAACAACAGCACAACACAGTGCAAAAACCATCACACAGACAACCAGTACCTGAAATAGCAAAACAGTTCTAGGCACTTTTTGGGGGTGGGGGGGGGGAGTGGGTTACAAATCAAATGAGGGCAGGGATGATAAAGTGCAAGTGCCAGATGACAAAATTGGGGATAAGGGCTGTGCTGGCATGGCAATGACAGGAGATTTGAATTTCTTTTCTTGCACTGCTAGTTTGCATGAATCTATTTAAGCCATGCATTTTGCAATAAGGTAGCTTCCCTCAGGTTGCAATCATAGGGCCAACAACTTGGCAATCATCATTAGAATCTTTAGACCCGCTCCTTTTCCCAGGGCTTTGGAGGCAAAGGAGAACCTTTGATCAGTCTCACTGTTCACTGTGAGATTCTCTTTCCCACCTGCACAAAAGCTTCACTTCTCACAGCTCTGCTGGGGGAGTAAAGGAATTTCCTCAGCTTTTGCTGGGGGAATACAGCCAGCTTTTGCTGGGGTTAAAGAAATAGTTCCTACAGCCTTCGTGGAGAAACTAAAGGACACCTTTCAGCTTGGCAGATCTACAGGAACCTTGCCTGGTAAGGGACCACTTGGGCTATCCATAAAGCAGCTTGGAGCTGGGAGTAGGGGCCTCACACCAGCAAGGTAAAGAGGGATTGCCCAGGGAGGGGTCAAAGGATTTCCCTGAGGAAGAAAGGAACAGTTTACTTCCAGTTGCCTGCCCCTTGATAGCAGATTGAGGAAGCTACCGGTTTTCCAAGGTTATAAAGTGTTTAATTCATTTGTTTGAAGATTTAAGCCCAAATAAAGAACTTTGTTGAACTTATCTTGAGCCTCAATAGAACTTTGTGTTGGGAAATCTAAAGGGCCCTTCAGCTGAGGCACCCCGGCGTCCCATTGGGCATACAGAGAGAACGTCCTGTAAACAGATATTATTTCAGGCCCAGCGTGCGACAGCACAAGGGCAATATGAGACAGAACACTAAGACTTCTGGGCAGGGGACAGTAGTAAAGTGCAGGGATTGAGTTTTGGGTCATAACTGGGAGCTGGAATTTCTGGGGAGCCAACCAATCAAAAGCACAATGGAACATCCACGTTTTTAACTCTTTGCAAAAGATGGACAGGGTGCAAGCCAGCCTAACCTCTCTGGGGAGAGAATTCCAGAGCTGGAGGGCCACCACCGAGAAGGCCTCTCCCTTGTCCTGAAGGTCTCTATCAGCAGAAAGAAAACAGGCAGAGGGACAACCTAACCACTCTGGAAAACCACTTCTGCAGCCTTGGAGCAGAGACCTTGAAGACTCTCCTTTTTTGTTTTATGTCTTATGTCTAAAGTATTCCTTTGTCTTTCTGAGCAGGTCTTACCTGGAGATCTGCTACTTGGTTCTTTACAGTGTCAAAGGTAATCACAGAAGGCTTGCTATGCTCACTGTAATACAAAGCTCTTGCAAGCATCTGCCTGACTTCTCTCCAGACTTCGTCATATATTCTCCAGTTCTCCAGAGCAGATTGTGTCGAGGTCTTCAACTGCACAAGCTGCAAAAACACAGAGGCCAGACTTGGAAGCAGAACTGCCATTTCTGGTTTACAAAGTACACTGATGCAATTACACTTGAAACCTGGTAATGGGACGCCAGCTGTTAAAAACCATGGGGTACCTGCTGTTAACATTTCTTTCCAGTGCTTCCATTCTAATACACATTGTCTCCACCCCGCAAAATGTCTGTAGCTATTTAACAAATTGATATATAACTATTTTCAGAGGTAATGATACATACTTCAAACCAGACACCAAAAGCGGGGAGGGGAAGCTCATGTAGAATTATGTATGAGAGTGAAGCCTCAAAATTATTCTCATTATCAACTCAATTCGAGGCCAAGGCACTGCCATTCTGGGAAGCCTGGTTTCAGGAGGACTTACAGGAATAAATAGGTGGTTTTATTGCCTTGCTGCTGACATCCCAGCAGGAACGCTCACAGATTCAGCGGCTCCTGAAGAGCTTTAATTTGCAAAAGGAACAGACAGCTCAGCTGTGAGCTCTAGTTACATGAAAGCTGAAAATTGCTATGAAATTGTTTTGGATTTCTGTTGACATTTCAGATTCAGTATAGCTTAGATACAGACAAACGGGCTCCATAGTGACGGCTAGAGTTTCGCTGTGCAATCCTAGAATTTTAAATCTTTGCTCATTTTCTCATTATATGGAAGGACGAGTATTTTGAAAAGTATTCTCCCTGTTGGGTGAGATTATGGATCTGAGCTCCTAGTGGAGCCTACTGTAATGACAAAAGTCTCAATATCTAGCTTGTGGGACTGCTGGAAATAATATTTATCATGGGTTGTTGTAGGTTTTGCACTGGGACTGTGGCACAGCTGGCTGGGAGTCAGCTGCATTAAGATCACTACTGACCGAAAGGTCATGAGTTCGAAGTCAGCCTGGGTTGGAGTGAGCGTCCAACCAATTTGTGTAGCTTGCGGTTGACCTTTGCAGCCCGAAAGTCAGTTGCATCTGTCAAGTAGGAAATTTAGGTACCGCTTATGTGGGGAAGCAAATTTAACTAATTTACGAGGCCATAAAAATCTCCAGCAAGCATGCAAAGAATGAGGAAGTACTTCATCAGTGTCACAAATGGTTGGTGAAGGGACAGCTCCCCTGGTGGCCAAAATACCCTCAAGAAAAGCTAGAATGTTAAATTGCCTCTGTGTTTGGATATACGTTGTGTGTCTATGGCATTGAATGTTTGCCATGTATATGGACATTGTAAACCGCCCTGAGTCCCCTGCAAGGTGAGAAGGGTGGAATATAAATACTGTAAATAAATAAATACATAAATAAATAGGTTTTTCAGGCTGTATGGTCATGTTCTAGAAGTTGGACGTACAGCCCGAAAAACCTACAACCCAGTGATTCTGGCCATGAAAGTCTTCGACAATACAGTATTTATCATATGGTGTTCTAGACCTTGAGAGCTAATTTTATATGTGACTATATTTGATTCTTTATGTGACCAATCTGTTGGTCCCCACCTTTGGTATGGCCTTCAGACTATCCTTGCCTAGTTGTTATTTGACCTAGACTACTTTCAAAGGCTGAACTTGGCTGTCAATTCCTTTCTCCTGCTTTACCTGACTTGCTATTATAATCATTTTGTTGTTGTTGTTGCTGCTGTTATATTTATACCCTGCTTTCCTCTCCTAATAGAAATGCAAGGCTGCCAAGTCCCTCTTTCTCTGACTTCCTCTTTGCTTTCTGAGTATGATGCCTACTTTCTCAACTTGCTTCCTGTGCCTTTGTTTGCATCAACCTTGGATTCCTGACCATTGGGACCACCCTGCTGGGAAATAAGACATTTTTGTCAGAAATATTAAAAATTAACTAGGTGTTTTTAATTACAAAAATGTGATTCAAGCACTAAAAGGGTTAAAATGTGTGCAATGCCTCAGCAAAAGCTGCACATCAATATATGCAGGTGTGCTTATAGCTTAGTCAGCCTCAGTCTGAGAAGGTCTGGTGAGAGAAGCCCCAGGTTGGAGACCTCGTGTGTGAAGTTCCAACATGAAGGCCGCTGTGTGTGAATCTACACCCTTCCTAGAAAAATATAACAGTCCCCATCCCTCCCCTCCTTCCATAAGAGCTTGAAGACCTGGAGGTTTAAACAAGCCTTTGAGAACAACTAGTTCTAGCTCAGCCCCAGATATTGTTGAATAGGACCATATCTTTTTCTCCCAATTACCCAGGTCACTTCATCCTATTAGGTCCCGGAAATGAACAGCCATAGACTATACCTATTGTTGTTGTAGCCTGCTATAGCATTGCATCTAATTTCCCAGGCCCTCTAGAAATTGCACTTGCCTCAGTCCGGCCTTTTAAAATTGCCTGAACAGGCAGGATTATTTTAAATATATATGTGCTATTGTGATTTTTTATGTTTATATTGCTTTGTTAATTTTATATTTATGATTGGGCTTTGCTTTCAATTTCAGTAACAGATTCCAAAATGTGTTCCAATTTCTTTATCTGCAACATGAGTAGTTCAGTATTATTGGAATAATATGTTGTTGTTTTTTCATGTCAGGAGTGACTTGAGAAACTGCAAGTCGCTTCTGGTGTGAGAGAATTGGCCGTCTGCAAGGATGTCATCCAGGGGACGCCTGGATGTGTTGATGTTTTACCATCCTTTGGGAGACGTCTCCCATGTTCCCGTATGGGGAGCCGGAGCTGACAAAGGAAGCTCATTCACACAATATCAATATGACAAAATGTCATTTCAAAAATTCTTTTTAAGAGGGAAAAATACAGAGCAAGCATAGGTCCCTATGATGGTACCCATCATCAAAAACAAGCTCACTCCATCGGCTGCATGACATTCCTCATATTTTGAGTTTGCACTAGCCTCGACCTGGCCTTTTAATTGCTCTGAACAGGCAGGATTCTTTTTAATATATACGTGTTATTGTGATAATTGGAGCCCCCGGTGGCGCAGTGGGTTAAACCCCTGTGCCGGCAGGACTGAAGACCGAAAGGTTGCAGGTTCAAATCCGGGGAGAGGCGGATGAGCTCCCTCTATCAGCTCCAGCTCCTCATGTGGGGACATGAGAGAAGCCTCCTACAAGGATGATAAAAACATCAAATCATCCGGGCGTCTCCTGGGCAATGTCCTTGCAGACGGCTAATTCTCTCACACCAGAAGCAACTTGCAGTTTCTCAAGTTGCTCCTGAAACGACAAAAAAAAATTGTGATAACTTTATGCTTATGTTGTTTTGTTAATGTTATGTTATGTTGTTTACTCTGTTATATTGATGATGTTACTTGGAAACTGCTCTGTGTCCCCTCGGGAAGATAGAGCGCTATATAAATAAAGTGTTGTTGTTGTTGTTGTTGTTGTTGTGTGAAGCTCCTGTGACAGTTCGGTATGAGAATAGGCTCTGTGAGAGCAAAGCTGGAAGCTGTTTCTCTGCATGAGAAAGAAGCTCAGGGAGCAAAGAAACAAAGAAGGAAGTATAAAAGCTTTGTGTTATGGAAACCTTAATTTTGTAAATAGTGCAACCACATTATTTTGCTACAAAGAAAAGCCTCCTATGGAAGAGATAACATTGGTCTGTGTGTTTTTGTTCTTTTTATCATTTTTGGCTACTGGTGCTGGGTCATGTTGCTGCTAATAAGTTACTCTGCTGTGCATTTATGGGGAGGGTCTTTTGTTAATAAGCCCACTCACTCAACAATTTTGTGTCTCCAGATGTTGTAGGGATTGCTACGACCGTAAGCCCTAGCCAGCACAGTCAATGATAACAGATGATGGGGGAAGAAAGCCAACGATATCTGAAAGTATTGTTGAAGGCATTCATGGCCAGAATCACTGGGTTGTTGTAGGGTGTTTTTCAGGTTATATGGCCATGTTCTAGAGGCATTCTCTCCTGACGTTTCGCCTGCATCTATGGCAAGGATGCTTGCCATAGATGCAGGTGAAACGTCAGGAGAGAATGCCTCTAGAACATGGCCATATATCCCGAAAAAACCTACAACAATCCAGATATCTGAAAGGCCATGTAGCTTCTATTACCTACTTAGACTGTCTTAGAAACGTAGTACGCTAGTCACCATTAGAAAGAAATTGCTGAGTTTCTCCTTTTCCTCCACTCAAGGACATTTTTGGAGTTTGGGAGAAAATTCAAAATGAGCAAATCCATCACAGTACTAAAGATACACGTATTAGTGTTCATCTGGCAATTTCACATTCAGCAACTGACTATGCTGAGCCAGAATATCAAATCCTAACCTGGCAATCATCTACTGGTTCAGTCAATAACTATTGCACAGGAATCAGAAAGATCATACTCAGAAATAATCCTTAGCTTTTAACGATTATCCAAAACCAAAGTATTTACCTGATTGGCTACATTAGCCCTCAGTTCAGCCAAATGATTGATATCTAACGCAGGCTTCTCAGAAGCTTCGGTATTGTGTTCTACAAGTGCATACATTTGTTTCAAGTGGTCCACATCCTTCGACTTAGCTGCAAGCTCGTTTTCTACTACCTGGAAAAAGGGACCAGGAGAGGGAAAGGAATGAATGTTCTTCTCTGTGGATAATTTACAAGATATTCATTTATACTACTACTACTAATAATAATAATAATATGATATTATAATTATATATTTTATATTAAACGTAATATTATTAATAATATTACAGTATAATGTTATAGTACAATCTATATAAATAAAAATGTAATGTTCATTGGTGGGCTTAACAGAACTCCAAAACTACTGGACGAATTGACACCAAATTTGGAGACAAGACATCTAACAACCCAATGCATGTCCTTCACTCAAAAAAAAAAAATAGATTTTGTCATTTGGGAGTTGTAGTTGCTGGGATTTATAGTTCACCTACAATGAAAGAACATTCTGAACCCCAACAACTATGGAATTGAACCAAACTTGACACACAGTTCTCCCATGACCAACAGAAAACACTGGAAGGGTTTGGTGGGCAGTGTCCTTTGGTTTTGGAGTTGTAGTTCACCTACATCCAAAGATGACTGTGGACTCAAACAATCATGGATCTAGACCAAAGAATACTCAATATGCCCAAATGTGAACACTGGTGGAGTTTGGGGGAAATAGAATCTTGACATTTGGGAGTTGTAGTTCCTGGGATTTATAGTTCACCTGAACCCCACCAACAATAGAATTGGGCCAAACCTCCCACACAGAACGCCCATGTGGGCTACAGCAACACGTGGCAGGGGACAGCTAGTGCAATATATAATTTTAATATTGTGCTATGGTAATAATATAATATATTGTATTTTCTTTTTACTTGTAAGCTGCTCTGAGTCCCCTTCAGGGTGAGAAGGGTGGCATATAAATGTCGTAAATAAATAAATATAGAATCATATAGTTGGAAGAGACCTCGTGGGTCGTCCAGTTCAACCTTTGCCAAGCAGCTGGAAAATCGCAAGTCAGCTTCAGCTTATGCTGATCCTGTAAATGATGGACCTCCAAGAGCTTTGGCCCTTAACTGCCCTACTCAGTTTAGTCATCTTTGTTTTGAAGGAGAATCCATGCTTGATTTGCTCTAAGATCTGCTCATTTCCCTCTGTAGCAGTGCATGGTATCCAGAGAAGTCTTCTCCAGCACCACATTTCAAAGTTGTTCCACCTTGTACACATTCTCCTCATTGTACATTATTCTCATTGTACATCATACAATAAAATTAAATAATTAATAAACTAATAACTAAGAAAATTGATTAAAACATTAATAAAATTCCAATTTATTCAATTATTTATTAGCAAGCAAAGTAATCAATTCACCTGAAATTTAAATCCCAATCACATACCAACTGCTTACCTTGCAGACTTCTGATGTATCCCGTGCAAAGAGAGAACTTGCTGGTTTCACTGCTTCGTTGAGCTGTCTGCTTTGTGCTTCTAGCCAGCTGCCCAAAGATTGGGCTTTGCTTTCATTTTCAGTAACACATTCCAAAATGTGTTCCAATTCCTTTATCTGCAATATGAATAGTTCAGCATTATTATCTGGAGTGACTTGAGAAACTGCAAGTCGCTTCTGGTGTGAGAGAACTGGCTGTCTGCAAGGACGTTACCCAGGGGATGCCTGGATGTTTTGATGTTTTACCATCCTTATGGGAGGCTTCTCTCATGTCCCCGTATGAGAAGCTGGAGCTGACAGAGGGCACTCATCCACACATTTCAATATGACAATATGCCATTTCAAAACTTCTTTTTGAGAGGGAAAAATACAGAGCAAGCATAGGTCCCTATGATGGTACCTATCATCAAAAAACAAGCTCACTCCATCGTCTACATGACATTTCTCCAGATATCTAAATATGGCTATAATGTTCTTCTCATTCTTTTTTTCTCTAAGCTAAACACGCATACACAGGTGCTAAATTATTTCACATAGAATTAATTTCCAGATCTTTGATCATTGTGGTTACTCTATTCTGGTTTTATACCAGTTTGTCAATATTATTCCTGAACTTTGGTACCTAAAAATGTGTGGGATCTATCACACTGCACAAATATAGTGCTATAAGTCCATTTTAACTGTTTTGGCAACATCCTATGGAAACGAGGGATTTGCAGTTTAGGGAGGGGCAATTATACTTCTCAGCCATGAAGTTTTCACGTTCCACAAACTACTCTAAAAGTTCCAAGATTGAACAGAATTTAGAAACAGAAGTTAAAATATAATCATATAGCTATAATCCTGTAGTGTGAAAGGTCCCCCAGAAACCAGAGTCAGTGTGATAATGATACATCTATGCTGCACGTTGAAGATTCCTAATTTGCAGATCTCCCAACTTCCAATTTAAATTCAGGAAGCCAGCGGATTAACAATTCCCAAAATAATTCACTCTGTTGTATCAGATTTATTGTTGCCAAATTCAGAATGTAGAGTAAGTGGTACACTCTGTAAAAAAGTAGTGTCTTGGTGGACTCGGTGTTTTCAATCTGTTTTCAGTTGTGAAAAACAGTAAGGGTCTGCTTGAACTATGTAACAGAATTTAAATTTTTTCTGTTCCTGGTTTGGAAGCATTATTTCCTGTTTAAGTGTGCAGTTCATACTTTGAAAGTAGTTGTTATACTCCAGAAACTTCATTTTTCTGGCTGCCATTGGTTGAATTGGTTGAGACTCAATGAGATATTCATTGAAAAACTAGAGCAAAATGTATTGCAGGATGTCCCACAAAAACAAAGTTTTTGCAGTTCAATAAACCTTTTCCATGTTTTTATGACAGAACCAATTAGGAAATGATGACCAGACCTTTTCGTTAAGAGCCCCTTGCAGATTGTGCCACTGCAAATTCATTTCCCCTAGACGCTCTGCGAATGCTGTCCTCTCGTAGCGCTTGCTTTCAACATCACAAGTCGTCATCTGTAGTAGTGACTGGTTGACGTAATCCACTACCCACTGTTTGAAATTCATTTCTAACAGGTATTCCTGAAAAAGTAAACACAACATCAGTCTTTGAACATTATATTTACCTGTGGAAAACACATTTTTCCTGGCACTCGGAAAGGTATTAGAGAAAAACTAAAACCTATAATTTCAGTGACTGCATGGCCCAGTGCTTTGCTAATAGTTACAGCATATGTTGGACTTGAAGGTTATTGCACTTCCCAGCTTGTTAAATTACCAGTCTAGTTAAAAAAGACACACTGTGCATTATGTTATGAGTGTACAGTAACACTGGTATAACCACCCAATGCGAAAGTGAGTATGCTGTTCCTTATTTGTGATAAAACAGTTTAACTGTTCATTTTTAATACTGCTATGTTTAATTATATTCTAATGTTTGTATAATTAAGTTTTAAATTGTATTGTATTGGTTTTACTGTAAGCTGTTTTGAGTCTCTTTTTTAGAGAGAAAAAGCAGGATATAAATTATTATTATTATTATTATTATTATTATTATTATTATTATTATTATTTGTCAAAGACAACTCTGGCACAAGCTAGTCAAGGTGGTCCCAGTGGTGATCAGCACACTGGGTGCAGCGCCTAAAGACCTTGGCCTGCACTTAAAAACAATCAGCACTGACAAAATTACCATCTGTCATCTGCAAAAACGCCACCCTACTCGGATCTGCACCCATTATTCGCTGATACATCACACAGTCCTAGACACTTGGGAAGTGTCCAACGTGTGATTCAATACAATAGCCAGCAGAGTGACCTTGTTTGCTGTATTTGTTTGTTGTGTTTCAAATAATAATAATAATAATAATTGGAAAAGCTTGCACAATGTGAGGATTTAAAGATCGAAGTTCAAAGACTCTGGCATAAGCCAGTCAAAGTGGTCCCAGTGGTGATCGGCACACTGGGTGCAGTGCCTAAAGTCCTTGGCCTGCACTTAAAAACAATTGGCACTGACAAAATTATAATCTGTCAGCTGCAAAAAGGCCACCATACTCAAATCTGCATGCATTATTCACCAAAACATCACAAAGCCTTAGACACTTGGGAAGTGTCCGAATGTGATCAAATACAAAAGCTAGCATAGTAATCTTGTTTGCTGTGTACTAATCTTGTTGTGTTTCAAATAACAACAACAACGTCAAGAAGAATAGCTACTGTTTCCTCAGGAGCTGAATAATATTTTCTTAGTGCTCCAATGTAAAACAAATAGCAATTCTGGTCACTGATGGGAAAGCTTCTTCATTGTGATTCCTCATGCAGATTATTGTATTTCTACTTGCTATAGTATTAGCTTCTAGAAAAGTTGTTCCTGTAGTGTCTTACCTTGTATTCTTTAAGTAGGCCTTTCACTTGGGCCGCAGAACTCTGCAAATCAATAGTAGCCTTGTTGCTTTTTTGTTGGTCAATGTGGTTCATCCAGGCAGTCAATTCTGTGATGGCCTCATGGGATGGCAACTTTGCCATCTGGAGCTGGAAAATAATTATGGAATCATTCTAACACTCATACCTGAAGGTTTGATTTTTATGGATTTAATTATTCATGAATGATGCTTCTTCTTTATGCTTTTATGTTATCCATTCAAGATAACAGTTTGGTGTATGCACCCATGCTTTCTTGCAGGAGCAAGATGTGTGGATGGAGTGCACCTTGCTTTTCAGGAGGATTAGGCTTCCTGGAGGCTTTCTTTTTAAATGGAATGTGACCATTACATATCTTGTTTTTGTGTTAAAAAGCTGTGATTTCACTATGAGACAGTGCAGTGGGAATTGCAGAAACAATGGAGGAAGAAGGGGCCAAATGCAGTCAGTACATGTTGCCCATCTGCTTGTTTGGACAAGAGAGCATTTATTGTTCCCTTGTTTTTCTGTGAAGTGGCACATCTCTCTCTCTCTGTCCGCCATGGAGGCACAGCCTTTTAAATTCCCTACTCATGTTCTTGGACAGTATTCCTTAACATTCACAATTTTAAAAGAAGCATAGATTTTACAAGTGCATGAGCTGAAATGGGAGCAAGGAAAATGATTTACATTAGGGACACAACTACTACAACAAATCACACTTGAAGGACTGTGAAGACTGCTGAAGAACTTGTCAGGCACATCCCAGAATATGAAATCAATGGGACTTCAGCACATTTACTTGTTTGCAGGATTATATCTTTTAGTTTTATGCAAATTCTTGTCATCTTTGATTCATAAGAAAGCTGCAATAACAGTAGCATTTAATACTGAAAGATCTTGCGTAGGCAAGATTATAGCTAGGAAGCCGCTGAATACAAGCATGATTGAGCTGCACAATATAGCAGCGCTGAATACTGGGCTCTTGATTTTCTTTTTTTACCTGGTGAAACTTCTCTTGGATGCCTGGCAACTGGGAAGTCAGATCAGCCCACTTCTGTTCATACTCTGTCAAAGACGACCGCAGCACCGCAGCATCTGATTCCTTGAGAAGCAAGAGCTGATTGCCGGTGCTCAGCACTGATGACATCAAGGAATATTTTTCAGCAATTTCTTTAGTAAATTCCTAAAGAGCAGCCAAAAGACAAAGAAAACAACAAGAAAAAGGGAAGAGTTCACAAAGACATAAGTGAAAAAAATATTATGAAATATAAGAAAAAGTTGTTGCTTGGGTAGTAGTATTTTGCTTAGTTCTTGTGGGTTTTTTCGGGCTATATGGCCATGTTCTAGAGGCATTTCTCCTGACGTTTCGCCTGC
>NW_026844366.1:14894268-14913089 GCF_025583915.1 Anolis sagrei ordinatus | reverse complement strand
ATTTGGATGCCCATGCCATATCTATTCGTGACCAAGTATTGTGTCTACCTGACCAAAAGGTATAATCTCTGGTGGTGCCTTTACTGTATCTCCAAATGTCCTCCAATTGTAATGTTTCTAGTTTTTGCGTAAATCCCTTAGGTAGTAAACTTGCCTTGTTTCCATTTTTTTTCTCCTTTGTTGCCGATTTATCTAATTTGGTGTCAATTACCCCGTTAAAATCCCCTAAGATTATTAACTCATCCCAGTTTTGTTTGTCTATTTCCCTTTTGAGTTCTTTTATAAATTTTATTTTTGCACCATTTGGTGAATAAATATTACAAATTAGTATTTTTTGATTCTTTATTTCTATTGTTGTGCCAACAAATCTTCCCTCTGTATCCTTAAAAACTTGCTTAGGTTTTAACCAGTCTTTTATATACGTAACTACCCCTTTTTTTTTCCGGCTATTGGATGAGTGAAATTCTTCCCCTAGTTTCTTGTGATTGAGGTATTTCGAATGTCTGCTGGCGATGTGTGTTTCTTGCAGGGCGACTATGTCTAGGTTTTTTTGGACTAGAAAGTTGTAGACTTTCTTGCGTTTACTGGGCGAATTCATTCCATTAATATTATTGAAATAGATCCTGATGTCTTTACTCATTGTTATTTTCTGTCATTTCCCATTGTAAGATTTCTTGCGGTATCAGCTGATAGTTTTCGGGGGAGAATTCCCTCAACCTCTTGTTTCCTCTCTCATCTTGACCTTTACATGGATAAGCTCCCTCTTCTTCCTCCTCCTCTTCTTCTTCTCTTTCCTCTCGGATCACTTCGGCGTCTTGATTCGTCTCTGTTCTTTCTTGTCTTTTCGTAGTCTTCCCTATCGTTTTACCGTCAAATTTCCTTTGAGGTGTCTCATACCTTTTTTCCTTTATATGTTCCATGTAGAAGGCTTTAGCTTTTTCTTCTGTATTTAGCCAGTACTTGGTATCTTGTAGTGTGACTGTAATTCCTTCTATTTTTTCCCATTTAAATTTTATTTTCTTTTTTTTAAGTTCATCAGTCAAGAAGGTATATTTTCTTCGTTTGGTTAGGGTTTGCGGGGTCACCTCCTTCATAATTATTACCTTTTTTTCCTTATAGAATACATTTTTTTTAGCATTTTCTTTCAGAATTTCATCTCTTGTACTTTTTCGACAAAAAGATATCACCACATCTCTAGCAGTCTTGTGTCTTTTGGAGTATCCCGTAGTCACTCGATAAACCCTGTCAACGTCGTTGCCTACAATTTCAGTGCTGACTTCCAATAAGTCTGCTAGCAACTCTATCATTATCTGTTTTACGTTTTCCTCTTTTGATTCTTCTAAGTTTCTGATTCTTAATTGATATTCTAACTCTCTGTTTTCCATTAGTTCCGTTTGCTGCTGTATTTTCTGATTTATATTTTCCAGTTTACTTATTTTTCCTTCCATTTTTCCTTGTTCTTTGATTAGTTTTTGGTTTTCTTTTTTCATTTTTTCCAGGTCCTCTTGTAATTTGTTCATGTCATTTTTGAGATCAGCTCTCAAACTTTTAATTTCCTCTTGTAATTCTTTATGTTGTGTGTCTTGCTTTGTTGAGATCTTAATAATTTCAGCCAAGATTTGATTAAGCGCAGTTTCCTCTGTCAGTGAGTCTTTTTTCGTTTGGCTTTGTGCTTTTGCTAAGGGTGTGCTTTTCCCCTTTATATTTTGCCCTGCCATATCCGTACTTATTTATATGTTTTCCTTCTCGCTTTGTTTAGAGGATTTGTGTCTTTAAACTTTCTTCTTTTATTATTTATCTTCTTTATTATTGCCTTGTTGTTATGAAGTACTTCCCTTCAACAGCTGTAATAGATTTCCCTTTCAATTTAGTTGATTATTTAATTTAAAGTCCCTTCTTCCCCTTTTTTTCCTTCTTTCTTCCTTTTTTTTTCTTTTCCTTCCTCTTTTTTATTTATTTATTATATTATATAAATTATTAGGTTCCAATTGATATTATAAATTAGCTGTTTGAATTAGGATGGAGTAGTATAATTGGAGTTGGAATGATATATGATCCTACCTTCTGCTTCTGCCTTCAGTTATTCCCTTGCTACCTTTGTTGCTTTCTGTTGTTGTCTCTGTATTCTCCACGTCTCTTCTAGCTTACGTTTCTCTTCCGTTTTACGTCGTTTTATTTTATTTCACCTTTCCTCACCTTTCTTCCTCTTACCCCCCTTTTTCCGTCTTTCCCTTTTACGTCCCTTCATCTTTACGTCTTTACGTCGTTACGTCCTGCCGTCCTTACGTCCTTACTTCCTCTTGCGTCCTCTTATTATTCTTGTTTTGCTCCTTTCTTCTCGTTTTGTCTCGCGGGAGGCTTCTTTTCCTATTGGCCCTCTTCCCGCTTTATCTCACTTTTTCTCGCGAGTTCTCCCTACTTTCCCTTATCTCGCGGTCACGAGGCTTGCATTTTGTTCTTGGGCGGCTTTATCTCCTTTTCCTTATCTCCTTCTCCTTATCTTCTCCTCCCCCCCCCCTTTCAAGGCTGTCTCCTGTTTTCTAGCCGAACCTTGCAATGAAGATTTTCGTCCAAGGTCAGTTGCAGCCCGCTCTTGGGGGGAAAGCTTTGCGAGATTCTTCCTTCCGTAGTTTTACTCTAGTTATTTATGCTGTCATTATATTATTCCTTATATCTGGGTTGCACTTTGGGAAGACTTTGGGGTGCTCTCCAATCTTTTCGGCGGTTTGAGGTGCTATGAATATTTTAAATAAGATAACTGCTTTGAATATCTTGTCCCTTTTTCCAGCCCGCTGTACCTCTTGCCCCCGGAGTTCCCACTATCGATCCTTGAGGGGATCAGATGGCGGTCTACCAGGGGTTTGGGTTCTGCCGTCCCGTCGGGAGGGAGCTTTGTGCTCTACCCGGCTGTACTCTTGGGTTCGAACTTGTCAGGGTTCTTTGGTTTGTTGTCTTTTGTTAGCTTTGTTAACTTTCGACCATTTCTCCTTCCTCCTTCCTCCTTCCTCCGTTTATTTCTCCATTGATTTTCAACCCCGACTCTAATATCTTTTGAGCTACCCCTCAAATATCTTCTTTATTATTCAAGCCTTGTCGTTGAGTTCTGTAGAGTTTTAGCTATTATTATGCTCAGTAAAATCCAGAATTGTTATTTTACCTTATTTTGTGTCGATCCTCGATCTTCCTTTCTCTCTTTCTCTTTTCTCTTCTCTCCTTCCCTTTTCATTCAACTTTCCTCCTTCTTCTTGTCAGCTGTGACTCTTGTAGGACCGCTGCTTTCTGACTTTGTGCTTTCACGAAATTAGATTCTTGTTATTTGTGTTGGTTACCTAGGAACTTCAGGGGACCTCTGTCCCTGCTTTGGCTTGCGTCCACCCCTTGTGTCTCGCTTGCCGGGCGTCTTTGGATACCCCCTTGAGGGGGGTATCTCTTAGATGCCGTCGGCCGATGACACCTTGGGGTCTTGCCTTCACGACCTCAGTCAGTTCAGTGAAGGTTGGGTTGCATTTGTAGCTCCCAAAACCCTCAAGCCAAGCCACCTCTGTGTCAGCTCTCGGGAGCTCACAGAGATGCGTCCTCCATTAGCGGTAGCCAACCGGAAGTCCCCTCGTCAAGCCAACCTTAACCGGGACCACCTTCCACCTGGAAACCGATGCCCTCACTGAAGGAAAACATGCGGATCAAGAATAGGGTCCACAGTCACCTATGAACCCACCACCAAGACACTAGACTTGGAGGACCATCATCCTCGGGCTACGAGGGAACGCCTAAATGAAGTTGGTACACTACTTAGGGCCACATTTTGCAGTCTTCTGCTTGAGAAAATGGAAGGAGAACTCTTAACATATTCCATCTGAAAAACTTCAGTGCAGACTCTAAAATAAATACTCTGAAAATCTTTAATGTGGTGCTGATGAAATCCATGTCTGTAGGTCAAATGAATTTGCTACAGGTCTTAGTTCACATTTTAAAGGTGTTTTCCAAGGTGTGGAGCCCTCTCCCGCAAAACACAATATATCGACATTAATGTCCAGGCTTAACTTAGGAGCAGATTTATCACCACATTGACATAGAAGTTACCATTGGTGTGTCTCACTTTCCCTTGTTTTTCTTCAGACCTAACAGAAGAGCCAACACTAGCAATGTGGCTGGGTCAAAGCCATTTTACTTCCTCATTAAATAGGATAAATGGAGGCATCTAACCAGTGGTCCTGAACCTGTGGGTCCCCAGGTCTTTTGTCTTACAACTCCCAGAAATCCCAATCAGTTTACCAGCAGTTAGGATTTCTGGGAGTTGAAGGCTGAAACATCTGGGGATCCACAGGTTGAGAACCACTGACCAACACTGTAGAATTAGTATGGTTTGACACGTCATCTCCCATGACCAAATGCTATGGAATCCTGAGATTTGGAGTTTGGTGAGAGGTGGGTTTTTAAATGAACTAAAAAGAGGTTGAGTGGGTCTTCTATCTTTCCTTTCCATTATCCTTCCTGCTTATTATCAACCAGATCTTGTTACAATGCCATGGACCTACCTTCACATCCTGTGATTTCTCGTTGAGGAAGTCTCTTGTACAGCCTGCAGGTATGTTTACCGCCCAAAGGGAATTGCACTGTTCTTCATGTTTGTCCAGTTTGGCAGACACTTCAGCATACAAATCTACATACGACTTCCAAAGGGGTAAATAAGTTTGTGCTTTCTGCAGTTGATCTTCAATTTCCTTGTTTATCAATGCCCATCTATCAAAATTAGAAATCAAAAAGTAAAATCATCTTTTCCTTTTCCTTAATATCATTACAATAATAATTTTAAAATTCTCCAGTGGTTCATTCTAGAAAAAAACAGAGAAATGTGTTCAGTAAAATTATTTTAAATATCACAAATTGTTTGGTTTTATTGGGTTGCTGTGAGTTTTCCGGGCTGTATGGCCACGTTCCAGAAGCCTTCTCTCCTGACGTTTCCTCAGAAGTTGAGGGGTCTGTTGGAAACTAGGCAAGTGAGGTTTATATGTGTGTGGAATGTGCAGGGTGTGAGAAAGAACTCTTGCCTGCTGAATGTTGCAACTGGACACCTTGATGAGTATTTAATGGCCTTGCAACTTCAGTGCCTGGCTGGTTGCAGCCTGGGGGAATCCTTTGTTGGGAGGTGTTACCTGACCCTGATTGATTCTTGTCTGGAATTTCACTGCTTTTTGAGTGTTGCTATTTATTTACTGTTTGGTTTTACCTGTACGACCATTTAATCCTACACAAGCCTACTCAGAAGCAAGCCTCTGAGCTCAATGATTAGTTTCCAAGAAAATATATAGTGGATTGGAGAGTCATAAGGGCTTGAGTGTTGGATGACAATCTGGAGACTGGGGTTTAATTCCCTACTCAGACACGACAACCATTTAATGATATTGGGTGGGTTATACTTTCTTAGTCCCATAAGGCACTAAAAGTTGGAAATGACATGAATACATGCAGCAATAACCATAGTCTTAACAGCAAAAAACAGAGGTCATAACAAGCTCCTGACCACAAAGTAAAGTATTCATCACACATATGCAATGCCTGACAATGGCTGTATCAACCAATTTTGCAGGCCACAAAGGAAGAGAACTTTAAATATCTCCTTTGGACACATTGCTCCATTGTTGATGAAGACTGGTGTTATTTGGAGTGAAGACAACTTTGACCTATAACAACCTTATGAATGAGAAACCTTTAGGAACCCTGGTGACCAACAGCAATCTCATGGTTGAACTTCTTTGACTGAGTCAATTCATCTTTATTTAAGTGAAACAGTAAGCCAACCTTCCTCAACCTGGAATCCTACCATATGTATTGGACTACTAAACCTATCACTCTGGACCTGGATGTTCACTGGCTAGAACTGATACAGAGAGCAGCATAACACATCTGGAGGGCAACAATGGGTGAAAGCTGCTTGAAAAGTAAGACACCCAGATGTGGTTGCCAGAGTTTCCAATCTTGATTTTCTTCGCATCTCGCAGGTGGGCATGGGCACATGCCAGAGAATATGGACAACAATGGCAAGACTATTCTCTGGTCTTTCCACAGATATATAAACCCATTTTCCTAGTTCCAACAGACCTCACTACCTCTGAGGATGCTTGCCATAGATGCAGGTGAAATGTCAGGAGAGAATGCCTCTAGAACATGGCCATATAGCCCGAAAAAACCTACAACCCGCTATTCTCTTTCTCTCTTATTTAGATGGCTGAGCCTTAACATAACAGATGTCTGACTTACCAAACCATAGACACAGCATTGATATGACCTTCCACATACTGATGGACTGCAAATCCAAACACCCCCAAAAAAACCACAGCAAAAGGTAAGAAGTAATGAGAGTTACAATCCCTAAATATCTGGAACATTGCAAAATCCTCACTTGCTCTATTTTTTTAAAAAACTAAACATGTATTCATTATACCTTGTCCGTGCCTTTTGGTTTTTATGTTCAATAAGCTGTAAAAACAAGGGATCACACAGCTTCTTAAGGTTAGCCACAGCAGCTTGGAGCCTAGCCCAGATTTCTTCATTATTTTCTGTTTTATCTTGGAGACCCTGGAAAGAATTGCCACAGAGTTTGTTATAACCTGAAAGCGTATATATATATATATATATATATATATATATATATATAGAGAGAGAGAGAGAGAGAGAGAGAACGCTATCCTTATCTCTTTATCTGTTCAAGACAGCTTACAGCACGATTCGTAAAGACAATATAATTAAAAACACAGATGGCAGCCTCTAGCAGGCATAGGGAAGTATTGCTTAGGTCAGGCATGGGAAAACTTGGGCCCTCCAGGTGTTTTGCACTTGAACTCCCACAATTCCTAAGAGCCAGTGGGCTGTTAGGAGTTGTGGGAGTTCAAGTCCAAAACACCTGGAGGGCTAAAGGTTGCCCATGCCTGCCTTAGGTGCATGTGACAATACTCTAGTCCTTTGCAATTATCTAGTCCAATAATAATAATAATAATAATAGTAACAACAACAACAACAATTACTACTACTACTACTACTACTTTATTTTGTACCACAAAGCGACTTGGGATGGCTTAGATGGGGACATGCCCAAGCAAACATAGTTAAAATATAACACATTAAAATTCATTAAAACAGCAGTAAAAACAAAATAAAACAAACAACAGCACAACACAGTGCAAAAACCATCACACAGACAACCAGTACCTGAAATAGCAAAACAGTTCTAGGCACTTTTTGGGGGTGGGGGGGGGGAGTGGGTTACAAATCAAATGAGGGCAGGGATGATAAAGTGCAAGTGCCAGATGACAAAATTGGGGATAAGGGCTGTGCTGGCATGGCAATGACAGGAGATTTGAATTTCTTTTCTTGCACTGCTAGTTTGCATGAATCTATTTAAGCCATGCATTTTGCAATAAGGTAGCTTCCCTCAGGTTGCAATCATAGGGCCAACAACTTGGCAATCATCATTAGAATCTTTAGACCCGCTCCTTTTCCCAGGGCTTTGGAGGCAAAGGAGAACCTTTGATCAGTCTCACTGTTCACTGTGAGATTCTCTTTCCCACCTGCACAAAAGCTTCACTTCTCACAGCTCTGCTGGGGGAGTAAAGGAATTTCCTCAGCTTTTGCTGGGGGAATACAGCCAGCTTTTGCTGGGGTTAAAGAAATAGTTCCTACAGCCTTCGTGGAGAAACTAAAGGACACCTTTCAGCTTGGCAGATCTACAGCAACCTTGTCTGGTAAGGGACCACTCGGGCTATCCATAAAGTAGCTTGGAGCCAGGAGTAGGGGCCTCACGCCAGCAAGGAAAAGAAAGATTGCCCAGGGAGGGGTTAGAAGATTTCCCTAAGAAAGGAACAGTTTACCACCAGTTGCCTGCCCCTTGTTGGCAGATTGAGGAAGCTACCGGTTTTCCAAGGTTATAAAGTGTTTAATTCATTTGTTTGAAGATTTAAGCCCAAATAAAGAACTTTGTTGAACTTATCTTGAGCCTCAATAGAACTTTGTGTTGGGAAATCTAAAGGGCCCTTCAGCTGAGGCACCCCGGCGTCCCGTTGGGCATACAGAGAACGTCCTGTAAACAGATATTATTTCAGGCCCAGCGTGCGACAGCACAAGGGCAATATGAGACAGAACACTAAGACTTCTGGGCAGGGGACAGTAGTAAAGTGCAGGGATTGAGTTTTGGGTCATAACTGGGAGCTGGAATTTCTGGGGAGCCAACCAATCAAAAGCACAATGGAACATCCACGTTTTTAACTCTTTGCAAAAGATGGACAGGGTGCAAGCCAGCCTAACCTCTCTGGGGAGAGAATTCCAGAGCTGGAGGGCCACCACCGAGAAGGCCTCTCCCTTGTCCTGAAGGTCTCTATCAGCAGAAAGAAAACAGGCAGAGGGACAACCTAACCACTCTGGAAAACCACTTCTGCAGCCTTGGAGCAGAGACCTTGAAGACTCTCCTTTTTTGTTTTATGTCTTATGTCTAAAGTATTCCTTTGTCTTTCTGAGCAGGTCTTACCTGGAGATCTGCTACTTGGTTCTTTACAGTGTCAAAGGTAATCACAGAAGGCTTGCTATGCTCACTGTAATACAAAGCTCTTGCAAGCATCTGCCTGACTTCTCTCCAGACTTCGTCATATATTCTCCAGTTCTCCAGAGCAGATTGTGTCGAGGTCTTCAACTGCACAAGCTGCAAAAACACAGAGGCCAGACTTGGAAGCAGAACTGCCATTTCTGGTTTACAAAGTACACTGATGCAATTACACTTGAAACCTGGTAATGGGACGCCAGCTGTTAAAAACCATGGGGTACCTGCTGTTAACATTTCTTTCCAGTGCTTCCATTCTAATACACATTGTCTCCACCCCGCAAAATGTCTGTAGCTATTTAACAAATTGATATATAACTATTTTCAGAGGTAATGATACATACTTCAAACCAGACACCAAAAGCGGGGAGGGGAAGCTCATGTAGAATTATGTATGAGAGTGAAGCCTCAAAATTATTCTCATTATCAACTCAATTCGAGGCCAAGGCACTGCCATTCTGGGAAGCCTGGTTTCAGGAGGACTTACAGGAATAAATAGGTGGTTTTATTGCCTTGCTGCTGACATCCCAGCAGGAACGCTCACAGATTCAGCGGCTCCTGAAGAGCTTTAATTTGCAAAAGGAACAGACAGCTCAGCTGTGAGCTCTAGTTACATGAAAGCTGAAAATTGCTATGAAATTGTTTTGGATTTCTGTTGACATTTCAGATTCAGTATAGCTTAGATACAGACAAACGGGCTCCATAGTGACGGCTAGAGTTTCGCTGTGCAATCCTAGAATTTTAAATCTTTGCTCATTTTCTCATTATATGGAAGGACGAGTATTTTGAAAAGTATTCTCCCTGTTGGGTGAGATTATGGATCTGAGCTCCTAGTGGAGCCTACTGTAATGACAAAAGTCTCAATATCTAGCTTGTGGGACTGCTGGAAATAATATTTATCATGGGTTGTTGTAGGTTTTGCACTGGGACTGTGGCACAGCTGGCTGGGAGTCAGCTGCATTAAGATCACTACTGACCGAAAGGTCATGAGTTCGAAGTCAGCCTGGGTTGGAGTGAGCGTCCAACCAATTTGTGTAGCTTGCGGTTGACCTTTGCAGCCCGAAAGTCAGTTGCATCTGTCAAGTAGGAAATTTAGGTACCGCTTATGTGGGGAAGCAAATTTAACTAATTTACGAGGCCATAAAAATCTCCAGCAAGCATGCAAAGAATGAGGAAGTACTTCATCAGTGTCACAAATGGTTGGTGAAGGGACAGCTCCCCTGGTGGCCAAAATACCCTCAAGAAAAGCTAGAATGTTAAATTGCCTCTGTGTTTGGATATACGTTGTGTGTCTATGGCATTGAATGTTTGCCATGTATATGGACATTGTAAACCGCCCTGAGTCCCCTGCAAGGTGAGAAGGGTGGAATATAAATACTGTAAATAAATAAATACATAAATAAATAGGTTTTTCAGGCTGTATGGTCATGTTCTAGAAGTTGGACGTACAGCCCGAAAAACCTACAACCCAGTGATTCTGGCCATGAAAGTCTTCGACAATACAGTATTTATCATATGGTGTTCTAGACCTTGAGAGCTAATTTTATATGTGACTATATTTGATTCTTTATGTGACCAATCTGTTGGTCCCCACCTTTGGTATGGCCTTCAGACTATCCTTGCCTAGTTGTTATTTGACCTAGACTACTTTCAAAGGCTGAACTTGGCTGTCAATTCCTTTCTCCTGCTTTACCTGACTTGCTATTATAATCATTTTGTTGTTGTTGTTGCTGCTGTTATATTTATACCCTGCTTTCCTCTCCTAATAGAAATGCAAGGCTGCCAAGTCCCTCTTTCTCTGACTTCCTCTTTGCTTTCTGAGTATGATGCCTACTTTCTCAACTTGCTTCCTGTGCCTTTGTTTGCATCAACCTTGGATTCCTGACCATTGGGACCACCCTGCTGGGAAATAAGACATTTTTGTCAGAAATATTAAAAATTAACTAGGTGTTTTTAATTACAAAAATGTGATTCAAGCACTAAAAGGGTTAAAATGTGTGCAATGCCTCAGCAAAAGCTGCACATCAATATATGCAGGTGTGCTTATAGCTTAGTCAGCCTCAGTCTGAGAAGGTCTGGTGAGAGAAGCCCCAGGTTGGAGACCTCGTGTGTGAAGTTCCAACATGAAGGCCGCTGTGTGTGAATCTACACCCTTCCTAGAAAAATATAACAGTCCCCATCCCTCCCCTCCTTCCATAAGAGCTTGAAGACCTGGAGGTTTAAACAAGCCTTTGAGAACAACTAGTTCTAGCTCAGCCCCAGATATTGTTGAATAGGACCATATCTTTTTCTCCCAATTACCCAGGTCACTTCATCCTATTAGGTCCCGGAAATGAACAGCCATAGACTATACCTATTGTTGTTGTAGCCTGCTATAGCATTGCATCTAATTTCCCAGGCCCTCTAGAAATTGCACTTGCCTCAGTCCGGCCTTTTAAAATTGCCTGAACAGGCAGGATTATTTTAAATATATATGTGCTATTGTGATTTTTTATGTTTATATTGCTTTGTTAATTTTATATTTATGATTGGGCTTTGCTTTCAATTTCAGTAACAGATTCCAAAATGTGTTCCAATTTCTTTATCTGCAACATGAGTAGTTCAGTATTATTGGAATAATATGTTGTTGTTTTTTCATGTCAGGAGTGACTTGAGAAACTGCAAGTCGCTTCTGGTGTGAGAGAATTGGCCGTCTGCAAGGATGTCATCCAGGGGACGCCTGGATGTGTTGATGTTTTACCATCCTTTGGGAGACGTCTCCCATGTTCCCGTATGGGGAGCCGGAGCTGACAAAGGAAGCTCATTCACACAATATCAATATGACAAAATGTCATTTCAAAAATTCTTTTTAAGAGGGAAAAATACAGAGCAAGCATAGGTCCCTATGATGGTACCCATCATCAAAAACAAGCTCACTCCATCGGCTGCATGACATTCCTCATATTTTGAGTTTGCACTAGCCTCGACCTGGCCTTTTAATTGCTCTGAACAGGCAGGATTCTTTTTAATATATACGTGTTATTGTGATAATTGGAGCCCCCGGTGGCGCAGTGGGTTAAACCCCTGTGCCGGCAGGACTGAAGACCGAAAGGTTGCAGGTTCAAATCCGGGGAGAGGCGGATGAGCTCCCTCTATCAGCTCCAGCTCCTCATGTGGGGACATGAGAGAAGCCTCCTACAAGGATGATAAAAACATCAAATCATCCGGGCGTCTCCTGGGCAATGTCCTTGCAGACGGCTAATTCTCTCACACCAGAAGCAACTTGCAGTTTCTCAAGTTGCTCCTGAAACGACAAAAAAAAATTGTGATAACTTTATGCTTATGTTGTTTTGTTAATGTTATGTTATGTTGTTTACTCTGTTATATTGATGATGTTACTTGGAAACTGCTCTGTGTCCCCTCGGGAAGATAGAGCGCTATATAAATAAAGTGTTGTTGTTGTTGTTGTTGTTGTTGTGTGAAGCTCCTGTGACAGTTCGGTATGAGAATAGGCTCTGTGAGAGCAAAGCTGGAAGCTGTTTCTCTGCATGAGAAAGAAGCTCAGGGAGCAAAGAAACAAAGAAGGAAGTATAAAAGCTTTGTGTTATGGAAACCTTAATTTTGTAAATAGTGCAACCACATTATTTTGCTACAAAGAAAAGCCTCCTATGGAAGAGATAACATTGGTCTGTGTGTTTTTGTTCTTTTTATCATTTTTGGCTACTGGTGCTGGGTCATGTTGCTGCTAATAAGTTACTCTGCTGTGCATTTATGGGGAGGGTCTTTTGTTAATAAGCCCACTCACTCAACAATTTTGTGTCTCCAGATGTTGTAGGGATTGCTACGACCGTAAGCCCTAGCCAGCACAGTCAATGATAACAGATGATGGGGGAAGAAAGCCAACGATATCTGAAAGTATTGTTGAAGGCATTCATGGCCAGAATCACTGGGTTGTTGTAGGGTGTTTTTCAGGTTATATGGCCATGTTCTAGAGGCATTCTCTCCTGACGTTTCGCCTGCATCTATGGCAAGGATGCTTGCCATAGATGCAGGTGAAACGTCAGGAGAGAATGCCTCTAGAACATGGCCATATATCCCGAAAAAACCTACAACAATCCAGATATCTGAAAGGCCATGTAGCTTCTATTACCTACTTAGACTGTCTTAGAAACGTAGTACGCTAGTCACCATTAGAAAGAAATTGCTGAGTTTCTCCTTTTCCTCCACTCAAGGACATTTTTGGAGTTTGGGAGAAAATTCAAAATGAGCAAATCCATCACAGTACTAAAGATACACGTATTAGTGTTCATCTGGCAATTTCACATTCAGCAACTGACTATGCTGAGCCAGAATATCAAATCCTAACCTGGCAATCATCTACTGGTTCAGTCAATAACTATTGCACAGGAATCAGAAAGATCATACTCAGAAATAATCCTTAGCTTTTAACGATTATCCAAAACCAAAGTATTTACCTGATTGGCTACATTAGCCCTCAGTTCAGCCAAATGATTGATATCTAACGCAGGCTTCTCAGAAGCTTCGGTATTGTGTTCTACAAGTGCATACATTTGTTTCAAGTGGTCCACATCCTTCGACTTAGCTGCAAGCTCGTTTTCTACTACCTGGAAAAAGGGACCAGGAGAGGGAAAGGAATGAATGTTCTTCTCTGTGGATAATTTACAAGATATTCATTTATACTACTACTACTAATAATAATAATAATATGATATTATAATTATATATTTTATATTAAACGTAATATTATTAATAATATTACAGTATAATGTTATAGTACAATCTATATAAATAAAAATGTAATGTTCATTGGTGGGCTTAACAGAACTCCAAAACTACTGGACGAATTGACACCAAATTTGGAGACAAGACATCTAACAACCCAATGCATGTCCTTCACTCAAAAAAAAAAAATAGATTTTGTCATTTGGGAGTTGTAGTTGCTGGGATTTATAGTTCACCTACAATGAAAGAACATTCTGAACCCCAACAACTATGGAATTGAACCAAACTTGACACACAGTTCTCCCATGACCAACAGAAAACACTGGAAGGGTTTGGTGGGCAGTGTCCTTTGGTTTTGGAGTTGTAGTTCACCTACATCCAAAGATGACTGTGGACTCAAACAATCATGGATCTAGACCAAAGAATACTCAATATGCCCAAATGTGAACACTGGTGGAGTTTGGGGGAAATAGAATCTTGACATTTGGGAGTTGTAGTTCCTGGGATTTATAGTTCACCTGAACCCCACCAACAATAGAATTGGGCCAAACCTCCCACACAGAACGCCCATGTGGGCTACAGCAACACGTGGCAGGGGACAGCTAGTGCAATATATAATTTTAATATTGTGCTATGGTAATAATATAATATATTGTATTTTCTTTTTACTTGTAAGCTGCTCTGAGTCCCCTTCAGGGTGAGAAGGGTGGCATATAAATGTCGTAAATAAATAAATATAGAATCATATAGTTGGAAGAGACCTCGTGGGTCGTCCAGTTCAACCTTTGCCAAGCAGCTGGAAAATCGCAAGTCAGCTTCAGCTTATGCTGATCCTGTAAATGATGGACCTCCAAGAGCTTTGGCCCTTAACTGCCCTACTCAGTTTAGTCATCTTTGTTTTGAAGGAGAATCCATGCTTGATTTGCTCTAAGATCTGCTCATTTCCCTCTGTAGCAGTGCATGGTATCCAGAGAAGTCTTCTCCAGCACCACATTTCAAAGTTGTTCCACCTTGTACACATTCTCCTCATTGTACATTATTCTCATTGTACATCATACAATAAAATTAAATAATTAATAAACTAATAACTAAGAAAATTGATTAAAACATTAATAAAATTCCAATTTATTCAATTATTTATTAGCAAGCAAAGTAATCAATTCACCTGAAATTTAAATCCCAATCACATACCAACTGCTTACCTTGCAGACTTCTGATGTATCCCGTGCAAAGAGAGAACTTGCTGGTTTCACTGCTTCGTTGAGCTGTCTGCTTTGTGCTTCTAGCCAGCTGCCCAAAGATTGGGCTTTGCTTTCATTTTCAGTAACACATTCCAAAATGTGTTCCAATTCCTTTATCTGCAATATGAATAGTTCAGCATTATTATCTGGAGTGACTTGAGAAACTGCAAGTCGCTTCTGGTGTGAGAGAACTGGCTGTCTGCAAGGACGTTACCCAGGGGATGCCTGGATGTTTTGATGTTTTACCATCCTTATGGGAGGCTTCTCTCATGTCCCCGTATGAGAAGCTGGAGCTGACAGAGGGCACTCATCCACACATTTCAATATGACAATATGCCATTTCAAAACTTCTTTTTGAGAGGGAAAAATACAGAGCAAGCATAGGTCCCTATGATGGTACCTATCATCAAAAAACAAGCTCACTCCATCGTCTACATGACATTTCTCCAGATATCTAAATATGGCTATAATGTTCTTCTCATTCTTTTTTTCTCTAAGCTAAACACGCATACACAGGTGCTAAATTATTTCACATAGAATTAATTTCCAGATCTTTGATCATTGTGGTTACTCTATTCTGGTTTTATACCAGTTTGTCAATATTATTCCTGAACTTTGGTACCTAAAAATGTGTGGGATCTATCACACTGCACAAATATAGTGCTATAAGTCCATTTTAACTGTTTTGGCAACATCCTATGGAAACGAGGGATTTGCAGTTTAGGGAGGGGCAATTATACTTCTCAGCCATGAAGTTTTCACGTTCCACAAACTACTCTAAAAGTTCCAAGATTGAACAGAATTTAGAAACAGAAGTTAAAATATAATCATATAGCTATAATCCTGTAGTGTGAAAGGTCCCCCAGAAACCAGAGTCAGTGTGATAATGATACATCTATGCTGCACGTTGAAGATTCCTAATTTGCAGATCTCCCAACTTCCAATTTAAATTCAGGAAGCCAGCGGATTAACAATTCCCAAAATAATTCACTCTGTTGTATCAGATTTATTGTTGCCAAATTCAGAATGTAGAGTAAGTGGTACACTCTGTAAAAAAGTAGTGTCTTGGTGGACTCGGTGTTTTCAATCTGTTTTCAGTTGTGAAAAACAGTAAGGGTCTGCTTGAACTATGTAACAGAATTTAAATTTTTTCTGTTCCTGGTTTGGAAGCATTATTTCCTGTTTAAGTGTGCAGTTCATACTTTGAAAGTAGTTGTTATACTCCAGAAACTTCATTTTTCTGGCTGCCATTGGTTGAATTGGTTGAGACTCAATGAGATATTCATTGAAAAACTAGAGCAAAATGTATTGCAGGATGTCCCACAAAAACAAAGTTTTTGCAGTTCAATAAACCTTTTCCATGTTTTTATGACAGAACCAATTAGGAAATGATGACCAGACCTTTTCGTTAAGAGCCCCTTGCAGATTGTGCCACTGCAAATTCATTTCCCCTAGACGCTCTGCGAATGCTGTCCTCTCGTAGCGCTTGCTTTCAACATCACAAGTCGTCATCTGTAGTAGTGACTGGTTGACGTAATCCACTACCCACTGTTTGAAATTCATTTCTAACAGGTATTCCTGAAAAAGTAAACACAACATCAGTCTTTGAACATTATATTTACCTGTGGAAAACACATTTTTCCTGGCACTCGGAAAGGTATTAGAGAAAAACTAAAACCTATAATTTCAGTGACTGCATGGCCCAGTGCTTTGCTAATAGTTACAGCATATGTTGGACTTGAAGGTTATTGCACTTCCCAGCTTGTTAAATTACCAGTCTAGTTAAAAAAGACACACTGTGCATTATGTTATGAGTGTACAGTAACACTGGTATAACCACCCAATGCGAAAGTGAGTATGCTGTTCCTTATTTGTGATAAAACAGTTTAACTGTTCATTTTTAATACTGCTATGTTTAATTATATTCTAATGTTTGTATAATTAAGTTTTAAATTGTATTGTATTGGTTTTACTGTAAGCTGTTTTGAGTCTCTTTTTTAGAGAGAAAAAGCAGGATATAAATTATTATTATTATTATTATTATTATTATTATTATTATTATTATTATTATTCTGCAAAGACTCTGGCACAAGCCAGTAAAGGTGGTCCCAGTGGTGATCAGCACACTGGGTGCAGTACCTAAAGACCTTGGCCTGCACTTAAACACAATCAGCGCTGATAAAATTACCATCTGTCAGCTGCAAAAGGCCACCCTACTGGGATCTGCGCATATTATTCACCGATATATCACACAGTCCTAGACACTTAGGAAGTGTCCAACGTGTGATTCAATACAATAGCCAGCAGAGTGACCTTGTTTGCTGTATTTGTTTGTTGTGTTTCAAATAATAATAATAATAATAATTGGAAAAGCTTGCACAATGTGAGGATTTAAAGATCGAAGTTCAAAGACTCTGGCATAAGCCAGTCAAAGTGGTCCCAGTGGTGATCGGCACACTGGGTGCAGTGCCTAAAGTCCTTGGCCTGCACTTAAAAACAATTGGCACTGACAAAATTATAATCTGTCAGCTGCAAAAAGGCCACCATACTCAAATCTGCATGCATTATTCACCAAAACATCACAAAGCCTTAGACACTTGGGAAGTGTCCGAATGTGATCAAATACAAAAGCTAGCATAGTAATCTTGTTTGCTGTGTACTAATCTTGTTGTGTTTCAAATAACAACAACAACGTCAAGAAGAATAGCTACTGTTTCCTCAGGAGCTGAATAATATTTTCTTAGTGCTCCAATGTAAAACAAATAGCAATTCTGGTCACTGATGGGAAAGCTTCTTCATTGTGATTCCTCATGCAGATTATTGTATTTCTACTTGCTATAGTATTAGCTTCTAGAAAAGTTGTTCCTGTAGTGTCTTACCTTGTATTCTTTAAGTAGGCCTTTCACTTGGGCCGCAGAACTCTGCAAATCAATAGTAGCCTTGTTGCTTTTTTGTTGGTCAATGTGGTTCATCCAGGCAGTCAATTCTGTGATGGCCTCATGGGATGGCAACTTTGCCATCTGGAGCTGGAAAATAATTATGGAATCATTCTAACACTCATACCTGAAGGTTTGATTTTTATGGATTTAATTATTCATGAATGATGCTTCTTCTTTATGCTTTTATGTTATCCATTCAAGATAACAGTTTGGTGTATGCACCCATGCTTTCTTGCAGGAGCAAGATGTGTGGATGGAGTGCACCTTGCTTTTCAGGAGGATTAGGCTTCCTGGAGGCTTTCTTTTTAAATGGAATGTGACCATTACATATCTTGTTTTTGTGTTAAAAAGCTGTGATTTCACTATGAGACAGTGCAGTGGGAATTGCAGAAACAATGGAGGAAGAAGGGGCCAAATGCAGTCAGTACATGTTGCCCATCTGCTTGTTTGGACAAGAGAGCATTTATTGTTCCCTTGTTTTTCTGTGAAGTGGCACATCTCTCTCTCTCTGTCCGCCATGGAGGCACAGCCTTTTAAATTCCCTACTCATGTTCTTGGACAGTATTCCTTAACATTCACAATTTTAAAAGAAGCATAGATTTTACAAGTGCATGAGCTGAAATGGGAGCAAGGAAAATGATTTACATTAGGGACACAACTACTACAACAAATCACACTTGAAGGACTGTGAAGACTGCTGAAGAACTTGTCAGGCACATCCCAGAATATGAAATCAATGGGACTTCAGCACATTTACTTGTTTGCAGGATTATATCTTTTAGTTTTATGCAAATTCTTGTCATCTTTGATTCATAAGAAAGCTGCAATAACAGTAGCATTTAATACTGAAAGATCTTGCGTAGGCAAGATTATAGCTAGGAAGCCGCTGAATACAAGCATGATTGAGCTGCACAATATAGCAGCGCTGAATACTGGGCTCTTGATTTTCTTTTTTTACCTGGTGAAACTTCTCTTGGATGCCTGGCAACTGGGAAGTCAGATCAGCCCACTTCTGTTCATACTCTGTCAAAGACGACCGCAGCACCGCAGCATCTGATTCCTTGAGAAGCAAGAGCTGATTGCCGGTGCTCAGCACTGATGACATCAAGGAATATTTTTCAGCAATTTCTTTAGTAAATTCCTAAAGAGCAGCCAAAAGACAAAGAAAACAACAAGAAAAAGGGAAGAGTTCACAAAGACATAAGTGAAAAAAATATTATGAAATATAAGAAAAAGTTGTTGCTTGGGTAGTAGTATTTTGCTTAGTTCTTGTGGGTTTTTTCGGGCTATATGGCCATGTTCTAGAGGCATTTCTCCTGACGTTTCGCCTGC